>OX063283.1:3438837-4690504 GCA_944039245.1 Nebria salina
ATGAAATTCAAGTTTTAGTTTCTTAGATTGATAACACTAGCTCTACTATTTTATAAGCTTCACAAATATATTTGAAATTCGTTGAAGCATTTTAGTTTAGTTTCTTTAGTAACTAGTGTTATTCAAAAAAAAAAAAATTGCTTAGGCTTCTGTCACAAAATAAATTTTGGTTAAAAAATGAGTCTATGAATAAGAAATATATTTTAGAAAATATGTATTTTGGTCACCTTACTTTGGAAAAAAAATGGTTTATGTAGATAAAAAAAAAAAAGTAGAATTCGAAATTAATTTATTAAATATTACTCAGCTCTACATGATTTTGTGAAACACAATCTCTTAAAAATAAATAATTATTTATTTAACAATTCAAATAATATTCTCAGTTAATAATAAACATGCCCATCTTTTATTATAATATCATGTTGATACAAAATTATCGAATCATTCTTCTTCTTCTTTGACTGGACCACCCTTGATACTCCATACTCTGCGTACAGCGCGACCGCAACCCATGTCGTTGTAGTTGAAATAAATAAGGCCACCCAAAGTAAGCATTGAGAAAATATAAACAGTCATTCGAGCAAGTCCCGGGATTACATTACCCACCAGGGCTGGACGAATATAATCAACGACGACTGATTCAACGCCCCTAGAAAGTACTTAGTGTTTTAAGTTAAATAAAAAATTAAAACAAAAAAAACTGTTTGTAGTATATATATATATAAATGAAATTACCAATGCATGTGAAGGACAATACTGATAGCTAGAATATTGTCGGTGACGTGATTTGGGAAGGCGACACACGCTGGTATAATACCAAAAAGTGCGACCGATAATAATTTCTCGCATGTCCAAATCATTGAATGCGAAATATTTCGCGACTGTATCATTTGCGAGTTATGACTGCGACCGATTTTCGTTTGATCTAAAATCGGTTGGTTTATTCCCGAAAAATTTTTAGCGATTACTGACGTAAGCCCTACATTATGGTTCTTAAATTGAGCGCTTAATAGCTTCGATGCCGCATTGTTAAGAACTGCAAAAAAAATATATATACCGCATTATTATTATTATATAACTCACTAGTACTTTCTAATACATTTACCTGGCAATTTCCTGGCACCTTGCAGAAATACAGACAAAGCCATGATAAAAACAAATTTTATTAAAATGTTTATTAAATTTAATGTTTTATTACTCTTGTTATGTTGAAATTCAGTTGTTATCGAAATGTAAACTAGCAAAATATTTTAAAACATTTTTTTCTAAGAATACGTACAGTACTGAAGGTAGCTTATATTCAACTTGACATTTAAAAAATGAAAATCCCTACTAAGAACCCATAAATTCGCATAATTATTAATATAACTCATAACTCTTAATACATTACCTATTCATTATTAATATACTCTATCATATTTTTTATATTGGCTTAAATAAATAGGTATTTCAAACAGTTAAAATTGTATTTAGAGCTAATAAGATAAAAGAAAGTGTTCCCAACTGTTAAAAAACAAAATTACTAGTTTGCAATGACGAAGCTTGAATGAGCTAGAATCCAGAAATTAGAGAAATCATTTGACGTTCTTTATGTACGTTGTGAATATTTATTAAGCAAAAGTGAAAATGTCAACATTGGAAGACAAGTCAATTTGGGAAGATGGAGAAGATTCGCTTGGTGAAGAAGTACTTCGCATGGGAACTGATGAAATTGGAAATCGTACACGACTTTTAGACAATGAAATCAAAATAATGAAGAGCGAAGTGATGAGAATCAATCACGAACTGCAAGCGCAGAACGAGAAAATCAAAGAGAACACAGAGAAAATTAAGGTGAATAAAACATTGCCGTATTTGGTGTCGAATGTGATTGAGTTGCTGGACGTCGATCCACAAGAAGAGGAAGAAGATGGAGCGGTTGTTGATTTAGATGCTCAACGAAAAGGAAAATGCGCTGTTGTAAAAACCTCAACGCGGCAAACGTACTTTTTACCAGTAATAGGACTCGTTGACGAAGAAAAACTAAAACCCGGCGACTTAGTCGGCGTAAACAAAGACTCTTATTTAATATTAGAAACTCTACCTGCAGAATACGACGCTAGAGTCAAAGCAATGGAGGTCGATGAAAGACCAACAGAGCAGTATTCTGATATAGGTGGTTTGGATAAACAAATTCAAGAACTCATCGAAGCGGTAGTCTTACCAATGACACACAAAGAAAAGTTCTTGAATCTGGGAATCCATCCACCAAAAGGGGTTCTTCTTTACGGGCCTCCCGGCACCGGGAAAACACTATTAGCTCGCGCATGCGCCGCTCAAACCAAGTCAACTTTCTTGAAATTAGCCGGGCCTCAGTTGGTACAAATGTTTATTGGCGACGGTGCGAAGTTAGTTAGGGATGCGTTTGCGCTCGCTAAAGAAAAATCACCAGCTATTATTTTCATCGATGAATTAGATGCGATTGGTACGAAACGTTTCGATTCTGAAAAAGCTGGTGATCGAGAAGTACAACGAACTATGTTAGAGTTGTTGAATCAACTCGATGGTTTTAGTTCTACTTCCGATATTAAAGTGATTGCAGCTACGAATCGAGTTGATATATTAGATCCCGCGTTACTACGTTCAGGTTTGTTCTTCTTTAAATAATAAAATATATACTTTTAGATAAGAAATATATTAAATTGTTTATATTTAGGTCGGTTAGATCGTAAAATCGAATTTCCTCATCCGAATGAGGAAGCTAGAGCTCGTATTATGCAGATACATTCGCGTAAAATGACGATTAATCCGGATGTTAACTTTGAGGAATTGTCGCGATCGACAGATGATTTTAATGGAGCACAGTGTAAGGCTGTGTGCGTTGAGGCTGGTATGATTGCGTTGCGAAGAAACGCAACTGCTGTGACGCATGAAGATTTTATGGATGCCATCATGGAAGTCCAAGCCAAGAAAAAAGCTAATCTCAACTATTATGCTTGAGCAATATACTATTTGTATTTGATAATGATTATAATGTAATTAAATTTATATAATAAATACTTAAAAATCCTCTAAACATGCAAACATTTAAACGCGCGCTGCAGACAATTTCTTCACATGGAAGCATTGCGCATGCTTGAGATGTCTTAATCCATATTCTGTAAAGTACACGCGTGCATATTGATATTTAATCGTCTTCAATCGTGAGTGCCGCCACTCACTCGTATTTTTTTAATTGAAGCTTAAATAATGTTAGGAAATGTGGATATATATATATAATAGGATTTTGAGAAAATAAAATTCAGATTTTTAGTGATAATGATAATACATTTTTGTTTAACAATCATCATAGTATATTTTATTTACTTACACCTAATACAATTAATTTCACACATGTTTGTTGGATATATTATAATTCACATCATACTTACAATTATTATATACATGAATGCGCGATATAGATTCTCTCATCATTTATAATCATTAATATTAAATAGTGAAAATGCATAAAATTGGCTGATAAAAACAAATTAAAAAAAAAAAAAAAACTAAGAAGTGCGCAGATGAAAAATATGTTGACTTCAATAATATTAATATTGTATACATACTACACAGCCACCCATTACAATCATTCAATTTTAAATGATCCTTTTATAAATACTGTTATTTGCAGAGCCAATATAATTTAAGTATTACATAAAGCACATACACCATACAATTATTTGTGAAATAGAAAGAAATAACAAATTCTGACGCACATGTTTATCTTAGTATACTAATACATGACGACATACGTAAAATTAAAATAGGCGACTGTTCCTAGGAGTCTTAATTCATTACGGCTATTATTATTAAATTACTGTTAATTTAGTTATAAAATTACAAATATGTGATAAAACATACCTAGTAAAGAGTTTTATAGAAAGGAGTAATGCACCTAGATAGTGTTTTTTTTTTTATTGTTGTTGATTTGAATTATTTTGGTTTCAGTATTCAGTCACGACACACGGACACTTTTTCTCTACACTTGTTCGTTTTCGTATCAACGCGTTAAGGGAAAATGGGTCAGTGTTGTGCCTGGGCTGGACCCTGTGGACGCCGGAAGTAGACGATTAGACCCAGAGCTCCCGACAATGCTGTTATCAAATACAGATCCCAATTCGAACCGAAAGTCTCATTAAAATTGAATAACGTTGAAAGTGAACCCTAAACACATACATTTATAGATTATAGACTAGAGTATATATGCCAACTTAATAGCTTGTATTTATGTAGATTATTGACTAACCTCTTGTACTAGTTGCATTCTAAACATGACGGATAGTTTAAACAGTGCTAACGCAACCGGAACTTTAGCATCCGGGCTAGTTTCTGCTGCTAAATCATAGCAGCGTTTCGCTAAGTGCATATCTTGTTGCATACCCAAACCCATTTCGTGCATATAGCCTAAGTTGAACATCGCCTGGGCGTTATGTTGTTGATCTGAAGCCAGGCGGTAGTGCGATGCTGCCATTTCATAGTCTACATTTGTACCCAAACCATAATAGTGATAATCGCCAAGTTTCACCTAGAAATGTTTATAGATTTCTAACGTAAGTCTCGAAACATATATTCGCATTTACTACCTGGGCTGCAGAGTAACCTTGTGCAGCTGCTCGGCCCCAGTACAAAAGCGCCCTAGACAATCCTTCTTTGATAGTAAACATAGGTACTTCTGTTCGATCTAATAAAAACGCAGCGTTACTCTGCGCAACTTCATAACCGAGTTCTGCGAGTAAACTATACTGGACAAACGCTTCGTTGTAGTGTCCATCGCGATAATCATTGTGTGCCTTTAAACACAATAAATTGTATAGTTTAAGAGTTTGAATGGGTGTAAAGATGTGATTACCTGCATGAGTAATTCGCCCCATTTTCCTCGTTCAGCGACATTTTTGTAGAGCTCGACCGCCGTAGTGCATGAGCGCATCATACCAGTACCGGCAGCGTGCATTTGTCCCAAATTGTAATAGGCAAGAACATGACCAGATTGCGATGCTAAACTAAAATACTTATTCGCTAATTTATAGTCTTTACGAACGCCCAAACCACCTTCAACAAATTAACGGTTAATTTTGTGTGAGATATTGGGTGATGTATTAATTTACCAAAGTACATATTTCCTAGTTGGAGTAACCCGTCCACCCAGCCTTGATCGGCTGCGGCTGAAAAGTATTTCAAAGCTTTGCTATAGTCTTTTTCCACACCTCGCCCATATAAGTACATCAAACCCAAACCACTTTGTCCAACTGGGTTACCGAAATCGGATGCTTTTTTAAAGTATTTCAAAGCGGTTTCATTGTCTTGTTTTATATCATCACTCCCATCTAAATATATCTATAATATATAATAAACATGAATATTGTTTCTAACTTTAGGAGATAAACTAAACAGTATTTATGGGTTTGTAAATAAATATAACGACTTAATTATTTTATTTATATAATGCGCTCATAGATAAATAATATTAATGGACTACCTTTCCTAGATAAGCCATGGCAATGGCATTGCCAGCAGTAGCTGCCTGGGTGAAATAATACACAGCTTTCTGATAGTCAAGTTCAACGCCTCGACCACCTTGATAATGTAACTGTCCAAGACCGACCTATAAACCCAGTCAAAATTACATTTATTTCATATTAGTTATAAATCTCAACCCATAAGTGTATGTATCACTTTCATGCATCAAGTGTATAATAATTAATACCTGGGCTTGAATATCGCCTTTCTCCGCCAATAATTGATAATACTCGATTAAATCATTATCTAAAATCCCAGTAGTGAAACCATTCTCAAGTTCATCTAATAATCGCACCCTCTGCACCGCTGTACCACCAGAAAATGACACAGATTGCGCCACTAATAAAACAACAAATTAATAACCAATGTATACACTTAAACTATTTTGTGTTCGAGTACCTTTATTAGCAACTTGTCGATAGAAATCTAATGACTTTTCACAGCTGGGTGAAACAGTAACGCCAGACCAATACCGATACCCAAGCGCCATTTGCGCCCAATTATTCCCACCCAAGGCGCCCAAAGTATAATGAACTAAAGCTTTAGCTTGACTTACATTTACAGTAAAACCAGTCGCATATAAGAAACCAAGACCCTAAAATAATATTGTATATTTAATGAAAATGATTGTTGTTATTTTTTATTATTACCATGTGACCATCTGGATGACCTTTCGAGGCGAGTTCGAGAAAAGTAAATTTGGCTAATTCCAGTCGTTGTTTTAGCGGGTTACCGAATAGTTCAGCCCATGCAATCATTGCTTTTGCGTCGAGATTACCTTTCGCTGACGCCTCCTCCAAAAGGGAGTACGCTGTTTTTTTATCTGGACGCGTTTTGTTTAGTAGCGACATTGCCGAATCATAAATGCGTTTCGCTAAAAGTTTATTTATATATTTGTCGTTTATCACTAATTTATAAATTTAATGTTTTTATTAAGTACGCAATAATACTTTTTAAAATGAGTTACTAGATAAGTATTCTGAATAAATACTTAATTGATGGATGTAAGTAATTCGATAAAATTATTAAAATGAGATATATAAATAGGCGCTTAAGAAAATTAAACCCGTGGTTGTTAAAGAGTTTTTAATTTAACGTAATTTAGTAGTAGTAACTTAAGATAGTTGGCAACATTGAGCTATAGATTATAATTAGTTAGAAAAAATTATCTTTGTTTGTTCATGGTAATCAGTACAATGTTCAAAAAAAATTGATTTAAAAAAAAAATTAAGTTAACATTGTTTTTTTTTTTAGAAAAAATAGTAACTCACCTTCGAGTTCATCAGGAGTAAGTTCTTTGACCGGTAATGGTTCTAATTCGTACATGCCATCTTCATCATCAATGGAGGCTTCGATTTCTTGATTTTCTGACACAATTGTATACTGAAGCCCGCCAATTTCTTGCACAATTTTCTTTAACCATTTCGCTTGTTTGATCATCAAAATATCAGCAGACTCCGTAGATTCTTCGCTACCCTTATCTTCATCTTTTCGCCGGTCTCGCTCTTTGGATAAATCAGGAGCTGGTACTACTTTAAGCGCGGACACTTCACCCGCATTTTCATCATAGACTTTTGCTATATATTCCTTAGTGCTGCCCTCCTCTTCTTCGTCCGTTTTTCGTTTATCCGTCGGTGGCCCTTGTACGCCGCTCCCAAACACATCGATAAACAAAAGGAATAAGCAGAAAGACTTAACGATAATTTTATGTCTCATTTTTGTCTGAGAAATATAAAAACACATAAATCCATACAGGTGTTTACCGCTTTGTTAAATGAACCACTTACGTGTCCTTAGAACGTCATTCGTCTTATTAGAATTAGAGACGTGGAATTTACATATCGACTTTTAACGTTTAATTACTTAGTTCATTTCACTTTTAATTTTTCATTATTTTTAACTATTCTGATATGCTAACGTACTAACATAAAATTTTCTGCATGAAAATTGACACTGACCGACTATAAATGTACTGACAACCGCAGATAAGTGACAATTTGCACTAATACGAATTTAGCAATAAATCAACGCACTTACCACAGTTTTCCCAACAAACTTAAAATATATTACTATAAAAAAACTTTACCAGTATAAATAAAAAAAACGTTATCGTTAACATAAACACATTTTTAATCAAACATAAAAGCTCATTTACATATTTATATTAAATATTTTCACATTATAAAATACTAGTACTTAAATTATTACTATACTTGGCAACACTGGGTGTTCGTTCCTTTATTTTGTTTTTTATTTACGGCGAGAGACGTATTTGTATTTTTGTTGATAAATCCATTTTTGTATTATTTTTTTGTAAAAATATATATAAAAATGGTTGATGAAACCAAACTCACTCATGTGCAAGAATTCAAATTAGAATCTGATTGCGAGTTGCGTTTCGAGGTGGAGTCGAAATCGGAGAAGGTATTGTTAACTTTAAAGTCTGGTCTTGCGGAAGTCTTCGGTACGGAGTTGGTGAAGGGGAAACAGTATGAATTTACTGCTGGCGCAAAAGTCGCTGTGTTTTCTTGGCAAGGATGCGTTTTGGAGCTGCGCGGCAAAACGGATGTTAGTTATGTCGCCAAAGAAACACCGATGGTTATGTATTTGAATTGCCATGCAGCGTTGGAACAAATGCGAGTTATTGCTGAGCGGGATAATAAAAGAGGGCCTATTGCTATGGTTGTTGGGCCTTGTGATGTAGGCAAATCAACTGTTTGTAGGATATTGCTTAATTATGCGGTGCGCATGGGACGCAGACCTATTTTGGTGGATCTGGATGTTGGACAGGGGCATATTTCAGTTCCTGGCACTATTGGTAATTGTTTTTTTATGCAAATTTAGCTTTAAGGCATTAAATATCAAAATGTTTAAATGTTAATTAATATTCATATTCAATAATAAACAATATTTTAAAAATGTATATAATATTTAGGAAATTTTAAGTATTCTATTTACTAAACTAATTGAACTGCTGAGTGCTACTTATTACAAATATATATATATAAGTAGAGCAATTACTAAAAATAATTTAAAAACGCATGTAATTTTATACTCGACTTTTTTTTCACCTTTACGGTATGTATTTTCATAACGCGTTATGCAGTGCAATTTTATGTTTTCTCTTATTATATACAACAATATATTTATTTTTAAATATGTAGTATCATTATTTTGGTATTTTAATTTTACAATTCACTAGAGTAAATATTTAATTTGAATTGAAGGTGCATTACTTATTGAACGACCAGCCACCATAGAGGATGGATTCTCGCAAGAAGCTCCACTAGTATTTAATTATGGACACAAGACACCCGGTACAAATACAGCCTTATACAATTTACTAGTTGATAAACTAGCTGAAAAAATAAATGAACGAATGGAAGTTAATAGAAAAAGTATGATTAGATTATAGGACATGGTAAAACATGGTAAATAATTTTTTTTATTTAGCGAAATCTTCTGGTGTGTTAATTAATACATGCGGTTGGGTGAAAGGAAGCGGTTACAAACAATTAATAAATGCAGCTAAAGGATTTGAGGTCGATGTAATTTTAGTGTTAGACCAAGAACGACTCTACAATGAACTAGTGCGAGATATGCCAACATTTGTCCGAGTTGTTTTCTTACCAAAGAGCGGTGGAGTAAGTTAACTAAAGAGTAGTTTAAAACTGTTTTTTTTTTTTTGGAAAAAAACAATTTTTGGTAGGTGGTTGAAAGAAGCCAGAGTATAAGAGCTGAAACCCGCGATGGCAGGATTCGTGAATACTTCTACGGGAATATTAAAACCCCGCTGTATCCACATTCGTTCGATGTGAAATGGGGCGAAGTGAAGATATTCAAAATTGGCGCACCGGCGTTACCCGATTCATGTATGCCGCTCGGTATGAAAGCTAAGGATCACTTAACGAAATTGGTAGTCATGCAACCGGGACCAGGGATTTTACATCATTTATTAGCGGTTAGCTTTGCGGAAAACGCGGATGATGACGTCATCAAATCGAACGTTGCTGGATTTGTTTGCGTGTAAGTATATTTTATTTATTAGTCTTTAAACAATTCTTATACCACACAATTTCGATATGAAATTTTATTATATATTACAGTTATTTAACTAAAATATGTATTTTAATTTTATGCCATATTTTTACGAAACTAGATTTAAATTTATTATATATTTCAGAACTAATGTAGACGTCGAACGCCAAACAATCACAATCTTATCACCACAACCAAGACCATTACCAAATACTATATTATTACTGTCCGATTTACAATTTATGGACAGTCACTAGTGAATTTCGGCGATATAAATAAATAAGTTCAACAGTTTTGTAATTCATAAATTTCTAAGATTATAAATATATTTCGTAAAAATAATAATTCATTTGCCAAATGTTACCAGAAAATAGTTTTTATAACGAAACAAATTACAGCACTGTTCTAAGATTATTTATTATTAAGTATTAAATAGATAACAGTGTTTAAACAGTTATAAAATATTCATATTTATATGAAAACAATATAAGTCTATGAAGATTTATTAAAATATAATTAATAAATAAACATAGAAATATTTGTTCGTACTAGTGGTACGCGTTACGATATTTAACATTGTTTTGACATAAGTCTGCAAGGTTAACTCGTAGAGGTTAACTATTTCAAAAATGCAAATTCTATGATTTATTTTCTTTGTTTTATACGCAAAAATGACGAGATTTCATCTGAACAATACACTCATATACAAGCGATACTTTAGCGCTCGTTACAATATAAAACATGAGTGCAATAAAAGTGATTCGAAAACATTATCGTCGAACGATATTCGGAAAAAGTTTTTAGATTTTTTCGTCAAAGAAAACAACCATAAATTCGTTCGCTCAAGTCCTGTTATGCCGTTCTGTGATCCAACGGTGGCGTTCGTGAACGCTGGAATGAATCAGGTGATTTTTTTTTTATATAAAAATACATAGTTGGCTGTGGTTTAATTTAAAAAAAAATTTTTTTTGGTCTAGTTTAAAAGTATTTTTTTGGGGCAACAAGATCCTTTGCATCAAAGAGTTGCCAATTCGCAGAAATGTGTTCGAGTTGGCGGTAAACACAATGATATAAGTCTTGTGGGAAGCGATTCGTACCATCATACATTTTTCGAAATGCTCGGAAATTGGTCGTTCGGGGATTATTTTAAGGTATTTTTTAATTTTATTTTATATTTTAAGTGGATTGTGTATATTTTTGAGATTTTTAGAATGAAGCTTGTGATATGGCTTGGAAGTTATTGACTGGTCCTTATGGTTTGAATCCGCAATCGCTGTATGTTACTTATTTTGGTGGTGATTCGAAATTGAATTTACAACCTGATTTAGAGTGTAGGGACATTTGGAGATCATTGGGGTAATTATATTTTTGTTTATTATTTATTTCCTCTAACGAATCAAGTTTGTTGTAATACGACAAATACTAAGAGTAAAAAATTCATTAATTTAAATTTTAGTTCTATTAGACAGTTCAAAATTTATTTCGCTTTATCCTTTTTTTAACATAAATTTTTAATATATATCAAATACAAATTTGAGTTGTATGAATAATTTAAAGTATATTTTATGACTCATTATGACCAAACTCATTATGATTATACTCGATACATAAACATTTGTTGTTGTTTAATTTGGTAATCACTTTAAAAAACAACTTTCCAAGTCCTTGAAAATATATATATTTTTTAAACCAATAAGATAATAAAACTGATATTTGTTTTAAGGAAATTAATGAATATTGATTAGATGATTTATAAGTGATTATTTAGCATCATTCATCTAATGATGCATATATCGTGTAATAAATAATTTTTTAATATATGACCGCTAATTATTTTTGCATATTTATATATTTTATTATATATGTACATATATATACTTAACTTATAACTTGCGTCGAAATATTTTATTTATGGTACTAATTTATATTTCATATACGTTTTTTAATATTTATTATCCTGAATTAAACATTGATTTTAGTATGCATAGTTTTATTTGAAAAGATATAAAATTATTTTATACGATTTTGTAACCAAGGTGATTAGAGATACTTAAAATTATTTTTAAACTTTGTTTTGATTTGTTTATTGCTACATCATAGATAATACTGTTTAAATAAATATAATCAGTCATGATAAATGTTTGTTTATTATTATTTTAAATGTTGAAAATCACTCAATTTTTTTAAAACGTATAATATTATTTTTAAACACGTTTATGTTTGAGTGTATTCATTAGTTTTAAAACAAATTTATGTTAGATATATTGCAAATTATTACTACAGTATTGCAGATGATCATATATTGCCGTTCGGTGCATCAGACAATTTCTGGGAAATGGGCCCAACCGGCCCATGTGGCCCATGCACTGAAATACACATAGATCACACAACATCCAGTAAAAATCGATCACCAGACGTAAATAAAAACTTACCCGATCTTACAGAACTATGGAATATCGTATTTATTCAATATAATCGAACTATCGATGGTAGTATTAAATTACTACCTAAACAACACGTTGATACCGGTTTAGGTTTAGAGAGATTAACTGCAATATTACAGGGGAAAAGTAGTAATTACGATACTGATATATTTGGAAATCTTTTCGAGTGTATACAAAAGGTAAATATGTTTTAGATTTGGTTGTAAATTGTAATTAATTACTTTTTTTTGTGTAGAATTGTAGGGGTTTGCCTGAGTATAGTGGGTTGTTTGGGGTTGATGATGTGAATGAAATTGATACGGCGTATAGAATATTAGCAGATCATTCGCGGATGATAACTGCTTGTCTTGCTGATGGAATGATACCGGAAGAAAAGTATGTTTTATATTTAATTGCTGAGTAAACAATTCAATTGACTCTTAATTTGTGTTCTATTTTTAGTCAAAAATTAAGAAGAATATTGAGGAAATCAATGAATATTTCAGAAACAGTGTTCAATCGTGATACAGGACTTTTAAGTGAATTATGTAAAACAGTTTCCGAAAATCTCGGACATGTTTACCCGGAAATGGAAAAAAATCTTGATCAAGTACTTTTATTAATTTATTAATGGCGATTAATAATGTAATAATAATATTTTATTAATAGGTTCAACAAATAATCCAATTTGAAGAAGAAGTTTATAAATCAATTCGATCAACCGCGACAAAAGATTGGTCGAAAATCGTTGCGAAAAAACCTAAATTACAAAACTTAAACGTGCTCGAAATGCCCGGTTTGGTCTCCGCCTACAACGAATTAATCTCAATCGATAATATTCAATCAATATCACCTGCGCTTGCATTTAAATTATATGATACATACGGTTTGGATGAAACAACAATTGCATCGTTAGCGAACGCACTTAAACTCGGCTTTGAATACGAAAATTTACGAGCAGAATTAAAATACGCGAGAAATCGAACAAAAGCAGCTTATATCCAAAATAACAACCTCGAAAAGTTAGCTATGAAGCTATCACAAAATGGCATAGACAAAACTGACGATACATTTAAATATAAGTATTCAAAGAACAGCGAAAATTTGTATGTTTTCGATGATGTTAATGTTGATGTTTTAAGCATAATACAAAATGAAACTTTCGTTGACCAAGTAGAATCGAATTTATATTGTTATTTAATTTTAAATCGCACTAATTTATACTCCGAATCGGGAGGTCAAGTTTCGGATATTGGTACTATACAATTTTCAAACGGTAATGTTTTTGAAATTACCGAAATTTCAAACGTAAACGGTTATATCTTCCATAAGGGTATTTGTTCGACTAAATTGCAAAATGGCGATCGCGGTAAATTAATGTTAAATAAAGAACACCGTTTGAATGTCATGAGGAATCATACGGCCACGCACTTGTTGAACGCCGCGTTAAAAAAGGTTGTTAATGGCGTAACTTGCCAAAAATCGAGTAAAGTTACGCCGCATTCGTTAAGTTTCGATGTTGGTATTTATAATAAAAAACTGTCCATTGATGATATTGAAAATGTTGAGACTTTATTAAGAAATGTTATAAAAAACCAGACTCTAGTTAATATTGGGGAGATCAACAGTCAACAGTTACTCAATTTAAATGATGTGACGTTAGTTCCGGGTGAAGTCTACCCTGAAATTGGTATTAGGATGGTTGAAATCAAAAACAAGAAACTATTTTCCCGGTAAGTCTATTTTATTTATCAATCTGATTTAGTTACGGATTATATTGAATAATAATTTTGTAGGGAACCTTGTTGCGGAACTCATGTTTTAAATACATCTGATATCCAAGATATATGTATTACCAATTTTCGGTCTTTGGGTCGAAGTACGACCACTTTAGTCGCTGTTACCGGAGACCAAGCAATGCTAGCGCACAAAACTGGTGCGGAATTTTTTAATGAAGTCAAACATATTCAAAGTATCGTAAAAGATTCAACAAAAGAAGTATGTGATTTTCTATACGCATGTATATATATATATATATATATATATATATATATATATATATATATATATATATATATATATATATATTTTATTTTAAAATGTATGTTTCAGTTGGATGTAATAGATTTAGATAACTCGTTGACTCAAATAAAACAAAAATTGAACAATAATGATTTTATAATGCCGGTGTATGTGAAGTTAAAGTGTTTGAAAATCTTGGGTCAACTTGGAAAACAATTACGTGATGTTGAACGAGATTCTCTAAAGTATTGATTTTCATCTTATGATGAAATAATCTGATTTGTATTTACTGTTTTAAATGATTTTAGGCAATTCGTTGATTTAGAAATGGCATCAGTTATCGAAACTAATTGCCATAAATCGGAGAATAATAAACCGTATATTGTTCACTTTCTTAACTGTTCGAGTATCTTAGATAATGTGCCGCTACAAAGAGCAACAAAGGTGTGCGCTAATATTCCTGTTATTGTTATTTCGTTCTCGGATGATATGGTCAAAGCAAGGTGTTGCGTTCCTCAGGTATCTATACATAATTAGATGATTTTATAGATTAAATAGTGGATATTTCAACAAGTGGTAAAAAATAAAATGATAAAAATATAATGTATGAAAAATGTTGTAGATTTATATTATATTAATAATATTTGATTGCGTGGTAAATAATTGATTTATTGTTTGGTGTATTTATATAATTTGTAGGATTTCGTAACTGCAACGTTTAATGCAGAACTTTGGTTGAGTGATACGGTGGGTCGAATATTTAAGAGCGCTGCAAGTCCACCGAAAGGTCAAGATGCAACGTTAGTTGTGAATATGAAGGCGAAAAAAATTACAAAAATCGACTGGGATTCGAAACTTGATAAGGCCATTTCTGCTGCGAAGAAATTCGCACAATCGCATTTGTAAAATATATAAATGCAGTGCGCTAACAAAAATCTGTTTAACATCTTTTCCATATAATGCATTTTACAAACATGAATCAAAATATTTTAGGGATATAAAAAAAAAATAAGTAAATCAAATTATACAATTGTTTCACTCATGCAAAATTCTTTTTAAGCTATGTATGTATGTAAATAATAAACAAGTTTCGAAATAAAATATATATTTGCTATAGTTTTTAAACGTTAAGTATAACAATATACTAGAATTTTAATTTGTGTATATATATATATAGTTTTGTATATATTTTTGCATTTGTTTAACCTCATCCATCTAATGCCCGGGGCTCTAGGTGGTTTTCTCGATGGAGCTTTCTGCGGTCAAGATGTGCGTTCCATCTACTTTTACAAAATGCAGTCCCTCCATCCCACCTACCCTTCGTAGGTAATTAAATTAAATACATTAAATTATTTGTTATTAACTTTATAAATAGTGTTCTACTCTAACACCGGAAGAAATTAATAATGCTACTTCAAAATAAGTTTTGAAAAGATTTGAATTATGTTTAGTAAGAGATGTAAATCAGATAGAACAGAGCGATCCCCACCACCAGGTCAACCATTGGCGAGATACAAACCCCTATCGTCCCAAATCGGAACACTACAACAAAACATCCCAACTGGGATGGCAACTCCTCACCACCAAATGTTTACCTGAGGTCTGCTATCAACTCCCAATCAGAAAACATCATCAGCTTCTGGAGATATCTATTCCCTGGAGTCCTCTAGGTGCTAGGAGACAATAAGGACCACAAGGAAGATAATAAAAACGTATGTATTACTCAAATAATTTATTACTTTTAACTTCATTTACCATTTAAACAAACATATATTTTAACTAATTGATTTTATGTATTTGTTTATAGAAAATGCAGCCGATTGAAGACCAAGATCTGCACCCCATACCCCCCCTTTATAAATATAATTTATTGTACATTATTTTTTAAGTGAATTTATATATTTGAATTAATATAACTGTGCTGTATTTAAATGATTTATTATATATTTCATTGTTGTAAGTTGATATTGTTATAAATAATATATTTGAATTAAATGTATAAATAATTGTACTTGTAAAAATGATTGTTGATATAATTGTAATGATGTATGTATTTATAACACTTGATTTTAAATAAAAAATATAAAATATACTTACTGTTTTTACTTTACCTTGTAAAATGGGTACTTTTTGATTTTCAGGTTATTCGTTAAAAAAAATATCTTAAAAGATCAAAATTTGGGTTAAAAATCACGTAAAAAGGAAACAAAAATTTTAAACTTATATAAAATTCAATTAAAATTTTGAGGTTAGAATTAACCTAAAAATTTTGAGGTTAGATTTAACCTAAAAATTTTAATTAGTGAATTTTGTAATTTTTTTGACCATTTGGTCAAAGAAATCTCGAAAATTGCTAATTAAAATTTTTAGGTTAATTCTAACCTCAAAATATTTTGAGGTTAGAATTAACCTCAAAATTTTAATTAGCATTTACCGAGATTTTTTCGACCAATTGGTCAAAAAAATTTCAAAATTCACTAATTAAAATTTTTAGGTTAAATCTAACCTCAAAATTTTTAATTAAAATTTTTAGGTTAATTCTAACCTCAAAATTTTAATTGAATTTTATATAAGTTTAAAATTTTTATTTTTTTTTACAGTACATTTTAACTAAATGTAATGTTTTTTTAAGATGTTTTGAAGGAGTTTTAAGGTAAATTAAAAGAATGTGTGTATTTTTTATTATGTTTTTATTTAAAACCAAGTAATATACGTACAAAAATCAGTACAATTATTTAATTCAAATATATCAACCCCTATTTTTAACAATATCAAAATACAACATTTAAATATATGATAAATCAATGATATACAATATACAAGTAATATTTATAACTGTAATAAATAAATTATAATAGAAATATATCATTTGTTTAACAATAAAAGTGTTTCATGCACTAATAACAACTTATAACAATTAAATTTTTGTGATTTTATTGTATGTTTTACGAAAATAAATTTCTACAATTATAAAAGTCTCATATTTACACTTAGATATTGTTTATAAATAGCAATAATAATATTATTGTCTATAATTAGTACCTAAAGACAGTAGAAATAATTTGGTAATTAAAAAAAAGTGCTTCTAAGAGCACAAAAAATATATTTCAATTCACGTTCATATAAGACGCGCGTTTGTTACATATTCTATTGTTGCCTATTTATTAATAAACTTATAAATAAAGTATTTAAATAGTATTATTTAAACAAATATAAAAAAATAACCCTTGTTGCATTATTTTAATGTTTAGCTATGGGAAATAATCATTTATAAAGAATGCCTATCATTTGTTCTTCAACAAAAATTGGTCTGCGAAACACATTTTTCACATTTGTATCCGGAATACATGAAGAAGAAAAGATAAATTGGAGACAGATATATACTCTCTCTTTCTATACGTTGGATAGACAGAGAAAGAGCGTGTAAAACATTTTGGTTAACTCTGGTTTGTACAGCTTAGAAACGCCTATAGTTTGAAACATTAATTAGCTAATGGCCCCTCCTTAAAAATGTGTTGCTCCAATCAAATATAAGAACACTGCGTATAAAATTTTACCAAATCTCGATAGAGCATGCTCGATCCTTTTTTAACTTATAGTTTTATATGCTAATTATCGGAATCTTTCAGTCATACTACAGAGAAATTACCAGAAAGTTCGACTATGTAACCCAGTAGATGAATTATATTTCGTATATCGTTCCTTTTCTAACTCGTTTTAAATTGCTAATTGATCAAGAATCTCTCTGTCTTACTACAGTAAAATATTTTTGTGTGCAAATAATTACAATACTGTTACACACTATGTACCCACTAGATCGTCCTCAATGCATGTTTTTATTTGTATATATTATTATTTCATAATTTAATATAATCTACTTCTTCTGAGCCTTTTTTTTTCTCTTTTGGTGGCATTTTAAAAGAAATACAAATATAATAATTATAGTGAATTGTTTAATTTAACTAAATGTAATGTTTTTTTTTGGATGTTTTAAGGTAAATTAAAAGAATGTGTGTATTTTTTATTATGTTTTTATTTAAAACCAAGTAATATACGTACAAAAATCAGTACAATTATTTAATTCAAATATATCAACCCCTATTTTTAACAATATCAAAATACAACATTTAAATATATGATAAATCAATGATATACAATATACAAGTAATATTTATAACTGTAATAAATAAATTATAATAGAAATATATCATTTGTTTAACAATAAAAGTGTTTCATGCACTAATAACAACTTATAACAATTAAATTTTTGTGATTTTATTGTATGTTTTACGAAAATAAATTTCTACAATTATAAAAGTCTCATATTTACACTTAGATATTGTTTATAAATAGCAATAATAATATTATTGTCTATAATTAGTACCTAAAGACAGTAGAAATAATTTGGTAATTAAAAAAAAGTGCTTCTAAGAGCACAAAAAATATATTTCAATTCACGTTCATATAAGACGCGCGTTTGTTACATATTCTATTGTTGCCTATTTATTAATAAACTTATAAATAAAGTATTTAAATAGTATTATTTAAACAAATATAAAAAAATAACCCTTGTTGCATTATTTTAATGTTTAGCTATGGGAAATAATCATTTATAAAGAATGCCTATCATTTGTTCTTCAACAAAAATTGGTCTGCGAAACACATTTTTCACATTTGTATCCGGAATACATGAAGTAGAAAAGATAAATTGTAGACAGATATATACTCTCTCTTTCTATACGTAGGATAGACAGAGAAAGAGCGTGTAAAACATTTTGGTTAACTCTGGTTTGTACAGCTTAGAAACGCCTATAGTTTGAAACATTAATTAGCTAATGGCCCCTCCTTAAAAATGTGTTGCTCCAATCAAATATAAGAACACTGCGTATAAAATTTTACCAAATCTCGATAGAGCATGCTCGATCCTTTTTTAACTTATAGTTTTATATGCTAATTATCGGAATCTTTCAGTCATACTACAGAGAAATTACCAGAAAGTTCGACTATGTAACCCAGTAGATGAATTATATTTCGTATATCGTTCCTTTTCTAACTCGTTTTAAATTGCTAATTGATCAAGAATCTCTCTGTCTTACTACAGTAAAATATTTTTGTGTGCAAATAATTACAATACTGTTACACACTATGTACCCACTAGATCGTCCTCAATGCATGTTTTTATTTGTATATATTATTATTTCATAATTTAATATAATCTACTTCTTCTGAGCCTTTTTTTTTCTCTTTTGGTGGCATTTTAAAAGAAATACAAATATAATAATTATAGTGAATTGTTTAATTTAACTAAATGTAATGTTTTTTTTTGGATGTTTTAAGGTAAATTAAAAGAATGTGTGTATTTTTTATTATGTTTTTATTTAAAACCAAGTAATATACGTACAAAAATCAGTACAATTATTTAATTCAAATATATCAACCCCTATTTTTAACAATATCAAAATACAACATTTAAATATATGATAAATCAATGATATACAATATACAAGTAATATTTATAACTGTAATAAATAAATTATAATAGAAATATATCATTTGTTTAACAATAAAAGTGTTTCATGCACTAATAACAACTTATAACAATTAAATTTTTGTGATTTTATTGTATGTTTTACGAAAATAAATTTCTACAATTATAAAAGTCTCATATTTACACTTAGATATTGTTTATAAATAGCAATAATAATATTATTGTCTATAATTAGTACCTAAAGACAGTAGAAATAATTTGGTAATTAAAAAAAAGTGCTTCTAAGAGCACAAAAAATATATTTCAATTCACGTTCATATAAGACGCGCGTTTGTTACATATTCTATTGTTGCCTATTTATTAATAAACTTATAAATAAAGTATTTAAATAGTATTATTTAAACAAATATAAAAAAATAACCCTTGTTGCATTATTTTAATGTTTAGCTATGGGAAATAATCATTTATAAAGAATGCCTATCATTTGTTCTTCAACAAAAATTGGTCTGCGAAACACATTTTTCACATTTGTATCCGGAATACATGAAGTAGAAAAGATAAATTGTAGACAGATATATACTCTCTCTTTCTATACGTAGGATAGACAGAGAAAGAGCGTGTAAAACATTTTGGTTAACTCTGGTTTGTACAGCTTAGAAACGCCTATAGTTTGAAACATTAATTAGCTAATGGCCCCTCCTTAAAAATGTGTTGCTCCAATCAAATATAAGAACACTGCGTATAAAATTTTACCAAATCTCGATAGAGCATGCTCGATCCTTTTTTAACTTATAGTTTTATATGCTAATTATCGGAATCTTTCAGTCATACTACAGAGAAATTACCAGAAAGTTCGACTATGTAACCCAGTAGATGAATTATATTTCGTATATCGTTCCTTTTCTAACTCGTTTTAAATTGCTAATTGATCAAGAATCTCTCTGTCTTACTACAGTAAAATATTTTTGTGTGCAAATAATTACAATACTGTTACACACTATGTACCCACTAGATCGTCCTCAATGCATGTTTTTATTTGTATATATTATTATTTCATAATTTAATATAATCTACTTCTTCTGAGCCTTTTTTTTTCTCTTTTGGTGGCATTTTAAAAGAAATACAAATATAATAATTATAGTGAATTGTTTAATTTAACTAAATGTAATGTTTTTTTTTGGATGTTTTAAGGTAAATTAAAAGAATGTGTGTATTTTTTATTATGTTTTTATTTAAAACCAAGTACAATTATTTAATTCAAATATATCAACCCCTATTTTTAACAATATCAAAATACAACATTTAAATATATGATAAATCAATGATATACAATATACAAGTAATATTTATAACTGTAATAAATAAATTATAATAGAAATATATCATTTGTTTAACAATAAAAGTGTTTCATGCACTAATAACAACTTATAACAATTAAATTTTTGTGATTTTATTGTATGTTTTACGAAAATAAATTTCTACAATTATAAAAGTCTCATATTTACACTTAGATATTGTTTATAAATAGCAATAATAATATTATTGTCTATAATTAGTACCTAAAGACAGTAGAAATAATTTGGTAATTAAAAAAAAGTGCTTCTAAGAGCACAAAAAATATATTTCAATTCACGTTCATATAAGACGCGCGTTTGTTACATATTCTATTGTTGCCTATTTATTAATAAACTTATAAATAAAGTATTTAAATAGTATTATTTAAACAAATATAAAAAAATAACCCTTGTTGCATTATTTTAATGTTTAGCTATGGGAAATAATCATTTATAAAGAATGCCTATCATTTGTTCTTCAACAAAAATTGGTCTGCGAAACACATTTTTCACATTTGTATCCGGAATACATGAAGAAGAAAAGATAAATTGGAGACAGATATATACTCTCTCTTTCTATACGTTGGATAGACAGAGAAAGAGCGTGTAAAACATTTTGGTTAACTCTGGTTTGTACAGCTTAGAAACGCCTATAGTTTGAAACATTAATTAGCTAATGGCCCCTCCTTAAAAATGTGTTGCTCCAATCAAATATAAGAACACTGCGTATAAAATTTTACCAAATCTCGATAGAGCATGCTCGATCCTTTTTTAACTTATAGTTTTATATGCTAATTATCGGAATCTTTCAGTCATACTACAGAGAAATTACCAGAAAGTTCGACTATGTAACCCAGTAGATGAATTATATTTCGTATATCGTTCCTTTTCTAACTCGTTTTAAATTGCTAATTGATCAAGAATCTCTCTGTCTTACTACAGTAAAATATTTTTGTGTGCAAATAATTACAATACTGTTACACACTATGTACCCACTAGATCGTCCTCAATGCATGTTTTTATTTGTATATATTATTATTTCATAATTTAATATAATCTACTTCTTCTGAGCCTTTTTTTTTCTCTTTTGGTGGCATTTTAAAAGAAATACAAATATAATAATTATAGTGAATTGTTTAATTTAACTAAATGTAATGTTTTTTTTTGGATGTTTTAAGGTAAATTAAAAGAATGTGTGTATTTTTTATTATGTTTTTATTTAAAACCAAGTAATATACGTACAAAAATCAGTACAATTATTTAATTCAAATATATCAACCCCTATTTTTAACAATATCAAAATACAACATTTAAATATATGATAAATCAATGATATACAATATACAAGTAATATTTATAACTGTAATAAATTAATTATAATAGAAATATATCATTTGTTTAACAATAAAAGTGTTTCATGCACTAATAACAACTTATAACAATTAAATTTTTGTGATTTTATTGTATGTTTTACGAAAATAAATTTCTACAATTATAAAAGTCTCATATTTACACTTAGATATTGTTTATAAATAGCAATAATAATATTATTGTCTATAATTAGTACCTAAAGACAGTAGAAATAATTTGGTAATTAAAAAAAAGTGCTTCTAAGAGCACAAAAAATATATTTCAATTCACGTTCATATAAGACGCGCGTTTGTTACATATTCTATTGTTGCCTATTTATTAATAAACTTATAAATAAAGTATTTAAATAGTATTATTTAAACAAATATAAAAAAATAACCCTTGTTGCATTATTTTAATGTTTAGCTATGGGAAATAATCATTTATAAAGAATGCCTATCATTTGTTCTTCAACAAAAATTGGTCTGCGAAACACATTTTTCACATTTGTATCCGGAATACATGAAGAAGAAAAGATAAATTGGAGACAGATATATACTCTCTCTTTCTATACGTTGGATAGACAGAGAAAGAGCGTGTAAAACATTTTGGTTAACTCTGGTTTGTACAGCTTAGAAACGCCTATAGTTTGAAACATTAATTAGCTAATGGCCCCTCCTTAAAAATGTGTTGCTCCAATCAAATATAAGAACACTGCGTATAAAATTTTACCAAATCTCGATAGAGCATGCTCGATCCTTTTTTAACTTATAGTTTTATATGCTAATTATCGGAATCTTTCAGTCATACTACAGAGAAATTACCAGAAAGTTCGACTATGTAACCCAGTAGATGAATTATAATTCGTATATCGTTCCTTTTCTAACTCGTTTTAAATTGCTAATTGATCAAGAATCTCTCTGTCTTACTACAGTAAAATATTTTTGTGTGCAAATAATTACAATACTGTTACACACTATGTACCCACTAGATCGTCCTCAATGCATGTTCTTATTTGTATATATTATTATTTCATAATTTAATATATATATATATATATATATATATATATATATATATATATATATATATATATATATATATATATTTATATTTATATATATATATTAAATTATGAAATAATAATATATACAAATAAAAACATGCATTGAGGATGATCTAGTGGGTACATAGTCTAACAGTATTGTAATTATTACCACACAAAAATATTTTACTGTAGTAAGACAGAGAGATTCTTGATCAATTAGCAATTTAAAACGAGTTAGAAAAGGAACGATGTACGAAATATAATTCACTACTATGTTACAAGACTAAATAAATTGCATATATTTTTACTTTCTTATCTGGAATAATAATATTAATATTGGTATATAGAGCAATATAATAATGCTATCATAAAATTACAACACCCCGTGTAAGTTTCACAAATTATTTATTAGAGAAGACTAGTTTCAGTTTTTCAGAGAAACTTACACCGAGTGTTGTAATTTTCTGTTTTTAATATGTTTCAGCAAGTGGCAACAGCATCATCCGTTAAAGTTAATAATAGTGCTTTTCTAAATGCATTATATTATTCTTTATTTAATAAGATACAGTAATACACGTACAGAAGTAACTATTTAATTCAGTAGAATTTCAAAAATCAGCAAAAAAACCGCGTTGCGCAATGAAATTATATATTTATCTCAAAAAAGTGAACACCCGCGACCTCTATGTACACAAGAATTAACAAAACGAATTGGAAAAATCAATAAAACCGAGTTGCGCAATGGAATGATTATTTCTTGCCTTGTTACTGTAGTGTGACTGAAAGATTCCGATAATTACCATATAAAACTATAAGTTAAAAAAGGATCGAGCATGCTCTATCGAGATTTGGTAAAATTTTATACGCAGTGTTCTTATATTTGATTGGAGCAGCACATTTTTAAGGAGGGGCCATTAGCTAATTAATGTTTCAAACTATAGGCGTTTCTAAGCTGTACAAACCAGAGTTAACCAAAATGTTTTACACGCTCTTTCTCTGTCTATCCAACGTATAGAAAGAGAGAGTATATATCTGTCTCCAATTTATCTTTTCTTCTTCATGTATTCCGGATACAAATGTGAAAAATGTGTTTCGCAGACCAATTTTTGTTGAAGAACAAATGATAGGCATTCTTTATAAATGATTATTTCCCATAGCTAAACATTAAAATAATGCAACAAGGGTTATTTTTTTATATTTGTTTAAATAATACTATTTAAATACTTTATTTATAAGTTTATTAATAAATAGGCAACAATAGAATATGTAACAAACGCGCGTCTTATATGAACGTGAATTGAAATATATTTTTTGTGCTCTTAGAAGCACTTTTTTTTAATTACCAAATTATTTCTACTGTCTTTAGGTACTAATTATAGACAATAATATTATTATTGCTATTTATAAACAATATCTAAGTGTAAATATGAGACTTTTATAATTGTAGAAATTTATTTTCGTAAAACATACAATAAAATCACAAAAATTTAATTGTTATAAGTTGTTATTAGTGCATGAAACACTTTTATTGTAAAACAAATGATATATTTCTATTATAATTTATTTATTACAGTTATAAATATTACTTGTATATTGTATATCATTGATTTATCATATATTTAAATGTTGTATTTTAATATTGTTAAAAATAGGGGTTGATATATTTGAATTAAATAATTGTACTGATTTTTGTACGTATATTACTTGGTTTTAAATAAAAACATCATAAAAAATACTTATATTATTTTAATTTACCTTAAAACATCCAAAAAAAAACATTACATTTAGTTAAATTAAACAATTCACTATAATTATTATATTTGTATTTCTTTTAAAATGCCACCAAAAGAGAAAAAAAAGGCTCAGAAGAAGTAGATTATATTAAATTATGAAATAATAATATATACAAATAAAAACATGCATTGAGGACGATCTAGTGGGTACATAGTGTGTAACAGTATTGTAATTATTTGCACACAAAAATATTTTACTGTAGTAAGACAGAGAGATTCTTGATCAATTAGCAATTTAAAACGAGTTAGAAAAGGAACGATATACGAAATATAATTCATCTACTGGGTTACATAGTCGAACTTTCTGGTAATTTCTCTGTAGTATGACTGAAAGATTCCGATAATTAGCATATAAAACTATAAGTTAAAAAAGGATCGAGCATGCTCTATCGAGATTTGGTAAAATTTTATACGCAGTGTTCTTATATTTGATTGGAGCAGCACATTTTTAAGGAGGGGCCATTAGCTAATTAATGTTTCAAACTATAGGCGTTTCTAAGCTGTACAAACCAGAGTTAACCAAAATGTTTTACACGCTCTTTCTCTGTCTATCCAACGTATAGAAAGAGAGAGTATATATCTGTATCCAATTTATCTTTTCTACTTCATGTAATCCGGATACAAATGTGAAAAATGTGTTTCGCAGACCAATTTTTGTTGAAGAACAAATGATAGGCATTCTTTATAAATGATTATTTCCCATAGCTAAACATTAAAATAATGCAACAAGGGTTATTTTTTTATATTTGTTTAAATAATACTATTTAAATACTTTATTTATAAGTTTATTAATAAATAGGCAACAATAGAATATGTAACAAACGCGCGTCTTATATGAACGTGAATTGAAATATATTTTTTGTGCTCTTAGAAGCACTTTTTTTTAATTACCAAATTATTTCTACTGTCTTTAGGTACTAATTATAGACAATAATATTATTATTGCTATTTATAAACAATATCTAAGTGTAAATATGAGACTTTTATAATTGTAGAAATTTATTTTCGTAAAACATACAATAAAATCACAAAAATTTAATTGTTATAAGTTGTTATTTGTGCATGAAACACTTTTATTGTAAAACAAATGATATATTTCTATTATAATTTATTTATTACAGTTATAAATATTACTTGTATATTGTATATCATTGATTTATCATATATTTAAATGTTGTATTTTAATATTGTTAAAAATAGGGGTTGATATATTTGAATTAAATAATTGTACTGATTTTTGTACGTATATTACTTGGTTTTAATTAAAAACATCATAAAAAATACTTATATTATTTTAATTTACCTTAAAACATCAAAAAAAAACATTACATTTAGTTAAATTAAACAATTCACTATAATTATTATATTTGTATTTCTTTTAAAATGCCACCAAAAGAGAAAAAAAAAGGCTCAGAAGAAGTAGATTATATTAAATTATGAAATAATAATATATACAAATAAAAACATGCATTGAGGACGATCTAGTGGGTACATAGTGTGTAACAGTATTGTAATTATTTGCACACAAAAATATTTTACTGTAGTAAGACAGAGAGATTCTTGATCAATTAGCAATTTAAAACGAGTTAGAAAAGGAACGATATACGAAATATAATTCATCTACTGGGTTACATAGTCGAACTTTCTGGTAATTTCTCTGTAGTATGACTGAAAGATTCCGATAATTAGCATATAAAACTATAAGTTAAAAAAGGATCGAGCATGCTCTATCGAGATTTGGTAAAATTTTATACGCAGTGTTCTTATATTTGATTGGAGCAGCACATTTTTAAGGAGGGGCCATTAGATAATTAATGTTTCAAACTATAGGCGTTTCTAAGCTGTACAAACCAGAGTTAACCAAAATGTTTTACACGCTCTTTCTCTGTCTATCCAACGTATAGAAAGAGAGAGTATATATCTGTATCCAATTTATCTTTTCTACTTCATGTAATCCGGATACAAATGTGAAAAATGTGTTTCGCAGACCAATTTTTGTTGAAGAACAAATGATAGGCATTCTTTATAAATGATTATTTCCCATAGCTAAACATTAAAATAATGCAACAAGGGTTATTTTTTTATATTTGTTTAAATAATACTATTTAAATACTTTATTTATAAGTTTATTAATAAATAGGCAACAATAGAATATGTAACAAACGCGCGTCTTATATGAACGTGAATTGAAATATATTTTTTGTGCTCTTAGAAGCACTTTTTTTTAATTACCAAATTATTTCTACTGTCTTTAGGTACTAATTATAGACAATAATATTATTATTGCTATTTATAAACAATATCTAAGTGTAAATATGAGACTTTTATAATTGTAGAAATTTATTTTCGTAAAACATACAATAAAATCACAAAAATTTAATTGTTATAAGTTGTTATTAGTGCATGAAACACTTTTATTGTAAAACAAATGATATATTTCTATTATAATTTATTTATTACAGTTATAAATATTACTTGTATATTGTATATCATTGATTTATCATATATTTAAATGTTGTATTTTAATATTGTTAAAAATAGGGGTTGATATATTTGAATTAAATAATTGTACTGATTTTTGTACGTATATTACTTGGTTTTAAATAAAAACATCATAAAAAATACTTATATTATTTTAATTTACCTTAAAACATCCAAAAAAAAACATTACATTTAGTTAAATTAAACAATTCACTATAATTATTATATTTGTATTTCTTTTAAAATGCCACCAAAAGAGAAAAAAAAGGCTCAGAAGAAGTAGATTATATTAAATTATGAAATAATAATATATACAAATAAAAACATGCATTGAGGACGATCTAGTGGGTACATAGTGTGTAACAGTATTGTAATTATTTGCACACAAAAATATTTTACTGTAGTAAGACAGAGAGATTCTTGATCAATTAGCAATTTAAAACGAGTTAGAAAAGGAACGATATACGAAATATAATTCATCTACTGGGTTACATAGTCGAACTTTCTGGTAATTTCTCTGTAGTATGACTGAAAGATTCCGATAATTAGCATATAAAACTATAAGTTAAAAAAGGATCGAGCATGCTCTATCGAGATTTGGTAAAATTTTATACGCAGTGTTCTTATATTTGATTGGAGCAGCACATTTTTAAGGAGGGGCCATTAGCTAATTAATGTTTCAAACTATAGGCGTTTCTAAGCTGTACAAACCAGAGTTAACCAAAATGTTTTACACGCTCTTTCTCTGTCTATCCAACGTATAGAAAGAGAGAGTATATATCTGTCTCCAATTTATCTTTTCTTCTTCATGTATTCCGGATACAAATGTGAAAAATGTGTTTCGCAGACCAATTTTTGTTGAAGAACAAATGATAGGCATTCTTTATAAATGATTATTTCCCATAGCTAAACATTAAAATAATGCAACAAGGGTTATTTTTTTATATTTGTTTAAATAATACTATTTAAATACTTTATTTATAAGTTTATTAATAAATAGGCAACAATAGAATATGTAACAAACGCGCGTCTTATATGAACGTGAATTGAAATATATTTTTTGTGCTCTTAGAAGCACTTTTTTTTAATTACCAAATTATTTCTACTGTCTTTAGGTACTAATTATAGACAATAATATTATTATTGCTATTTATAAACAATATCTAAGTGTAAATATGAGACTTTTATAATTGTAGAAATTTATTTTCGTAAAACATACAATAAAATCACAAAAATTTAATTGTTATAAGTTGTTATTAGTGCATGAAACACTTTTATTGTAAAACAAATGATATATTTCTATTATAATTTATTTATTACAGTTATAAATATTACTTGTATATTGTATATCATTGATTTATCATATATTTAAATGTTGTATTTTAATATTGTTAAAAATAGGGGTTGATATATTTGAATTAAATAATTGTACTGATTTTTGTACGTATATTACTTGGTTTTAAATAAAAACATCATAAAAAATACTTATATTATTTTAATTTACCTTAAAACATCCAAAAAAAAACATTACATTTAGTTAAATTAAACAATTCACTATAATTATTATATTTGTATTTCTTTTAAAATGCCACCAAAAGAGAAAAAAAAGGCTCAGAAGAAGTAGATTATATTAAATTATGAAATAATAATATATACAAATAAAAACATGCATTGAGGACGATCTAGTGGGTACATAGTGTGTAACAGTATTGTAATTATTTGCACACAAAAATATTTTACTGTAGTAAGACAGAGAGATTCTTGATCAATTAGCAATTTAAAACGAGTTAGAAAAGGAACGATATACGAAATATAATTCATCTACTGGGTTACATAGTCGAACTTTCTGGTAATTTCTCTGTAGTATGACTGAAAGATTCCGATAATTAGCATATAAAACTATAAGTTAAAAAAGGATCGAGCATGCTCTATCGAGATTTGGTAAAATTTTATACGCAGTGTTCTTATATTTGATTGGAGCAGCACATTTTTAAGGAGGGGCCATTAGCTAATTAATGTTTCAAACTATAGGCGTTTCTAAGCTGTACAAACCAGAGTTAACCAAAATGTTTTACACGCTCTTTCTCTGTCTATCCAACGTATAGAAAGAGAGAGTATATATCTGTCTCCAATTTATCTTTTCTTCTTCATGTATTCCGGATATAAATGTGAAAAATGTGTTTCGCAGACCAATTTTTGTTGAAGAACAAATGATAGGCATTCTTTATAAATGATTATTTCCCATAGCTAAACATTAAAATAATGCAACAAGGGTTATTTTTTTATATTTGTTTAAATAATACTATTTAAATACTTTATTTATAAGTTTATTAATAAATAGGCAACAATAGAATATGTAACAAACGCGCGTCTTATATGAACGTGAATTGAAATATATTTTTTGTGCTCTTAGAAGCACTTTTTTTTAATTACCAAATTATTTCTACTGTCTTTAGGTACTAATTATAGACAATAATATTATTATTGCTATTTATAAACAATATCTAAGTGTAAATATGAGACTTTTATAATTGTAGAAATTTATTTTCGTAAAACATACAATAAAATCACAAAAATTTAATTGTTATAAGTTGTTATTAGTGCGTGAAACACTTTTATTGTAAAACAAATGATATATTTCTATTATAATTTATTTATTACAGTTATAAATATTACTTGTATATTGTATATCATTGATTTATCATATATTTAAATGTTGTATTTTGATATTGTTAAAAATAGGGGTTGATATATTTGAATTAAATAATTGTACTGATTTTTGTACGTATATTACTTGGTTTTAAATAAAAACATCATAAAAAATACTTATATTATTTTAATTTACCTTAAAACATCCAAAAAAAAACATTACATTTAGTTAAATTAAACAATTCACTATAATTATTATATTTGTATTTCTTTTAAAATGCCACCAAAAGAGAAAAAAAAGGCTCAGAAGAAGAAGATTATATTAAATTATGAAATAATAATATATACAAATAAAAACATGCATTGAGGACGATCTAGTGGGTACATAGTGTGTAACAGTATTGTAATTATTTGCACACAAAAATATTTTACTGTAGTAAGACAGAGAGATTCTTGATCAATTAGCAATTTAAAACGAGTTAGAAAAGGAACGATATACGAAATATAATTCATCTACTGGGTTACATAGTCGAACTTTCTGGTAATTTCTCTGTAGTATGACTGAAAGATTCCGATAATTAGCATATAAAACTATAAGTTAAAAAAGGATCGAGCATGCTCTATCGAGATTTGGTAAAATTTTAGACGCAGTGTTCTTATATTTGATTGGAGCAACACATTTTTAAGGAGGGGCCATTAGCTAATTAATGTTTCAAACTATAGGCGTTTCTAAGCTGTACAAACCAGAGTTAACCAAAATGTTTTACACGCTCTTTCTCTGTCTATCCTACGTATAGAAAGAGAGAGTATATATCTGTCTGCAATTTATCTTTTCTACTTCATGTATTCCGGATACAAATGTGAAAAATGTGTTTCGCAGAGCAATTTTTGTTGAAGAACAAATGATAGGCATTCTTTATAAATGATTATTTCCCATAGCTAAACATTAAAATAATGCAACAAGGGTTATTTTTTTATATTTGTTTAAATAATACTATTTAAATACTTTATTTATAAGTTTATTAATAAATAGGCAACAATAGAATATGTAACAAACGCGCGTCTTATATGAACGTGAATTGAAATATATTTTTTGTGCTCTTAGAAGCACTTTTTTTTAATTACCAAATTATTTCTACTGTCTTTAGGTACTAATTATAGACAATAATATTATTATTGCTATTTATAAACAATATCTAAGTGTAAATATGAGACTTTTATAATTGTAGAAATTTATTTTCGTAAAACATACAATAAAATCACAAAAATTTAATTGTTTTAAGTTGTTATTAGTGCATGAAACACTTTTATTGTTAAACAAATGATATATTTCTATTATAATTAATTTATATATATAATATTTAATCAATGATATACAATATAAAAGTAATACTGATAACTGTAATAAATTCATTATAATAGAAATATATCATTTGTTTAGTAATAAAAGTGTTTCATTTACTAATAACAACATATAACAATCAAATATATTATAAATAACATATATAACAAAAGATGACAATAATATAATGCATCATATTTATATATTATTTGTGTAAAGGGGATGGGCGTTGGGCTTAAGATTTCATTCTTAATTAATTCCTCAGGGTCTTTCAGGCAAGGGGATGGGGTTTTGGTTTTTGAACTGGTGAAGGTCTGCAATGCAGATTTCTCCAGAGGGTTTACAAAGTTATCTTCTAATTGAGGAACTGTTGCTTGGCTCTGCTCTTTGAACTGAAATAAGATAATAAAATAAATTAGTTTGATTATTTATGTTTAAAATGTATTTGTTTATATTGACATACGTAATAAATAATACTTACAATTTAATTGTCTTCATTCAATCCTTAAAGGACCTAGAGGACTGTAGAGTGTTGATTCCTCCTCAAGTTGATGAAGTCTTCTGATTAGAGGATGCGGTACTGCTCATTGAATTGACGGTGGACTGCAATAGACCATCATTTCTGAAATAAGAAAATAACTTCAATTTTAACTTTATAAATAGTTTTCTGCCTGATGGCCATCTCTTTCTAAATATAATTCAAATCTTTTTAAAACTGATTCAGATGTAGCATTATTAATTTCTTCCGGTGTTAAGAGTACTATTTATAAATGATTATTTCCCATAGCTCAACATTAAAATAATGCAACAAGGGTTATTTTTTTTATATTTGTTTAAATATATTATTTATTAGTTTATTAGTAAATAGGCAATAGAATATGTAACAAACGTGCGTCTTATCTGAACGTGTACGAAATATTCAAAAAAATTTACGAAATATTCAAGAAAAAAAATAACCTACATATTTTAAATATAATTTTCTAATTTTTTTTTTTTGACAAATTGTTCAAATAAATTATGTTAAGAAAAAGTGATCCCAAGAGCACATTTTTTAATAAAAAGAATCGTAGTTTTTCCAAGGAATAAGGAACGAGATGAAAATATAAATCACATATTTAAAGATCATAATTTTTGTTACTTATATAAATAATCACAGTTTGGATAAAAACAATACAGAATAATTTATAATTGTAATAACCTAATATACATAAATGTGTAGTTAACATATCTACCAGAAAGCACAATTATCGGCTAAATAGTTCAGAAAAAATATATTATAAAGCAGAGTGCACATGATTAATAAATAATAGACAACGCATTTTCCGTAACAACTAACTTCACATCATCAATGGTTTAAGTTAAGTTAAGATTTTTATTGTTTCTCATTTCAATGTTTTGTTTCTCATTCATGCAACTTGTCAATTGTTGCACATTTCCCATGCGATAATCATTACGTTAGTTTACTGTAACTGGGGGGTGAGAATTTCTTCCTCAAGAATTTCAAAATGTAAAGGGGTAAGCATGATATCAATGTGATCACCAACACTTTCCACAAGAAATCACTAGTCTGGATAAATTCGGAATCTAAACAGAAAAGAAAAACAATTTATTTTATTTGCTCCCACTATAAATATAAAAAAAAAAAAACGTAATAAATTCATAAAATATATCGTCGGATTATTATTATAATACATACCAAAATAGTCATGTAAGACCACAAGTGATAGAATGTAAAGCCCTAGTGATAATATCTCAGCTAAGACCATGATGTAATGCCAAGTTCTAATATTTAGAGCTACCATAATTAATTCGGTCAACACAAGCGAACTAAAACTGATTGCAACTATATGGATGAACTCATCTTCAAATAACAATAACGCTCCATACATGATTACACCACCTATTACGATTACAAAACAATATTCATTAACACCCATTCGAAATATAAAAAAAAAATATTTAAATATACCTTGATAAATAGAAATTAGCACCCACATAAAAAACGTTTTATACGATAAGCTCCTTCCTTTAGCCAGCTCTTTATATAACTCAGGATATGTCAATGCAATATCTGCGCTTACGTCTTGATCAAGAACTAAACTAAAAACCTAAATGGACAAAAATACAAATAAATTTCGAAGAATTAATTAGAATTAGATAACTTACTGGAAACATAGTGTATAGGGTAGCATAGCCGACCATGAGAAAACCTTGGTACAGTGCAACACTAGACAAATAAAACACGCTGGAGAAGACTGCTTGCATTGTTGAGATAATAAGACCGCGATGTACAACGAATTGACTCAAACTAGCTGATCGTTTATACGACCGGCGTCCGTGGACCAATAACAACCGAGCCAAATGTGAAAATTGTGGTATACTAAAATCCCCAGCTAAACTAGCTTGTTTACCTTCCCGCCCTTCAATTCCTATACCTAAAGATAAATATATTTATAAATTGAACTAGTTACTAAAGAAGTATAAACATACCTGCATCCGCTTGTTGAATCATACTGACATCATTACCACCATCACCAACAGCTGCAGTTCTTTTACCTGTGTGTTTCTGTATTAATTGTACCTAATAATTAAAATTAACTATATAGTATTAATACCCTTCACTACTATACAGTAGTGGCATCATATTAAATTTACCACTTGTGCTTTTTGAGTAGGTGAACATCGACAGCATACAACTGCAGGTGCCGCAGTAGCTAATTCTAGAAACTCTGGTTGGTAATACGCTAAACACACTTCTAAACTTTCGCCGCTTACCACTAAAGCGCACCCATGTCGTCGGCGAAAAGCATTCAATTCTAAATGCGCGTCAGTGCGTGTAACTACTTTTTTAAGCACATATAAACCTTAAAAAAGGATAAAGAAACAAATAAGTATATTGCATTTTCTGTTTATATATATGATGGGTACCTTGTGATCTAGATATAAGTCGGGAACTTTTCGCTATGCATGTTGCGGTTTCTAGTTTATCGCCTGTTAACATCCAGATTTTGATGCCGGCATTGCGGAGTAATTCGAGGGTGGGTCTAACGTTGTCTTGGAGTTTGTCTTCGACGCCCGTTACGCAAAGGAGTTCCATTTCACGTTCGAGTGATTCGACAACTTGTGCGACGCGCGTTACGCGATCGGTCACCGACATTCTAGCTGCATTATAACGATTCTAAAATCGAATGGAACATAATATAATACCGCATTTGAATGTTTTACAAGTTGAGGGTCATACCTCAAAATCGATATACTGTTCTTCTGTTAGTAGTTTTCGCGCTACTACAAGAGTGCGTAAACCATCTCGTGCCATGTTACCACATTCTTCATCGAGCCAGTCGGTGTATTGTACAATGCCAGCCATGACGACATCTGCTCCTTTTAAATAGAAACAAATTTCGCCACTTTGCAAATCCTAGTAAGATAAATAAATATAATTAGAAGTGTGCCTAGAAATATTTAGACATTACCAAAAAATAGTATTAACTTACTTTGACAATAATACCCATACGTTTAGTTTCACTGGTGAACGGAAACACTTGTAAGATGGAGTAGTTATAGAGGCGTCCATCAGGAGCTCTTAGTTGCATACTAGTTAAATCACGTCGACTAAGGGCCAAACCAACTTGTTGCGTCCATTGCACCAATGCGACTTCATCAGGACTGGATGCTTGATATGTGACTCCTTCACTAGCATTGGTCTGCATATGTTGATCAGCTTCAGTTTCAGACGTTACAGAACCTAACGAGACAATAATTCGCTCAAACTAAGTACAATTTAGTATGGAACCAAAATAAAAAACTTACTAGTTTCACTAGTTCCGATTTTCTCGTAAACTGGGGTGACATTATGGCATAATGCAAGTGCTTGTACCGCGTCTTTAATGCGTGAATTTTCAGATCGTCGCAATTTACCTACGGAAGCACTAGTTGAGGGATTACCATTATTCTCCGGGGATTTATAGGCAGCGTTTAAAACCGTACTAACCTACACACCAACAATTATTTGAAAAACAATAAATACACATTAAATATTTTTGAAAAAAAATCTTACATCGTTAAATGTATCTTGTGCGTAACTAACAGTGCCTAAATGTAAACGTTTCAAAACCATTGAGTTCTGAGTTAATGTTCCTGTTTTATCACTTAACAAATACGAAATTCGTCCCAACTCTTCAGGGATTGTAGTACAACGTACTTGAGTACCAGCCATCGCAGGATCGCGACCAATTGACCATGAGTAGAAAGCTTTGCCCATATCCAAATTAACTCGTAAACTACAAAAAAAATATTCAAATCAAAATTTGAAATACATTTCACAATTATTGTTCCTTAGATTAAAAGCAAGTTAAAATATAAATGTCTATTCTATTACCTAAAGTTTAGGTCCTAAACATTTAAATAACGATTAGATATTTTTTTTAAAAAAGTCTCACCTGATAGGTATGATATATGAGAAAAGTAAAACGAATCGGAACATATATCTGTACCAAGGTCCATTGAACCCTTTAAGAGCCATCATAACAAAAGCTAAACCAATAACAGCGCCAAATAAAACTTTGGTAAGTGTATTTAATTCCATGTCAAGCAAACCAACTTTGCTGCGCGGCGTCGAATTATTCATTACCGATCGAGTTTCTGGACCTATACATTTACAAATGACACCATCAAAATAATTGGATGTTTAGAGAAAAAAAAAACTAGTTCTATTATATTAAAAACATCGAATAAAAACAACTTTTGAAGCTAAACATACCGGTGTAAATAACAACACCGAGAGCTTGGCCAGATGCGATCACGCAATTCGTCCATAATGTATTTTCCAGATCCAAACTTTCCTCTGATTCATTAGTATCATGCTAGAATTATTTAAATCGTTTCTCAATCAACTCTTAAATAATAAATAACCGTTGAATGTAAATTCACTTACTCTAGTAAAAGTACCGATAAATGAGTGAATATCACGTTGCGGTTTCTCCGCGTAGATACTCGCGTTAATGTTAAACAATTGATCATCAGCGGTGAGTTTTTGTGTGGCGGGTACAGCCAGTCGCAGTTTCCAATCCGTCTCACCATCCAGTTGGTCGGTGCGTACGAAAACCGCGCCACTACGTTCTGATGTTCGTAGCAGTATCAAGTCGGCGGGCACACGTTCGTCTTTATCGACCAACACCAGATCGCCGACTTTTAACTTAGATGCGGCTACCATTTCCGAGCTTTTATCACCGTGCGATAATAGTCGCCGGTATTTTTGATTGTTTACTTCTTGATCACGCCGGTGACGACGCAAATCGTCGACTGCTTCGCGTGATATTGTCACGAACAACACGAAACACTAGCACAACAAAAAATAGTTTCTTTCAGACGACAATGCATTTTTGGGTTCCACTCAAATATATATAAGACGAAATAATTAAATATGAAACATTCTAAATAATATACCTTAGAAGCTTAACGATTCAAAAAAACATCCTACATATTTACGACAAAATCTATACGCTAGTATAGTTATTTCTAAAGTAGATAAAATTATATCGTAAATCAAAATTTATAAAATATTAAAACAGGAAACTGTGGTTTACTTTACAATATTCCAACGGATATGAAGTAACATGCTCGCAACATATGATTAATATATTTAAGAAAAACAACTCCAAATTATTTAAGTTTTTTGTTTACATACATATAAATGCGTTATAAGAAAGTAAAAACAATATATTTAAATATAAAAATATATAATCAAATGTTGCTTTAGAAATTGTTTGATATAATTTTTATTTCGCAAAATACTTAGAAAACGCTACTTAATTTTAATTTAAAAAAAACATAAATATATATTTGCATCAGATAAAAATCGTACTGATTATTTTAATTTCGTAATGCACTTAGGAAACGGTGCTTAAGTTTAACAACGCAAAACAATATTTACATCAGATAAGGATGTAATAAAAATCAAACCAAGATTTAAAAAAAAATCTTAATAAAACAGATTATAATAACATAAAAAAAGTAGTATCAATCAGAAAGAACAAAGGTCATGAAATCACATATTAAGAATAATTTATAGACTTACCAGTGGTCCCCAATACGTATAGAGATAGCCTATTCGAATATCTGGGATGAATTGACTGGTAGCCATAATTAAAAAGTACAAATTTAAGAAGAATTTGAATTGCTGGAATAGAACCAACGGCAAAAATGTAATAATATTATATTTTCGATTGCGAATCGCGTTCGCTGGGAATTGTCCTATTGTCGACTTCCCAAGATGTATCGTCCGCGAACGGAGCTCCCGCGGTCCGCAACATCGTCTCCATAGTCCGCACCAACAACTGCATTACGACAAAAATACAACCAAAATAACTATATAAAATCACAGAATTTATTTGTATATCTCGTATCAAAAAACACAAAAAAAAACTTTATTTTAAAATATAACAATAATTATAATAAAATACATGAGTACACAATAAAACGGATATTATTTTATTTCGATACTGTTAATTAAATATTATCAACGAGCAAATAGAATTATCAGAATTTCATATATATATATATATCAGTGTAGTGTTTACATTTAGGAAATTTAATTAATCGTTACATATACCTGAATAATGTAAGTTCCCTATGTGGTTTGGTAATGAGAGGTATATCTTCTTTAGAAGTACGTTTACTGCTTTGCGAATCAGTATTATCCATTGTACATAATTAATAAACTTATAAAAACTGATAAATGACACTATAAATAGTATTTAACGACAACAATCAATGCGTAAAGAATTTCTGACAACTGTATAAGCTGTCAAAATAATAAACCCGTTATGTTAAATTTACAAAGGACTGTTCGGCAGTCTTAGCTGGGATTGGTTGAAAATTGTGGTAACCGACCAATCGGGACGCAGAACACTGGTGGACGGTGTGTTAAAGCGAAACAGTTTTGAAAACCTACCTGCAAATAAATGTTACTAATTTTCGGCGTTTGCGAGGAGTCCTATTTCTTGCGGCGTCCCCATCCATTGTGGCACCATGCTGTGCGGCGCCACCAAGTAAAAAATCGGTTTCTTCGTCAAGTTCAAAATCTTGCAAAGGATAATCCATTAGAGTTTACAAAATGTCATTTTTAGCTTAGTTTAGATTATGTCCAAATCATTCTCGATGCGCGTGTTTTTTTTTTAAACGAACTCTTATTTAATTGTTTATAATAACGGTAGAAACACTTGTAAATTTGATTATTTGTTACAACAACAAGTTATTTGCGTGCAGTGTGTGTGGGATGTTTTCACGTTAGTGCCACTCACCGTTTAACGATCAGTTCCGATCGATGTTTTGTAGTGGGAAATTCAAAATAAAAAAAACTTGCATATTTTCTCATTTTGTATTGCCTTATCATTTCAATTTAGAACATCAGATATAAATGATAAACACACATAGATTGATTTAAAAACCAGATTCCCACAATTGGTTTTTTTTTCCAAAATATCCATTTGCCTCCTCAAGAGTGTGAACTATACAAATAGTTTAGAATAAATAAACAATTGGAAATAAATATGTTTCGTTTAAGAATTCAAATCAAATAGAAATACTTAATAATGTTTAGTAGAAATGAAAAAAAAAAACTGTCTAAGACTTAATCGAATATCTAAAAATATACACAGATCAATAATCGTCAAAATGGTCCCTTTGCGAAAATTCCAAGTAAAATAACGTAATACAGTACATAATTTATTAATTGTTTTTTTTTTTTCGAAAAATTATAGTACTAAGAAAAATAAAATTATTTTATACATTAGACTTATACAAAAACTATTTTATAGTTACATACTTTTGAGACTTAAAAACCCCCACAACGTTCGTTTTTTACTCAAAAAAAGTTTACATTTACATTGTATTATTTATTTATACTATTTGTGCATAAGAGAAAGTTAAGTAAAATATAATTTACAAGTTTTCGTTAAATTAAGTAGTGACTTTCTTCAAGAAATATATCAAAGATCTGGGAACGTGGGAACCATCAAATTAACTCTAAAAGGATGTAAACACCATGAAAACACATCTTATATCATAATTTTGTAAAATAAAACAAATGAAATTGTCTTTTTAAAAAATTATAATATAAAAACAATATTTCTTATATGACATTTGAACGGAAAAGGAAGTCGACAATTGAGCATGTAGAAAATGTACAGAGATAATATTTGTTATTTAATAATGGGTCTGACTGTCTACAACAGACCTGCACTATTTATTATAACAAATCATTTTAATTAACTAATCAGTTCAATTAATTGAAATAATAATAATAAATATAACAGGATGTAATATGTTTCATAATATTCAAATAGTGAGGAAAAAAATGCAACGGCTCACTTCAATTGAAAACACCTGATTACACAATTTTTAGAGCAGAAAAATGGAAAAGCACTACCTACAATATGTTTCTAATAATCCTAATAATAATAATAATTAAAATGTCAATTGTTTTATGCACTTTGCTTACACGTTCTCCTCCCCCCCCCCCCAATTCATTTTGATACCCACTTAAACGTTTAGTTTTGTGCTTGGATTTTTATTCACAAAATAATAAAAAAAAAAAAGAAAATTAAAATCATGCTCACCATACGGACAATTGAGCTTTATTATTTAGGAAAATCTCACTTTTTCACAATTCAAAAATGATTCATCGTGTATGTTTCTCTTATTTAATACAATCATTTAAACTGGGTTTAATTTAAAATATTCTAGTATGATTTACTAATCTACTAATCTTTCTACTAATCTACTAATCTTTAATATAATCAAATAGATATATAAAGAAAATTAATAAAAAATTAGATAAAAAATACCTGTACAGCGCAACTAATAAATTCGATTGTTTACTTGGTCTTCACTAAATAATAATTAGCGTGTATAAATAATAATTTTGATTATGTTTACGTACGTAAATGACCTAATTGTAATATTAATTATACATAATTATGTTGCAGACGTCAAAATATTTAAACCATTTTTGGACATGTTTTGAATATTGATAACTATTTACGTTTAAATGAAATAAACAACTGTAAATTTATTTATATTTGCAAGCCTAGTTCACACAACACAAATGGAATGTTTTTTAAGCAAATATGTTATGTTGGTAATATTTGATTGTGTGTATAATAAAAGAAACATACACTGTTTATGATTTTTCTTTGTATAAAAATCAGTTCACCATTTTGTTTTTTTTTTTTTTAATTTAGTCGAAAAAAAAGTTCCTTACGTAGTAGTCACTTAAAAAACTAGACAACTCTGAGTGTCGTAAATAGCTGCTTGTATTTACAAAAAGAACCCCTTAAATCCAGTATTTTCATTAGTTTTTATATATTATATAAAAAGTAATGAAAATATTCTCGAAAATGTCACCACATTTGTTGCAATGTTTTAAATGCGCCAATATTTTCGTAATTTTCGTCTTATAAAAACATTTATATACAAACATTTTGTATGATTTTGTACTGCATATATGACTTAGATCAAATCACAATTGATGATTGTAATAGTTAATAATAAATAATTTAACTTAACACTAAATAAACGATATTTATTAGAAATTGATACTAAGTAACCGTTGAATTAGTTTCAAAACCTAAAATAAAATATGTTTGGTATTTTACTCAAATACAATCATATTTTTAAATAATTTATCAAAATAAGTCTATTTATTATATATACAATATTATATATTTTCTTACTATAGTTCACTTAATATGTTATTAAAAATATATATGAACTATTCTTGTCGCGAATAAGGTAAAGAATAAAGAATGAAAAAGACCCTTTGTCTTGAAAAAATAATTTGAATAGAACAAAAATAAATTTGTTTATTTCGGCCATATATGCAATACACAATCTCAAAAAGAAAATAAAAACCGCTTCATATTCATAGTAAACCAAGGACCAGTTGATGTAAAAGAAGAACAAAAAAAAAAAAAAATTAAATAATATAAGAGAAAATAATTGTTGATATAACCGATGTACGACGACTTGATTATTTATTATTATTATTTAGTAATAATGAATTTTCTTTCCAAATTTTTGATTAATACACGATGTCGCACACACAAACATATCACGTTTTCCAATTGTGTCTAGATTGTGCGCCTTGCGGCGGTATCATATCGAGTAGATACTGACGTTGTAGTTCAGCAGCCCGTTGCAAATCGGCTATGTTGGGCGTGTTACTTTTACTAGTGGCGCCTGCCGCTTGGGCCATGGCCAATTGGTACGGATAGAAGAGCGGGGAAAATGGCAACATATGGGCCGGTGGTGTGCCCGCCGATAGACCTATACACGGTTAATTTTATTTTTACATTCATTACTACAATTACACATTTCTTAGCTTGCAACTTATGAAAATAATTACTATATATATTAGTACACATTACACTACTTGTATTTTGTATATATATAAATAATAAATACCTCTTAATAACTGTTGGTGAAGTGCTTGCATCGCAGCAGCTGAGGCTGATTGATTGAACTTATCCTGGGCGCTAGAATGTGATTGCCTGGATGGTGGAGGTGTTGGTTGGGCGGGTGGAGGCGCTGGAGGCGTGGCTGCGTGTCTTGGTGTCGGAGCCGGTGTAGGCGTGGCCGCTTTAGGTACTGGTTCAGGTGCAGCCGGCGAAGGAGCAGGACTATTACAGGATACTTGGAATACACCATTCTAAAACACACAAAACATATATATTATTATCTATATGAGTATCAAATAGTTATATTCTTAATATATTTTATTTAAAATATAAACACATAATTTATGATGCGCATTAAAGGAAAATAAAATAGTAATGACACATACTTTTTTTTTGTAATGAAAGGCGTTATCAAGATGAATTGTATATTATTATATAATAACATATAATTTTCCGGTAGTTTACCTGTGCTAATCGTTGCTCAATTTCCTGCTCTTGCTGCAAAGCTTTGACAAACGCGGTTTTTAGTCGATTTGTATGTTCTGCCTTCAATGCTTTCTTTACATTACTAGTTACACACTGCTCACATATAACGCGTACTTCTTTACCTGTAAATAACAAAACATTATTGGATTTCATACATATCTTAAATCAGGGTGACAAAAACCCTAACCATAAGAATATTAAAGAAATATATATACTTTATTGTCTGTACTATTCCTACAATAAGAAATATATATATGCATTAAGGGGAGATCATATTACATAAAAAGTAATTAAAATCTAAATAAAAATTGTGCAACGCAACAATAAATTTTGATTTATTTCCTACCAGTTAAAATATAGAGTCAGCTTTAATTATAGTGGTTAGTTGAATGACCCCTATAGCATCACTATCTAAATGAATTATCACTCAAACATGAATGCGATGATGCGTTATTTTATTACATTTTTCAATAAATTATACACCTATTAACATTTACCATATATTTTAAAAGAAAATCTCTTATTTTTAGTACGATTTGTAATGGTACAAAAAATGCAAAAATGCGTGTATTTTACGTGGAACAAATGTGAATATATATTTTATGGAAATATTCCTTACCACTGTTGCCGTTAGTACTACTGGGTTGCGGGAAAGTTGCGTTCTGTTGTCGATTTTTATTCTGTTTCTCCCATTTCCAAACCGGTGTGAAGTCAGCTTTACACTGTTGACACGCGTGGGGCATCACCGTCACAGGAGTCTTCGGTTCCTTCGTTAAAAAGTCAACGACATGCTCTAAACCAACTAAGTAAATAAATTCCGTATTACTAGGGTTTGGTATGAAATGCATCTCTGGTGGAGGTGGTTTTGGTGGCGGTATCTAAACACACATCAAATATATTTATAGTAAAAACTCAATTAGATTTCAAATAAAAATGTACTTGTAACAACGTTTTCTCTAATTGTTTTCTTAATGCTAACTTGGCAGCCGCTTGTCTTTGAGCTGGTGTTTGATTATCATCTCGATTTCGTTCCTGAAAACGCAAAAATAACTCAATTAATTTATATTAAAATTAAAACACAACATCTATACCATCAATACAAAGTACCAAGGAAGACTACTTTGCGATATTAATTCAAATTTAAATATATAATTGTGCTTTAACAATACGCCGCCCTGGTGCCACATTATAGAACGAATCTAGATATATGCTACAATGTAATTTAACAGTACAAAATCACATTTAATTTTTTTTTTTAATATTACAAGATACTTTGCTTGGTACTTAAAGAGTAACAGTGTACGGTTTTAAAAAAGAATAACCCTATTCGCTCTAAGGTTACGAAATCAAAATGTTTTGCCATTAAAAAAAAAATCCAATTTTGATTTCGTTTCGCCGAATAGATAAATATGTTTATACATTCAGAAAGAGACCTAATAAATACAAACAGATAAAATAAATAACGAGCAATTCAATTCGACACTAAACTATAAAAATTAATAAATACGACAAAATAATGAACGAAATACCGTCAATCTAATGGTTACCTGATCAGTGGCAGACAAGGGCGTTGATTGTGGGGGGACTGGCGGCCCCCCCAACCCTTTGCCGTCTACACCACTGGCAGCCTGATTGCATCCAACACAATATTAAACAATATTAGTTTTCTTTTTAAAACAAAATTATATATACTACATGAATCAAATATTTAAATCGCAAAATATTTTAGGTAGACTCGGCGTAAATTTGCATATTTAGTAAAAAAAAAAATGAATGTGCACATTGATGGAATCTAACGTGTTGATTGACAAGATACTGTATTTTTCTAGTTCAAGTTTGGCAAATAACAGATTTGTTATCAGCGTAAGTAAATGAAATATGTAAATATATACCTAAGATATTGTGTACTTTGTTGTATACAATAAATTTTTATGAGAATATTATGTAATATAAAAATCTTGTACATTTATCTATTACTTCTATCTATGTTAATTGGAGTATTTCAGAATAAATAAAAATGTGTGTCTATATTGTTGGTACGATATTCTATGTGCAGGTGATAAGCGCAGTGCAAATGGGCCGTAGGTGTGTTTGAAGTTATATGAAGTTATAGAAAGTTGGCACTTTACCTTATTCTGTGGTTGAGGCGGCGCGGGTGTTATCGTAACGGCTGGTGACAGTTCTTTGGCTACGTTGGCGGGGAACGATGAGACAGGCCGACTCAACGAGTTGCGTTGGGGCGGCTGCGGAACCGATAAACTTGTTGCTGAACTTCGACTGCTTATTGAAACACATGACAACGATGGGGCATGGAGACTCGACCGCGCTGGGGGCGGCTGCTGAAAATTAAAGGGATTATACTTATTACAATCTTCCCTATAAAGAAATATTACGGCAACTAAAACTCTCAATGCCTTCAAAAACAAAAAAATTCTAATTAAAAAAAAAATGTTTAATTTCCCGATTCTGAATCATTTCTAATATATTATACACAAATAAAGTTATCTTTAACACAGGAAGTAGTTACAATTCTTGGTATTCTTATCGTTTTAATTTTCTTGATTTTATATAAAATTTATATAATATATTAAAATAAATAGAAAACAAACAAGAAAATCCAAGAAGGTGAAGAGTACTACTAACCCCTCTGAGTAGTGACGAAACATGCCCGGGTCCACCAGGTTTCTGATTACTATTATGCCGTGAATGTGCCGCCTGAGGCTGTTGTCCTTTAGTGGACGGCACCTTCACCGTCGTTGGCGTGATACTCAACCCACTGGGCAACCCAGTTGGCGGCAACGCTTGCTGGGGTATCGCAGGCGGGACGACCGCGACATTTTCCTTCAATTGCTGCGATTGCCGAAGTTTCTTCAACAAAACCAATTTCATTTCTTCGGCGCGCAACTCTTCGCGTAGCCGACGAAGTCCACGTTCGCGCTGCCATATTTCCTGCGGCGTTAATTCTTTGATGGGGGCTAACGGAGGCATTTCGCCGCCTTCACTGTCACTAGATTCCGACTCGGCAGTGCCGTTTGTGCGAGGTTTGCCAGCGGTTAACGTGCCGTTTATTAACGCATCTGGACTTTCGGCGTAACTGCGGGGCTCAGTTCGCGGACGTAGCACTCGTCGTAGTCTAGTGTTGTTCGATTCAGATGCGGTTGGGGCTCGTCTAGAACTAGTCAACGACTTAATTTTGATTAATTTTATACATTCGTTTGGGATTATTACAAAAATACTACGTGTCAATATTGCGCACTTTAAATTAACGCACGTATAACTATTATTGGTATGCATTTCACACCGAAATAGAGTAGCAGAAAACCTTTTTCAGTTCAGTTTAAGAATATATTTAAATAGTTTATTAAAAAAAACTCAACATAAAGAAATTGTGTATAGATGTAATATGTATTTCAGAAGTAATTAGGAAGAAATAAAGCATTTTTAAGTTCAGTTTAAGGGCATTTATAGAAATGAAGACATACTAAGCTCAAAGCAACGATGTATTTACAAGAAGCGCGGGAATTCTATATAAAGTTAAAATTGCTTATGTAGAATTTAGCAGTGCTATTAATTCAAAAGAAAGATTAAGTATATATATGCTTAATAGTATAATAGGGTGCTTGACTAGGATATAAAAAAAAAAAAAACATATAAAAAAGTGGGTGAGTGAAATTAAATATTGTTATAATTTGCCACGCATTTCGAATCTATTCGAGGCATCAATAACTACATTTAACATGTGACGTCATAATATGTGTATATAAAATGTCGTACATATGAGGTAACCGAACTGATAAAAAAAAAAATTAAAGTACGATGATTTTGGCACTAGGATTTTTGGGAAACTCCAAAATCGAATGAATATTTCCTAAAAGTACTGTCACATATCATAACCTAATTCTGGAGCTATTAATAACTAAATATATATGAAATATATTCGTTATAATTTTATTGAGTAAAACTATTGACATTACTGCGAAAATGATTATTATATGAATAAACAAAGTCAAATAATGATTTTTTTTTTATAAATAAATTAAGAAAAATTTTCTTAAATTATGCCACTGACAGTTGTTTGAGTAATATGAAATTTATGTAAGCAGTAATATTTTTTTGTAAATATGATAAAAATAATAAACAATTAAAAATTTGGGTGAAATTTACCTACCTGATACTGAGATCTACAACGGTTTCATCAACTTCCATTTTTTCCATGACCAACTGGGGAAGATTAGTTTACCAGTACGGTTGTGATTTTTCCCTGCAAGGAAAACGTAACTAGATTCATGATTAAAAATGTCCCACGAATACCAATTGCGGAATGTAGCAAATCGAATTGATTCGCGTTTCGTTAATTATAAAATAGATGTTTGGTTTTTGGTCGCGCAAAGAGAACAATAGAAGTGAAGAGAACCGCGAGCAGGTCCCATAAACAAACGCGACGGCAGGTCAACGCGGCTAATTATCCAAGTGGCTAATCTAGCACCGGCACACGTCCAGTTGTGGATACCGTGTCCGAGGGCAGCATGCTAACAACAGCTACCGCAAAACGTGCGTCTACTCTTGACCAGAACGCAGAACGCCAGCATCCACGACCACGACCCGACCAGTCATAGACGAGTGAATGGCCGCTAACTATGTACCCCGTTTATACATATTTTTTTTTTTTGCAATAAAAAATACTAAATACAAACTTTTCAAAACAAACATTTAATAAAACACGTGTATTATGCGTGAGGAGACGATTGCAAAGACACCCAACACGACATATTTATGACGTAATCCATGCACATACCTAGGGTCAATTAGTGTACCGAAATTTGTAATCTAAACCTCGCGTTGACAAATCGATTATCTTCCTGTACACACACTTTTCTCACTCAAAAACTCAGTCGTTCGGGAGCAAACACACGCACAACCGACACTAGTAGCACGAGCATTGTTTATATCGCTGTTTGGTGATCATTTTTAAGTAAACGAAATTATATTTTTACGGTAAAAACACGGAAAAATAAACCGGGAGACCGACTTCACTCCGGGCCAAAATTAACAGACGACTGATTCAATTCAATATGGCGTGGCCTTGTGTTGCGTCTACAAAACACTGCTGTTATACAGGAAATACGTACCGTATCATTGTCCGCTCTCTCTCATGCGAACACTCAACAACATGTGTGTAATCCGCTACTAGTGGTACTAGAGTTGTTCACCATGTCGTACGCGCTACGACACACTGCGCATATCATTTGCTTTGTTGGTCGAGGCGCGCAATGCATCTCGAGAAAGTGAAACGTACCGTTCACTATGTGAATCAGACACTCATAACACTAGTGCGATGCATCAGCCACACTAAACTACGTCTGTCTTCGTCATTCACATAAATATTCTATGCGCACTATGTGGAACGTTCGTCAAAAAACGCTTCGTTCATAAACACGTCTAACTGTTAAGGCCATGTGCATAAAAACTGTTTATTTCGTATATATTTTCAAAACTGGTAATTCGACAAAAATAAAAAAAAAAATTCAAAACTCGTGCCGAGTTGGATTGAATTAAAAATCGGAATGTTTTCTTGTAGCGGTGGGTGGGAACTGATTACCCCGTTGTGTACATGGTGGGAAAGGGTTTGTCGGGTGGTTGGTTGGCGGTTGGCACCCCTCCTAGAACTGGGGTTTCAGGATTAAAACCAGGGATTCTGTTTGGCGACACCGCACACGTGACTTTGCTAAAATTGCAACGGCAGCTTCACGGCGCACACCCGCAGACGTACACCGTCAATACTCTTATCAAACGCATATCAATCATACATACATATGCATTAAGGCGTGTACTTATACATATTTTTTACACAATCTAAAGAAAACAATTTTATTTCGTTAATTATCTCAATGTATTTTTTAAATTAATAAACATTACTAATCAATTATCTACTGAATTTATTCAAATGAACAGTTAAAAAAAAAAAATTTTTAAGTTATTTATAACAAAGCTTTCTAAATATATACTAAACAATTATCCAAAAATTATTTACGAAATTAGGCAATAGAAAAACAAATATATAATGCTGGTTGCAGAAATTTCATGCGAACCATATATTTGAAAATAAAAAAAAATCATTGAGGATACTTTCGATAATTTACGAAAAAAACAAATTAATTTTTGGCATTTATTTGATACAACACATACATGAAGTATTATATTTTTTCCAAATCAAATCAAAAAAAAAAAAACAAAACAATTATATAAACGAATATTTCACATAACACTCAACACAATACAAATTTAAGATATTCCAGAAAATAGTACTCATAAAGTTAGAGATAACAAAAATAGTATTGCAGTTTAAATATATGAAATGAAATTAAAAAAAAAAAAACAAACATATTTTGCATGTGAACAATACAATACAAAACAATCACAATTTTTAAAACAACACATAGAAAAATAGAATCACATTTTGTTATATACTAAAAAGACAATATTTGATTTTAATCAAATAATTTCCTTCTTACTATAGGGAGGGTAATATATAATATATATTTTTTATAAAAATCAAATTTGATAAATATTATTTAAATTTAAATATATATATATATGAATAATTATATTTTACCACACCAATATTATACACAGAACATTATTTTTACAATCAAATTAATTATGTAATAATAATCGAAAATTATTATTTGGTATAGTTTCGAAAATTATTTCGAATTGTTGATATTTATAAATGCAACAAATTAATATTACTACAGCCCTCTACAGTACTACAAAACAGTTATTTGATTTTTACGTTATCTATCGATCTAATTATGGCTTATTTAAAAAACAAAATTTCCAAATTTGAAAATGTTTTATATATTGATATTAAATCAGCAAAAAAATATGAATATTATGAATTTGTCGTAAAAAAAAAAAGTAAGATAATTGAAACAGGATAAAATAAAAATATTTACTGGTGAAACAAATAATAGAATTATTTTTATGTATTTGAAATCAATACGACTAACGTAAGTAATTATGTATTTTTTTTTGCCAATGCTCGTTTGCAATTCTGAGCAAATTAAACACAAACGAACGAAACGTGGTTTTTATGTTTTAAAGGTGATATACTCATATGTTACAAATATATTTAATATGCATATGTATACTACGACGAACGTTGTATAGTGGTGTTTCGTTCTAGCGCATTCGCCCGCGAAGCTGTGCGAAATTCACATTAAACCTTTAAGTAATAACAATAATAAACTGAATGTATTTTAGAATTATGGCAACTTCTTATCGAAAACGGTTATCAGCTTGTATTATACTGCTTTTTTTAACATATATTTTGCAAGTATACAGCAATTATATCTACACTATTTTTTAACAAAGATTCAAGTATTTTCATACAGGTAGATCAAGCACGCGACGATTTAACCTACTTAGAATTTGGTTTTAGTCAAAATTAGAAGTTATTTTAATCGAGCGAATTGTCGCTTTGCATAGACTAGGATCAAATTCCGAATTATTCTTATCCTGGTTCAACTTTGAACCCAGATGAAAATGATAACGAAATTTGTTTTGAATAAATTGTTTTGTTAACTAGGCACAAGAAAGTTATTTTTAAATTAAACGAGATTTTTTTCTCATATTTCAAAATCATACACACTACACGCTATAAGTCATCATATAAACACTAAACTAAGCTCTTATTCAAATAAATAAACTTAAACAAATTTCGATTTCGATTTTATTTAATTTCGTCTAGATTGGAAGTTTTCGCCACTGCGCTTTAATAATTTAGTGACAAAAAATGAGTAACATCTAAGCTATTCCCAAATATACTAAAAATATATTAGTTATTTTTAGTTGACATTGCATCTTCTTAGAACAATAATCATAACAACGATCTTTAAATAGCGCTTTTTTTTTTTTGTTACAAACATATATCGATAATAGATTTTGCTTAGATGGTGATATTCGATCTGACCAATAATCACAGTCGAGATACGTTCTTATGACGTACTAGACGTATTATTTGTGTCTAAGCCGCGTTCCAAAACCTTATCAATATATTTTTAATGCGCTGCTAAATACCAAGCATGGTTTTGAAACGAATTGGAGTTATTTTCGAGGATTTGAATAGAGCTTTGGTACAAGTGATTGGAAAATAAAAATTTTTCCATAGATTTAGGGAATTCAAAAAATATTAACATTTCTATATTCAAGGACGAAGTTAAACTTTTCGGGTATTGGACACTTGATAGCAAATATGTTTTAAATATTTCAATCTCACTTGTAGTTTTGCATTTATTGCATTATAAAATTTTTTTTGTTACACATATATAAATTTAAAAGACGTTTAATATACATGATATATAAATATAAGTAAGTATATATAGCCAATATTTTTTTTTTTTAATAGATTTTTTATACCCAATTGGCAATTCCTTTTGGCAAAGAACTTTAAAATAATGCAGATGGCTTGCATTTTTTTTTAATAAATTTATTTCGATAATTTTTCCTCCATTTAATAATAGATTTCATTTTCAACTCTGATTTTTTCTATATAGGAATAGGGGCGTTCTATATATTCACCTATTTATGTGTCTAAATTTTATAAATAAATTTAATTTAAAAAGCATCAATCATCAGAATTTTACATGATGCTAAAAATGTTTTTTCACGATCTTAAAATTAATCATTTAGAAAAACCCCTACCCCCAGTATATAATAACCGAAAAACAGTAAAATAATGAATATTTCGTCATCTCTTTATATAAAATATTTTAGAGAAAAATCAAACGCCTACAGTTCATTTTCTATACGTGATTTATCATTTTGAGCGTGCTTATTATATATTTAGTGCGCACACATTGCGTGGAACGCCTTGCGTATATCACAGGCAATTTTTAATTTAAACAATTAAAAGTATCTATAAGTGTACCAAAAAGCTTTTCCATCAAAATCACAAAATTCGAACGAAATAAATATTTTTGACAATATGATCATATTTTTTTGCGTACTAAAATGTTGAGTATAATAATCAACAGTTTTAATCTTGTTTATGTAACGTGTCTTTATTACTAGTTTTAACGCAAATTACGATGTTTAAATTGTACAACATTGAGGTACATCGATTGGTTTTTGCACAGTGTAACACAGCCTTTATCAGTCCCACTAACGGAACATTTGTTTTTTTATTTCGTTAATTATTTTATGTATACCCAACAAGGCACTTTACAAATGATTATATAATTAGTGCGAAAGAAAAAAAAAATTAAAAGTATATATTGATTAGTACTTAAGATAATAAAACAATTTATGCGCTTAAATTGCGAAAATAATTGTAAACCGAGTTGATAGCTTAGAAATTTATTTTAGTAAAATATGAATCACCTAATAATAATGCAATTGAAAATATTTATGAAAATTATTAATGTATAAAAATAATTGTAAACCATTTTGAGGAAAAGCTTGGTGTACACGATACAATTTTGCAGACATTCAATTTTTCACAAATAAACCCGCATGGTAATTTTTTTTTTTTTATATCATACATTTCTAGATTTCATTCAAAACACACTCAATCAAAAACGAGTTATAATTTCCGACTAGGGAATTTCAATTCACTATGTTTTACATATTATCTCCTTAATGTTAGGTCGGGTTTAGTGCGCCTAGCCTAATAAGTTAGGTCACTCGACTCAGGTACAAAATGATGTCATATATACAACAAATCCTAGTTGTTAACCCATCCGAAAATATATTTACAATATTTACGCAATTTAACTATGTTTCAGTCCTTCAGGTTTTTTAACGACCTGCGTTCGTATTATTTGCAATAAACTAATAAACGATATTTACAATTCTCTCACCAGTACTTATGGTGTTCGTTTTTGGTGTTATCGATTTCTCAATTTCGATAACATGTTCATTTCATAATTATAATTTGTTCAAATTTCATTTGAATCTTTTCTAATTCTTTGATTATGTTAAAAGATTATTTGATTTTATAAAATCTTAAAGTGTTTTTATTATTTCGATAATAATGATTGTAATTTTGTTTGTTTATCAATCATACAGTTACAACAATAATAAACATTAGAAATAATCGCGTTTATTTATTTTTTATTACAAAACTATATTAAAACAGTTAAAAAAAAAATAGGGATGCATCTAGAAAATAAATTTTATTTGGAATTAAATATATTTAGAAGTAATATTATTGTTGAACTGTATGTAATGAATATAGAAACTGTATGTAAAGTATATATATCTTATATAATAATTAAGTATGTTTATAATTTAATGATGTTCGAAAAAATGTCTCCTTTTGAAAATAAGTTTTTTTTAAATATGTTGTCATATGTTAGGGTCATTCTGGCCTCATATATGATAGGAACTCATTGTATGTTTAATAGAATTATTAAAAAAATAAAATTAACAAACTAATTAAGATACAATCATTTAATCACCATTTGTTAATTTTACGCTTGTAAAACATCTGACTACGAGTAACTGCTTAACATTAGGCGTATTTTTGAAAAAAAATTGATTCAGAATCGTATGTAAAATAAAACATAATATCGGAATTAATTATTTGATAGTAGTACGATTCTGAATCAAGTTGATTTAAAAATACGTCCCATTAAGCAAAATGGTGTAAAGTCATGAACTAGTTTTCAAAAATGGTGTATTTCTATTTGGATATAGTGAATATTTTGTAATAAAAATGTTTATTCACTTGTTATGTTTGCTGTATCTGTTATCAGTTCAATGAAACAGCAACCGTTTTGTGTCTGGGACATACATGTTTTTTTTTTAATATATTATTACGTACCACCACATAGATCACATAAATAAATTAATAGTTTGTTGTTCTTTAAGATATATATATTATGTACAATACTTTTGCGTTACGCTCTGCACTTGTGTTCATATTTGTGCATATTTTGTTATTTTTAATCAAGTGTGGACATTATCACAGATGTTTTCTTGACCGATTGGAATTCGGCAATTTATTAGCTACTTTATACATTTATAATAAATTATTCATTTTTTGTTCTTTACGTTATTTTATAGGCGAGATTTTCTTCAGTACATATTTATTTAACCAATGCAATTTATCAACGATTCGACATTTACTGGTTTGAATTATTTGTGCCTTACGAACAATGCGCGCTTAATTCTTATACTTTTGATTGAATTATCACTTTCAATTCAAATTATTTGAATCATAGATTTTATTCAAACAAAAGTACACCGTTATATATATATATATATATATATATATATATATATATAAAAAAAAATAAAATTTTGAATGTTAACACGATTATAGAAATCGAAAGAATAGATTTGATAGATTTATTAAAGTTATAAAATGAATACAACTGTTTCTGTTGGAATGTTGCATTAGTCTTGTTCTGAACACATAAATGTACTGTGTGTAATGATATTTATATATTATGTATGTACGTTTGTTGATGGTCAAATTAACCTAAATATAAAATTGTTTATAATAAAAGATCTTCATATAAAATATAAAATAGAGCGCGGTTCTTTTTTTCGTTGTGCAATTTTCTAGTTGCACAATAATATTATTTATAATAATAAGTTGTTATTATTCGTTCGTTTTTTTAATAAGTATAAAATAAATATATAGTAAACAATTGCCATTTGTTTGTTTCTTTATAAATATAACAAGTTGGATGTTTTGTAAAAAAAAATATAAATAAAACTAAAACAATGCTGTTCTGTGCTTTGAAAAAAAAAACCACTTTACCACTATTCAATATTCGAATTTAATTAATTACCAGTAATTATTTTTTTAAAATATGTGGTTTAAAAGCAAATAGTTCAAATTTAATATTTCATTCGGATATCTGGTTAATTGAGTAGTAGTAATTTAAGCATGGAGGTTTTGCAAATTATATGAAATATTTAATGGTGGTAAATGTGCTTTATATATTTGATAAATATATATAGATGACTGAAAAATGTTTACCGGTGAGGATATTAATATTTGAATTAAAAAAAAAATTGGTTAAGTATTTTGATGGCACGCAACACTCTGACTGAAATATGTACAGAATAACATTGTTTCATTTTTAAAAATGTCTCACTAACAGGTCACTTTTTTGATGTTTTCTTTGTATGTATTTTTTTTTTAAACTTAATAAAGAGTAGTAAATAGAAATAGATGGACTATATTCACATTGGTAACGATGCAATTGTTGCGCATGTTTTAGTTTACTGGATTGAATGAAGTGTTTTGCTCGTTTTGTTATAACAAATCAATCGAATACTTATCTTAATACAAGTCGGCCAACACGATAGGTAGGAGATACTCGTCAGAATCCCCAGACGTTGGGCTACAGATCACAGGATGCAATTCACTATTTTGCAATGGCGCCCACGAACGCCCTAACACTTTACTGATCTCCTACAACAAACAATCATTATATGCACATATACATCAAATAAATGCAATTTTTAATAATAATATACCTCTTTTGAGTCCGTGAGCCCTCGATATACTTCATGTGAGTAAATAACATCTTCATCAGCAACATCAAGACGTCTTAATTTATTTTCACATAAACGCGCTATGCCAACTAGATCTTCTTCGAAATATTTATAACCTACAGGAACACACATAAATACTTAAAAAAAAAACTAATAATAAACGCTGCAAAACAAACCTAATAGAACAATTTCCTCTAGTTTTGGACAAAGCCAAGCCGCCATTACAAGTGGATCAGTATCATTATACCCTATTCGACGTATAATACTCCAAGTAGTCTCTTGACTTTGTGAATCAATCCACATAATACTCCGGAAATTGCGGGCGTACCATGACGATATTAAGTTAAACACATTCAAATTCAGCTGGAATATTTTTAAAAAAAATTAATTTATAATTGTTTTTGGGTGTTGGTGTACGTACAGCTTCACAGAAAAAAACTTTGAGATGTGTTAGAGGCATGCTGGGATGTAGTATATGGTCGTGCATATTTTGTACGGCTTCGTACGCGTGTATGAGTGTCAGTCTTAGTTCGCATTGCGGATGGTTCACTACAAATTGTTCCCACGCCTCGTTCGTAGTGCCAGGATGTTCCTCCCATAATCCATGCAGGTGAATCACTAAACGATTCAGCTGCGTTGCGTTGCATAAACTCTCCAGAAATTTATCACTTACATAATCGTAATCTACACTTAGAATCTGGAAAACATGTCCAATTGCGTTACGTATATTTCGTTTGGTTAGCGTTGCGTGTTTGTGTACCTGAATGTTCACGAATGGTTCAAAAATGGAAGGATCACAGTCGAGTATAAGGTAACTGCCTGGATCATCTTTCATAGATGCTAATCCTAATACTAACATATTTTGTGGACACACCTGCTTCGCCTGTAATATCTGCGATACATATTGGCACAGATCTTCGCAACAGCCCAAACTCAATCGTTCTAGGTTTGAGCAATTTTGAATCAACGGTCCTAATATATGCCTAACCAAAATTTAATATTACCCACAATACCACAGTACATACACATATTTATAATTTTATATATAAAATTTACAGTTTTAAAACAACAAACAATTGACACAATTGAAAATGACACAAAATGCAAATTACGAGTTTTTTTCTAAGAATTATAAACATACTAAAATAATACACATAATTATAATATTTTACAGGCCAGTTAATGTTTATATTTAATAAATTACTATCGCAAAACTCATTTTCCAAGTCCCACATTCCTATATTACATAATTAGATATCGAATATTTTATTAGATAAAAAGCAATTATTAAAAAGAAAATAAAAATTCTTCGCATCGTCACTAGATACCGGATACCAAATCAGCATATTAAGTAATTTAAAAAAAAATGCTTTAAATCTACTAGTGACTTTGAATTATATTGCAAATAACTGCATTGTAATTATTACGCAACTGTTTGTAATTTAATGTTATATTAATCAACAAAAAATATATATTAACTGTAATTAAATAGAGAAAACTTTCACATTAATAAGTGTTAATGGTTGAATAATTTTGCTCAATTTGGAACAATTTCGGGTAAATAAACTGTAAAATATATAAGGTAAGGCGTGTCCTATAATTTATTTAATATTTTATAAGTGCTGATTAATTATAATTGTAACGTATGAAATTTTAATTTCGGCAAAACGAAATTAGAAATGTATATCACTATTGTTAAGATTAACTTTCACAAAGTAGGAAGTAGGTTTCCTGGTAATTTCGATATATTTTCATAATAAAAACAATTAATTATTGTACATGTTTAACGAATAGTTCCATAAAAAAATCTTACCTTTCCAAAAACATTTTGTTTCTTGGTGGCAGAAACATATGGCAATGCGATGGTTCGATCATGAGCGAGCGTAAATTTATATTTTTCGTCATTCGTTGTAGTAAACTTGCAAGTTCATATACACAGATATCGGATAGTGAATTATATTTGACGACTGCATTACGTACTAATTGGCCGCACGCCATCGAGAAATAATTATGACGTTGTAATTCATACCGACTGATATTAAAAACCATATCTTGCCAAAAACTAAAAACACATTTCAATCGTTAATTTTTCACAATAAATAATAAACGACACCAACATTCGAATAACAATCCTATTTTAAACATAAAATACAAATAATGTGAATTAACTCATTGCGCTTTTTACATTCGTTGCAAATAATCGTGTAAGGCTAAGAATATATTTACGAAATTCTAAACAAAATTTGATTCGTTAAATAAATTATCTGTCGATTGTTTAACAAAAAAAAAAATAGATTATCTAAACTAAATATGTATAAAAAAGTGGGAATAATTGCGGATAAATAACGTATATGGTAGTTGATAAATAAACAGCGTTAAGATTTGATGTAATGGGAACAAACAATGATGAAATTGTTTTGAATGCACTAACCTTGGGAAATATAGAGCTTGTCGCCAAGTCCGACAAACACTTGAGGCTTTCAAACGATCGGCAGGACTTAGCAGTTTGAAAACATCGTATAGTAAGACACTGGGCAAATATGCCCACCCTTGTAAATCGTGGTTCATTACTGGTTTTGTTCTTGGCCAGCCTCCGAGGCAGCCACAATTATCATTACCCATTTCTGAACAAAACACAAATATCAACAGGCGGGACAAACAACGAACGAAAACAATTCCCAAAACCAGATAATCTCAATTCAACTATTTCAAACACAAAAAACCACTTCAGAACACTTCACCAATAACATTTATTAAATCAAATCATATATATATATATATATAGTCAACAAAATTAGTACAAATGCGCATGCGTGAGTAACATGAAAAGACTAGATTACCATCGGTTAAATTCGATTATTTTCAACAAATATTTTATTATAGAAAAAAAACAATTTTGAAGATAACTGAAATTGATTTTTAATAAAATATATGATCATAAAAATAAATTTTAGTATCGATAATCGTTGTTTGCCATGGTAACCACATTTTATTGACTAGGTAATGACGTCGTAAAATGACGAATACCTAATCATTTTAGGTGTAGATGAATCTCTTAAATCATTATTATGAGATTGTATTGACAGGTGTTTTGTAACTAGATAAATGTTATTCGAGTAACTAATGACGTCGCAAAGTAATGTAACCTAGTTAGCCAAATAACATTCGCCTTTAGTGCAAAACCTTTGTCGTAACCCGTTAGGATACTTTCAAGGAAATATGTGTGAAAGTGTGTGCTCAATATAAAATCACGTAAATTTACCTATATCACTATCAATCCATGATGTATCACAAATCTCTTTTAATTTCGGTAACATATTCGTAGTGACCACTAAATAAAACTAGGCAATATTAAATCAAATATAATCATTTACACATTACGCGAGGAAACCATTGTTATTTTACACAAACAAGTGACAGCCAGTCAACAATCAAGGTCGACAATTTTCAAACAAACGTCAGTTTTGACATGTGATAGGTAAATGTAGGTTGATTGGCCAATAAATACACACACACTTTTAAAAATGCCGAAATAGTTAATCGATTACACTCGCACGTTAATACAACGGTGTTACACATGCACGTATTGTTTGAAATCATTAATGCAACTCACCATCCACACAAATTGCGTTGTACTTTCATTGAACCAACTCCCCGTACTCGTTTGACGTTTTCACGTATAGAAATAAACTGTGCGAACACAAATATCCCCACTTACGAAATTTATAAATAGGCAATAAGCACCGTGACGAAAGACGCGGGGTTTCGAATTTGTTCGCGCTCAACGCTAAGTGACATGTTTACCTTATTGACCAGAATCGACGGCTCATTTATTTTTTGCGACATTTTTCTAGCATTTGTCGATGAATCAATGAAAAAAATGAATATGTTAGGGGCAATATTTTTTTTATTTTTCATTGATTCATCAACAAAATGCAAGTGTAATGTCTCAAAATAAATGAGCCGTCGCTTCTAGTCATACGGTTAACATGTCTCTTAGCGTTGAACGCGAACAAATACGAACCCCGCGTCTTTTGTCACGTGTTCACTTATTTTGCCTATATCTATCCTCTGCAATTGTTATTCGACTTTCTTTATTTATATAAACAATTCCCACCCCCTCGGGGTTTCTATTTCGCGAGAATCTAAAATATGTTTATCCCTCGCTGATAAGTCGACCTTGCAAGTTATTTATATATGAATTACAAAGTTCACTAAGTAATTCTGGGTACAAAATTATAGTAAGGGAAATTTTTGAAAAAAAAAATCATTTATTATTTTAATAATCTTATTGTATAAATTTAATAAAGCTACTTAATACTAAACAAAAATAATGGTTTAATTGCCGGATTTGGAGTAGCGTTTCCAGAATTTTTTTACATCGTCGTGTCCAGCTTTCGTAACAACCATTGTCCGGCTCTTTTCATTGCTCCAAATCAACGAACCGATTGATTGAGCGTATTCGCACAATGCACTAAAATCGGTCTAAACCACAAAAAATTAATATAAAACTAGTACATAAATTAAAAAAAAAAAAACATAGATATCCTTAAAATATTTTTTTTTAAATAAATGTTACCTGTGATAAAAACTGACTATATAGAACACCATCGGTAAACGTAAATCGATTTCGTTCGTTTTCCCACAAGCGTATTTGATCGACAACAGTTGGTGGTAGTGTTTGTGCGGTCTCACCATCCAACATTTTCGAGTGTGAATGCTGGGTTAAGTAACCAATGATTTGATTCGCGGTTATACCACCGCGTAAAGCTTGTCGGATTGAATCTCTAGTTAGTATACCGACTACTAAATTAGGAAATCTAAACACATATGCCAATAAACAATTTGCGGTTGCGAAATTTTGGTGAATAGTACCTGTATAATAATTCAGTAAATAAACCAAGTAATGCTACTTGTAAATTGGAATCTGTGTATGCGTACACTCTATAATTGGTCTCTACGATGATATATCCTTTAGGTGCATCACCATCTGTTACAGCGACTAAGCCTTTTTGTTGGCTAGTTGCGATATTTAATGCTAGTCTCGTTGGGTAAAAACGACCCGCTTTGCGCTAATATAAAAACGTATTAATTATTTTATTACTCATTATGTATGTAAAATATAATTACTTTTCTTTGATAAACTAATCCAAACTCGCGAAGATGTTGCAAGAATATCAAAAGGCCATTGCTCATGCCTTCTGTGCTGTAGTCCTAAATGGCAATAAACGAGTTAGTTTTCTGGTAATTGTACGATTTTTTTTTTTGTATGCAAATACCTTGCCAAGTGTGCTGAAACTTAATTGAAAAAGAAACGTTAAGCATTCCGCTAAATCTAAACCACGTTGCTCGACGGTATCTAGATATTGTAGTATAAAATGCCACACTTGGGCTTGTGTATCTAATAATAAGAACTGGAAACCCTGTCTCGTTATTACTGGACTGCCATCTTCTTCATCACTACAAAATCATATTTCAAATACATACATAAAATATATATATATATATACATATGTACTCATACACAATTTTTAAATTGTGTACAAATTTAATATAAATAATATTTTTGGGAATTAATTTATAAGCCAAATAAAAGAGCGTGTTTATGAATCTTAGAGATCTAAATGAAGCAACATATTTTTAAGGTTAAAATTGAGTGGTACAGGTTGTAATTATGTATGTATGGACAATTGTTAGTAGGGAAATCTAATAATGTGAATGCTTATCTATGAATGCGTTATCAATGTTTATGTAATTTATACAGAAAAGTAATGAAGGAAAAACATGTTTTGTTTATGAATACTTAAAATAATGTTGTTTACTCAACATTATTTGTATTATTTGTATGTATGTAATATGCAGTATAACGAATTATATTAATCAGCTTTTTATTTATTTAAATATTAAATAAAATATACCTATAGATACAAATTAATATATCGTAAATAAGGATGAAAATATAATAAAATATGAAGTAAAAATTAATATGAATAGATTTAAAATTACCGTTTCATAAGTCCTGCATGTAATAAAATACGAACAGCATCCGCCGAGATTCCTTCCTGTTGCTGACTACCAACCATATAATGCAAAACACACTCCCATCGCTCCAACGAATACGAATCTAAAAACGAAACGTCCCGCGCTTTGCTGTCCGTTTCCAACTGATTCGACATACTCCATGGTTTACCACTATTACAAATACATCAATAACAAACCCAAACACCCTCACACATCCCATAAGCATACATACCCGCCTAATAAAGCAATCTTCAAATTTCTCTTAAACGTAGACGCTAAAATCCAACCCAGAAGACCACCGGGAATTGGCGCTTCTTGCCACACACACAACTCACTAAGCACACCACTTACATAGACATGTTCTCTACAAAACAAAAATAATTCATAAAAATCAACAAAAACACATAAAAAAAATCATTATTTACAACAATATTAATAATATAAATACAATTCATACGAACCATTTAATAACATTACAACTTTAAGTACTTTAGTTTACTAAAACGCATTTAAAATCCAATTAAGACGATTATTAAATGATTTTTAATGTTATACTACTAAAATTAAAATACGGGTGAGTGGCGGCACTCACGATTATATATGTATGTATGGGGGGTTGCATATAAAGAAAAGGGTTTAATTTACTTAATATTGGCAACATTGTAACTATACAATGAAGCCAACGTTTGATTAAAAATACTAAATGATACTACATGAAATTTCAAATTGAATATTGAAATTATTTTGTATTATATAAATGATAAGCAGTGATGTTTGTAAGTTTGGTAATAAAAAATAAGTTTGTATAAACTTATTGGATTGTATTAGAAAGAGCTTGATACGTACTTGGAAAAGGCTTGTGAACCCCAAGACGCAACTACAGCTTGAGGAACGGGTTGCTCAACAAATAAGATACGAATTACATACTGTCTCGCTAGTTCTGGTAATTCTCTACGATCAAAAAAAAAAAAAAACACAAATACACAAAATAGCACAAATATCGAGTGGTGAATATAGGTACCTGTACACCGCCAAACAAATCGCCGGATGATTGTAGAGTTTCTCGAGTAAATCAGGAGGCCTAGTTTTTAAATAATCATGTAAATTTTTACACTGTAAGTTCGATGGTTGTAATACAACAGGTTTTGATGATCCTTTAGCATTATCTGCCATTTAAACACACTTTGCTGTTTATTATACATACACACAACATTTATTATCAATCAATTGCAGGTTAGGATCACATAAATAGGTTATTTTAGAGACATTTAGCATTTCATGTTATTTATCAATTTTACGGATACCATTTTACATACTAATCTTTATCGTGATGATTTCACAAGGAATTAACATGTTATTTACTTTATATATACTTTTAAGCGAAATGAGGATTATTGCACTACCGACCACCATCACCAAGCACAAATCATTTTATGACTGTTACTAACTTCAGATCTAAATGTCACAATTATTTATTGTGTTGGGATGACTGGTATATTATCGCAAAACCTAAATCCCAAATTCAATGATCTTTCTTATACGTATATTGTTTATTTTTCATGACGATAATATTTCGTATAAGAAAGTAAATATGAGATATTATTAAAATAACGTTAACAACAAAACAAATGAAATAAAAATTTGTAAACATTTTTATATGATTTTTAGAAAGTGTAGACAAGTTCTATTATATACTTGTTTCCTAATGCATAAACAGTCGGCAGCAATTCGATTTTTTCCGAACACTACACCGGATTTTATCGCCGAAGAAGAAACAACTGGTTTGGATGAGGATAATTTTAAAAACGCTGTAAATCAAATTGTAGGGAGGATCCAGGTGTCGTTTTTGGCGACCGATAAAAATGCTGAAGATGGCTTATATTTGGGTACGGCTGGAGTTGCCTATATGTTCTATCACTTGAGTAAAATCACTGCGTTCCGTAAAAAGCGACAAGAGTTTTTGAGCAGCGCCAACGACTACATCCAACCAGCGATACTCAATGCAGCTAAAGTAGAGAATAAAACGAACAATTTACCATCATTTATACTGGGAAATGGCGGCGTTTACGCCGTAGCCGCTGCAGTGTATCACGCAAACAAAGATGAAAAAACCTCTCAAATATACCGCGAGAAATATTTACGGATTGCGCCTATATGCAAGAATAAATTCTTAGATTGTGGCGACGATGAGTTATTTGTCGGGCGAGCTGGTTACTTATGCGGCGCTTTATGGATGGCTAAAGAAACAGATACTCCATTAGCTTTACATGATTTATACGATATATGTAACGCTGTTGTGGCATCAGGTCGCGCTTATTCTAGAACCAATCGCTCATTATCGCCGCTTATGTACGCTTATTACGAAACTGAGTATTTAGGAGCCGCTCATGGGTTATGCTCGATTTTGCAAATGTTAATGTACGTCCCGGGTTATTTAGACGCGTATCCCGATGAAGCGAAAGATATCAAAATGAGCGTTGATTATTTATTAGACTTACAAACTCCTGATGGGAATTTTCCTACTGCAATGGATGAAGTGCATATCCGTCCCAGACAGGAGGAGCACGATTTGGTGCATTGGTGCCATGGAGCTCCTGGTGTCGCGTATCTAATGGCGAGGGCTTATATCGTTTGGGGTGAAGCGAAGTATTTGAGTTCATGCGAAAAATCCGCGGATTTAGTCTGGAATAAAGGGTTGCTCCGAAAAGGACCGGGTATATGTCATGGTGTCGCTGGGAATGGATACGTTTTTTTGTTGCTATATCGTTTAACTAATGATACTAAATACTTGCATCGAGCAGCTGCGTTTGCTGACTTTATGAATTCAGATGAGTTCAAGCAACTTTCTCGCACACCAGATAATCCATACAGTTTGTTTGAAGGCATCGCAGGTACTGCTTGTTATTTAGCAGATCTAACTCAACCCAACACTGCAGTATTTCCATTTAGCGATGTGTTTTAAAATTTCTTAATGAAATACTTTTATTGTTATGTATTGTATTTTCAAAGAGTTGTAATCACATTTAATAAATACTATAATTACTTCATTTGTCGTTTATCTATACCTAAAAAATCGTAATTTATATAAAATCACTCAAGTAAAAAAAAAAAACCAAAAGACGTAATTTATTATGAATTATTACGATATATAATGACGCTCTGTGGTCAATAAATTGTTTTTTTTTTTTCAATAAAATTACAATCGCTTTATTAATATGGGAACAAATCAGATGATATGCGTGCACGATTATTTTCTATTTAACCATAATAAGACAGTAATTGGGTCTTTAAGCATATCGAATTATTATTTCATAAGTTGTTACTGTTATAAAAAAAATGCGCAATCATAATCAAGGTTTAGTAAAGAAAAAAAAATCATGGGTTTAATATATATACTGATTATTATATGTTTTTTCAATGGCGCTCAGTGTCGAATTGAGCGAAATTTAATTAAAGATTATTTTAAATGGAAACCCGTGGGACGGATGATTATATTTGTATGTGATTCTAAAACTGGTATAATTTACTATAAAATACAATTTTGATAATATATAATAAACATTTAAAAATCTTACAGAAATGTATGATTTAGCTAAGTTTTTTATGAAGGACTACTTTTATACATCTGTATTAGATGCTGATTCAACTGAATATAATTTGAGTCAAATATTATTTACGCAACATGATCATTTTGGTGTTATTATTGATGGAGATTGTGCCGGAAGTTCCTTCATTTTAAATCAAGTAGTTACCATAATTTGTCTAAAAATGTAAAAAAGTCACCTCCAATTTAGTATATATTTAATATTTTATAGACTGCAAATGCTGAATATTTCGGCGACAAATACTTATGGTTAATATTCAGCGAAAATGAGAACATTTTACGCATTTTACGTAAATTATATATTAATGTAAACGCAGAAATAACAGTAGCACTCCCAATGTTCGATCGAATAAATTGGGAGTTATTAGATGTTTATAATCCGGGATATAGGCACGGGGGTTTTTTGAAAATTAATAATGCAGGAACGTGGAATTTAATTGATAGCTTTAACATAAACAAAGAAATGTTCCAATTGAAATACTTGCGACGCAAAGACATGTCAGGAGTTACTTTCAAAGCAACTGCAGTGGTAACAATTCATAATTTAAATATTTAATAATTTTATTAAATAAGTATATTTCAGCTTCTTAAAGAATATCCAGGAGAGTTATTAGATTACCTTTACAACAATGAAGCAAACCGATCCGTAGATAATTTCAATAGATTTGGATTTATTTTATGGACTCACGTTAAAGATTTTTATAACTTTACGTAAGTCTTCACCTAGAAACACTTTATTTAATTACAAAAAACAAATTTCAGATTAGATGTACATTTATTGCATGTTTGGGGTAAAGAATTACCAAATGGTTCCCATATAGGTATGTTAGGGGAACTGCAACGCAAAGAAATTGATATCGGCATATCTCCTGTTTACTATAAAGAAGAACGGATACCAGTCGTTGATTTCATTACATCTACATATATAATGAAGTAAAATACCATCAAACATTTATTTATTAGTATATAACAAAATATGTTTAAGAACTTCGTTTATATTCCGTAATCCAAAACCACCCTTTACGATTCGAGGTGCCTTTTTTTCGCCATTATCCAGCACAGTTTGGATTTGCACCTGGGCCGTTATGATACTCGTTATGCTTTTAATACGAGTGTCTTTCAAGCACGAGCGAAATATTGAACGTATGCAAAATGGTGATAATTACACTGAATATGATTGGAGTTATATTTTTTTATTGATTTTTGGAGAAATATGCCAACAAGGTACACAAACAAATACATAAAATTAACTCTCTAAAACGTTTGATTAATTTTTATAGATGTACCACGAGTACCGAATTTATATTCGGGCCGAACTATAGTTTTTACATCAACTGTTTTTACATATATGGTATACCAATTCTATTCAGGTGGTATAGTGTCGTCATTGTTAATGGAACCAGCGACTTTAATAAACAATTTGAATGATTTGTTGCATAGTTCATTGCAGATAGGCATCGAAGATGTTATATACGAAAAAGATTTTTTTGATGTAAATATTTCATTTATTATATATTTTAAGAGAATGTATTATTATATTTTGAATAGCAAACATCTGATCAAGTTGCTCTGCAACTATATAGAACTAAAGTTGTCGGGAAGAAAAATGGTTCTGATGCCTATTATGATATCCCGACTGGGTTGGAGATGGTGTCTCAAGGTGGATTCGCATTCCAAGTAGACACTAATATAGCGTACCAAATCATATCAGAAACTTATTCAAATGAAGTTATTTGCGATTTGGGCGAAGTTCCACTGTATGCCATACAGAAAATGGTGGGAATGTGTCAACAAGATTCACCATTTCGGGAACTGTTTACTTACGGGTAAACACAATAAAATCAATTTTCTGCAACTGTTTATAATTTACAATTAATGTTTATACATTTTTTTAGTTTTCTACGTTTATCTGAATCTGGTTTAGTGCATAGGCAACGAATTAGATGGACAACACCAACACCTGGATGTATTACTGTGGTTGATTCCAGCAAAATTGAACTTGGCATGAAAGAATTTTTTCCAGCTTTATTATTTTATAGCGTTGGAATGTTCATCAGTATCTTTCTTTTACTTATAGAAACACTGATTAATAGAATAAAGCCTGCTTAAAGAACTGCAATTTTACTTATTAGCAACTATTATTTAATTGCTAAATCGCAATATAAAAATTTTTTAAACTACTTTATACTTTAGACTCAAAATAAATGCGCAATTTAATGCAAAAATGGAACCATAAATAGTACACACACACACACACACACGAATAGAATTAAAACACCACTGAACTCTGCTATGTAAATGAAATATGTATCATTAAGTTCTTCTATAATTGATAAAGTGAATAAAAATATATTAAAATGGAATGCAAAAGTATTTATTTATATACAAATAATTTGAGAAATGTTTGAACAATAATTTGAAATTAACCAGCGATTAATGGTGCTGGATATGCAGAGTAGGCAGCTGGATATGCACCAGTATATGCAGAATAGGCAGCTGGATATGCACCAGTATATGCAGCGTGAGCGTAGTAAGGTGCTGGAGCACGGGCAATCAATGGAGCTGCAATCGGGGTATGAGCAACTAATGGAGCTGCAAGTGGGGTATGGGCAACCAATGGAGCCGCAACTGGGGTAGCGACCGCATGGTTCACGTAATGAGCATTGTAGGAGCTAGCAAACGGTGCCACAGCGTACGGCAAAGAATACGCCGCTGGCACAACACCACTCTCCACACAAGCCAAAGCCACGGTGGCCAAAATCTAAAAGAATTCAATTATTTTCATAATAAAAATCACTACTATTGCACTTACCAAGAACTTAGCGATCATTTTACTGGAGTTGTATTTGGGACGATGAACAATACAATGATTTACACTGCCAATAAAACAAGCTTATATACTACTGTAAAAATAATTAAAAATTCTATCGGTGATTCTTTTGGCCCGGTAAGAAATTCAGCAGCGCATAGTAATTTTTACTTTATGAATTGTATGAATACAGTCTAGTTGTGAAACGATACGAATACGTGACAGAAAATATAATGTCAATTTCATTTCTATTTAAATCAATATGTCAACATAACGTAAAGTTTATATAATTAGGAAATTCTATTTTCATAGAACATGGTGTACAATGAGTGTAAATTTTTATTCACGATTTAAATAGTATTTACAACAATTACACACATCTATATCTAATGGAAATGCAGCCTTCAGTGATTTAAATAAATAATACCAAAAAACAAATTTTGGTGTTGCATTCCGCAAAGTAAACATAATTGCTTTTTTTTCTGCAGAAGGTATCGAGTAAATTTCTCAGTTTGTGAATAAGTGTTATGTTAAAAAATACTGTTATAACATTGACATCAAAATATATAGTTGCAGTACAGTTATTTAAATATGTACAGAGTTACAGATAATACTCACTTGGAATCAAACTACGGCAGCGAAACTTATAATTTTCCCTTTTTGCAGACATGCACACTTATTACTTAAAAAGTAACAAGTGGATTAGATTTTTTTTTTAAATTGCAGTCAAAATAATTTTAGTAGTTTACTACGGCATGGTAAATATGTGACGTCACCATCACTAAACATGCGAAAATGCGGGGTGTTTTCGAGACAATTTGTCTGCAATTATTATATGCATATATTTTTTATATATATATTTAATTCCTAGTGAGTACTTTTAATATATGATTCACATTTGCCAGCATTTTACTTTATTGTAATGGAAAAACATATCAAAATAAATAAGTATAAAATACGAAAATACAATTAAACAAAATAATCTCAAACAATACGAGCACATCATTATTCGTTCATATGATTATCATTATAATAAGGATCGAATCGCTCATGAAATATATACGCAGAATTTGTGCAGCACAACTAGTATCCAACGAATTTGCAATTATTAGGTGAGGATGGTTACTTAATTAAATTTAATTATGTCATCTTGAATTTTTTTTTTTTGCATACTGCATTGTGACGTCATATGTGAAGTTAAAGTAGCCTGTTAACGCTAGGTACGAGTTGTGTTGCGCGAATAATCATCAAATCTAAACTAAAACACTGTCTTTTAAATACTTGATATCCTTTTATGATTATGTTTAAAATTATTTATCATATGTGGTAATGTGAGGAATCAGCAGGCGAGCGATCATTATTTGTTAATAAAGCAATCAAAAGATCATGAATGATCAATACACGAATTATAAAAATCGGTGCAAGCTCATCCGTGACAGACATATAAGTTATCATAACTATATACAGTATATAAACAACATAATGCTATAAAAAAGAGTATCAAATGTATTTTACTTTGTTTTTTTTATTTTTCTTTTTGAATCATATTTTGTTGTTTTTGAAGGCTTACTTTGTGTGCACAGAATAGCTAATCATCGATGTACAAAAACTAACGTTCTTCCAGTATCACAGTTTCTTGTGGACACAAACTCAATTCCTGAAGCGTTTGATTTGGATCAATTGCAGTCAACTATTAAAAAAAAAATACAACTCAAACTAACTCACCCACGACTTGTTAAATGTACAACAACTTACATCTCTTCTCGGCCAACTTGAAATCACTTTATACTCTTGCGGTGGATAACCTTGTACAATTAAAAAATCCAATAAAATTTTAAGTTTTGTTTCAAAAGTAAAACGACGAAGCAGATTCTCCCCTTTCGGTAAACGAAATCGAATTTTCGTTATACAATCCCCAGATGATTCTGGTGGCTCTGGCGGTAAACTAGCTTCAACTTCAACCCTCAATTGCTCCTTTTTCGCTTCTTCTTCAGCCCGTTCCGACTCCACACGTTTTCGTTTCTCTGTTTCCATTTTCTCATGTGCCCTTTTAGTCTCTTCTTTAGCTCTACAAATACGATTAATAAACGAAACACCTATAATTTATTCCCATAACATACCGATCCAATTCTAAACTCTCCCGATATGCTTGGTCCTGTTCCCATTTAACTAATTCTCGCGCCGCCCGCTCTTCTTCTTCGCGCATCTCAATCCGTTGATGGCCCGTCCATGTATCAACAGCATCAACCAGTCGAAGCAATAACTCATTCACACTTACATTACCGTAAATAACCGTATAGATATCAGTCGATGATCTGATTTTCATAATCAATATAATTGCCGGCAATTTATCAACGGGAATGTTACGAAGTGTCATGGCGGCTAAACTACCCAAATTCCGACTAACGGACGCTTGTAAGCGGAGTTTGTTCGTTTCGAACGACAAGTCCCAGCCCCATAAAACGAAATTATTTTCTAACATTTGCATCACCGACTCGCAACCGAGCAATTGTGTACAGAACACATTTGAAAGTACGCTTGCGTCATGGTGTAAGTACATCGCTAATATTTTACGCTGTAAAAACAATTATTATTTAAGTGTGAAATAAATAACAATTAAAGCTTACATCCTTGGCCGGTTTCGTACACGCTTCTTTGATTGCATCATCTAAAGTACCGGTGAAAAAGGACGGTTGTATTGGTCCATAGCGTTGAGAGAATTGCTCCGAGAAATGTATACAACCGATTGCTTCATCGTCTACATTTTCAGGAACTACCCTCAAACAACTATTAGAAAACCTATCTGGATTTGAGTTACAAATACATACTTAACGCTTCCATTTTCTTCGATCCCAAATTATCAATAAACATATCATCTTCAACATTGAACGACTCGGAAGCGTCTTCGAACTCCTCCACTGAACTAGCATCACTATCGACCAAATCCACAACCATACTCTTTTTATCACGCGTCGAATGACTGGTGATTACTGATTTTTTCACGGTTAACTCGTGGTTGGGAAATGAAATGCCCGAGAGTGCTATCATTGTATGATCATCAACTGCTGGCGGCCAGCCGGTCCAGATTTGATGGCGCATTGGGATATCAGTCAAAGTGTACACGTCCGTTTTCACACCCAAAATCGTTCTTGTACCCGGGTACTTCAAGTTATATTTCTTATTTGTTGTCTCATCAGTGATTTTTAATGTATATATTGATGATAAACGGTCAGATACATTATGTCTAAAACACATTCACGCCATACTTAACAAACATATTTCTCAATAAGAGAGATATAGGCGGCTCGGAATAGCTTAATTGCGATTTATGTATAGAGTAAACGGCACTTTAGTAGAAAATTAAGTGTATGTATATTATATATAATAGTGGTGGTCTTTTATGCATTTTAAAGTTAGTTTAAGCTATTATAGTTTATTATAAGATAATAGGTGGATTTTTTTTAAAAATGAGTTACTTACTCTTCATCAGCAGTGACACCATCGGTGATATTCTCAGAGCTTAAAAATAGAATGTTCTCTCGTGGTAATGATAGATTGGCAAGGGGCGCAGTCTCTGACTGTGGCAACCGAATCCAACCAGATAATAATTGCTGACATGGTGCAATACCTACCTGAGCATGCAGCAATAATTTCAATTCGCCTATAAAACAAAAATCTACCAATAAGACAACCACCGATTTTAAAATCGCACGCTAACGGACCTACTGTACCAGTATCAGGTATTTCAACTTGTATTATTCTATCCTGAAAGTGAACGGAGAAGTGCAAAAGACGTTTCCTAGATTTGTTATTCGAGGTAGATGGTTGCGAATTCTGATCGGTGGAATGGTGGCCCACATTGTTGCCGACCGACATCATGTCCGTGGCTGTCTCGATCGGATTTGCGGGCTCATCTTTGATTTCTTCGACTATTTGAACATCTGCGTCCGCCGTTGTGTTGAATTGGTCTTGCGGAATCACACGATTTACCGCACTCTTGAAAATATATCAATGATGATATAACGCTTTTAATACAAATTAGAATCGGTAATGGGGGGATACGAATATTGAGGATGGTTGCTGAAGTTTTTTCAATTTCCGGGAGAGGAAGGATATAAATTTGCATTTTTTATTATTGAAATATTATTAAATTACAATACTTAAAATGGTTGAAATGTAATGAAAATACATTTTAAATATTTATTAAGTGTCTTATTTTTCTTTATAGTTATTATTATTTTAGAGGTAATTTATTCTTTAATCAAATATTACGAAATATAAGACATTAATTATTAAATATATTAAATAAATTTATAGTAGTTTTATTTGATTTATATTTATTTTAAAGGAATTAATTTTTTTAATTAGAATACGTTTGGATCAAATATATAAGGAATATTATGCATGGATGGGAAATATTTTTAAAAGAATGTGCTGACAATTGTGAACAAAGAAATCTTTAATGATCATACTAACCAATAAATCCCAATTACTCTCTTCCAGAAAGTAAAAGGCTTGTGCAACATCCTCAATGCCGGTGCAGGCCTAAAACAACAAATCATTTCACTTTTATCGCTGCCTGTACCGTGTGAATATCTGTCTGTCATTCCCCTAACCTGTCCCGTATTTTTCAAACGTGGAAAAAACGGCAAACAATTTAAATAAATCCTATATGATTTACCTGAAAATTCGCTAATATTTCTTCTCTATTTTCAGACATGGTTCTCTATGTATTTTACCACTTCTTTGTGTAGAAAAACACGTATTTAGCAGTTAGTATTTCTTGGCCAGAAAATAAATGATGAGGAGAAAAGACAACGAAATATACCGTGCGCATGCGTCAGTAAATATTTGTGGAAAAATTAATTAAAATGTCTGATTTGATTTTTATTTTCTAAATCGTTGTCTCACACGTCTCGCTTACATGAAGAAACAACGGTTACTGAAATTTCTAGTACAGTTAATTTTCATGTACATTTTTCCTATCTTCTTATCTCAAAAACAAAGAAAAGTTACGCTGCGCTTTCCGCGTACAAAATAACTACTTTTGCGCATTTTGACAGTTTTCACCGTTGTTTGTCAAAATCAATGAATTTTTCTGCAAATTGTTATCACCTTATTATTTAAATTATTTTGTAAGTTTATATTTTCTATGCAATAATATACATATAAGCGTTATTAATACGTTTTTTATTCTTTTTTTTTTAATACATTATTTTTAAGTTATTTTTTTAATTTATTAAATATCACCGCGATACTTCGCACCGCACCGATCACTATTAATTTATTTTAAGATTACTGATTTACCAAATAGTTAAAAATATATGGAAGGTTATGTTGATATCTTTAGTCCCTAATACAGGATCGGATTTTCCCACCACTATAATTTTCACCCCTTAACTTTTGTATTTAAAATATATTAATATTCTACTATAATAAAAATATTCATTGATTATTTTAAACACTCAATTAGTAAAAATATATTTTAAATTATCGAATATAAAATATGATTATTAAATTATCGATACTATTTTATGTTATTTGGGTAAAACTAGGATAAAATTGTAAAAAATGCCGTTTTCACCGGACACAATAACGCAACAAGTGCAAGAACGCTTAAAGACACTTTACTCGTTAATTCACGATATTGAAGAAGAACGCATACGCAGTGAAGCAAGTATTAACAATCTAATGAAAGCTAAAGAAAAGATGACACCTGAAGAAAAACGATCGTCGAATCAAGTAAACATATTTATTTATATTTTTATAGACAACAGTAACTTGATTGTTGTTGTATAATTTGATATGTTTTAATAGAAATTGAAAACGCTGGTCAAAGCAGCGATTGCAGACACTGAACACGAGGAGGAATTACTGCGGAATGCACTGGATAAAATTACTGAAATACGTAGTATTAGAAATGAATGTAGAATTCAGGTATCATGTTTTAGTGTGTAATAAAGTATACGGCGCAGTATTTTACCACGCCCCTTATAGGAGGCGTGTTAGACTACTGTGTGGGGTAATAGGCGTGTACAGTACAGGTATGATATTTTAATACTAGGCAAGGAACGCTGGAAATAATGAAACAATTCGTCGTGGTACGTTAATGAAAATGTTGCAAAGCACTGCACAGACTTTACCTCTGTTCGTTGGAAAACCTGCCGAGAAAGCACCACCATTATGCGGTGCTATTCCAGCAGATACTAATTATATAGCAAAAGTAAATATATATTATATAAAAATTTTTAAGATATTATCTAAAATAAATTAGGTGGGGGATATGGTTGCAGCTTTAGTGAAAGTTGAGGATAAAGAAGAAAATTGGATTTTGGCTGAGGTCGTCAGCTATAATACTACAACGAACAAATATGAAGTAGACGATATTGATGAAGAAGATAAATATAGGCATGTTTTGAGTCGTAGACGTGTTATGCCTTTACCGCTAATGAGAGCTAATCCAGAAACGGATCCAAATGCTCTATTTCCAAAAGGAGCCGAAGGTGAGCTTTTTCATTAATCAACATTTTTGAATTTAATTTAATTTAAGTTTTGAATATTTTCAGTAATGGCATTATATCCCCAAACAACTTGTTTCTATACAGCAGTCGTAAACCAACTACCGACATCACATTTGGATGATTACGAAGTATTGTTCGAAGATTCTTCTTACTCTCAGGGTTATTCACCCAGTTTAAATGTCACCCAACGTTACGTAATTGCAACTAAACAAAAATCGAAACCGACCTGACATATAGATAATATAACGTTATCGGTAACCAATCTACAAAATGTTGATTTATTTGAACTTACTGACATGTAAAAATTACGATTTTGTTTCTAGTTTAAGTATACATTTCTAAGAAAAATTGTATTATTGAAAAAAAACAATAAAAATAAATTGAGATACATATTCTTGATTACATATCGATTAGAAATTAAAGCTGTTTTACATTTAAGGGAACTTTATTTATTTACTTATTGTACAGCAAATAAACATTCTTTACATTTTTTGTTTTTTTTGTAATCTACATATTCATTAATTCTTTAAAGGTTAAGTTTCCTATGCGAATGTTATCCCTGAAAAAAAAATAGATGACCTGTAATTGTACATTAAACAAAATAAAAGCAAACTTTTATAGCAAAAAAACGTATAACTAAAAATCAAATAATGCATGTCACATATTTTATATTACAAAGTATTCAAATTTAGAAAACAAGTACCAAAAAATTCGAAGACAATGGAATATTATCATCAATAACATGAAACATAATTATTTCATGGACATTTTTTTTACATTTTGTGGTAAGGTACATTCGATTTTTTATTTCTTACAGTATTTTATTTTTTTTTTTTTTCTCTTTGTATATCAAAGTGTGAAGTGTTGATAATTAATTCTTTTTTTTTTATATTTTTATTTCATTCATACAATAGTTTAATTACTCACCCATTTCAATATGGTGGTATTAATGAGGCATAAAAACACTTAAATGCTTTATTAATAAAAATATTCACTCATTTCTTTCACACAAACACACATTACACGAACTTTATTTTTATTTCAAAACAAAAATTATTAAATAAGTCATATTAAAGTCATTAAAAATCGACATGATTCGCATTGTTAGAATCGCCATTTACGATACGACAAACTATATGAGTAATTAATTAGAAAAAGGCGATATCAAACACCAAAATCAAGACGATTTTCATTACATTAATGCCATTTTGTATATATGTTATCATTTTTAATTCTTTTGAAATCGTTAGAAATTCGATCTAATATGACCTCAATATATACTAATAATTTATAAAATTATTACTTATAAGATTATTAGTACACTACAAAAAAAAAAAAAACAGAAAAAAATTGCTTTGTACAGAAAACTATCAAAGAACAAATTATCGTCACGGAACATTCATACAAAACGCATATTATTAAATTATTATTGTTTTTTAATCATCTAATGAAGACATTTGACCAAAATTTGTTTATAGTTTACGCAATATTTTAGTAAATATATATTGATTGAAAAAGTTAGATTTTTTTGGAAAAATGAATTTATGTATTCTGAACGATATGAACGGAATTTGGTGATTTTAAACAAAAATAATAAAATAACTACTGTCCTTTGTTTTAAATAATGTAATGCAAAAAATTAAAAAAGAAATGTCATTTAATTCACGATGTAAAAAACCTGTATTTGTTGATGAAATCTGCCGCACGAATTATGTTTGAGATCAGTATGGAGAATAGTAGGCTCCACGCCTATAACTCCTAAAAATAAAACTTATATATCGACGTGTTCACATTGTATATCACAATAATAAAAATGAGTCTAAATAAACTAATCATTTCTATTTGCACGTGTTCGACTCAATAGAAATAATATTAGGAAACATATATAAATAATATATTCCGAAATTGAACCAAAATAACCATGTTTTCGAAATTTCAATAATGTTTTAAAACTATTTATGTTGTTGTTGTTGTGAATTGTGGTTTTACCTACAGGCATTAAACGTATAGGGAAACGGACAACTGGAAGCCATGGATCTAATTATTCAAAGAACAACATTAAAATAATTAATTTTTATTAAATTCATTGCATTTTTTTTTTTTTTAAAGATTCATAATTATTATGACAGTTTACGACAGAATGTTGACGCTTTCGAAGACGAGGCTGACGCATTGATATTACTTTCCCTGTTTAACCGGATATTTCGGGAAATCTAAGCAACCTCGGTTAGGACTGGTTCAATTTTCGAATATACTATAAATCATTAAAATAAACGTTCGTCAGTTTGACAAAATATTTGTCAAATTTCAAACTATCATGCTTAGGGGGGAGTCATCAAGTACATTGCTGTTCAGATATAAACTCACACCTTAGCACCTAAACGCTGCAACCCTCTTCTAATTTATTTTCCAACGCTACAAGACCTATGTAGTTAAACAGTTCTTTTGCTACATCGGTCTTGTAGCGTTAACAAAAATATGAGAAAAGAGTTGCAGCGTTTAGGTGCTCCTTTATATATGAACATTCGTGTAAAGCAGGTTTAAATGATTTAACTATAATTAATGGGCAGCTTTAAGTTTATTAATTAATTAAATAAAAATATTAAGTGCGAAAATCCACTTAAGATCATTTTTTTTAAATATTTGATACACTATAAAATATAAATATAATGATGAAAATATTTGAATATTTTTAAGACAACGATTTGCGTTTATTATGCTGCACTAAGATTTGACTAGGAATACTAATAAAATGAGGTAAATTGCGTGATAGAAACTAACCTTGGTCTCCTAGTAGGTCTGTAGCCAAATGTAGCCCCTCGACTAATTCGACTCCCACGGAAGCCCCTGCCTCTTGGCGGTCTATTCGTCATCGACATCCCTGGTCGATTTGTTCGTTTGGGCATCACCTACACACGTACGCATTCAATTCAAAGTAAAACAAGCGATTTGATTCTCCCAGTGAAACGTAACGCGTCGAGAGGAATCAACTCAATAATATACGATTCATGCAATTACTTTAATCTGTCGTCCACGGAATAACGAATCGTCCATGGCCATTGCAGTCTGTACCGAATCACGATCGCCGAATTCAATGTACGCGAACCCCTTAGGATGACCATCGAATTTATTACATAATATTGTTACACGATTTATCGAACCACAACCATGAAAATGCTGTTCTAATTCCTCGGCGGTCGCTCCGTAATCTACATTACCGACGTATATACTACGATTATCTACTTCCATTTTTTCTTCTAAAGACATATTTAGCGGGCTTGCTAAACAGATAAATATACAGATTCATTTTGTTTATAAATACGAAACACATCAAACAAAAATAGTGTTGTCATTCAAATGAACATTTAAATACTAAACATTTTCCAATAAATAAAAAATTCTTATAGTCTCTTAACTGTCTAAAAATCAAATTTATACTATTTACTATACAGCAGAACTAGAGAGAGAGAGAGAGTAAAGAGATTTTACTCCTACAACACAACTAGTTAAATTTTTTAGTGTTTATTAATAAATAAATAATAAAATTGAAGCCAACTGTGATGCAATAAAAGCATCGTAAAATCCATTCGTTTCATGACGTCACACGATTAACTACCCAACTAAGTGTTATGAATTAAATAAGCTCAATTTTAAGTGATTTAAGTGATATAAGTAATAAGCGTGTTTGAACACGTGGTACTAAGCTTTGACTTGACGACAAAATTAAATAATAAATTGATGATGAATTAGAAAAATCGACCCAGTTTATAATAATATATAACAAAAATTTAAATAATCAAATAAACAACACTAAATGATGAAATAAAGCGGAAATTTACTTATGCCGGGTGGGCTACCCATATTCATTTGTTTATCAACTTCAGATTGTAATTGTTTTAATTTTTCAGCTTCTTCCTCCATTTCGCGTACGCGTGCCTTGATTGCTTCTAGTTCGGGATCTTCGCCGCCGCCGCCATCAGCGTCATTCTCTTCACACTGTGGCGATGTGTTCAATTCGTTTAGTCCATTCGATTCGTCCATGTTATCCAACTGGTCGTCATTACCCATCCCCAGATCTTCATTATCTGCCATAATATAACTATAAAATAACAAACCGTTAATAAATAAATTAATACAAAAATAACTAAAAAAAAAAAAAATCAAATAAGCACAAATCATAATTAGTAAACATTTTCGCAGCAAATCAAACGAGAATTATTCGAAATATATTAATATATGCGAACAATTTTACAATTTAAGTATGTTAATTTTGTTAACGTTTACAATGTATTTGAGGGACCCATATTTATATTTACAAACTGTGAGGTTATACATGACATACACATTATATGAGAAGCAAATTAACTTAAAGTAGTATGGGGTAGGTATTATCGATACAAAGACACAATGAAAATGCATATAAAACACTTATAATTAGTAATATTTGTTAATATTTTCACTTACTCTATCAAAAAGAATTATAGAAATTAAGGACGCCGGACAAATACCGGTTATGAGGAAAAAGAAGTAATTGCAGGGATATTTTATTAGCGATGTAAGCATGTCAAAGCTCATACCAACTTTCTATTTAAAAATATACGATTTTACATAAAAATAATTCATGATATTCTATAAAAATTACTTTGTTTAAAAGCTTAAATATATATTAATAATAATAACCATTACTAGTTACAAATTTATAATTTCTATAACTGTTTTAATAAAGTTATTTAAAGCAAATTTTTGTTTTATTTTTCTTAAGTTATTTTCTTAATATTCAAAAATTTAAATAATTTATACATATGCGTGCGTATGCAAAGAAAATTATTTCCATCCTTTTTTAATTCATATACAACTACATAAGCTTATCTTAGTCTACAATTAATCCTTGACTTATCCTTTACCAATGATGCCAATAACAGATAAAAAAATTATTGTTAAATTAAACAAAAAGCTAATAGTATTTTAATTGAATAAACATCTTTAAAAACGACAAACTTAAACATTAATTCTCTTATTGTAAGCTTTCTAACTGTTATGAAATTTAAATATGAAAATAATATTTTTATTGTTATTTATTAGGGGACCGCTGGTGTGAATCGTCGGCCATTCTCGTTTGACGATTTTGTGAATCAAGTGACTGTGGTGAGTTTAGAATCAATAAATATCTTTCCCATCAGTGACTAGTTTGTTAAAATTACAATTTTAATATTAAATAAATAAATATAGTAATTATTATAAATTAATATTTAAGTGCTAGTTAATTAAACATTTACAAATATATAACCTAAAGCTTTTAATTCCAGACAAGCTACGATGGCAAAGTCTAAGAATCATACAAATCATAATCAAAGTAAGTTTTATAGTCATTTTACGTGAGTTACGATTATTAATAAATTCGTTTTAGGCCGCAAAGCGCATCGTAATGGAATTAAAAAACCAACCAAATACCGACATGAGTCCAACCGTGGTGTAAGTTTTATATAATTATTAATAATTATAGCTTGTTATTAAATATATTTGTGCATTAGGTTGACTCCAAATTTCTAAAAAACCAACGTTTTTCTAAGAAGCACAACATCAACACAAACCAACAATTGAAAAGGTTTGCAGCGCGCAAAGCTAAAGAAGCCACGAAGAAATAAAATGTATGAATTATAATTAAATAAATTGTATAAAACACTCCATTCTTTTATTTTCATAATAATTACTTTTAAAAATTTTACATAAATTGATATTTTCATTTTCTAATAAAGAAAAATCGGCTAAAAAAAATTAAACTAGGTGCTTTGGTATGAGTTTATTTCCAATAAAAACATCACTTAACTTTAACAGCAACTCTAAGTTTCGCTGATCGACTACGTGGGTTCTCATCGATTTCATCAAACGTCGGCGTTAAAACATGTTTATGTAAAGATTCCCAACAACTATCCTGTATAACTTCAATCATTTCCCGATCATGTAACAACATATGGCTGTTGTACTTAAGCGGCATTAAATTTATAGCGTTTTCAATCATATTCCCAAACAAATGCCTCTTAACAATCGTATCTTCAAGCGAATGAAACGTGATCGTAACCAACCGTCCACCAATCTTAAGATACCTCTGCGCTAAAATCATACCATAATTAATCTCATTCACTTCATTATTCACGAAAATGCGAATCGCTTGAAACGTTTTCGTGGCGTTATGCGTATTTCTATGCAATTTATCGACACGAATTTCATCGCTTAATACAGAATCGATTAAATCGGCAAGCTCCCAAGTGGTTGTAAGTCGTTTGAACATATATCTAGCTTCGATGATAGCGCGAGCGATTTTCTTCGCTTGTTTCTCTTCACCGTAGATTTTCAATATTCTTGCAATATCTTCTTCGGAACTGTGCGCTAAAACGTCTGAAGCCGTTGGTGTATCGGGACACCGATCGCCGTCCATTCGCATATCGAGGGGGCCGTCTTTCGAGACCGAAAAACCACGTTCGGCTATGTCGAATTGCATGGATGAGCACCCAAAGTCGAATAAAATACCGTCCAAAGAGTTTTGTTTTATGTTTTTAGATTTTAATAAATCGGGGAGTTCTGAGAAACGACCTAATAAAGGGACTATTTGGTTTGGGTATATTTCCGACATTTCTAACGCGTATTTATGCGCGATTGGATCGCGATCTAAAGCTAGGATTTTTATGTTTGGGGTCGATTTTAATATTTGTAAACTATGACCACCAGCGCCGAAAGTCATGTCGAGGAATATTTGGTTTTGATTTGGTTTTAAACCGTCTATTACTTCATTTATCATGACTGGTGTATGTGGTGGTGATGTTTGGATTTGTTGTTTATATAAAGTACTAAATGAGGGGATTTGATGTTTGACTAGATGTTTTATTAACGCAGTCATTTTGATGATTTGAATGAGAATATACTGCGCATTAAACCCTGATCTTCTTTCTCTAAAGCTGCTAAAAATTCTGGTGATAGAATTTCGTTACACTGTGCAGCAGTTAACCCGGTTGATGTTGATGCTGTTCTTCGAGGATATTTATTAAAGTATTGATTGTCTGCAATACGTTTTAATGATAAATAGGTTTTATCGCACTCTTCTAGATTGGCTTCAAATTGTTTTGCTCGGAAAGCGACTTGTATTTGCTTTTGTAAATACTCGCCTAGGTCCCTAGAGAAGAGAGGTTCGAATTATACTCGACTAATTTAAGTGATATGTTATGTAACTTTTAGTCTTTAAAGGTTTTTATGTGCAATACATAAACTTACTTTCCTTGTTTATTTTTGTCGATGGGCCATTTCTCTAATAGTTGTAACATTCGTTTGTAACTCGCAGTCATATTTTAAATTTTTATTACAATCGAAAACGTAACCAGGAACGCCTGGTTATGACCAAACTAATTATATTTATTTTAGGATTTTAAGTAGGATTAGTTTAGAGAAAATTTTTATATATATATATATATTTAAGGATTTATGATATATATTATGATTGCTGTGTATAGTTTAAATTTAATTATTTCGTGAAATAAAAGACAAATAAATATATTTTTTTAGGTAGGCAAATAATTATGATTTTGTTTAAATAAATAATCATCGAGTGAATAAATATATGTAGTATTTTGGAATATTTGAAATCGTTTTATTGGAAATATTTGGATTTAAAATATAGTGTTTCCACTGATTTCCATGGTTGCCAATATGTGGCAGCACCCATATAGCAAGTTCCGCTGATCTTTCGGGTTATATTTGTCAGAATTTAGCGATAGATTTTTTGAGGTGTGCTTTCAACAAATTGACGATGGCTGGGATGCTGTCCATGGCTTCACGAAATCTAACACGCCGAGTACTCCAGGCGTCGAAGAATGCCCTCGAGGGCGACACATTAGAGGTAAGTGACATTCGTTAAAAAAAATTGAACAATCGAACTAAAATAATCAGCTGAGCATTAACATTGCGAGAGCATATGCATTATGTAATACACATTTTTTTTTCAAAATTTCGCATTAGATTGCAATTATTATTAAATTCGCAACGGATTGCGTTACGTAATTTTGTTGAACAGCTTTGACATATTGATTCATTTTTTTTTTTAATATCAGGTATCTGTGAAGCATAGACAGTATCACGCAGGAGCGAAAAGTATTCGAAGAGTATCAACGAAAGTATTAAACACAACTCTAAAACGGTTTGTTATTTTTTTCTCGTATTACCATTTTATAAGGCTTATGAATTAAGTTTTGTTATAGAATAAGCTATCAACAATGCTCGTCTGGATTCAGGCAATTTCATTCGTCCCCGGCGCTTTTGGAAATTCAAACAGTCAAAACTCCACCATTCGCCGATTCTGTATCGGAAGGAGATGTAAGGTAAGCTTTGGAAAATAACACTTAATAACTCTAGAAGTTAAAATATCCTAAAAAAAAAAAACATAAAAAAAACATTTATCATAATTATCAATAAAGTCATCATAGTAATATTAATTACATTGTTATAATAATATATTTAAACATATTTAAAATTTGTAAAGTGCAACCTTGATTTTAATTTTAACATAATCATGAATCATAAGAATATATTTTGTCATGCTTAACGATTTTAAAACATTCTAATATTGCGATAGCTCGTTTTGTTTTCTATATCACATACGTTTTTATCACTAAATTGATATATGTCTATATTTGTTTGCTAGTTGCTAGCAAATTTTCTAACTTTATAATAAAATGGGTGGCAAAAATAATTCATATTTATTCATATCGTCACAAATAAAATTTATATATATTTTGGTATCATGTTTGAGAAGAGATGAAAAATGATGATAAAGTATGTCTTATCTAGGTAAATAATAAAAAACATCTAATATGTTTTAATTTTAAACTAAAACTATTCTGTTATTGCTGTTATATATTTTTGCGCGTACGCGAAATTTTAATAATAATAATAAAAACTTCTTACCAATTCTAACTAAAAGTAGTTTATAATAGTGAAAATAACATATATAATATCACTATTATATTTTAAAACGTTTAGAATTGACAATTATTGCTGTTTTTACAAGAGGGTTAAATTATTTTTATAATATTACTAAGCATTGATGCCAACTGTCTGTAAAACGACTGTGAGATTTGTATGTAATTTGCCTCAAACGATATTAATAAATAAATATTTAAAAAGAACGATTTTAGAAGAAAAATATGCAATAATAATTGTGTAATTTATTTTATTTTTTCGCCCGTATAATTATGAATTGATGGTATATAAAGGTGGGAAAAGAAAAAGGGTGATCAAGTAGCTGAAGACGAAGTCGTACTTGAAATTGAAACTGATAAAACATCTGTACCAGTACCGGCACCAGGTCATGGAGTCATCGTTGAATGTCTAGTACCTGACGGTACAACTGTAAAGCCTGGTACAGATCTATTCAAGATTGACATCACTGGCAAGAAGCCAAGCGGTGGAGCGGCGAAAGCTGCTCCCGCGCCTGCAGCACCTGCAGCCCCTGCAGCGGCTAAAGCGGCAGCGCCTCCACCGAAAGCTGCAGCACCACCACCTAAAGCAGCCGCTCCCAGAGCAGCCGCCCCAGTGTCTTCAATCCCAGTCGCAGCCATTCGACATGCCCAATCCATAGAAGCTGCCATTGTTAAAGTATGTACACTAATTAAAAATGACGTCACTAGTCGACTTGTAACATATGTACTAATTGAAATATGTTAATAAATATTTAGATGCCTCCAGTTGATCCAACGAAAGAAATCGCTGGTACGAGAACTGAGCATCGTGTGAAAATGTCTAGGATGCGATTGCGTATTTCTGAACGTTTGAAGGAAGCGCAAAATACCAACGCAATGCTGACGACATTTAACGAAATTGATATGGGGTGATTATCCTATTACATTTTAATATTATTTCGTGCTCAAAATTTTGTATAATACATTTTAAACATTTGTTTATTTAGTAATATAATGGAGTGGAGAAAAACGAATCTAGAGGCTTTCGTAAAGAAACACGGCTTGAAGGTTGGTTTCATGTCCGTGTTTGGTAAGGCGTCTGCGTACGCCCTCCAGGAGCAACCCGTCGTCAATGCCGTCATCGAGGGTAACGAAATCGTGTATCGGGACTACGTCGACATTTCTGTAGCAGTTGCAACACCCAAAGGTCTCGTTGTACCCGTCCTTAGAAATGTGGAACAAATGAACTTTGCTGATATCGAAAAGGAAATCGCTCGACTTGGTGAAAAAGCCAAGAAAGGTTATTATATTTTATTAAATTGTCTAATATATATTTTAACTCGGTATACTTTATTTTCTAGTTTAAATAATTGGTGGTAATTTGTTTATATGTGCTTATAGGACAATTGGCTGTTGAAGATATGGATGGTGGTACATTTACAATTAGTAATGGTGGCGTGTTTGGTTCATTGATGGGAACTCCAATTATCAATCCGCCGCAATCGGCCATCCTTGGTATGCATGGCATTTTCGATCGACCCATCGCCGTCAAAGGACAGGTTAGTTATTGAATAAATTATTTTCAATTAACACATAAATTATCTACTACATATTCTATAGGAACCTATGGTATATAGATATTTATAGATACCTATAGGTGTATGTTTATTGAAAATAGCTTACACATCTAGTAATAATTAATGAATTTGTGTTAAAATAGGTTGTAATTCGTCCAATGATGTACATTGCCTTGACTTACGACCACAGATTGATTGATGGTCGTGAAGCTGTTATGTTCTTGAGGAAAATCAAAGCAGCCGTTGAAGATCCACGTATTATGTTAGCTGGAATGTAAACAAAGATAAAAAACAAATTCCTCGGTTTAGAACTATTTGTACAGTATCTTAATTATACACGAAACATCGCACCTTGAGTAATTACATAACATTTTTACAATTCATTTGAACAAGATCAGTTACATGCTTCGCATATATATATATAATTCATACCAAAAACGTCACTCATTCTGTTCTATACTCGATAGCAAATACTTTCAAACAAAATTGTGAACACTGAACGGTGTGAAGGCGGTTGTAAATGTATTGGTTTTTATATAGATATTTACACACAAGTATTTAATTTATTCTATGATGGAAAAAAAAAACAACAATAAGGTGTCTGGATTTTAACTGTTATATTTTAATTACGTTTATGTAATGTTATTTATTTGGAGAAATATGTATCACGCTGTGTACATATTTTGTTAATGTTCAATAAAATAATACCGAACAATTTATCTGGTTTTTATTTCAATTCTAATATTTCAGGGGATGAATATACTTCAAATTTTATTTTGTGTTAGATTTAATATTTTTGTTGTTGTTGAAGTAATAAAGTGTTGATTGTGATTATGGTGGCCGTGGACTTGTATGAAGTCAATTAATTTTATCTAAAGACTACTTGTGCTGGTGGTACGGAAACTTAATAGTGCGGGTAAGGGTTGAGATTAGAAATTGTCTTAAACGAGGGTTGCAAAGATCTCATTTTGATAACCATTTCTGTATTATTATATCTCTCTCGCACTCCCTCGCATTACTGCTAAACTTTAGTGAAAATTAATATGGATATTTTGATGTTTCGCATATATAAAGTTTTATGTTACCACTAAACTTTAGTAAATAAACAAATCGCTGCTGTGTTCACTACAATTTAACAACCAAATCCATCGAACTTTAAATTAATTATTTAACACATTTATTATTTATAAGCTATGAAACATATTAAAATATATCAATTACTCGCGGCTCAACAACCATAATTTACTTATAATAAAAATATATTCATTTTATTTCGTTACATACATAGAATTGGTTTTTAAGGGAGCGAAAACTTAAGAACCAATTCTAATATTATATATATAAGACTTCTAATCGCGTCTTTTTCTTAACTATATACTATATATTTATTATCGTATACGTAGTATAAGTACATATTATAATCTTATTCTAGAGTATTTAACGGAAATATACATTTTGACCTTCCCTAAATCGAGTCTGACTATTTTTGGAATGACGTCTGTGTGTGTGTGTGTGAGCGTTTTACAGCTTAAACGGTATTTAAATAAAAAATATATTAGAAAGATGAGTGTAAGACAGTGTAGATAATAGTTTAAGATGTGTTTAAGAAGTGGTATATGATGGTGAGGCAGTTTTGCGCGATGTAAGAACCGCGGTTGTCAGTTGCAGACAGAATCTTGCCTGCCGTTAACAATATTAATAAGCACTATCTCACACCCATACATGAATAGATATAGGTACTCAAGCCATATATACGGCAAGAGCAAGTTGTATGAAGTAAGAAGCGGTAAAGCGGTCGTTCTCACTCTGTTTCTCCAGAGAGCACTCTAAATTACGCTAGAGAGGTTGCTTTGAAGTCGAACGAAAGACAGCCAGCAAGTGTACGGGCCTCATATATATGTGTATACCCTCACTTGCTTCGCAGAGTTTAACTAACTTTTGCTTACGTATCTATACGTATGCAGACGAGTGTGTGTTGACCAGACAGCATGGTTTCTCCGGTGATGGTCCCTGACGATGCGACTTTGACTTCGTCGACCTACAGACACTTACCTCTTATACTAGTTCATATTGAATTATGGAAAGCGTCTCATGGATTTTAATTAAATTACATATAAACCTCAATAATTTTCAACCAAAATATACTATATATTCGATATTTGTTTGAATGTTGAATAGAGTTATAGATTAATAGTTTTCTTCGAACACGTCTTGTAAGCACTAAGGCATTCCTTCACGGTTCGTAAAGTTCGTGTTCGCCTTCGGTCACCCAAATTCCATGATCAGCTATCTCGGTTTAATGGCGAACTATCTATAAACCGCCACACATATACATAGAACACGAGCTATAATAGTATATGGCAACCGTATCGCTATAAAATCATGTCTGTCTGGGTGTGTGTGTGTGTGTGTGTGTTGGCGCAAGCGAGCGAGTTCCGCAAACTTGCAAACTCTGCACCAAGAGTTGGATCGCCACGCCGAATCGTCGAGGGAATAAAAACTGCTTTTCGAGTCCGAGCGTCCGACGGCTATACCGCGTTAAACGTATCTCTAATAGTTTGTTGGGTATTGCAACTTAGAACATTGCTAGATGACATCTTCAAAGGGGCATTTACTATCGCCGTCCTGCATATATATATCTGAATGCGGTCGAAACTTTCATTTTATACATAAAATGAAGCATCATCAGTTTTTATATTCAAATACGAAATTCATATTACAATATTTAACGTAAATGTTCTCATACGCACGTATTCACAAAAACACACACACACACACACACACAGAGAAAATAAAACTATATTAAAATAATACTAAATTTTAATTCATGTAGAACTACATAAAATTATCCTTTTTTATCAAGTTTAGTTTTGGATTAAAATTAAAAGCTTGACTCTGAATACGGTAGATAGAATTTACAGATTAAAATATTATATACTGTTTATCACAGTGTTTACTTAAAATTCTGATAAAAATGGTAAACTTTCTAATAAAGTATGAATTTAGCTCAAGTCTAGTTAAAATAAATTGATTAATTTTTGTAAACTTTGAAAATACATATATACCTTTGCCTATAGACCGTATAGAGAGTTACGAAGTTTCCGTCATTTACATAATAAATACTTCATAATCGCGTGTGCTATAAATTTGGTCGGAAAGCCCAAAGTCCTCTCGAGAGTCCCGTAACGTAGAGCAGCAACGAGGTGGACGATAGCCTAGAGCTCTCCTCAAACTTCGACACCGTTTAACGTTACTATATATACATACACGGCGTCGTGGCGTAGCGTGGTTAAAGCTACTTGCTTCTGGCACTGTTCTGTTTGTTGGCTTCACTCTAAAATCGTCTCATCTCACACACTCCATTCACCATCCTTGTTTCCGTATTTAACGCACACTTCATCGAATGCATTTACCCATACTGCAGCAACTCGATTGGACCTTGCATTTTAGCTAAGGTACTTTTCGATATTGTGTATATACCAGCAAAATGTGTTAGGATCTACCAAAGCACTCTACCAGATTATATTCAGTAAAATACGCAAAAGTTACTCTGTATTTATGAAATATTTTAACTTATATATATATATATAGAATTAATTAGTATCTCAAATAAAAATATATTAACAACGTACATTTTCTTTCCCCTAACAGAAGGGTGGTTTAAACTCCCCTTTCATACAATCTTACTCCCCTCTTCCGAACGTGTCCTTATATCAACCCTCAGTTCTATTGTAATAACAACTGCATCTCTTCTTTGCCGCCATCATGTACTCCTAACTAATTTATTCATTGCAACATCCCATCATCAGCACTTATTTTTATTTTTTGGTCCCAATTACCAGAGCTATTTAAATTATGATCATACATTACTACTAGTAACGGAAGTTATTAAAAAGAAAACTCAAACTGTATTGCTTTTCAATTATTGAATTTTTCTTAAAATAGACAAACATTGGAAACGGTTCATAGATGTTTTAAAATGTCGCTTTTAAGATATTTTGTGTGCATACCGAGTTGAGGGAACTCAGCAATTTAGATAGAAATATTTTTGTTGTAAATTTTATATTTGAATCTGTTTTTGATAGTGATTCATTCGACACGTACGCGGACGTATTTCTTGCAGTGAAATAAACAGACGGGTTTATGCAAAGGAAAATCATAAGCGTAGGGGGCGACAGGAAGTAGTGGGGGATTTGCGTGTGCAGGGCAAAGGAAACTCAAGGGTCTGCGTAGATTAGAAGCTAGCCGATCTCGAGGGAACACTTTCGTACATCATCTTATAAAACACACACACACACACACACAGAGACAGATAGGATGCTATCTTCCCTATGCTATCCACAATCCAGTAGTAATTACCAAATGCATATATAGGCTCTGTCAGTATTCGGGGTGGCCATAAAATATACATAAAACAAAACTACTATCATATTCCTCTCAGTCTGCAAAGCAGTTCCTTAGCTGGCGCGGCACTTACACCCAAATACGTAACGCAGGAATCTAGAGATGGCATTCATTGTTCGTCGAGGAGTTTTGATTGTGTTGTGCTCGCCCACTCTGATGTCGAATGTGTTTATTAGTTATTATCTTCCACCACCCTTCGCCGCACTAGTAAGGCCCGCTAACTGCTCCATATAACTGGAATGTAACCTAAAGCTAGTCGTTAACTGTGAGACACTGAACTGATCTCGTTTGGGGATGATGTGACAGAATTATTAGTGGTTGCATTTTTGAAATCAGTTGCAGATAGGTTCAATACAGATTAAACAATGTTAGCTATGCACATATTGTGTGTAGATATATTGATTGCTCAATAGCGGAATGGCTCAAATGGATTGTGATTTTGATGAGTATATGAATGGTAAGGCTAAACGATATCCTCTAGTCATTAGCGGAATAGGATCAATCATTATTTCCGAAGAACTGCGTTGGGGGTTTAAGGAAGGGTCCCTATTGCGATACGGTAGATGAGGAATCTTTTCTTTGTGGTTTTGTTCAGGAATTTAATAATATCTCACTGCACACAAACGCGCACTTGAGTTGCAATAACGTATAATTAAGACTTCATTTTAGATTTAAGCATAACTTAGGCGATAAAAATTAAGAACTAACGCATAAAAACAGTTGAGAAAAAAGTAGAAATCTTGTATATTACGAGAAAGAAAGTTAAAGCGAGGTTGTTAGGTTTATAAAATAGAACACAATTCTTCATTACCGAAATCTATATAGTATAAATTTTAATTAAACCTTGAGAATTTAATCATCATAGCGTAGATCAAAGAGGATTGGGTGGACTCGAGATATATGGAAGCTAGGGAAAAAATTAATCTAACATCCGAGTATGCCTATACAGTGAACATGGTGGTTATAAATCAGATAGCGAGCAACCCTTGTTTCTTACATCAGTGGGAGTGAAACAGCGACTATTCATAATAAAGCATTTCTGTAATTAATTCAACTGCCGGCGACGACGACGACGACTTGATTCTAAAGACGCGCAACAGCATACTATAACCATTAGTCTGAAGATGGCCGCAAATCGTTTTTATAGCTGCGTCTGTGCCAGGAACGTCATGCCGGTTTCACCATAGAGTCCATTGCTTGGTAATTGCGAAGCGGTTTTGCACTGGACGGATGTGCCGCTTGGCGAGCTTGTGGCGTGGGAGTAAAGTTCTCAAAGTACCTACAGTTTCTAACTAAAATGCAAGCTTATGTTAGCTTACTCAGTTTACAAGTCTCGCACTGCGAAATTCGATGGTGAGAGAATGTGTTATGGAATTTTATAAGTTGTGTTCCCTTTAGGCAATGCCAGCTTTGCAATACGCACATAAGTCACTAAGTTTGAATTATAACTTACAAGGAAACAATACTACGTACATTTTTACTACTAAAATATATACATACACCAATCACAGTCACTAAAGTAACAAATTCACCTATCCATTCCTAAGACACTAAAATAAATTTATTTGTAATTGTAAGTACTTGATAAATAAAAATATTTTGTCAAATATTGTTATCTTTTATTTTTATCGTAACTATTTTACTCTAAGTGCGAAATTGCAAAAAAAATAGCTGAACTAAACAAGTATTTCCGATTTAGATATTATTTTCAAAATTTGGTTTTCTTAAGAAAACCAATTTTAAACTTAAGATTTGTATGCCAATCGGCATACAAATCTTAAGCTTAAAATTTCATAATTTTACCTTCTACCATTTCGGCTATAAAGCGCACAAGAAAAAAAAAACACACACACACATAGTTTAATTTAGGGAATATAAATGAATATGTCTTGATATTTAGTTTATATATAAAATAAAAAAAAGTCTTTAAGTAATTTTTCGTAAAGGAATAAAAATCGTAATTTACATCGACATATTGATGGTGAAAGTGATAATGTTAGCATAATAACATTAGAGTTCAAACACCAGTCTAATTATGTACAATAAACTAAATATATATAGTGTATTATCGAGGGTAATTAACTCAAAACTGCGCTTATATGTGACCAAATATAATAGATGGTTTAACCATTTACACAGTTTGTATTCGTGTTGTATCGATATTTGTGTTGTAATGATATATCCATTATTGGCAATTCTATCAACATTGTCTAATTGAATTTTTCATTTGCACTTGCCAAATTTTAATATATGACACTTAAATTTATAAAAAAAAAATCATATTTTTTTATTCATTGTAAATTACGTGAACGGTAAAATTGATTTGAATAAAGAACAATTGAATTAAAAAAAATTTTCACCAACCGTAACGAGATAAATATCACTAGTGTTCACATTTAGACAATCTTTAGTAAACTAAACATGTACGATTTAAAATCGCAGCCACCCTAAGAGATAACTATGTGTAATAATCTATGAGAACATGAAAAACCAGAATTTCTGGTTGGCGATGCATCGTTGTGTAGACGCACCGGATGTCCAGCATCCGTGCAGGACCACAATCGTGTCGAGCGTGACGCATCTGGTGCGCTAAATCCATTTTAGAAATTGAATTTGAGAACCGGTTTTGTTTTTTTTTCATCAATTGTTCGCACGTTCGTTTTTCTTCTTTTTCACTTTGAATGCAGCTGCCACCGCGCGTCCTGATGATGCTTTCTAAATGTGCGGAATGATTTATCATCGTTTCTCTTAAATTCGAACAGAAATGCATCTATATGCACATCCATGCATTTCAATCATTTTGCGCCACACTAAATCGTGTTTTTTATTTATTTAATTATTTACTCAAATTACAGAGGATAATGATGTTTTTATTTTCAGGTTTGTCCATAAATATATTTCTAATTTTGATACATTTTTAACAATACATTTTATAGATTTTTTAATGAACTTAAAAACATTAAATAAACAATCACTAATACATAAGCCAATATTTTTTTGAATAAGCTGGAAAATAAACTTAATAATACTAACAATGAAGTAATGCTGAAGCATGATTAATTATATATAATAATTTGTACAAAATTCATGTTTAATTTTAAATTTCACAAAATAATAATTTTTTATTCAAAACCAATTGATATGAGACAAAATAAATAAAATAGTAATTTACAGATTTATTACTTTTAGTGAATAGTTTTTGCTATTTGATACATATATATTTTGAGTAAAATGCAAATAAGCTTAACTTATAGTGTAACAATTTTGTGAAAATGTATAGCGAAATTAAAATTGAAACGGCGTAATAAAAATACGTCATAAAAGCTGATTTATAAAAGAAATATACATTCTTTTCAGTCGTATAAAATAAAAACGTAAAAGCGAATTTATATGATAATAAGCAACGAAAAATGGGGGATGAATAAAAACATGAGCAAAATATAGAAGAAACGACGCCAAAGCAGATATAGACATAGTAAACACAAAGAAAAATATCATCTTTGAGACAAGTGATGCAATTTGAACGAATTTAGGCTTTCTGGTTGTTTGTGTTTAAGAGTGATATTCCTTTGGAATGTGAAGCAATTTAGATATTTCCGATACATAAATCCTTTTCTTACTCGATGTATTCGGCGACCCCTTTTCTATTACAACGAGGGGTGTCTTTCACCCTACAGTTTAACGAGCATGCGCAATACAGCTACTTGAACTTGTAAACAACCCGCCATTCTTTTTTGATTTACTTTCTATTTCTTTATTCGACATGGAGGGTAAATTATTACTTATTATTGTATTCTGAAGTCATTTCTAAATAAGGTCTATGCTTGCATTATTTAAACTTTAAATAAAAGTAAATATTTTTAAATTTCGGTTGAACACAAATTATTTTACCAATAGTCTCTTACAAATGGACTATGTTTGTTTTTTCATGTGAATATGTTTTGTATAGATACTTTAAAATATAAAATTAAATTTCTTTGCGAAATAATAATTTCGTAGTTAAATATACTTTTTAGAATTTTATTTGATATGTTTAGAAACTAAAAATAATTTTTACAAATGGATTTGCATTTTAGTGGCTTTTCCTGTGAATATGTTTTGTATAGATATATTAAAATATTAAATTAAATTCCTTTGCGAAATAATAATAATTTCGTAATTTAACATATTTTGTTGAATTTTATTTATTATGTTTGGAAACTAAATGTAATTTTTATAGTTATGCACATTGTTTGTTTTTCCCTGTGAATATGTTTTGTGTAGATATAAAATAATAACTTAAATTTCTTTAGGAAAATAAATAATTTCGTAGTAAAACTTTTTAGGGCTCAAGACTTTTGCTATGTTTGTAATTTATATGTAATTTGTATAAATGGTTATGCACATTGTTTGTTTTTTCCTATGAGTATGTTTTGTATAGATTTTATAGAAATTTCTTTCCAAAAAATAATAATTTCGTACTTAAATATTTGTTATGTTTGGAAACTAAAAGTAATTTTTAAAAATGAATATGTACTTTTTTGTTTTTCCTATGAACATATTTAGCTTAGAGATGTTTAAAAATATTAAATTTTAGTCTAATCGATTGAACAAATTTATTTTAGAAGATATACAATTCGTAATTAATTTTTTTACTCTTTTGGGACAACGAAGGGACAAAAATGAAAAATTGGTAAAATTTGTATCAGATATGTTCATAAATATGAACTAAAAGTGATTGTTTTTGAAGACCTTTACGTAATATGTATGTGAAAACAAAATACTGATATAGATGAGTATTGAGTGCGAGTAGTAAACAAATGTCTTGAGTTGTCAGTAGCAGTGCTTCACGGAATCTTTTCTTGCTCAAACACATGTTTATTATTGAACACCGGGCGGTCATCATAGACGCACGTGACACAACTAGGGGTGGACTTGTTGGCCAGGATGCCCGACTCAGCAGGCGCACGCGTGAAGCACTGAGAAAGACAAGCTAGTGACGTATACATATATTCATATTCGATGTACATACAGTTCACGTACCGTCTAATAAGATTATTGTATCTGTGTTGAGCAGTAATTAAATTCCAACATCTTCACCCCGCTTGCCCCTATTCGTAAAGTTAAAATGACCATCAGCCCCTCAACCCTGACGTCAGTTCCTTACGCGATGGACAGTCGCTGAGACATGTAATATGTATGTAGGTGTGTGTGTCATTGACAGTATATTCCACACAGTACTTGATTATGACAGATTTAATAGATTTTTAATATTTAACTCAAGTTAATTGATAATATTATTGTTTTAGAGAGGCATACATTTGCTAAACATCGATTGTTTTTAAACAGATTTCAATCGTTTTCTGATTGCTTCTTGAATTATTTTACATACCTCATAATTTAAATTTTAAATCAAAATTTCTAAACGTTTGCTCATAAATATTTTTAAAATTTAATACATATAAATCATTTTCTGGATATTTAGATTAGATTAGTCGCGATTCAAGCATAGCTCTGGTGGTAAAAATTGAGAACTAACGTAAACAGGCAGATGCAAAACAATAAGAAACAATTGTTTTTTTGAATTATATATTTATCTGATATGAATTTATAATTTTGAATATTTCATCAATAATTTATTGTAATTAGCAATAACGAAACAGTTTTGTTTGTCCATTCAATTCAAAATGTTTTAAAAAAAAAAGTCACAAAATAGACTGTTTATATATAACGAATTCTGAATGTAGGTTATTGTTTATTTAAAATGCTTAATTATGTTTTGAAATTTATTATTTTTTGCTTTTTCAATCGAAAAATATTTTTAGAATTCTAATTACGATTTTTTTTATCGAAATGATACCTTAATGTATCATACAAATTGAGAATAGGTATTTGTTTTAGAGATCATACTTTTTGGTGTCAAAAATATAAAAAGTGATTAGAGATGTTAACAAATTGATTTGTGTGCTTTAAATGCGTTTTAACGTCTGTAAAAGAAATTCTGGTATTCTTGTTTTTGTACAGTTTTGGAAAACAAATATGTTTTTGAATTTTAAAAAATATATAAGTACCAATCGAATAATTTTATTCTTAAATAATTAATAATTTATACGCAATTTTTTCATATTTAAACAAATATTAATTAGTGTTGACTAAATAATTGAAATGAATTTAGTCGATTTAAATTTTTGTTTAGTGTTTTAATGCGTTTCAAATTTATTATCTACTGTATTCATTGTCAAGCGTTTAATTCTAGACCAAGTCTAAACTCATGTAGTTGTATGAGAATTAAAAGATGATGGAAATTTAGTATGAATACGCGCGTATGTATAATATAGTAATGAGTTTTTGTGTACTCTAATGTACGTTTAGTGCAAATACATAAATGTATAAGTGTAAAATGTAGATAGAATAGATCAATTGTCTAAAGTTTGAAATGCGACTGAAACAATTGGCAATGCACTCAGAGAATCGCGAGCAACGAAATACATGGCGGTTCCCTTTAAGGGGCTTATCAACTTTGAGATTTAGTAACGTTGTAAGGCGACCCTCTGAATACAGATCGAGATACACGCCGAATTGATAGTCATATTTTGTGTGTTGAGACCGTCGCGTCGCGTCGCTCTAATAGTACTTCTGCTATATGTCTATCTATACATTGCGCGCCACTGTCTTCTTATATGAACCAGTTAGTTTCCTAATCGCATAACTTGAATCGCGCTCCTTCTCTGAGATGGCTCTCCTGTATTGATTAGACACTTGCAAGATGGCCGACACATACACAGATCATCATGCACGTCTCAATCTCATTTATATAGCGATTATTATTTTTTTAAATGCAGTTTAATTTACGAATGTTTTTTATTCGTTATTTATATTAAAATTTAAAATTAGTTTTAAATTTCTTTACGTTCAAATAAGCTTGGAATTTCGAATTACCGATTGAGAAATTATTTGAATTTGCGCAAAAGCTTTTAGCGGTTGTCGTTATTATTTCAAATTAAAATCGTTTTGTAAGTATTATTAGTGTCGTAAATTTAAAATTGTTCATAGATTTTATGTCTTATTGCTACATATGCGTTCGTTAGATTATAATTTTTTTTTTTTCGAAATTATATTCTTATTAATTTGTTGTTTTTTATTTTAATGTAAATTCAAATTTGTAATAAGTTTCATGTTATTTTTAAACTAAGTAGAGTTCATATTGCGGTGTGAGATTTAAATTTGTTTTTTTAATTTTTATACGGAATTTGTTTTTAATTTATGCTGTACGAAGTATAATTTATTTAATTTGCTTAGTTTATTTTTGCGGATACGAATTTTAAGTTAAATTTAACTATTGGGTATCTTAACATTTTTAATGGTGTAAGGTACCTCTGTTTTAATTTAAGCTATCACATAATTAGTAAAGAGTGTAATGAAATTGCAATGCGTTAATTGTGTAGTTAAAAAATGATTTTAGTGAGCGTGCCCATTTTTTTTTTTGCGTTTGGTAGGAACGCCACTGTTCGAATCTCAAATATCGCATGAATAATGTATAATATCAACTTTCAAAGTGACAGCCGGCAATTTTAGTGATTTATAAACTGGTGCAGTTTGTATATGTAACGCGTAAACACTGGTAGCGAGCGAGGAATTCGAATGCGATCTTCACCCTAACGTCCTCGTGCTGTTAGAGCTGAAGTTGCTGCGGGGTGGTTGTTGATGGTGCTGTTGTTGGTTCATTGCGTTGTCACTAGATGGCATTGGGGGTCTCTTGGCGTCTGATGTCGGCGTCGCACTGTCGTCTGGAAAATAAGAAACGCTGTTGATTTATTGACGAAAAGTTTTCGCGTAATATGCCGGAAATGACGTTACTGGTTTCTGATGCCAGGAAAAACTGTGTTCATCATAACCCACATTTGCTTGGTTCGTTGGTATAGAACTACATTGTGTGTGTTCCGGTTTATTGCTTGAAAGATGTCGTTAATTGCTTATTATTCATGAATGCAGAAGGATGCCGCGGTCGCCGACCAAGTTTTATATGTTTGTTGTTGTTCACTATCTGTCGCATTTTTATTTTCCGAAAAGGAAATTGTACCATAAATATATATACATTTTTTGGCTGTTATTCGATATATTTTATATACTAAGGCCCAAATTTAGTTTTAATTTACAATAACAGTCTTTACATTTCATACATACATGCCTATTGCCATTAAATGGAGTGGCAGAAAACCCTTTGCATCCATTCCATATTACAAATCTTTCGACCTTTTTTACTTTAGTTAGATTCATCAAGTTCTACATACATACTTTTCCGTTTGCCTAGTACTTTTATTTCGCGTATTTATCCACTTATTCTGAGAAAAAAACTCGCATTCTCACAAATAAAATAAATACATGAATTTAAATATATACTCAAAATTATCTTTTAAATATATGCCTCCACCATTTATCACAATTAATATTAAGAAAAAAAATATATAACTCACCATAATATAAATAGAAAATCACCAGAATACATCCTCAAAATTTTATAATAAAATTTCAAAGATTAACATGATAAATAAATGAAAGAACCACTGCTTCGACGTTTGAACAAAATTTCACAATTAACCATGATTAATTTTATACACAATTTAGACGTAAATATAATTTTAAAGCGTATAACAATTTAAGTATAAATGTCACATTTTCAAACGTTGTGTAGAATTTTAAATTTAATCGTTCACTTGGAACGAAAAACCAAATATATGCCGAATGATTACCAATGATCTGATTGCTTCAAAGATTAATGCCAAACTGAATCCTAAATAGCTCCTCGCAATCTACTAAAGGTCCACGAAAAGTTAAGCTAAGAATCGAAACCTGTTCTTTTTTTTTTTACCAAACTGGTTTAGTGTGTGAATACACCACGGTAAGGGAATGATTATTTTAATGATGCCATAGTGGCGAGGGGAAGATGCAAATAACTGGACACTGGTCAGTTCTTGTCCAACTGGTCCAGATGAGCGGGATGCTGTATGGAAAAATACAACAAAAATAACTGCCGTAGAACATCTGCGTGCTTTTCAAATGTTTCTATTGTTCGAACAGCTTTTAGAAAGGGTTAGATTTTTATGGTGTTTACAATTTTAAACTGATTTTTCTAGACGTTCTTCATTATATGCAACTTTAGTGGTATAATACACAAAAAAAAAATTAAATGTAAATTATTTGGCTGTTATAAATTTAGTTTCTAAAGCAAGCACCAATGCTTAAAGCTTGCTAAAAATAATTTTGAGAAATATTAAAAACTTCTTACTACGCAAAAATGTTTTAGTTATAAAATATTATAAATAATCATTGATTACTTATAAATGTATGGATATATTTAAAATGATTTCGATGGTTTATACTGAAATTGCATTTTATGTAATTAGGATAACATAAATTGAAATATGTGCATGTATAAATAAAAATCTTAAAATTTCGTATAAATTTAACGAAATTATAATAACTATTTATAAGTAATTGAAATATAATTACATTTATTTATTTTATGGTGTAGGGCGAAAGTTTTCTATAGGAGCAATAAATATGAATATTTATATACCGATTATATTATAAAAAAAAAAAATTAAATTGCAGTATTAATAATAAATTTGAAACTCTTATAGATATAATCGATATCTATACAATATATGTATGTATGTAGTAAGTACGTATATATACATGGTATAAGGTTATACATATATTAATATGCAAATATGTATATGTTTATAATAATATATATTCAGTGCATGTGGTACACGTAGTTGTCGTAGCTACTTACAAACACATACAGACATATAAAATATATACGTATGTACATATGTACGAATGCATACATGCATACATACAGTGGCTTGCTTATACACGTGTTCACTACATATACGTAATGTTTTGTACATGTTATCTGGTAATATTACGGATCCTTTGTGAATATTAAAGTTTCTCTGAGCTGATTTCACACAATCATACCAACATATATACCCACCCTACATATATTAGAAATATAATAATTACACCATAAATAAGAAAGATTAAAGTAAAGTTGCTATATGTGGAGATATAATCAATATTTGATAGCGTTACCCTAAAAAATATTTATTATAATACAACTAATTAGTAGCAATTTTCAATAAATAAAACATTTTAATTTAGTTTGTGAAATATTGGTTATATTATAAAATCGTATACATGTATACAAAAGAAATAATTGAGTAGTGTGAGCGCGGCTTCCTATAACTACCCCTTCACATATTTTCCCGTGCGAAACCGGCTTCTATAATACAACTCGAGCTTTCTGTTCCGGAATCCCTTGCGATTATTATCAAAGGAGGCCATTTTAGAGGCGGAGCCCACTTAGACACTCCCTGTGACGTCAGCGATGTTTTAAGTTCTGCGGCAGCTAGCGCTGTTGGTGGTGAAAAATTGAATGTTTTTATATTTTTAGTTTTGCTACCCTTATACAGATGGCAAATGTTTTATATTTTTCTTGATATTTTTTTGCGCGAAAAAATTCTTTTTTCCAACTTGTTGAAAAAATTACAATTACAATATCAACTTTCAAACAATGATGATTGTATGTATATTTTGTACTATATATGTATATAGATTTATTTATAGATGTAGTAAACGTAATTTGATTCTTCGTAACGTTGTTACATATCACACCAATTGTTAATAGATATTCAATAGGTCGTATTGTAACATTGAATAGTGCAATGCATACTCAATACCTACATACGAGTAATTCTTGATTGACAGATGACTTAACACGAGGAGCATTTGAAGGCAAACCCACAAAAGCATTATCGTGCAATGATGATGTGTGTGTGTGTGTGTGTATTTGCTAACAGCTCTAACTGCACTAATACCAATCAACACTGACAATATTAATTAGTGCTTTAAGGACTTCTCTCGTATTGTCTAACATATACACATTTTTAAAAGCTTATTTATTTAAACTCGATTTATTATTTTGGTTGTGACGTCATTAATACATGCACATGTATTTATGTTGGGTAGATAGATTGAGTGTAGGCCGCTCCAGATGAGGTAGCTTTGAAAATTGGTACGGTGTAAATAATGGTGAAGCACATAAGAAAATAATTAAACAACTATCTTGATATCCATTAAATAGGGATGTCATGGTTTTTGTAATTCAACATTAGCTAGATAGGTTTGGTCGGTCTACAAGAAATATACCTATGTATATACTGGTTGGTATTTGGGTAGCGATAGAGATTCGTTTTACAAGTATTTGGCTGGGTTAATAGTTAGTAAGCTGGTCAACATCCCTATTATACGAAACATTTTTTATGTAAGTATTCACCGTTTAGAAACTAGAAGCGTATCATATTATAAATAGTATTTGGAATAAAATTGATTGGTACTCAATGCAACATTTGAATACTTTTGAAATTAAACGAGTGTATTATTAAAAAATGTGTAGTATTTTGGATGTGGAGCGGGGTACTTTGTTGTCAAGAATAAGAGATAGGCGTATTTGATTAAGATGATTGGGCGCTTAGTAGTTTTGGGGGTAGAGATTTATGATTGATATGATGAAACGGTATTTTGTAGATTGTAGGTGTTGTGTATTGGGTTTTTAATTTGTATGAAAGTATGTATGAATTAGTCGATTGTGTGTGTAAATTCGGAGTCGCATCGGGTAGTTAGGGTCGGTAATCGCGTGCGCTCACTAAGAGTGTAATGAGGCGATGGAGACTGGAATTAAGCAAGGCCTGCCGGGGGCCCTCGCCGAAGCAAGCAGCCAGGGCTTGGCGCGGGATGGTGAAGGTACGTACAAGACGGCCTCGATCAATACTGGTCACTGGCCGGTCGCCTCAAGGATGTCCGCTCTTCTCGACACCCTCAGCGCGCCTTGCCTTGTCTTGCCGTGCTCTGGGACTCTGAACAACTTGCCCGCTGTCTCTGTCGCTCTTGAACTCCCGCTCTTATACTCCCCGCGGTTGGTGCGCTCCCTCCGCAGCGCCTCCGCCATAAAACGTCACTTGGGTCTTCTGTGGCTTCTTTCCCTCCTCGGGCGGGCTGGCCCCGCGCTCTTCGTCTTGCTATCGTCCCCTTGTCTTCATCATCACGTCCTCGGACATGGACCACTACACAAAAGCGATTCTCGTGCAACCCTTTGCTTCCTTGCGTTTCAACATGTATTTGTTCTCACTTACACAAGAATATACATTTTACACACACACACACACACACACACTAATATGAACTCAAAATCAAAGCGACCAAATTTCCAAATAGATATTTAAATAAAATAATATTTAAGTTAAAGTAAGAGATATGAATGCGCTTCTTATCCGAACTGGCTTCTCTTAATATCCCTCTCAATTCAATCAATTGAATCCAAGCCAAAGCGTTCAATAATTCTAGAGGAGGTATCTACATACATATACAAATATAGAAGCAAAATAATAATGTTATAAAATAAAATCATTATTTTGTTCTCAAAATAATATATGTACTACGATAAGATATGTTTTTAGATATTACTATAGGTACTACGTAGGTTTATGAAGTATAAGTAAAAGTTTAGTATGAAATGGGTTTCCAATCGAGGTGTGAGTAGGTGTGTTAGTACATACATACACAGGTAGGTTCTGATACCTGTGACCATAAACAAGAGAAATAAGCACAAGAGCCTCTCCGATTATGGCACGGGACCATTCCGGACGAACGCGTGTTGTGACACAGGCGCTCCTCTCGCCGGTTACTCCATCCTTCCCCGCATATATGTATGTACATGAGTGACCTTCATAAGGAAGTATCTTCCCTCTAAGCCGATTACAGTTACTTTGTGGAATTATTTCTCGCATGGCTTGCCAAACAGTTTGCTATACCTACTATGCATTGGTATTGGTATATACTATATAGCATCTCTATAACACATATAATAGTACTACCGGTACATACGTACGTACATATGATGTGAGAAAGGACCCAAGAGTATATATAAATGAAATAACATTAAAACAATTGGCAATAGATATAGTATTTGTGGATACTGCTAAAAACAGCAAATTGCACTCATTGTTATTAGTGCGTTTTTTTATCTAGTGTTGTTGCGTCTATCCCAACGGTATTCCGAAATCACTTTCATAGATTAAATGCAAACACAAACATTTTTTATTTCCCCAACAGTAACTACCTAGTTACAGGAATACCAACGAGAAACAAATAACTAATTGTATTGCTATAATGACTTGCACTGAACTTTCTTATACGTATTTTGTTTTAACACACACACACACACACTCAAACTGACGCCATACTAAAAATAGTCAGACTCGATTCAGGGGAAGTCAAAAGGTAGATATCTGTTAAAATCTCGAAATTTGTTTTCATGATTACAATATTTATTTATTATTTCGTATAAAAAAATTAAAAAACATTTAGTATTTTTAAGAAAATAAAAAAGTACCTATGTGCAAAAATAGTTGATATATTATATGTATGCATATGTAGGTAAAGATATTTGTATAAGTGTAGATAAATTGCGAGATTTGTGGGATGTTCTTGAATCGTTGAATATTCATCAAGCAAAACTAATTCAGTTTCTACAATTCGCAATGTAATTTCATTACAAGACATGATACACGACAATTATAAAATCGTGTTAGCTACAGACAAATTAAATAATACCTCGATGCGATCAAAATTACAGCTACCACATTGTGCTACTTTTAAAACATATTAACAACCAAAGAAAAGTTTATTCAAACATCAAAACACATTTTATCGCATACATACATAACAAAATAAAATTCGATTTTGGGTGATGAAAAGCGTGTGATGTATATGTGGGAGACGTTCGCTGGGCTGCTTATATATTTGGTGGTATAGGTCCTTAAGTTGATCACGGTCCGACGCCTCCGTGTCCGGTCACGGTCCATTAGACGTGTGTCGAAGCAGTCACACCGACCGACACCAAGCGCATCCAGTGTCTAACGAACTTGAAAAACACACTCACCTACATACGACCCCTATCGCATTCACTTATTACTTCGTTATACCAATACAAAAACAAACAAACTAACTAACAAAAATAGGCGGGAAATTATATTAGAAAAGGAATCGTTATGATGCCCAATGATGTTGATAATAATAGAGACTGTGTATTCCAGCGTCACGATCTATTAAATGTGCTTGAACAAGACAAATGAGATATTTGACAGTCGGTATTATAAGCCAACTATGTATGTATGTATATATGCAACACAACAAGATATCAAAGTAAATTAACTTGTGAGTGGTGTTACAATATGAGAGATGAACTATGATGGAGAGGGTGGTTCTAGGGGGGGTGGGATTGGAGACAGAGACATATGTATGTATACCTCTTGAGTATTTTATGGTAGAAACTATGCGAAAGGTTATATAACATACGTACAATGTGTATAGTGTCCAGACTAAAGCCGTTTCATTTCATTTTAGTTGACATTGATTTGTGGCTTGGCGAGTTTGTAATATACCTTTGTATATATACCTACATCTGTAGTGTGTGTGTGTGTGTGTTGTGGTCGACTAGAGATGTGTGCGATTTTCTGTGGGGTTCAACATGAATTATTCGACATGATTTTGATTAGTTTCGTTGATTTGATATTTTAAACATTTATTACAACATATGGAAAATACAAAAGCTTTAAGATTACAAATTATAAATTAAGTTAAGAATTTCCTAGAAACTTGTAATTTTCTAATTTTCAATAAGTAATTATGAGAAACAGTAGCGAATACCAACACACACACACACACGAACACATATTTATAGAGTAGTGTGTTTATTTAATTAAAAAGCGTTCAAACGAAATCTGACTTAATTTTGTAATTTGTATACGTTGGCGGCAACCTGTTGCGCAAAAACGATTACTGGAAGTTGGCTGTGCATTGAAAAAGGTATATACAAAGTGTTTGTTTAGTGTGTGCTCTCCACGACTTTCTCACAGTCTGCACTCGTTCCATTTCTATTTCGGTTTCGCTTGCACTTACACGTTTCCCTATCGTTTATCTGCGTCGCGTTCGTTCGCCTGACGCGAGAGATTCTCATTCACGCGCATTCACACATCTAACGGACGAACGGACAATATGAGTGTTGACGACGAATTCGAAAATAACTCACCATGTCACGTTACACGTTTAAGTTTCTTCATTATTAAACATATATATTATCAAATTGGTCTTTCATTTAAGAGCTCACGTGCAGAGTTTTATGGAGTTTTATGTAAAATTTCGATGATGACGGGGAATTGTAAATTTGTTAAAATCAATGATTTCGTCTGATTTTCAATGTTGGTGATGCGAAATTTTGTTTTAACTAAAAAATACAATGATGAATGACCATTTGCTGTTTGCATTTATTTGGGATTTTCAGAACAACAAAAGCAATAATACCAATATGTAATTGTACACCCATTGTAGAGTTATTGTATAGGTGGTGTAGAGTTTCAATCCTTGGAAGATAGAAGGAAGGGTCGAGCAATATGCAATATGCATACGAGTAGAAATGTTAGCAACTCGTCAGATAATGGATGGTGATTTTGCTGTATGCAGAGAGAAGCGCTATTTAGATGTCTGATTCTATTGAGATGAATTGCAGTCGGCGATGTCCGTTATAGAGAAATACCTTCGACCTGGCTGCTGCTGCGGCGGTAGATGGCAACAGAGGCTGGTGTTGATGGTGGTTTCAACCACGACTCATGTGGTCTGTAATGCCGTAGCTTTATCTCGATAACCATAAATCATTGGCGTTAGAATGTTCAAAATCATTTACCACTTGATGTTATACAACACAAGTGAAATTTGTTGCTACATATTATTAAGATTCATTTTCATGGACCCTCTTCAAAAATTGTAATTTGATTAAATTGTTAAAACAGAAGAAATAGGTAGCTGATGCTGAACAAGAAATGGACTGATGATACTGAGATCATATGTAGTAGTGATAGTACTGGTAGTAGAGAGGACGATAGTGGTGGTGGTTAGACGAAAATGTCGAACAACCAAATGATATGGGTGGTGCGGCGGGGAAAAGTGGAGTAAATGGGTAAGAGAAAAGGGTTTCCCAATTTCATCAGGATTCTAGAGAATTGGAACTGTTGGACATAATCGATACACGTATTCACATGTATGTCGGTATGTATGTATGTATGTATGTATGTACCAATAGGAGGTAATTATTAATGCAGGAGCGGTCTATGCTTTCCCTATGCTGTTTCTGACAGTTCTGAAATTTGAATATTCCGAGCACAAAACCGTGTGTGGCGACGGGAAACTATGGTGGAGGCGGCAGCACGCGGGGACTACGGTGCTCGCCTCTAGTCGCGGTGGCGTCTGCGTCGGCTGAAGTCGTGGTCGACGAGTTCCGAACCAGGTTACACGGATGAATTATACAATGATCTTCGTTTTTCCCACGCCGCCACCTTCGTACACTCGACCAACGGCCAATTTCTTTTTACTTCCATCGAACAACCGCTACACACATTTCAATCTTATTTCAAACACAGCGTCTTAAAATCGACTGTTGATTTCTAAATCATCATTTCATATATTTTTACAAAAGAAATAAAAATATATAAAGACATCATTGTATAAGAAATGATTTCTTTAGTCATGTACCATCTAATTGCGGCATGTATGTTACATGTAGGTATATAACAGAGTAAAATAAAAGAGATGCGTTTTGTATGTTGCTAGTTAGCTTAGTATAGTATAGTAGGTATAAGTATGTATATAAACGATGGGTAAATCGATCAGAGTGCCGTCGTGCGGGAAAACAGTTTTGCTGATGATCGCACCAGCTGAAAACTTATTATTACCAATACTAGAGTCTACGTCAAAATAATTTACGAGCAAGACTGAATTTTTGTTAGGTTGAGGTTACGTTATACATAGCAACTAATATCCTAACCGTTCGGAATGACTAATGACCACAGTGTTTTGTCTTTACCCCCACTGCGTTCGCCCTAAGTTTAAATTAGAAACGTCTTTTTACCATCTCAGAATGTTTTCTTCAATCGATCCACTTCTAGGGCGTCTCATTGGCCGCTGGGCGTGGTCACACTCCCTTCCACTCAAGCTTTTAAACGAAAGCTTTGTGCATGTATTCCTACGCGACGGCCAACTAGTCCCTCGCCGCTTTCAACCCCTTGGAATGTTCATTCATATATGGCATTTTTTTTAAAAACCTTTTTTACGATTCGTATAAATACAAACATGTGCACCATACATACGCGTTCACATGTATGTATTTTACAGCTACTACTAGTCCGTCTATCGGTTGTTTGCGAGAAATTCACCGATTTTGCGCACACATTCAGAGTAGGGGGGACTTTTAATGTGAGCTTTGAAAAATTGTAAAAACTTTCATCATTCACAGGAAAAAGCTCGCGTGTCTAGCGACATTGCTTGTATATTTCTGTGTGCGTTTGCTTTCCGTTGACGCGCGCTTTTAAGGAATGTGTGTGGTAAGATTGCTTTTTTGACGTAATCTCTCCGTCTCTCATTCGGTGCGGTCTCTCTCTGTATATGGATAGTGGTACGGGTCATTTTGGCGTAGTGTAGCGAATATTCCTTGTGCACGAACGATTTTCGCTGGAAATCTTTGCTCAATTAGGCAAATGTATGTGACATTAGCATGAATCGGACGGATGCTTGACGGAGATACCGTTGTTTTAATGAACGCTCATTTGTTCTACGTAATTTCACCGTTCAGTTTGATTTTTAATATCCCATTGCGAATTCATCCGCCTTGCTGCACCATTTAACTTTCATATTCCGCTGCCAACGTTACGCGATATGCATTTGTCTTCGTAATATACTAGGTTGAAAATGACCCAATTTTTGGATCGTTGACAGATGTGTATCTATGTCAGGGAATTGAAAACTTTTTCCCATCAGTCCCGAGTCGCGCATATTGTAGTGACTGTGAGCTGGGGTGACCACATTGTGACATGGCCGCAACATCCCTCCCCCGTCGCAGGGCCCCTCGCTAGGGTGCTGCGACGGCAGGGGAGAGGGCGCTGCAGAATGAGCTAAGAGATGCTGCATTTGCAGTGTGGCGAACGCGTCTTATTTAATGGAGGGGACTGCGCAAGCGACTCCAGCTCTTGTGCGAAGCCTCCGTTGGGGCCTGTTGCTGGTGAGGAGTCGCGTTCGATTTAAGCTCTTGTGTACTGAGTAAATAAGGGATTCCAATTCGATTTTCCGTACGCGTTATTTATCTTTGATGTAGAGTTTCACGATGATTAATAGTTTCAAAACTAATTTTATTATATAAGTAATTTTGTTTCGTCCACTATTAACGAAAATGTTCACAATTTAATATGCGAGATTTTATTTTCGAATTTTTGGAATATTAATTTGAAAGTCGTTTTTCCGAGATTAATTTAGTAAAAACGCGTAATATGCCAAACGAGTGTAATAGCTAGGTATTAATAATGATCTGCGTGTAAGCCAACACAAGTGAAATTCACTCATAACGAAAAAAAAAAACAGTTTATAGGACGGAAAATTAATGGATAATTTCCAGTTTGGCAAACATGTGTTCGTACATTTGTTTAACAGCTAGTCCATTACATTTCAATAATCAATTATTAGGCGCGTCCACTTAAATATAAATAAATAAATACATCGATTTTATTTACTAATTTTGTATACGCATTTTAATCCTGGTATAATTATTACTTAATACTTTCCGCTGCATGTTAAACAAATTGAAATTCAATATGCTATTTGAAATTCACAATGAGTAGTTTTATTCCAATTCAATATTGTGAAATATTTATATGCGGTATTCGGAAATATTCAAGTAAGGAAATAAGTAAGAATACACATATGTAGTAGTAACGTAGAAGAGAGTTTCTAGAACAATACCCTTGGCGTTCGGTACACAGAGGTAATAAAACAGAGAGGACACATCCTTACATACAAAGCTCGCTCATGCAAATTTCCCTATAGTTCTCTATAATCAAGGGACCGCACCCGAACCGCCATCTTGAAGTCACCCCCTCTGCTTAGAGCTCAACCCTCGTTACTTGACCGTTGTCCCCGCCGCACACCCCCACACCACCCCTCGCAACACACCAAACTAAACTAAACCGGCGCTGCTTCTGCTACGATCCCAACTTGAGTCGATACTGGCAAACTACCCTACGACCATAAGAATTCCACTAAAGAATATCTCCTTATATCCAACAAACGCAAGCGACTCTCGCCGCTATTGCCACAGCGCACAAGAGCGCGAATCGTTTCATTCAATTACCGCCTTGGCATTTATTCAAACGCTCATTTCACAAAGATAAACTTAAGTTTATTGCATAAACAACAACATAAATCAGTAAAATAGACTTGTTACTTACATAATTTCACACAAAACGACGACACTAAACTATATACGTGGTGCATTTACAATATAAGATCACATCGCTAGACAAAACTTAATACGTTACGCAGCGTTTCTTCGTTGAAATATGTACGATGTTACCAACTGTGGAAAAAAATAAGGAACTATTATATTTGTATTTAATAAGTTGAATTTCTATGGTATGATGTATAGGGGAGTGTGTGAAAGTGTAGATTTGTTATAATTGTAAAAAGTCGATAGTGTTATTATGTAATCTGTAAGTCTGTAAAGTCATCTGTTCTAGATAGACAGTGTGTATATGGAATATAGTCGGTTTGCGACCACGAACCTCGGTTGTGTATGGTCATGCGAGGACCACGGAGGTCTGTACAAGGGTGAGGTCGCAGGATTTAGGCCACCGCGTCGTATATCAAAGGACTCACCTCATAAAACATTATCAAGTCCTTATTTATAATATACACTGCATATACTTGTATGTATCTATGTATTTTACATTGCACCACTACCTATTATAATCTTGAGAAACACTTGGTATATATGTTGATGATTAACTGTTTAAATAAGTTCCACAAGATTATTATTTATTACTATTTGTTAATATAAAAATAAATTTTCAGCTATATCGGTTGAAAACTAAGAAGCCTGTAGCCCTAAATGTACGTTGTGGGTTACAGGGTTTGGTATCGCGCCGCGGTAGGAGTTTGTTGGTTGCATCCCGCACTAATTTAAGTAAGAATTAAATTCTTTTAACAAAGTAATATGAAAGTAAAATATGAACTGAACTTAAATATCAGTGAGGGAAGCTTGAGCCCCGCCACCACGTCAAGGTCAACTCCATGAGGTACGTTTGAATATCAACTCCATTCGTTTGGATTGAAACGTACCCCGGCGGGGACCTACCTAACTGACTCTATATGCCCACCCCCTACCTATCTGAAAGATTCCCACCTCCTACCTACTATTCGCGGTACTTATTCTAATTTGTGCTTGTGAGCACGGGGCACACGCAATTATATGCGCGCGTGCATTTTATGTGTAACATTGGGTACGGCACAATGTTACACGTGGAGATTGATGAATCTGTAAGAAATTTGGATTAGAAGGCGAACTGCCAAAGGGTGCAGTGTGCAAGTCTGCTCACACACTGCAAAAACTTTAAAAGGGTGGACACCCAGTTAGCCAGGTCTGGGACATCCGAAAACATTAAACCTGTAAGTGTGAAAGTACAGTTAGTTATTGGGGCCCACCTCGCTCCTTGGGCGGGCCAGTGTACGCGATCGAGTTGAAGTGACCAACCAACCAACAAATCAATCCGGTTCCCAGTGCACACTAACCAACTCCCGCACTGTCCTACTGCACCCTAGCCGTACAGCAGTAGGCACGAGAGCGGTCAGATACACTGGGCACCCACTGCACCAGCACTGTAATAACACAGTACCAGCACGGATGGGCTTTCTTAGACGATTCCTTAGTCGGTTATTTGCAACGCGCCAATATTAACAAACACCACGTATCCCATGCTAATAAAATTCTATTTAAAAATTAGAACTAAGTCTCAGCAAGCCTTGATAGTAGCACAACATTAGTGCTACAAGGTTGCATATCGATCATAGTTTTAGCAAAGAAATTACTCAAAGTAAACGGAGAGTTACAAGCAATGGTTACACAACATTAGTGCTCCAAGGTTGCAGCGCTCTCATCTTTAGGATCATATCATCCACATTTAACCGAGAGATACAATGGCGGCTAATATCAGCGTTATATCAATTATCTACTATTTATTTGAATTCAATCAATGCAAGTTTTTACAAAATTCATTCGCGACGCGCCCACCCCCGAAACAACCGAGACCCGAATTTAAACCCCAACCAAAAATGCAAACCCGAGTAGCTAAACAACGCGAGACTATTTTAAAAATACAACAACGATCTGCCCCGCAGCAGAACTGCCATAAGATGGACAGTACGCGTTACCGATACAAAAAAAGGACATTAAATTGTTGTCTTCCTCCAGGGATCCAACGGTGGGTGCTCCCACGATGAAAGGGAGGAATATTTACGAATTGAACGAATAGAACGAGCGACAAGGAACTAGAGGAAATACTTGCTCCAACCGTAAGGGCAGGGGCTACCACATATATTTGAAACAAAAGCGCGTGTTTCAAACATATGCAGACATTTATTTATTGTTAAATAAACCATCGTCAGGTTCTGCAATTATCAGGGTTGGTTTGGAACAAGATACTCTCTCAAGTTATACATATATACAATTTTCGTGCATGTGCTATTATTTCAATGACTTTAAATCAATACCATTTAATTAATGGTTTTATTAGTTATAAATATTTTTATAAACAAATTTTATATTTCCCAGTGTAGTTTAACAATTTCTGAATACGCGCGTATTCAGAAACTGATAAAGAAAAGAAGAAAGAAAGAACAAATAATATGGTACACCCGAAGACAGCGGATTCTCTTTCTATTTTACGACGTATAAGAGAACCACTGACTAAAACGCATGTTCGAAATATTAGGAGTCCAAAAGGTACTCACCAAATCCAAATCCATACTTGCTCCTCTCCTACCACAGCTGAAGTTCTTGTTGTTCCTGTTTGGTAGCGAAGTGCAGCGAAGAACTTTATTATTTAAATTCCCGAAATTACTTATTTAAAATTTGCACACGACCATTTTTCTTCACTCACCAACACTGATTTTCATACGGTAAATTACATTTAATTTTAAGACTTTCACTATTACTGTACAGGGAGAATGGCATATATTTAACGTAGTTATTTCACAAATAAAAATAAACACTCGCGAACTCACTTAATTCACTTTGTTACAAACGGCACAGTACATACATATAAATAAATGCAGCAATAAAGAAAGATAAAAAAGAAACTGGGAAATATAAAAATAGCACACGCTAAGTAATCAAAAAATCACTTACTTGTTCTAAATAAAATGCAGAGTTGAGTAGACTTGACCCCCCTGTAAAATTAGCAAATGAATTAGAAATCATCATAAATATTTAAACACTATTAAAAACACCCCACATAAACTTTTTAATATTTATTTTAAAATAATAATCAATTTTTAGACCGCAAAGTTAACGAAAATAAATAAAAACATTAAATTAATATACGAATTTTACATGCTAGTGCATGATCTACGAATGCCAAGCCACGCCGTACCTTTGATAACCAAGAAGTAGACATTTCATAATTTAATCAGTCAGCCCGCACAATAAACTGTATAGAATATCAATAAGTATTATATTAGTTAACTTTTAACACCAAAATACATAATAGAATCGCGTTTTTTTATACCGTTTTTTATGAATTTAATTTTAACAAAAATTAGGATGTGCAGCGTATGGCTGACGGTGCACGGCACAATATAGTGCTTAATTATTTATCTTATTAAACAGTGTTTTAATAAGTATATACTTACATATATTTTCTGTATTGCATTTCTTACATTATACGTAAAAAACACACGGAAATATAAATACAAATATCACATATACATATAACAGTAGTAAAATGATAGGAATTTTTACCAGACCGGACCAGACGAGCTCGGCAAAAACCTCTCGCGAAATAAATTTTAATTTTATTTTGGGTGCATGCTATGTTAATGAATAATGTGTGTTCTATATATTTATATATCTAGTAGTATTTAATAAGAATATTGAATTAAATGAGGGTTGCAAAAGAATAAATATCGCGTTTGTTAAAATCGAGTGAAACAAATTTCTGGGAAAATTTTAAATTATTAATAAAATGTTTTAGTATTGAGATATACTCACTTCCTAATTTAGTGTTGCAAGTGAGTTGATCTGCAGGAGCTGATTTCAGGATGGTCTTCTTGTACGCGCACAATAAAATGTCTATGTTGTATGTACCCGGCACATTACAACGTAACGCGAATGTTCTAGTATATATTTAAATAAAGCTAATATTGAATTAAATATTGTTCAAGAGCACTAGCGTTCACAAGAGTCTGTAATTTAGCAATCCCGATAATTGCTCTATATTTTCAAATGTTCATATACTAGCCTACATGATTCCGCACTATGTAGCAACAATTTAACAACAATTTATAGCATTTTACATGCATTATAAACCTTAAAACCGAACTACACTTACCGGCGGTCGACACTGAAATGGTATTTTTCCAACAAATTTGGACATGTTAACAAGAAATAACCAGAAATATCGAAATCAAATTCGGTTCCTATGTAAGTGGAACAAGGACAGACAACCTGTGACGTAGTTTTATAATTACTGGCTTCTTATTTGACTATATTAAACTTGCAAAAATTACTTATACATTCTAAAAATGATGTTTTCTGTGGCAAAAATTTTACAATATCTGAAGGGTTTTTTATTATTTTAACAGATGCAAAAGAAAAGAGCAATTATTATTAACATTGTATCTTAAAAGACAGCAAAGAATAATTTGAATTTGATGTATGTTATTAAAGATCTCAGTAAACGACAAACAACCCTAGTTAAACATAGCGCAGAAAAGCTATTATTCTCAGAGATATTGATAGAGAACGAGACAACACACACGAGACCTCATTCCAAAAATAGTCTGAATCGATTCAGGGAAGGTCAAAACGTATATTTCTTAATAGTTATACTGCGTATAAATAAAAGTAAAAAGTATTTTAAAAACATATATTTATATATAAACAAAGCGATTTGGAAGGAATAAATGATAGTAATAGTATAGTAGTTATTAGATTGTAAATTTCATTTCATTTCCTCTCCACCGTTTTCAGTTTCTGTTGATCCAGTTAATTCTCCCCACAGCAATTTCGAGCACGTATACATACATACATACATACACACATATACTTCTTACAATCTACATACATTCACCCCTATCTCGCAGATCTCATCAAGTCTGATAATGACCAAGACCACTTGGTCGGTCTGTTGTGTTTCATTCGTATACGTATTCGTATTCCCTTCACCCTCTGAACATCGCTTGGCACCTCTGCCAATAGACACAAGTCTCTTATTGTATTGAATGGAGGTTCTGCATAGATACACCTAGAATATAAGTAAATTCCCTAGGACTTCGATGCCAGTTGGAAATTTGCATTTGATTTGACAGCTGTAGCTGCTATAGTAGTGGACCTTATTCTAGCTGGCCGTGTGCTTCATCTGACTGATATTAACTTCTATATGTCTATCTATGTATGTATGTATGTGTGCATGTACGTACATCCCGTTTATATTGGTTCGCACAAAAGCTAAATTACATAGCATCCAGGTTATTGTTGTAATAAAGCATTGTTCTCAGGAGGAATGGATTATGGCTGGTGTCTCTACTTGTTAACCCCACCGCCCTTCGTTCCTATTTTCTCCTCTTTGCTTGTTTCTCCACCCTATCATCCCAATATGGATAGATACAAACCATCACTAGTTTCTCCCTTTACTCTATACTACAATCAATTCAAATCTAAACAAAACTGTTTTTTTTTTATTTTATAAATTAAATATATGCACTTTTATTAATAGAATAACATTAATGTATTGCATAGTAATTATCAAATTCATATAGAAAATAAACTTATACTAAAATGTCCACCCTATTTTAATTCATGAACATAAGGCTATCTTTTTTTATCAAATTTAGTCTTGGTCTAGAGTTTTGTTAATTTTATTTCCTTACTGGAAGCTAAAATATTTAGCAGTCCTCGATAAGAAATTACTTGACCTAATTGTACAAAGAGTTCTTGGAATAGAGTATAGTGATATTGCTTCGAGTGACCACTGTAGTCATTCTGGCCTGGCGGCTAAGTGTAATTGGAAATGGGAAACTTATGTGTCTGTTGTTTGCACACACACACACACACACATCCACATATATATAGTTTGGCTCTCAAATGTCTCTATCTCTTGAAGTCAGCTCTACGAACGATGGAGAATAACGCGCTACCGAGCGAACCAATGTACCAAGTATATTATTTGTATTGAGTTGGCGTTACACGTGTGATAATATGATGCCAGCCAAGCCCTTGCTGTACATGCAGGACCTCACTAAGCATAGATCACTATCGAATATAAAACAAAATCGCCCAACATTTTAAGCGAAAATCTATAATTTTCTAACTAGTAAAAATATCTTTATCATATATCAAATACACGCTAATATTCTTTTGCAATTGTTCAAATAATTAAATACCTTTATTATTATTATATCTGATTCATATATGCATGCAAATATAATGATATAAGAAACCAATATATATGAAACTACGTCACAGGTTGTCTATCCTTGTTTATCTCATTGTAGGATACAAATTTAATTCCGATATTTCCTGTTATTTCTTGAAAACTTAAAATTTTATCGAAAACGACCAGTTGTGTGGCGACTGCCAGCCACGCTTAACGTATGAACAGTGTGTTAAATGCTATAAATTGTTGTAAAATTGTTGCTACATATTGCAAAATAATGTAGGGTAGTTTAGAAATATGGTAAAATATTGCTAATTTACTGAAGTCGGCTCCTGCAAATCAATTCGCATGCAACATTAGATTATCTAGTAAGTACATTTGAATATTAATATTTTTAATTAATAGCAACAATTGCATTTATTTTAGACACTATCTGAAACAAAAATTTTCTATTAAAATTTTGTAATTATTCTTATGTCGTTTCCTACTGATATATGTATATATGTGTTATTTGTATTTATATTCTCCATGTGTTTTATTTACGAAAATATAATACAGAAAATGTATGTAAGTATAAGTATATGAAAATCCCTGTCTAATAATTGAAGTTGGCCGTGGACGGTCAGCCATTCGCCTGATGCGTGCATCACCACGGCACATGGCCAAATTTTATTAAAACTTAATTTATAGAAAACTGATTAACGCGATACTAATATGTTTTTTTGGTATTATATTGATAATTGATATTCAATAACGTTTACAATGCGATCTGATTGAATAAATTAGATTTTTACGAAAATATGATCTATTGAATGTATGGCGTGGCGTGGCCGGACCATGGCATGCGTAGATCATGCACTCTTTGCATGCAAAAATGGTGTATGAATTTAATGATTTTATTTATTTTCGTTAACTTTGGAGTTCAAATATAATAAATATATATTAAAATATTCCCGTGGGGTATTTTTAACAGTGTTTAAATAATTACGATGATTTCTAATTCATTTGCCAATGTTTCAGGGGGGGTCCAGTCTGCTCAACTCTACATATTATTTAGAACAAGTAGTGATTTTTTTGATTATCTTACATGTGCTATTTTTGTATTTCCCAGTTTTTTTCTTTTTTTCTGTATTTATTTATATGTATGTACTGTGCGATTCGTAACACATTGATTTAAGTGTGTTCGCGAGTGTTTATTTATTTGTGCAATAACTACGTAAAATATATGCCATTCCCCCTTATACAGTATTTATTTAGTATGTATATATCTATATCAATGAGGAATCGTTCTTATAGCGTATCTTTCATATAGCAACTTTTCAATCCAATTAATAACCGTTATGCAGGATACCAACTGAAACACAATCATATATTAGTACATATATAAATTTCAAGTAAAAATAAATCCTTTCCCAAGAAAAACCTGTTTGATCTTCGCTTGCTCATCAAGATACTTGCTCGTATCTATACAGCATCCCTTGCATATACACAATATACACACAAGGGACGATAGTGTTAAAGTAACCGGTGTCCATTATTCGAGTCACGTATATCTTCGGAACCTGTATTCTTTCCCAGCATCGCTCACAACTGCATCTTTGTGAGGTCAGCGCCAAAGGTCATCAACTGATCCTAACCGGATGAGAAAATACACAACAGTAGTCATACCATAATTCGCATTAAATGAAATTATAAATAATAGACAACAATTACCTATATGTGTACTTTGGCAAATAATTCCTATATATATAGTCTATATCGATATACACCTATAAACTGATTAATACAGATAGGACGGAAGGATATAGTTGCCGTTAGATTAATTAACAGTGATTCTAGGCTTCATTAATAACGAGACAGCAGAAACCTTTCCGCAGTTTTAGTAGAGTTCAAATTTCGATACTAGAATGATTAATAATGCCGCAAACTGTATGTTTATGATCAAACTATGTATTATGACGATGATATAAAGGTAATTTTAAACCGTTCATACACACAAAAGATCTATCAGGGTGTACTGTATGTAGTACATATGTGTAGTACTAGAATCAATTTCCTACAGTTGTAATTTAATTGTTTTGTCGAAATAAAACACGCGTCAATCGAACGTTATTAAAAATGAATGCGATAATATTTGATTTCGAAATTGGAGGTAATTAAAATAAGTCAAAAGTGAATCTACTCACTCGTACAGTTGCGCTTTGGTAATTAAGAATTCTCCCAGGTGGCACATTAAATTACAGTTGTCATCGTTCAATTAAATTCGTGATCCACATTTTGCATTTTCAATACCTGTATCCGTTAATTTTCACATTTTAATTACTTCCTACTAATAATACCAAATTTTTAAACATTATTAATTGTTTACCAATTCCATTCGAATAACAAACGCAAACATATTTATTTAACAATTGCCCATTTTTTTAAGTTCACATATTTTTATTACGTCCTTGAGACTGTAAATTGCGTATTGTACTTTATTTAATCGAATATTTTAAAAAAGACATCAATATATCTATAAATACTCAGTATAGTTTGCTGTGTGTGTGTGTGTGTGTGTGTGTGTGTGTGTGTAGTGAATGTGTATATATACGAAATGAAAATAAACCATATCCGCAATGATAATATTAGCAGAAAACTCGACGGCAGTGCCGCGAGTGGTGGTTGATTGAGTTAAAAGTTAGCGCCTTGTTTGAATACACAAATCAACAGAAAATTAACACGACACATTTAATAATTCAATGAAAACAGCGCGAAAAAAGAAATAAATTAAACCACATCCATCATCAGTACTATATATCTATTTAGCTGCATATATGTGCATATGTGTAGGTTGGTAGTTGAGCAACAACGCCACTAGTTCTGAGAGGCTTGAAGGCATCGTAAAGTAATTATTATTTTCATCAGTTGGTAATTTAATCTGAATTAAATCGTAAACACACCTACTCGTTGTTGCCGCGCATTATATTTCTATTCAATTTACATTATTTGTTTTACAAGTTTAGTTTATTTTTCAATAATAATTTAATAGAGTAAGTGCAATAATTTGAGTAATTGAAAATAAGTTGCTGCTTTGGTAAATGAATGAAGATATAGTTTTAAGGTAAATTTGAAGAAATAGTTGGTAGAGTGCAGTAAGTAGTGAATGCGCGGTTAGAAAGGTACGTAGTCAATAATATTTAAAGTGCGCGTAAAGTGAAATATCAAAGATAATTAATTGGAAGCAATTTGATGTGAATATTCCCTGATTACGAAACTGTTTGATGTGGTCGACCGGTCGCGGCGCTATTTGCGAAATATCACTTGGCGTCCGTCCGTGTTTATATTTATTTAATATCATGTTGCCGTTAGTAATTTGATCAATTTCAAGAAAATTTAATATTCCTACAAATACAATTAACCCAACTAAGAAACACATATTATAAAAAGATGATTTCTCATATAAGAAAATCTATATAACGTGTGCGTCAGTACTCGCTTAAAGCTAGAGCATCATCATCATAGACGAAGAAGAAGAAGACAATTTGGAACGTAACGTACCTAGAGAGAGGGTGATTGGGTTATACAGTACACCATCAACGAGAATTAGGGTTCTTCCAAGAGAGGGGAAGAGAATCCACATAGCGCTTCATGGCCGCCTAGACATAAACAGTACGCCCTAACATTGATAGGGGCGGGGGCTTCTGATCTGTATTGATTATGCATAGTCATCCCCTTTCGCCAAAACTAACACTAACACCACTACTATGTATACATAGTTACAAACACACACACACACACAAACTACTCTCGCTCGTAAGAAACTCTATATAGCTATTTCCTTAATCGTACAAAACACAACTCCATTTCCATACAACGACACACTTTTTGCTCTTTAACTCTTATTTCTTATATGAAATACGACAGCAAGTTTCTTATTTTTGAAATATATAAAAGTTCTATTTTAAATTTTACACAAGCTGCGTATAAAGTGAAGGGGTTGAAAAGTAAGAGTCTCACGAACGAGAATATAGTATATGTGGAAGGGTGGATTTGCCTCTTATCTGAGACCCTATTTCGAAAACGCAATTGTAACTAATGAACGGCTGCCATAGCCAAAAACTTATTTTTATTAAGCTTCTTCCCTAAATTAAGAGGGTGACCAGACTTTGTCGAAATTCTCTAACGTTAGAAATAATTCTCCAATTCAGATTATAGTGTTATTTATGCAGCGCATCAACTTCTTTAAGTTGTGTACCTACACACATACACAATTACGACTTGGTCGGCAATAATATTTGAACAGCGGCCTCAGTAGCCATCAGACTAGTAGTAATGATAGTGTGAGGCTCCCACACATCAAATGAAGTGAGTTTAGTTTCAGTGGAGAATGCATGGATGCTTATACACACACACACACACACACATAGATATATAGAGCAGCTGAGCTCACCTAACTCGAAGCCGCGCCGCATCCTAACCAAACACCAGCTCAGTTTGTAATCCTGAAGGAGAAATATGACTCGTCTTGCTACGTAAATACTTCAACTCTTAACCCACATCATTCCTTACATGTTACCTTTTAGCCTTAGCCTACTATTTTGTTTTCTTACATTACAAGACACATATGTCTATATGTGTGTAAATTATTATTGGATTAACAGTTCAAGTAAATATTTTACTTTCTTATACGTTGGAATAAATAAATATGCGATCTTAATATAAGTAAATTTTTTTAAACTTTAAATATTTTTTGAATATGTATAAGAAAGTTCACTTTAAAGCATATTTGACGAATAATATAAGGATTTTTGAAATTCTTAAGCGAAATAATATAATTAGATTTGCAGGAATAATTGATAAATTTATGTAGCAAATATAACTTTCGCTGAATTTAATATAATAAATGCCCCATCATATTAGGACAATTAGAAATTCCAGTCCCGTGCTGCTTCGTACAAAGAACAACCGGAAATATAACACATTTTTGAACGAATGGCTTCCGGATATCGCATCACTCTTCGCCAACAAACAATGGAGATAGTACATCCGAAATTAACAGGTCAAGAGAATGACTAAACCATTGATACCATAAACCAATCAAATATTTAACAGTACATACATACATATGAGTTCAAATAATAAATAGTAGGAGTAATTTTTAATTGCGAAATAAGAGTGATAGTAATTAAAAAAAATCCATTAATTATAAAATGTGGCCTAAAATAATTTAGATATTTAGAAAAAATATATATAAATAATAAATTTACGAAAAAATTGTTATACGCTGCATCCATTTATTTGAGTATCTATGGAGTAAATATAGTGAAAGAGGGCTTTGTTGGAGAGTTTCGTTTCCGCGAGACTTAATATATGACATCTCTTTCCGTTTCCTTTACGCGTGCGGCGATTGCGCGTGCGCTTAGCGCCACAAGTTAAAGTATCTCGACTAGCGAAGCGACCAGCGTATTTGTTTCAACACTTTTCGTTCAGAGATTCATGTTGCGTAGCCGTACACATTTCGCACCTGTACTACAAGTGCAACATACATACATACATACATACTGCAATAGGCGCCGTTGTTTCGCAGCGCGTTGACGTTAGATTTACACGTTTGAATTAATAAATGCAATTAGTTGAGAGCACGTAGGCCACGCTTGAATTATTTAGTAATTTATGATATGCCAGAGAATCGCATAATTGTCCACACGTTTATCATAACGAGTTTTAACTACATTATCCAAATTTTATAGAACAGTTTCACTTACGACCCTATAGTTCCATTCATATTATATTTATTGTTTCATAATAGAAATAAACATTTATAATTTAGTTTCTTTTTAACTTTCTTATATGAAGTAATATTGTGAAATAATTCGGATGTGTGTAGGATTTTTATAGAAATTGTCTTATATGGAGTATGAATGCACAAAGGGCAGTAAAGTAAATTCAAAACTAAATTTCTCGAGTAAAGCCTTATTTAAATTATAGATGCGGCAAATATATTACAATATCAAAGGTCCTGGGGCGCACAAACTTAGCCCTTACGTCCGGCTCTAAATAAGGCTCATAACGTAGAATTATTCAAACTCGGACGTTTGGGAATTTGAATATGTATTCGGAGTTAAGTTTGGCATCCGTTTACATTCGCGCTGCCTACCGAGCGCGTCGCCACAAAACATCAAATGTTAGTTCCAGTTATATACGCCTTCGCCGCCACCAGCGCCGTTCCGCGCCGTCCCAGAAGGCAATGCATTGAAGCAGCAAAGGAACTATAGCTGAAAACTAGTTTTGGTATAAATTATATTGTAACAATGTTAGGTATATCTACCTACCTACCTTACCACATACATACATACATAGACATACTGAAGGTTATATATATTTCTCGTTTTCCATATACATAGAGCCTATTAGGTAATATTAAATACATTTGTTGTTATTGCAATTTCCTCTCAAGCATTTCATCCATATTAATTGATATTCCATTTCCATCTATTATTTATTGACTAGTCTTCATTCCTAAATATATAAAGAAGATAAGTGTTTTTAAATTATGTTTTATTTTGTACGCGCTAATAACTTTAATTTACGAATTTAAGATATTTATTTATATGTTAATATAATTATGATACTGGGTAAAGTTAGTAAAAATTCACTTCACTAAACAAAAAAGAACTAAATTCTATATTCGTGTTGTTTCTGATCATACGTCAGACTATTCTACATTATGCACGATACTACCAACTATAGCAAAGATGCGAAACTATAATAATGTAAGTTTGGAAAGTTTCCTCCGTCGCGCTACGCCGCGCTGTATGTAATGTAACAAATTTCATGACGATGAATATAATCTATTTTTCCTTCATCATCACATTTCGGTAGAGCATGTTCTCTTATCTGCAGCGACTTTGAGCCCAAACTATTCAGTTAGACACATGGTACTATAGAGGTTGACATTATCAAAGGAGACGCACGCATAACGCACTTTGGTTGCCTTGCCATGCCATGGCATGGCATGACTCACCTTGGCTGTGAGTATATTCTCAACGACGCGACGGTATATGCGTGACACACACACACACACATCAGGTAATATTACCTCTACCAGTAGGTAGAAGAACACACGACAAGAACACACCAGAGGCAACTATAGGCGGGCATCAGGCAAAGCCGAATACAATCAAAGGGAACATCCTGCCAAGAAGGATATTAGCGGCTAGCATGGATGTGCTTACAGCGTGACCCAAAACTACCGAACCAATCATATCACTGGAACACTAACAATTATTATTTAATAATTATCGCTAATTCTACATACACAAATACATTACGGCGAAGCATATCCTTTTAAAATTATACGCATTAAAACAGGCATATTTGCTTAAATAGAAAACATCCCTAAATACAAATTAATTATGTATTTATCATAAAATATAACCATACACACACACACTTACGCACATATACATCCGCATACACATAAATGTATAAAATAGTAAAAAAAAAATATATATTTCGATTCCAAACGATGTATATTTATATATAGAAGTATATAGAAAATAAAATCAAATATGTCGATGTGGGACAGCTGTATATGATAATGTATGGCATACGTGTGTACGTGAACGCAAACGCCATAGTGTGGCGGTGTGAGCATTTGCGGAACTAGTGTGCCACGGGCCAACTGCCTACATCCTGGACTATAATTAAGGAAATATTCTCATTTGCACGTTAATTATCCATTAATGACTTGATAAACTTTCCAATAACACACAAACGCTTATACTATACGCGCGATAAAATTGTATATATGTGTGTGCATTTGAATGCTTGAGTATTCGACTCGCACGACGACAACAACAACGACAACGACGACTATTCGTACTACTTTACATACAGAAACCAAATGACAATAACGGAAATAGTTCTACTGATTACCATGTTCTACCAATACACATTATCAAACACTATTATTATTACTAAAATACAAATAAATAATTTCATTACACTAGTTACAATAATATATCAACACTTAATACAAGACTAGATAAACTGAAAGAAAACATCTAAAATATAATTTACATCGAGTATATTGATGCAGAGAAGTGTTGGTTGTGTCGACGAGCGACCCTCGGCTTGTTTGGTTAGTATTGATCGAAGAAAATGGCCGCCTAAGATGCGGCGCTGGTGTTCTCTTGTTCTTAATGTAGCGAACGCCCTCGCCACACCACGCCACACCACACCACGCCAGTCTACATCCCTTTGTAGTACAGTCAACGTAATTAAATTTATGCAAATGTATTCAGGATTATGACGTAGGGACCCGTTGCCGTGTTATAGACGTATTAAACTTTATGCAATGGGTGTCTACTATACTGCAATTGCATATCTTGTCTATAAAACACCAAAAATTGCTGTAGTATAAATTTCTTTAATATAAATATTTCCTAATAAAAGAACTCGTATCTATATGTGCTGTATGTATATATGTAGGTAGCATATAGCACAAATAGTGAATATCTATTTGGTAGGTGAACGAGAGGGTGACTAGTAGTTGGTCGCGTTCTCGTTCGCGTTTGGAGAATCGAGCCTTGTATAATTTAACGTAACACACGCCACGATGACCATACATGAGCTCACGGTGGCGGCTGTAGCGGAGCAGGGCAAAGCACAGATAAGAGATAGGTATAAACTAAACCTAATCTAACCCAATAAACTTTATAGTGGCAGCAAATGGCGACGGAGATAACAACGGACCAGGCTATCGTTTCGGAGAAGTTGTGTGTTGCCTATTCGTATATACATATACGAACCCTCACTCACAACCTATTATACCATATACCCTCTTACAACTACTATTTCTCTCTCTATCTCTCTCTCTCTCTCACTCTTAAAATATATCATATTCATTAGACGCTATATGTATATTGTCTTGAATTAATAAATATACCAATTTATCTATAAGTAATACATAGATTTTATTATTTGAAAACATCATTCTACTAAATAAATTGAGGTGGTAGAATTTGAAATTTAACTTTAATTCTTCTTATTTTTTTTGCTTCATTTGGATGCGGCATTGTTCTTTCGCGTAATTTATGTATAAATATGGAGCACGTTCGGCGAATAAAGTTCTTGGATAGCATTAAAAAATCTCGTCGTAATAAAAGAGTATGAAGACAAACAGGTTAGGATAACATCGGGGTTGTAATTTCCCACGGGTCACATGCGGAGATGCTGTATAAGTGATCTCGCTGGACCAGACAGCCAACAAACCAGATTCCTTTCAAAATAAACCTGATACTATTTCTTCGCTTAATATTCATATTAACAAATTGTAAACTGAATAAAGAACATTTCAATTGAAATCTCTAGAAATATTTGCATTTTATATTACGCGTATTCAACAAACTAAACATTTTCCGTTAACATAATTTAGCCAATAATCAAATTTTTTTACTACACCTTATTGAAATTTCGACTTGTTATAATTCTATAAGATTAAATTTACATTCGTTGTATATACGCCTTATTGAAATTCCGACGATGCTTGTTATAATTCTATAAGATTCAATTGAAATTTACTTATAATTCTATAAAATGTAAATAGAAATTCTTTATATAATTGGCAATTGAATAGAAACGAATAAAAACGATCATATTATACGGCATACGCGATATTAAGATAAAGCACAGGGCTCTGGCGGTAGAAATTGAGAACTAACGCAAATATAACACAGCTGCTTTTAGTTAGCGGTTATTTCTAAATAAATAAAATTAGATAAGCGAATGTTAGATATATCCATGCGTCTCTTTGAAGTATCAGAAAAATCCATGTGTGTGGTGTTTCCCTCAAATATAAATGCGTAATAAGAAAAAGAAATGTATCTATAATGGTGGCGATGGTCGCAGCAGCTGATCGTGTAACCTCAGAGCAGTAAACGTTTTTGTTCTCTCTATGGATGGGACGCAGCTTTGGCTGGTGATGTCCTCTGACTATATATGTATGTACATATGTATAGTGATAAAACCTCTCATGTACATACATACGTACGTATGTATGTTTGTATATAGTAGTTGTGGATTGTACCGTAGCGTTGGAGAATGCAAACATCTCGGGTCCGCGTGAAACGACGCATTTGAGCTTTGGCGATTTTGAAACTTAAGCGCCAGCGCCATAGAGGGTAATTTCGGGGTAATGACGTCAGCCACATTGTATCTTGCTAGTATCGCGCGCGCGACGTTACTAATATGGCTGTTCGTATGTAGATTACAGCAGATAAAGGCCGTAACGCTTGGCTGCATTTCGCAGCAATTTTAGGCTTTATTGTTGTTAAGTAATGATGTCGTTGAGGTTTTCAGTTGTTAATGATACATATATAGCCAGGACAACACTATACATACATATTGCAAATACATGTGCATGCTGTGTGTGAGTACGTTTATTGGTCAACCAAGCCGCGACACTTCATTTTCTTCATTACAATTTTATTCAAACGAGAATTATGCTTCTTTCCATATATTACCACTGGGATAAATATATTCCTACTGGTTCTGAATAATTTACTTAAACCAAATATACTTAAGATATATTAAGTTACAATGCAAATTGTATACTTAAGCACCTATAAGATAGATTTGTAATTTAATATTTATTAATATAAGAAATTTATAATTATAAGATTTCGAACATCTCAAATATTTCTATATAAACTTTTATTGATATATAGAATTGATCTATATTTAAGAATATATACATATAAACTTTTGAACTTATATTGACATGAAACAATAGATAGGTGTAGTGGAAAACAAAAGTAAATGAATTATAGAAAAAGCTAAAATCGAAAGTGCCTTTTTCGGCCATCTAACGGAGGGTAGTCCAACATGGTGGTAGTTTTTTTATTTGAACACAAGAGGCGCCCCGTTCGCCGAGCTTTTGAGATGGGATCGATATGAAAGTAGAAGACCACTCCCAGTTTTAAATTCCGGGACTTACCCCTTCTAGGCCGAGGCCACATCGGACTTGATCGCAACTTGCCTTCATCCTATGCGCATACACCACTTCGAGCACTTGTACACTGTTATCAGGAAAGCTCCAAAACTATTTCCCAACTACTTTAACACAAATGGATATTTGGAAATAGGATTTTTCTTTAATAAATCAAATACGCAACCCCATATAAATAACTAAATATACCCACAACATTTTTGTAGATATATGTATAAAAAAAATTTAATAATTAAAATGAAAGACAAATAGCATGTTATGGAAAAAGAAAACAGACGGGAGTTAGAAAGTGAAAATATAAACAAACAAGCACAAATGGATATGTTAAAGTTCTTTTTATTTAATTTAGTTGGCATTGCGAATATATATGTATGTTTGTTAGTCAACGTAAGAGTAGACAGAGTTTGTAGGCAAACAATGATCATTTTTCGAGTTTTACATAGTATTCTAGGTGCAGAAAAGAATTGTCCGTAACAACGAAAAAGGGTTCTGATAATCATTTACATGTCCAACATATTTTCAGAAGGGATCCGCTGAAATGTAACCCACGTAGGAGCGTTGGTTGATATAGGAATATGAGCCTTCAGCAGTCGGGACAAACGAAGGGTTAAGGCTTGGCCTTTATTATAGAGCCGGTCGTTTGTACTTAGAAAGGAAGGGTTGGCGAAGGTTCGGTGCTATAAGCAACGAGTTGTAATGGTGTGGCCTCTAGGCACATGAGCTTTAAGGACAGAATTCGTTCGGTGCGTGTGAAAGTAAAGGCGAGCGTTTGTACTTAGAAAGAAGTGACCCGTGTGCGACAACAAATATAGGTTGGTTCTTGTCTGGCGGCTGCCAAGCCCCACCCTGGCCGCGCGAGGGGCCGAAAGTTTTTAGGCTGGCCGCACAACTTTTGTGGCTGGTCCGGTTGGCACTCGTGGCTCCGCCTACTATTTTTAGCAAGGACGGTGCCATTTTAGCTTGCACATAAGTTATACGGGCTTTTTGGGGTTGCCCTCCGGAGCCATGGGTGCCGCTGCTGCCACAGGGGTGAGCTGGATCACCACACCCTGATGCCCATTAAAATATATACACTAAAATAAATCCCCTTGCTTCTCTCCTACATATACCTACCTATGTATATATATTTATATAATACCTATACCAACACGAGAGCATAACATATATTTATATATTACAATGAAGATGTTTTAGCGTTTTCAATTTTGCAAATTAGCTTTTATCATTGCAAATTTCATATTGTTCAATGCTAACTATACCCTTGTTGGAAATTATTCTGTGTATAAATTAAACTAAATTGATTCTTATTACAGTACTACCAACTATTGCTGCAAATATAATTTCGACTGTTAACTTTTAACATCATCAGAAGCTTTTATGTTCTATATGTTAAAGCTTTTTTCGTCCAATAATAACATTTTTAAAGCAGACACTTGTAAAAATTATTATTTAATCCCACATAAACATTGCAATTTTTATCCAAATACTAAAATAATTGCAATTTCATTCAAAATGAAATTAACTTTTAGTCATATTTTAACTATTAACATTTGTCGTAAATCAAAATTTAGAGTACAAAATAACATTTATTTATTATTATAAAAACAGAAATAAAATTGTTTTGGAAAGAATTATTAATTAATAAATTTTTGAGAATTTTTTAAAAAAGTTATTTATTAAAATATAATTTTTGGTTATTTTTGAGTGAAACAATAATGAAATTTAAGAGTAAATAAAATGCTCCGTCGGTATAACATATTGGTACTAATAAATAACATTTGATTATTATAAAAATACGTAAAATAATATAGTTTCCTCGGTCGCCATTATCTTGAAAAATAAATATTATAAACATATCTAAATAAATTTATCTTAATTTAAATTAATTTTCCTAGTGTAATTTCCCCGTAAAAACAATGTTACGATTTGAATTCAAATATATGATTACATTTATACAAATATAGAGTTGCACACTTAAAAGTATGTTTTAAAATTTAATTTAAACATTTACTCGACTTTAGACAAATGATAATTAATATATTACATCTTAAAGTTCACAATTAATGCTATAATAATAAAATGCAATTTCGTGCATTAAACGTAACAAATAATGATAAAACAGAATTGTCAATCACACATTTTCCATATGTAAACATAAACACACAATGAACGTCAAGCAAAGCTCCAAACCAATCCAGGCACAAGTAGCTACTGCGCAGCATGCTTATCCACTTTTCGCGCACCGTCTTAAAAGTTCAACCAATGGCAACACTGCATCTTAAAATTCCGCCACAACCACAACAAAAGCAAATCTGTTTACATGGCCACAGTAACAAACTCATAACAAAACAGTCACTGATAATAATAATATATGCACCATCTTGAGACTCGCAGCAGAGATTCGGCAACGTTGTCCACCTTGGCTCCGTACGAAGTTAGCAGCGTCTTGCGTCTACAAAATGGTGGAAATGGTTTGTTGGCGATTCGACGGCAATAGTGATGTATTTTTGGAGGACGAATGCTGGAGGATCACACACAACTCATACACACTGAACACACTACATTGAAAGAATCAATCGCAACATTTGTAAACAGGGTTGTCACAGCAGCGGTGTGGCTCGCCTCTGCCCATGTTTCCCCGCCTGCCGCACCGCTCTCCTTGCCACGGCATACACCCAAAACCCACCCCACCATTGCGCTGTGCTTGTAACGTTCCATTTGGTTATTGGCTCATTGCTATCATTGATTGACTATTATTGTTTTGGTGTGCGCGTTTTTAAACTCGGTAACTTGCGTTTCATATACATGAAATGCACACCTATACAATTGTTACGCCTGTATGTAGCATCTACACCCACACACACACATACATATATATAGATGATTATTAGCGATTTTTTTCCCTACAGTTCTTCTTGTGTGTGTGTGTGTGTGTGTAGGTACGTGAATAGTCGGGTATGCAGAGTTTGATGACATGCGCTTTTTGTAACAGGGTTGGTTGGCTTATCGGGCGTGATTGATGCATCAATCGACTGAAATCTCCCACCCACATTTTCGAAAAAAATGCTACACTCTCTTTGCGTTACACATTTTTTTATCTCCTCTGCAGCCCATCATCGCTTGTTCCCCTTCTTATAATATCTCTCCTACCGCGTTTGTTTGCTTTTTTTTTTTGGTGTGAATGCCGCTGTTTCACCCCTCATGTTTCATTGATGCAGTATCGATCAGTTTATGTTATTTTTTATTTCGGTTTTCAGGTCACTGGTTTTCACTTTCGCATTTTATTAATATGACCAGTTCAATGTTATTGAACTTTTATCGGGGTTCAATCCCTAGAAACATATGTTATCCATTAATACATTGATTACCAATTTTTATTTTACTTTTATACTTATATTAATTTTTTTTTGTCTATAGTGCTTAGACAAATCTTATATTTTCTAAAACTCTATATTCAAGATGTATGTCCTAAATTAGTGGCACTCTTATACTATCTTAGAAAAGTACGACGTATTTATTTTAGCATCTGTGAATTTATAATATTTAATTTATTATAAAACTAAATAAAATTTCAGAACATATAATTTTTTTATTTCTATTGTGTTAGTAAATATTTAGCAGTGCCTACTAGATTGGTACCCGCATATATCTAGAAATTTTATACATACATATATACCTTTGTTTTGAATTCTATATACGTTACGTTATTTAACTTGTACATCCATTTTAAAATTTATTTTACTTTTTCTCCACATATCCAGTTTCCATTTATATTTCAAATTATGCCTACATATATAGTCTGGCGAGTTTTAAAATCGCATTCTAAAATGATATCTATTGAAATATACAAGTAATGGTTAGTTTAGGGGGTGCAATTACAACACCTGATGTGATGCGAGATATAGGTGGTGTTTGTAGCACTAAAAGTGACGTCCCATAGGATACATACCGTTCGTTAGTCTGTCGCGAATACGCTATGTCCTCTTGCTCGATAATGTAACGGTAACACACACATACGCACGTGCACAGAGCTGATCGCCGATACTATCAAGCAGTCTGATTAATGTGCCTGTTTCGGATCAGAGAAGCAGGAGAGGCCACAGAGCTCGCAATCGACGCTACCTTATCTGGTTTGGGGGCCTGAAAATTAATGGCCACCTGTCTTTAATGGTGCACACACACACATATACATACCTACAGACAATGATTAATCCTTTCGATTTACTGTGTTCTTCGACATTTCGCGCACAGAATTGCTACGTGTTTTTATTACCATGTTCTAGATTGCTTATTCTATATATTCCCAATGAGATTGTTATACCCCATTCTCCTCTAACTTTTGAATTTAGTCTAATTTTGTAATTTATTTTCGATATTTACGAGCACAAAATTAAATATTTGAATATTCTTTTCAAAAATAGGTTTTCTTGCCAGGCATATACAAATCTTAAGTTTAAAATTCCATAATTTTATCTTTACACATACATGATTTTTTTTTCCATATTGCAATACTTACTTATACGTCGCATATAAAAATAAAAAAGCAAATATATAAATATTTTGTATTTAATACGGACGATTATTACACTAAGAATTAAGTTTTACAAATAATTTTTATGAAAATGCTTATAAAATATTAGCTGAGTTTCTGTTATATATAGGATAAAAAATGTAGAATAATATTTGAAACTCATAACGTCAAGTAATTTTAAATAAGAGCAGTCTGGAACTGACAAGAAATAATTGGGTTAAAATATACACAGGTATAAAAAAAGATGCTGTAGAATTCAGAAGAAAAGAATGATAAATTTAATAATTTCTAAAAGAGCTTGGCGCTCGCAGAAATTCAGCCATACAAAAAGATTATCACCATAGACACACACACACACATATGTATATATACATTACTAGTTAATGAGCAAAAGTTCTACAAAAAAAGGGATACCTCTGGCAGCGCAAATAAAAGAATCCCTAATCCTATATTCATAATGTTTATAGCGGCGGCTAAAAAGACTGTCAACACATAAAGAATGATGAATAAGTTTGCGTAAAGTACATACACAGTACGCTAATTATGAAAAACATTCTAACCAACAAAATAATCCTTTCTAATTGCCGCTGATGTTTTCACGTTTTAAATTACACACGAGGAGATGAAAACGCTATAAAATAGCTTGTAAGCTTAGTAGACTTTTTATTTATTTTCCTCAAACTAAGTTATGTTTATAAAATACCCAACACTTACATCCCCACATACATCATTGCACCTCGCATACATTAATTACTTTTTTTACAAAAACACATCTCATATTTTTATACATGTATCTATATTATAAAAATAAATATCTACAACATCTTACACTTTCTTATACGTTTAAATGAACTCCCACACATACATAGTCTTAATAATTACTTCGTATAAGAAAATAATAAACATTATTAACGTTGATGTTTGATGAAATATGTGAATTTATATCTGGAAATAAAATAGTAAATATGTAAAAGTTTCTTTTGCAATGGGAATAAAACTATTAATGGAGCATACGTACGTACATATATAGATAGGAGGAATATTAGATGAACGTGTCAGACAGAGGTGTATAGGTATAAAGCGGCGCGGCGGCCGCACGTGAGCTCTGGAATACATAAATCATTCTAGATTTATCCGCGTTCAGTAATCCAGACTCGAATCCCGGTGGCGGACATTCGTAATTATTTTGCAATTTATAATGGCGTCTGCGAACGGCTCTCTGGCCATTGCTAGGCACATATATAGAAACGGATAAATATATCACAAGCAAACTACAACAAAAGCAATCTACCATTTTATTGTTGTTATTTGCGCCATTGTTGCAACTCACGACTGGAAATTTATTCGTCCTGATTAACTTCATTTCCACCAACTAATGGCGAGATACATTCCATCCCACATCTGTGCATACAAATTGCTCATAATAAATGGACGTACTCTCTTACCATTGAATCCCGTTTATTGAATATCAAAAACGCGTGTCCTTTAATTCAAAGCTTTCATTATAATATTTCCGCATTACACCAACACTAACTTGATTATCGTAACATTTAAGTAGATTAAGTGCGGACGTCCATAAGCAAAAACTGTTTTCAAATGCTAGTTTGGTATAATTTAATTTTCGGCCAACATTGTAAACATCAATATCAGTAACTAGAATCAAAACAAGCGATAATTTTAATTTAACTGTGTTTGTAATTGCAAAAATAAAACACAACGTTCTATTTTTTTTTCTATTTACTATCATTCATATGTATCCACCTACCGCTTAAGTAATCGTATAGTACAAAAAATGAATTAATAATATTTTGCGTGTTAAGGATATTCTGCCACCTTATTGGTGGGAAATACTTTTGAGGTTATGTATAACATAGAATATGTGTAGGTTAATTCGAGTTAAATGGTAAACGTATAGAACTAATTGAACAAGCGCTAAAAAAAAAGTCGAAACACAAAAACGTCACTAAAAATAAACGATGTATGCGGATCGTGATGTTCAATTTCACTTTTCATCCATTTGCAGTGTAACATTTTTCAAACACTCACATTAAGACAATTTATTAGTTATTGACTCACCCAGCGCCCACCAGAGGCATCACCTATTGGAAGTGTATTAAGAATCCATACACCGAGTGTATAAATACGCGCGTACGCAAATGGCTTTTGGCAATTGGCGTCCACAGACATGAATTATAGATGGCATCAATATTCACTCATATTTTTATTTTTACTGTTTTTTTTTATTTCATTTATGATTTACGCCACTTCCCAGCATGCCAAGCGGTGCTCGCCGAAGTGAATTGGTTTGTCACCGGTGGTCACGGCACAAGAAATCATTCTCTTCTGACCATTCAATAAACACTAATTTATCATCTAGATAAATTAAATATACATTATTATTATTTTTTATACTACTACTAATAATAAATATAGACTATAAACTATCTTATACGTAGTCAGAATAAATGTTTAGGTATTTATATAGCAAGGATTAAATAAAAATAAACTAACATATTATATTCCTCAATAATAACTCCCGATCATAATCTAAACAATTTACCTAAATAGTCGCCTTAATGCGCAAGATTTTGATTCTGTATATCCATAATTATTTAATAACTTTGTGTATTTGGTGTTGATAGAATTACCTGCCAATATGGCACACCATGCGCCCCATTTATGACTATTTGCGGGTCATGGTGGGTTTACAAGCAAACGAGCATACATGTGCTACCAGTTAAATGGTGCCACTTGCTCATATATACCACGACTAAACTTAATTGTTTTGATTGGATTTTTCAATCTTCCGAGTCAAAAATAAAATAATTCGCGTTTTAAACACCATCTACCAAGAGAAGTCCTAACAAATCTGGCCATCCTTTAACAGATGGTTTAACTATCAATTTATGCGGTTGTCTAGATATGAATTTAATTTTAAACCACGATAAATTAAATTTGTTAAATTTTATTGAAAATATTAACTCGTTAAAGTATGAAATTTCGTTGATTTATTTTGGACTCTTAAACGTTTTATGCATGAATTTGTAGTTAAGTTTAATAAAATATGTTTGATGTGCAATTGTTTAATATTGAAAAGTTGCGACTGTACAAATAGCGTTTTATTATATTTCGCCAAACTGTGACTATGATACTTTGATAGTGAGCATTGAAGCTACAATTAATTTGTGGTTCGAAGCGAGATGTCACTGTGTGCATCGCTAGTAGCTATGAAGTGACTGAGTACGACTGCTTATTGCGTTGTGTGATGCTTGAAACTTTGTAATTAAACTCAGCCATGTGGGTAGACGTTCTGTTCGAATTAAAGTTTTCTAATCAAGCTTAACTTTAAATCAAATAGATTCCTCACAAATGTATGTTTGTCAACTAGAATTCCAACAACGGATTTTCCCTGAATGCATCACTTGAAAAGTATGGAACAAAATACATATTAAATCATAAGCGAATTTATTATGCAGAAGTACAAAAAAATCCAATTAAAAAAATTACTATTAAGATACCATATATTAAAATTATTATTTATTAATCATTTTTAAATTATGATTTAAATTACTAGAAATGTAAATGTAGTTCAATCGTTAATTTATCCCTTGTAGGACGTAATTATAATTGAAAGATTTGCAATGAAATTCATAGAAAGTTGAATAAATAATTATAATTTTAAGTTACGAATTTACCATTTAGGTAATGTTTTACATTTTAACCCTGAGTTAGTGTAACCATGTTTAGTTTGTTTATGCTATTATGGCATTTGATTAAACGGGCAAAAAGAAATAATTTTGTTTTGTTTTTGGAGGCACTAGTGCGAGTATGTGCAGCTCATCGAACACCCTAGAAGCCCTAAGGGCAGATTTTATATTTGCAGTAAACAAGGGGGCATATTAGTTAAGCCCTGAGGGATTTCAATAATGCATAATATCCAGCATTAATTTTAGCGACATTTATAGATAAATATTGTAGTAAAGATGGACGTAATATAATTGAATCCATTCGATGCATATTCGCGAGTGCAATATTTTAAATTAAGAAATGTAAAAATGAGCAATGAATGTTTTGTAGTTCTCAAATTATCGCAATAGCGAAAATAGTTTTCGCTTATTTCAAAATTCCTGTAGTTCTAAACATATTTCATTCGTTCCGCATTATTAGTGTCTGCATTCCTAGTTTAATGAAATAGGGAAGGAAATGAATTATATTAATTAATATGCTTCGTTTAAAATAAATATTGACAGTAAAAATGATTAATAAAATTATAGTATATTAATAGTTGTAGAATGAAATAAACAAATATTGATATTTATTAAAGTTTAATATTAATATTTAATAAAGATTATTTTGAACTTTTTTGGTTCGTATAGAATGTTACTTATTACATATTCGTATATTAAAAGTAAATGAGACTGGTTAACGGATACACGAGTGGTTTAGTTTGAAATTTGTTAGCGAAAACGTAAAAAAAATTACAGAAAGCAATTAAGTCAGTGGACATGAGTGATTCTGTAATTACGGGCGACGGCGGGAAAATATATATATTTTCAAACCCAAACTGTCAGCAAACAACTATTAGAAACTATTTCCAAACAAAGTTAAAGCGAAATTAGCAAAGTTTAAACGCAGAAAATCAATAGAGAAAAAGAATATTCAGGCAACGCTCGGGGTTTTTAACAGTGTAGGGCGACAACTGTGCCGGCGCGGCGTTTGCAGCAGCAAGGGGGGTGGTGGAGTAAAAAAATCCGTTGAAAAGAGATGTTTTAAAATGCGATGTAAAACGCTGGGGCGGAGTTTAGCAACTTTCCGATTGGTCCTAACGGGTATGGTGGCGAAAAACAAAAAAAATAAACCCCCTCCCCATGTCTCACCCGTTTTCACCCCGCCGTGCTGGCAGGGTTCAGTTGGTGAACCCTTCTCGAATGAGAAAACAGTACTTTACTAGCAAACATTATTTTTGGACGCCATAAATTTGCGGACGTAAAATAAATATTTTTGCAAAATGTTAAGGACTTTTCATTATTATCAAATGCAGACTGAATGTTACTTTTGTGCAACGCAACTCACAGTTTACCACTCTATAACACAGTGATTCCATAAACAGATATGCAATTCTGCATGACCTTGACATGTCTTTCAAAAATCTCGATGAATTGAATTGCTTGTAGAAGCATAGCACCAATTACAGATAAAAACCCATTGTTTTACGAGAATGCCTACATATCCTGTTATTACATATAAAGACGAGCGTTTGCTTCAATTTATCGCGAAACAAATACATCGAAAGCATTTTATTGAATATGTCTGGCATACAAATAAAATAAATGTCGAACATGGCAAAGCAATCTAACTTTAACAAACTACTTAACGCTTTTTTAATTCAACAATTTTCATTAGTAACGTATGTAACATATATTAAACAAAGTTAAGTTTAACACCAAGCGTTTTAATTATTAAAAATAAACAAACACAAAAGAGTTTTTAAATCTAAATAGGTCAATTCTATCGAAATCTCCTAACTTCGCAACGAAATAAAATTCATCTAAAATGCAATCAATTAACAGCAAATTTCATCAAAATTCCTCAATTGTATTTTCTCAATTTACTGTTTATATACATATATAGACATATACAGAGTTTCAATTTGTCGCTAGTGTTTTGCCTTTGCAAATTAAAATATGAAATATTAACAATTATTATCATACGTATAACACATTTACTTTGACATGAAGTTGTATTATATGTATGAGCGAATACACGTTATAAAATGAGAGTGTACGTTGGTATATTTTCTTTGGTACAAGCGGAAAATATTCATTTAATTGTTTGCGCGTGTAAATGTGAATGTTATGAAATGGTTTCGTGAAGCATAAGAGCTCAACAACAATCACTGTTATCACAGACCGTGCAAAATTTACATAAAATTAAACAAATAATAATAAAACTATATTCCATCCATATTTATATCAATAAGTTAAAGTTGAGCTGAGAGTTACTATGTGTAAATATGCTACACGGCGAAATTAAAAATCGAAACTTGAGACAAATTTATCACACGAAGTCGAAACTTAAAGTTTTATGAACTGCGATACTCGATAAATTTTTCTCCAGTTTCGATTTTTATATTTATGTCAATTAAAATGTATTTTTACGTAAAATGATTTTAAAACAGTACACTATTTGTAAGGTAAACTACGGTAGATACAGATGCTAATGTTTAATATTTGAGCTTATTTATCTATGGCGGTTGTTTATTTTCGTACAGTACGAATAATCCGAAAGAGCAAGTTAACTTTATTTAACATGAGTGCGCGCGTCTGAAAGCATATCATTTATAATTCAAATGTAACAGTGCTTGCCACTTATCCTGAAAATTTCATCGCCAACGAAAGAAATAAAAAGCTTACGGGTTGAAAATGCGCACAAGTGAACGAGAAATATATATACATAATAACGCGATAAATAATATTTGCCAAGTGCAATATAAAGCAAGTGTACAAGAAATAACAGAGTAAAACGAAAAAATCAAAAATTAAACGCGCGTATACCATTATTTTTAATGTGAATGTACGTACATACATACGCTAGGCCGTGGCGCACTGTCAGTGTTGGCGCACAATATGCACGATCACTATTCTTTCACGGATCGTGATTAATTTTTGCATGTTTTATAGTAGTACGTGATGCATGCGCACACACACGCTCACACTGCTGAAATGCCAGCATTGTCATGTGCGTTTCTAAAGATTGTAGACGCTGTTGTCGTTGTATGTGTTTGGTGGCGTATAGGAACCAAATCCAAATGGTATTATGGAAATTTGTGTAACTTCTGATTATCCGCGACAATTTGAAGACACATTTGGACGTGGTGTCAATTAATGCATGTGTCCACTTGTAAAGATTTTCCAACCCATTGAATATTTGTTTAAATACGTGTCCTCATATTTGGTCAAATTTGGGCAATTAAGGCACATCACAATCTGAAACGAATATTTGATAGATTATTTCAATTCTAACACCAGCTTTAGGTAAATTTAATTGTGCCAATGTTGGACTTAGATAAGTTGCACGAAAATTATTTTAATTATATTTCTAAAATATACCTTTTGACCTTCCCTGAATAGATTCTGACTATTTTTTGAATTACGTCTATCTCTCTCTCTTTCTATGTGTGTGTTGCTCATTAGTTGAGGATGCAATTTATATATATTGGAAGTGTATTAGTGAAAATATGATGGTATATTTAGTTTAAAATATTTGGTTGATGGGTGTTCGGGAGTACGCGTGTTTAATGCAATGGCAAGTGGTGCTAGTGTAGGGCTGCGGTCGAAGGAGAAAGAGGTTGATGGTCGGTGGATGCGCGCCGGCTTGGCCTGGTGATGTATGACCTCGGGGGCGCCGGGACACCACACCACATCAAGCCACACCATAGACGTGCACTCGTAGATCTACCCTAAATCGAATACAAAAGAAACTCCTAGTACACCAAACATTATTTAGGAAACTGAATCCATTCATATACGTCCGTAAATCCCGAACTATTTAAATGTATTTTGAATATATAGACCGACTTAGTGGATGTGATTTATTGAATATAAATTCCCATGCACCGTCTATGGTTGCAGATATGCATTGCGTTCGTTTTGCCGCACTTTAGACTCGGAAATTAAAAAAAGAGAGCCGCTATTGTTGTGTGCAAAAATGTTCATCAGAACTTTACTTAAAGGTACGACACCTCGGAGATACGAGTGCCATATTACTTTTTCTATCTCCCGGGACACAAAATATTGCCAGTACCATCTACGTATCGCTGCTTCGATGCAACTTTTTTTTTTTTGTGTCGATCGTTCAACGAAAAGTAATTAATGGAGAAAGCCGCGGCGTCGTGTTCAAAATGATTAGATATTTAATTTTAATATTTTATTGTGCGCTGCGTTATTAATTCGCCCAAAATGTACTGGGGACAGTTTAAATTGAAAATGGACGCCTTTCCCGCAACGAAAATTCATTTGGTGTTTGCGTTGTTAGATTTTGTAGGCGTTCCACTTTTCATTTCATTTATATTTTAATGGCATTTAAAGTTGTAAAAAAATATTCAAATAAATTTATATATTTGGTAAAATCTTACGAAATACGAGTAATTTAAATGCGTATATAGTTCAAACGAATATTGAATTTGTATACCTACAAAGGGTTTTATGAAAAAATATGTATTGAATGTGATCAAATGCGGCGGGATTAAAGCATGTAGACTTGAAAATAAAAGCGTGTTGTTTATTGGAGTCGTAATTAAAGATTCGAGTAGACTTAGCGACCGGGAGCTGGTAACTATATCTTTCGGGTGATAGTGCGCGCGGAGGTACATATGCCCGCTTGCAGTGTATGGTTGCGAGCATAGTTTGTCTGTGTAGGAAAACAAAGTTTTCATTGCATTTCGATGTTAAATTTGTTATAAAAATACCCCGTTGGCCAAATATTCATTGTTTCTAAAAGCACATCCATTTTGTCACCATGGCAACATGAATGTGTTTGTTTTATAGGATTGCTCTTTTTGCGCGGCTTACTGTTTTTTTGGGGGTGAACCACTGGGTTTTATATTGATCCATATACATGTATGTAGGTAGGTAGGTGCGTGTATGTATATATTACACACACACACACACACACACACCAACATGTTCTCGTAGCGACCAATGTCGGTACTCGGACAATTTTGATCTAACCACTGGTCAAGAACAGTACATCACAATATTTATATTTCATACAAACCGCCACTCATAAACGAACAACTGATGCATTATAACTAACATTTATTGTAATTGCTCTACTTTGTATATCTTATAGGAATTACTATTAATATTTTCGTAAACGTATAAAAATATCTATAAGTGGAGTGTTTAAAAAAAATATCTAGATTTTTGTTAAAACTAAAACGGTATAGTTTGACCAATCCTGATTTAGGTGCGTTATTAAAAGCAATTTAATCTGAATATTCCTGGAATATTATCTGACGTGTACGTCTATTTAGAGCACGTACACAGCGTTAAAGAGTATTTGAGAACGTTAAAAGGCAATTACTGGCATAATACTCTCTCTCAACATATAATAAACATAACACACACACACACACATACAGCGTGTATAATAGGAACTACTCCCGCATGTAATACGTAAATACGAAGGTAGGTAATCTTGTGCATAGGTCTGCTCAAGTTATAAAGTTTAATTTAAAATTAAACAACGTCAGCTCGGTCCCGAGCGCTTTTAGAACAAAAGCTCAGGCTTTTTTTGCGAAAGAGTACACTTGCGTATATACACACATACATACAGAGAGAGCGGTAGTTGCCACGCTCGGTGCGGACTGCATTTTTATTCCAAGATTGTTAACGATTTGCATAAAATTAAGCGTTATACATAAACGAAACGACATTTTCCTGTTTTTTTTTTTTTATATATTATACTACATATTTACATAGAATCGTAAAATGAAACGGGTACCGGGCACGAAACTCAAAATCAGCTACCGTTTATTTCGTTAATAATAAATTGAATTATTACTCAAATTAATATTTATAAGATATAAGAAGCTATTGTAGCAATAATGCATAAGTTGGTTCGTGTAGGCCACTTGAAATTGTGAATATTTGCAGTGTTAGTATGGTGAAGGTAGTGGTAGGTAAGGCGAGCGGCTTGTGTTGTGGCGTGGAGATTAAAGTAATATTTCAAAAGCAAAATTAAAGTTTTTCATTTTGGTCTCGCAGCGAAGCTTGTGTTGTTGAAAAAAACCGTGTAGGAATCTGCCTTATCTACATAATGTGGATTTATGTGCCGCATTTTGTCGCATTTAGACACAAATAAAAGTGTTTTTAATTCGTAATTTATGCCAGAATCTCGCACCATTTTCGGAACGAGCGACTCGTTTTTTTTTTTTTTTTGCTCGACTGTTGATTTTTTTCCGGTTTATTTTTTAAGTAGCAAGCTTGGCGCCCGCTTAGAACTTTATAGTTGGTTACTAGGATTTGGTGATTCGGCTCGTTTATCATTCGAGCAACGGCGGTTAAACCTACTTTGAATTATCCATTTGTGTAATGAGAGTTTTGTTTTCTTTTTGTTGCAGAAGATATTCAGAATCCATGCCAAAACTACTGCCGTGTTGTCAGTAATTGCAATTTATTATCTGGAAAGAAACATTTGTTTTTAACATCACATACACTTCATGAAAAGGTAAATTTACTTTCTGATCCAAATTCAATTTAAATTGAGAATCATTTTATATATTAAATTTAAACAAAAGGCTTAGACAATCAATAACAAAATAAAACACAATTAATTACTTTTCTATATAAGATATAAAAAATATTTCAATAGTTGAATAAAAATATAAAAAATAACTAACCATTCCATGGTGACTTTCGTGCCGTCGGAAAATTCCGCCATCTTTCCGACGGCATTTAACTTCCAAAATAAAGCACCAGGCTTTATTAACTTTAGACGAAATTTACTAGTTTTTTAATATACTATTAGAAGTGGTTTATTAGATAAAATATTTTTTTAGTTTAATTATTTAGATTTAGGTTAGCTTATCTGTAAACCATTCTGGGTGAATTATCTGAATAGTATAAAATATAATAATATATTTTGGTTTAGATTTTCATGAATTGTAAATAAAAGCTTTTGGAATTTTAGTTTTAGAATATCTTTTGATTGGTTATAATTAGTTATTTCGAGCAATAAATATTTGAATAAAGCTTTGTGTGATGTGAATAATAACAATTGGTGAATGAAAATGGTTGATGGTCGAGTGACGGTGGCGGGTACATTTCAATAGTGGAGTGTTTTTGGGAAAAAGTTTATAAAAATCCGAGTGAAAAGCATTTGTTTGAACACAAGAAAGTAAAAACGAACGCCGTTTACCGCAAAGCTCATTTGAAAGCTGGTAAAAATCCAATCGGTTCTGGTTTTATTTTGAGTCGGTTCGCTCGATCCGTCGAGGACACTTATGATGCCAAAAACAGGGAGGACCCTTAAGACATATTAAATATTGTCCTTGGCCCCATGGCAACGTGGGGCGAGCAGCACGGGTACATCGCACCCGTCCGTCCGTCACTATCTCCCATTCCGGCTGCGGAATAAATAAAATCGTCCATTGTGCATGATTTATTAGGGGTGAGATTCGTGCGCCATAAAATGCAAACTCTTCTTTAATGATATGCAGGCGAAGCACTTTTTCCAGCCAATCACCGGCGCCAGCTAGGTAAAAAGGGCGTGTACACCTCGTCGTTCTATACTGCCTGGGTTTTTTTTCTCTCTTTGTTTGATGAGCGTTCTCTCTACTTTGCCTGCCTCACGCTAAAGCTCCATCCTGCTATGTGTGTGCGTGCGTGAGATGGAGGGGGTATTAAGCTGCGATGTGTACTAGTTGAAGAATCGTTTGTACTGCGGCGCTGCAGTAGGAAGCTGTCGGGTTCCCCTCGCTTTTAAAAATACATCCAATAGGAGGCCTGGAACACAGTTTTAGGTTATTTTATACGTGGAAAAGTTTCGTAACGCTCGACTGTGCGCAAAGCTAAGCGCGAAGCGTATACGCACACACACGCATCTACACACGGTGTCTATGCGTATATGTGTGTGTGTGTGTGTATACGCGAGTGTGTATATATATATATTCAAATTCATTATCTTTTCGCTTTACTGATGCTTTGCTAGTTCTTCCTCTGGTATTCTGGTCTGTATTACTATATGCAAATGATCTGTTTTTGTATGTATTTTAATATGGTTTAATTTGTATGGCGGACCCTGGCCTGTGCCGGTTGCAAAACGACGCGCTACACCGATGCAAACCTTACACATTGTGACTTACCCACCCAGCCCTACGAAATATCCCAATTTCCAGCATTAAATGTAACTAACTCATTTTATTATATACATTGTGTATATTACAGCTACATTGCCGGGCATACACCATTTACTTACACAATTCTGCAACCAATATTTAATAGCATATAAAAAAAATTGAACAAACGATTTAAAAATTAGTTCGCATTCCACGTAATAGAAAACTATTGTTCTAATAACCATTGTTTATTATTTAGTATTTAAACTCAAATTAATAGTCAATTAACGAAATTGGGGGTAGCTTATTTTACAAGAGAATTTATACAAATTCACTGTAGTTACACTTACATTAAAAGTACCAAGGTTCAATAGTTATTATACATTTTAGTATTTTTTTGTGTTTTCCACATCTTGTAATGTTCATTTGTATCACACTTGACCTAAAATCCACGCTAATAAACCAGTGAATATGTTAGGTATATGAATGTGTGCACATACATACATCCATGCAGTGTATATGATGACGATGTCAATAGATTTAACAATTTGTTGTATACCGTAAATTAGCAATCACTTTCCCTCTTGATATCAACAAATTAATCCATTTTGAAATTATTCACACGCACCGATCACTTAACACTAATTAGGTGATCATTCAACACTAAATATGTAATTATGGAACGAAATATTTGAACCATATATGTATACATCTAGTTGCCACTATATATAGGTATACACACATGTATCGATATATTGTGATAGTTATACTGTTAAACTAACATTTCATAACTGTTAATCACAATAAACCATTTTAAACCATATTTTTATACCCACAACAATTACATACACATATATACACTTATAGTAGTATCAGAAAAAAATCAATTCGTTATAAAATAGTATTTTTGTATCAAACATATTTAATTACTCACATATCTATTGTCTTGCTAAAACCGTTACTTTCATCTTATATCTATTTTATAGTAGGTATCCATGAGACTTTTAAAAAATTGAGTAATAAGAGTAGTTTTATGAGCTTGTTACTGATTAGATACACAAGCGAAATAAAATGGTGTTTTAAAAAAAAAATTTAAATGTACTGTTTGACTTGAAGCTAGTCGTAGGTAAGACTTGTGCATTCTGGTTCTTGTTTTAATAGCGGTGTCATAGGCGCCGCGCGCAAATGATTTTAACGGTTTACCAAAGAGTGTTAATACGTGTTGCTATATCGATCTAAACATATATTTGTCTAGGAATTGGGTATAATATATACATATGTAATCATATCTTTAAATTAGTTTCAGTTTTGTTGAGTTTTGGTCGTTGAAGTTAAAATGGTAAAAAATTTTTTTTACGCCAATGGTTCATAACTTGCCATAACCGCCAGAACATAAAGGTGTTTTGAGGTTATTACCGGTTGATTTGGTGTGTTATAGTTTGTGATTCATATATGCTTATGATCTATTTATGTTTGCGAGTATTTTAGTACATGTGCTTTGAAGCATGCAAATCTAAGGGTGAGTTTAGAATTCTTTACATACTTTATATGCATATACCGTTAATCTATATGGAACTAAATCGTATAAAATTAATTTTGTGTCTTTCTTAAAAATTTGTATTATGTATATTGACAATAAATCGTGAACTTTAAGTAGATTTGTTTTAATTGCCGCAATAAACTGATTTAGAACAATAGTGGAACAAATTGATCGCCTTCATAAACACGCAATATTATCAGTACCAGTTCTAAATCAGTTTTAAAGAGGTAGTTGACACAAACCTATAATTTATTCGCCTTTCCAATAATCGATACTCAATATCCCTCACGCACATATACCTCTAAAGATTTACATACATTGTGTCCTATGAACATTAAAACATATATAATTCTTATTCCTTGTGTGTTAAACACTGTTTTATCGCTATTAAATAGTCAAATATATTTAATTACTCCAATAAATATTGATGTAATTAAATATATATATTTGCTATTGTACGTAGTGAATTTCTATTTTTAATGAGTAATTTATGTATATATACTATATAAAATACATAATGTATTTGAAATAAACTATAAATGATTTAAATATATTTGAAGACGAGACTCCTTTATGGAGTCGTCTTCACATGTGTGTTATGTATGGATACGGCTTATGGATACGTAGGTGTACGTAGCATATATGGATAGTTTCGTTTCTATAATACGCGTAGCGTATTTTTTTGTGTGCGCATTCTTTCTTTTATTGTTCGTGTTTCGGTATTTTCCCACCACATTTTTTCGTCGTTTTGTATCCGTTTTTATTTTCTGTTTTGTGTTTATTTTTATTTTTTTCTCGTTGTTTTGTTTATTTGTAAATATCAATTCATTTGTTTATTTTACCAACTGTTTTATGTCTAGTTTGAACATAACTAATTGTTTCGTTGTACTCCTGCTATATCTCTATTTTTACGATATCGACTTTGATGCTTCATTAATTATATAGAACATTCATTAAATATGTGTATTTACACTTTACAACATATTTAACAAATTTTACTGATACTATACAAAAGTATCACACTAAGAATTTTCATAAAATAGGTGCGCCAATTAAATTAATAATTTATTGTTCCAAATACTGGATTGGTTACTTATAGTTAATTGACATTCAGAATAGATGACTTATTACTATAACGAATAGAATTTGTTTATCCGAGCTTTGTGTGTGTGTGTGTGTGTGTGTGTGTGTGTTAGATGACTATAGTGTCGCACGCATTAGTTGTAGCAAACACAAAAATGCACTCAGTCTACGAAAAGTGTTTGTTTTATTATTAAAAAAACTCATTCGTGTTGTGCGTCAGCTTGTCTATACAAGTTATATACATTGCGTGTGGTTGTTTATTTATTTTCTAACGCAATTCCTGTTAAAAATGGCGAAATACAACAAAGGGTTGATATTTCTATATATATTATTTATTTTTATTAATTTTAAGTTGTATTTAAATAAAGCGCGTAATCAGTAATGTAGTGGTACTAGTGGTACTCACTGGTACTACCATGAAGTATATTCATGTGGATCTTGATTTCTTCTTTCGTATTTATATAATAATAATAAGAAGCATCTGTAACAGTCAGTTATTTGAATTTAGAGTGTTTAAACACTGACGCATCACTAATGTGTTGAGAGAAATTAAGATGAATAAACTGCAGGTATCAGTCACGTTAAACACATGACGTGAAAACGTTTGGTGGTAAATGTGTATGTGAATACTCTGAGAGCTGACTGTTAAATAAAAATTTGATCATGCTCCTTGGAGTAGAAACGACAGAAAGATACGTAATTACCGCTCACGATTTGTAAGTGCCTTTTGTTAGATCTGCAGTCCCTTTTATGTGCAACAAATTAAAAATCCGCTCCAGCATAAAATAAAAAAAAAATCAAACGAAGCATCACTCCTTTAGCATGTCCAACCTTTCATACTTGAAATTGGATACATGTTCCATGCTCTTTGTAATTATATGTTTCTTTTGTGTTGGACGAGGTGAGATGTTTATTTTTCTATAAATAGTAGACATCTGTACGCTTGTTCCTAGACCTTTTATACACATTTCTTTGTTTCGGTTCCCAGTTGGACAAGTGTAAATAACTAATTAGACAATTTAATAAATATATTTATTTTTGCGTCAGTTGTTAAAAGAGGTATTCATTTCGCGTTTCGTTTGCATTTCTATTTTTAAGAGTGAATACCACATGGAATATGATTTTGAAAGTGTACTATGGGAACTGCTGCAGAATGCAGCAGTGTGAACCTGTCTCTGGTGTAACTAGCATATTTTTTTTTAGCAAGCCGCCCGCAGCTATAAATAATGTTCACCGTAGCCAGTGGCTCGACGATCGGAGCCCGTCGCGCTCACTCACACAAACCCTCACACCAGTCGACATACCGGCCATTTTATCGTGCCACGCCGCGCCGTATAGGTAGCTAGAACACGCGAAATGTCCGCTGGAACCCCTGCTCTGCTCTGCTCCGCGAGCGATCGCTACGCCAGGGCCGCAAATAAATGGATCCTCGCACGAGAAACACTGCACTTTGTAGACCGCACCATTTATTTCATGTAAGGACCTATATCGACCTATACGGCTTAGTGTTTAATAGTTTATTGTTACTCATTACTTAACGTCGATTCGTATTCAATTCCAATTTAAACTACTCCGTTTGCGGTATATATGTATTTTCGAAAATGTTCATAGAGTATTTAGTTTCAGGACGAGTAATGAGTGATGAATTCAGATTATTGTTTAAAATGGATATTGGTAGCGATTTATTTTATAAATCGTTTGACATAAAAAAAAAAGTGAAAACTGATATAAAGTTATGGTGTGATAAATGCTGCAAACTTGATCCATGTAACTTTGACCACACGTACTGTTACCATAGGCACCATATATTAGGTAACAAGAAGATAAATGATGAATTGGCAACCGGCCATAGCTATTAATTAAAAATAGAGAACAATCTTTGTTGTCAGTGAACGGCAAACCATTCGATCCCAAAATAAATCAACTGTCGCACACTTAATATCTATTCTCCGGTGGTATATATATGGCCGCCGTTGCGTAGATAAAACAAACCGAATGCCGTGCCATCTATGTATGTATGTGGAGAACGATAGTTTCGCATTCATTAGGAGTGGAGTTCTTTGCGAGCTGCCACCATTTTGTGTTGATTGTCTTTTGTTGTTGAAGCCGAGTGAAAAATTACTGCTGCTATCCAATTTTTTGTTTTGTTTTCTTTTTTTTTATTTTGCTTGTTTTGTTCTCAGTGGCGGGTTGCCATGGGATGGTAAATGAGTCCAATCCGTTTTTCTTTCATTTATTTATTGTGTTTGCTTGCGCCTTCACCGTCTAAACTTTATTCCATTACATTCTACTCAAACGCAATTACAAAACTTATTAAACATTATTATTATATTAATTTCTGTTCCAAATACTATTTTCAAAAATTGTTTTTTTCCGGATTATAATATACACATCCTGCCTTTAATCTTTCATGATTATTATTTCTATACTTTTGACTGTACACACATACATATTTGGAGATATATATTTTTAATGAAATCTCACGATGGATTTTGTTCATGATTCGAATATTTATTATTATTTTGTGAGTCGGTTGTAATTGGTACAACTGCTTTGGTATATTGATGCGGTATAGTGGTTTGGCAGTTTGGGTAATAACAACATGGGATAGAGTGTATGCGTGCTGGTAAAAGAAATATTAGAGTGGCGGTGTGTTGTATGGGTGATTATACCGTTGAACCTGTCGGCCATTTTGTCATTAACATGGTACACGCGAAATGTCCGCCTAGTTTTAATTTCAAACCCCGTTTACAAATTGTCGTTTTTATATGGTGGCCCGGTGCGGACCAGGCCCGGGCAAGAAATTGCGCGGCACATGCGGACTATATATGTACATACGTATTTCTAACGTAAAATTATACTCGAGCACACGCGTGTTTTTTGCTGGCTCTTTGCGTATTGCAAATTGCAGGAATTAAGTTGGCCGGGCATTGTTACATTATTTGTTGGCCTTTTTCGGTGAACTGTTTAAAGAGCTTGATTAATGTCGTATTCGTGTCCGCCTGTTATGTTCCTGTATAGCTACTTTTAATCTTTATTATAATTTTCTTGTTGTCCGTTTCCGTATTCATACATACGTATTTGTTTTACCTCATATTATTTCTATGTCGCAGCGCTCATATATACCTACCTACATGCACAACCGCTGAATTTATAATACTTATTTATAAATGTGGTTTTACATATATTTTTTACGAGCTTAAGCAAACATGTTTATTTAAATTCTTTCTTATACGTAGTTAACAAATTAAAACCTACCACAACACCCAGATTAACTCACATTTGAATAAAACCAAATTTTTATTTATACCACAATAAACCATATTTATAGAAATACTCAATTAATTTAAATATAAAAAACAATGAAAAACAAAACATTTCGACATTAGAAAAATTTCCCGTCTGTATTTAAAAATTAAATCCCTCTCAAATATAATCCAATTTTTCTTTGATGCTTCATAGCTTTGCGAAAACAAATTAACTTACTAAGTCTACATAATATTAAGAGATACAACTTGGTCTAACTGACCGTTAAAATCTCCGAAATATTACTGACTTGGGTGTTTAGACCTGGTACTGTATGCGTTTAAATATAAATTCCCGCTTAAAATAGTGATTAAATATAGCGAGAAATATTTATTAAAATCGCTTAAAATATAAAAAAAAAATTTTATTTAAAATAACTATGTTTTACGTTAAGTATAATAAGTATATATTTATAAAAATAGTGTACATACCTCAAGCAGCTCGAAACGCATTTCCCTCCAAAGCATGATAAATAAAAGCATGGAAAGCAAAAGGCACAACAAATAATAAGCACAGAAAAAAAGCATAAAAAGCACAAAGCATTTAATAGCCATAAAACCTTTATTTCGCATACAAAGCATGATAATACATATACGTATATCTACGTGGTACATACATATATATAGATACATCACACACACACACACACACACACACACACACACTCGCATAATGTTCATTAAATCTTGTTGCGAATTTGTGACATACACACATACATAGAACAAATATAAAAGCAAGTACATATTTATAATTGATAATTTTAAATTAGGCACACAATGACATGTTTTTTCGCATTATATTTACCAACGTACAAATTGTAGTTTACTATATCCACACTTGAAAGTGCTTAAGTAATCGGGTATATATTTAGACACTTTTTAAATTCAATAAAAAACAAACATCTAAAAATAGTCAAAAATTTTTGACAATAAAAAATTCTACATTTTGAAAATCAAAATAAAATTTATTTTTGTATAATTACAATTTTTAACAAATTTTACAATTTATCCCACAATTCAACACCTCTGTGTTCTAATTGGGATGTAGTTTCATTTAAATAATAAAATATAAATGATAATTTCTATAAAAAATAATTACCAGTTTGTTTCTAAATCCTACTCATATTTATTGATTAAATATGTAGATATATAGGATCCGCAATATACCTTTAGAAGCCATTTAAAAATCAGCCAGTAAGCGTAGATAGAAAAAGCTATTTGCAGTTGAACCCCTTGATCCGGTACTGTCACCATCTAGTTTGGCCGTTAGTCGCTAGGTGGCAGTCGCGTAAGCTGCTAAACCAAAAAGCTCTATTCCTATGCACTACACAAGCTTATGCTCATTCAATTTTCATATATGTATATATATATATTTTTCGTCTTTTTTGCCATTTTCGTTATTTTTAAAAATTAGCATTTAAATTTAATAAAAAGTCACCAGAATCTCATTAAAACTGTTAGGTAAAAGAAAATTTTATTTTTCAAAACGATGATTTTAAATTAATTGTTACGAAAATGTTTCAAGTTGAAATTCATTTTAATAATCTATTCAAAATTACAACGGCTTGCATTAAAGTTAGGAATTAAATATAAAAATTGAATGATTCATAAGTACCAACTATTTATACAAACAGATCACTTTTTTTAAATTAAATCAACAATTACTTATCTAAAACAATAATATATAATCTAAGAAACAAAAATAACGCTCCTATTTACAAAATAATATTTAAAGATCTTTTCTAATTAATAAACTACTTTTCTAAATAACAAAACAAACTATACGATAATGTACCAATATTTCTACTGCAAAATACAATTAAGTACTTAGAATAAAAATTACCCTTGAAAATAGTAAAAATAGGCTTAAAAGTAATAAATAGCAATTGTAAAAGTAATTATTTTAAATCAGTTTCTTATCTTTTTATATATTTTTATTTTTAAGTAACTTTTTTTGAAACATTTTTTTTTTTTTTTGAAAAAGTTTCGTCTCCGAGGAGAGCGCGTTTTTTCTTAACTTTTGCGCACCCTTTTCTACGCATGCGCTCCGAGCTTTTGCGTTTCTCTAACGATCCGCGCACTTGGCGCTTTTCGTGGCGCTTCTGCGCACCATTTTAAGAAAAATGCATTCTGTCGCATTCGGTACAGCAACACACATAAGTTAAGTTGCTGTACGAAACTATTCAACGTTCACAAAAAATAAAAAGAACTTATAAAAAATTTCTATCAAAAAAAAAATTCATACATTTTTAATATTTGCTATTTATATTCAACGATAATTTTTGATAAATCTTATTTCAATAATACTTACATACATACATACAATGATGATTTGGTATTTGATATTTGACATTAATTCTTATGTTTACAATTCAACGAATTTTTCCTAATTGGTATTTTAGTTTATTTCTCATCTGCAGATATATTTACTACGTGGAGGAAAGTCAAGATTTGTTATAACATAATCGCAATTCGAAATATAAACAAATAAATTACGAAACATGAAAATGAAAGCGTTTATAAAACGTATATTTACTTAGGACAAATATCACCTCTTGTGTAATTACCAGAAAGGAAACATGATACCAAACCGCTACATATGGCATTTGATAAATATAAGAAATCAAAAAACTCGTTTGCGGGTAAATATCTAAATATATTTCTCACCCCGAAATTCGGATGGAACAAAACCAGTTGGTATACAAATAAAAAGATAGAGACACATCTTTCCACAGAAACGGCATCGGATTAAAAGGAAAAAACACCAGATAATCCGTAATAACGAAAGATCCTTTTCCGTGGAGTAATCCCTACATAAATTTGCATGATCCCAGATAAGATCCAGAATGGTATTATCCCACACTAGCAATAAAAAATTTGCTTGTTATAAAAAAGATGCCGCATAGAAATAAATGAATTGTGTTTTAGAAGTGAAGATCTTTTTTAAAGCAATTATAAGGTGTTTGGTCAATCCATCATCATCTATACATAAATATGTATTCATCAATACATGCAAACGTACATATACATAACAAAACAGATGGAAGATGAAAATGTGACCACAGTACACGATGACGAGCATGTATAGAATAGAGAGAGTGCAAGAGAATTAAACATGAGGTGAAAAAGGAAAGAGAGAGTGTGGATCGCGTTGAAAAATCAAACGAATTAACGAGTGTGAAATTCGAAATTGATTCTCTCGTCGGTGAACGGGTGAGATGAGTCGCAGAACGAGAACGAGACACCGACACAGTCGCGCATTTGCGAAAAAAAAAAATTCTGTAATCGTTTTTATTTTATTTCAGGTTGATCTGGTCTCAATACATGCGTGAACTAATTTTAGGGGGTGACATTGACTCAATAACATCGGCAATCATTCTATTTGGGTTTATTGTATGGAAGTGTGGCCTAAATAGGATTTATCGCCTCAATGCTGATGTCAAGAAATTTATCACATTCGTAATTATGGCGTTACTATTTTGGGAACAAAATGAGTGAATTTTTATTGGAGATACATATGCGAGTAAGTTTTTACCATTCAGTTAAAATCTTGTTGATGTGAATAGATAGGCATATTAGACGTAAATTCCGCTTTAGATTTGATGCGTTTTATAGCAAGGTATGAGCGTTAGAATAAAGTAGGTACCTATACGAAAAGTTGTCGGCTTACAGCGATTCTTTTTCGGAGTGGCAAATTTGGTTTCCCTCAATAAGCCACGCGTCATATACACGCGTAGCGCGTGACCTGATCCCACCAGTGTGTCGTACGTTCATATACAATACACACACCCACACATATGCATGTAAAAGTATAAAAATATACGAAATTCCTCGGAAAATGGCAATCTCTCTTATCATTGTCTGTTCGGTCCATAGTCGTGCAACCGTTGGCATCATTAGTGGCAACCCCCACTCCTTGTGCTTAGTTTGCATTTACAAGTTCCCTCTCGGATTTACTTCCACCCCTTAACACCCCGCCCCTCACCCCCCGCGTACGGTACGTAGTGCGGCTTCTGCTAGCCACCATTTCACTCTTCCGTACTGTTGCTGCTGATCCCTCTGCTCAACCCATGATTTCACCCTCAGCTGTGCCATACTCAACTGACTGAAGTTTTGCGACCGCCACCCCCTTCGGTGTGCTGCTGGCTTACCCCTAGCTGGCAGGTTCATATACATAGAGGTGTACACTCTTCTCTCCAAGTACACTGACTCTCTTAGGTGCCATCTATCCATCCATACTTATTCTAATACAGTACACTCTTGCTACAAATTACACTTTGGTTTTGTTTAGTTTAGTAACTAACAAATAATTGTATACAAATTCAAGAAAATATAAATAATAAAATTTAGTAATATTTTAAACACATAAGCAGCCGTTAATAACTATTAAATAAAATATCCCTTGAATGGGTGTAGTTTTTAAAATAAAATAATATTTTAGAATTTATTAAACACTCTTCATGTAATGTGAATCTGTTTATTCAGATAATTTTAACATATGTATATAAAAAGAGATAAAATGGAAATGCTTTGATAACTTTTTCAAAAAATAATTTCAGTTCACTTTTCATATTGAAAGCAATCTCTTTCCTTCACCAATAGCAGTCTGTTAGACCGTCAGTCTGTATTACAATAACATAACACAAAAGGATCTTCCTATTTTACAAAATATCTGTTTACTTAACACTAACATTACAAACGCGGAAATTACTTTCAATTTATGTCTAGAATTAATTCGCAAATTTTATCGACCAAAGCTAATGTACTTTGTGCAATAATTAAGTTAATACGAATTGTATATGGGCTAGATTGCAATAGACAAAGAACGGAAGAAATGAATCTGTTTAAAAAGACGCGAAAAAGAAAATCTAAAAAATTGTAATTAGTGCCGGTTCACACAACCGCCGCAGCCAATCCGTGGTGCCGGTGTCGCAACGGTATAAAACAAGTGCAACAAATGCATATATATAGAGTTTCTTTTCGCCGGTGTCGCAATGAATTACTTTTTGAATAATGAATTACTTCCACTTTTTTTAAGTATTCTATACTTTCTTCCGAAACCATAGAACATATATTCAAGTCTGCGTGTTTATTCCTACATTTATTGTACGGGGCGGCAGTAAGTTTTGGTTACTTGTGCGCCCTTTGTACTCTGCGGAGGAATACCGGATATAGGCAACACTGATTTCCGGGCACTGTGGACCGGCATGCAGAGTAATTTCACCGGATAACTCCGGGACCATTGCCTGTGTGAGAATTACACCCGTACTTCATTGCATCTCGATATACACTTCTTGTATTTCTACACTTTCAAAAACAATATATCATAATTGCTATTATGGAATTCTTCATCTATTCGCTTATCAGTTATGAATAAATGAATATGGCATAAGAAATTTAGGTTTTCGAAAATTGATCATAGGTCGCTCTAAATTGTTTAATTATATATGTACGACAGAAACTTCAATGCAGAACTTTTAGCGATGTTTTGTTCAATTCTAATGATGTATATAGTGTTTTGGATAAAAAAGGAAAATGGATATAATAGTTTGAAGCAAACTTTGTTGTGTGAATTTAAATGGGGCGGGTGCATGTATATGTGTGAGAGTATGTAGTCTGTAGAAAATGTGTCAGTGGCAAGCGAGTTGGAAGCGGATTGAAGCGAGGGTGTTAGTGCTCCCGGTAAGGGACTAAGACCACAGGCCGACCCTCTTACTCCCCACGTGTCCCTGTGGAGAGAGCCACCCTCTCTCTTCTGATCAATACAGCTAGTGCTCTAGCTAGCACCGTGCAAGATTTTTAGCTTAGCTCAGTCTGGGATACACTCTGGCAAGCAAGCAAGCAAAACCACTCCTTATGTGCAAGCCAACTCAAGATGGCTGCCGACGTTCCATCTCCCTGCTCGGATTTGCTTGCACGGCGCGGCGGCCCGGGCAACCAAGTCGTTCTACATCATCTCGCCTTGTCTACAAACACTCTTCACGTTCTTCTAATACATTTCTTTCTCAACCCTTACCATTTTTACTTTTTATCTTTTTATTTCTTATACTATTCTTTACGAAAGCAGTGTATATCAAATCTTTATTTCTCATTGTCCACGTGTATTATTTCAATAAATCTTAATAATTTTTAATTCTATCCAAGCAAATCTAATGATGGAACACATTTCTAATATTGTTTAATGCATTTTTGTGCACTATTTAAATCTTTAAATACTTAAATCGAGTAAAATACCGGAATGCATTTGAATGTTTTCGAACGTGTTTTTCTAGTGGAAACCGCGTGGTAAAGTTGTGTTGCTGTGCAGAAAATAAAGTAGAAAAAAAAACGCAGTGTGTAGTCGTTTGTGCGCATGCTCGTTGTCTGTTGAATCTCGCATGAAAATATTTACCTATATTTAAAACGCGGGCGCTTTATATGTGTATGTGTGCATAACCGATTCAAAAATGCTTACTCAGTATTCTGTATATGGGTACCTATACACGTGTTTTATAGACACATTCGCAAGAATATTAAGGACTATTTAGAGTCATTTAATCAGGATTTTTGATTAATTATATTATTATTATGAAGGTGCTTATACTTCTCTAAAGTTATTTGTTTCAATTGAAATGATAGTGAAGATAAGTTAAACAATTATTATTTATTTCTGAGTGTTGGAAATATATATTAATTTTGTTTTCTATTTACCAATGAGAGTTAGATTTAACCCAGTAATTGAAATAGTCTAAGTCATGCATTAAAAACACGTAAATGCAATTGCGCCAAATTGAACTCAACATTTCGATATATCGGCCACAGTAAGGCTACCATAGCCTATGCATCGTCGAATTTAATAAATTATTAAACGCGCAAAATTATTTATCGATAGCTTTTCCAGTTTAGTTTTTTGAAAACATCAACAACAAAAATCAATATATATTTTTAAATTCTCCCACAAATCCTAACATACACAATTGTAGACTTATTCAAAATTATTTTTCATAAAAAAATGCGATATCAGATACATAAAAAAACATACAGAAATAAATAATATAAATGTTTCTATAAATCTTATAACCCATCCAAAAAAAAAATAAATATATGCAAAAAAAAAAAAATACATTAAAAAAAAAGTGCCGTCTATATACTGTGGTGTTTTAGGCGTCATTAGTGTTACATATAAAAAGTGTGGCATTTCTTTATTATAATTCAAAAAGACTGAATCACATCTTTTCTGATGTCAACTGAGCCTGGAGGAAATGTGGTTCGTTATTCACGAAAATTCATTACAACCCGAATCCCCACACATACACATACAAGTAGAAATTCAGCCAACGACAAACTCTGTTACGGACACATTGCCTTTGTTTTGCATTGTTCGCTTTTGCCTGCGCAGAAGCACCTACAGTCATAAATATGTGCATGCATGTATGTATATGTGTATGTAAAGAAACTCTCTGTTTTATCAAAGGGACTCTGTCTCTCACTGGTGCTGGCACTGGCACTAGGCACTGGGTACCCTCTCATTGAACATTTCAACTAATATGAATCTCCTTGTGATGCGTCATTAAACGAAAACAAAGCAATTTCGCCAACGCAAACGAACAGAAACATCTAGCTTTGTGTTTGAAGGAGAGGACAATCTTATTTCAAACATTTTGAAATAACACCTTCATTAGAAGAATAACGCAAATTTGTTCATTTGAGCGTTGTTATCAAAGTGTCGCAACTTCTTTTCTTTTATACATGCAATATTCGTTTTGTGTGTGAGCCACGACGCTATGTCACGCCACGCAAAATGTCTATACGTTGTGCTGTAGCATATAGGCTCCGTGTATGTGTGTATGTATGTATGTATGTATGTATATTAGAGTCTGGGGTAGATACGGCAATGTATAGGTATACGACGATGTGACTGACAAACCGAAGGGCTACGACCTTTAATTATCCCCTTTAATTCTGAAGTTGTAATCCCGCGCGAGCGCGTTCATGCTAAATTATTGTAGAATAGTTGAATTTGCGCTACGCACATTAATTTACGTCAAAGTACAGATATTTTTCACTGGCGCTGGCTTTGAGAGATAGTTTTTGTGCCCGCGAACTCTCACCCCTGGCTCGAGCCGTCGTTACGGTCTATTTGAATAGAAAAACGCACGGCCGCCATACGGACGCGCCGCTGGACAAGCGGCCTTATGCGCGCACTGTACAAACTTGGTCATTTTTCAATGTCATTTCACCTTTATCCGAGCGGCGGCGATGGTCGAGTTTTGCGCGCTTTTTCACGGAAACATCGGCCTTAGCGCGTTTTACACTTTGGGTTTTCCTACTCGGGAGCCATTTTGCCCGACCAAAGATCGATCCAGAATCCCTGGGTTTTCAGAGGGTGTGTCTACATTCCGCGCATGACGTATTTATCTCTTTTTGTCTTATGTTTCTCTCTGTTGTGCACCCACTGCTCGCGCTCACCCATTCCGCACTTATTTCGCCGGCTCTCTTTCTCGCACCGACACCAACGACTCTAATTCTATCTCTCTATTTCCTACTATATGCAACACTAGGCTAGCACTGTACTTAATTGCGGGCGGAGGGCTTACTCCGCGCCCTCCTACGCGCCGCTTTATCCACCAGCATTTACTTTTTCAAATTCGCCGCTCGATCCATCCATCCTGCTCTCTCTCGATCCCCCAATGCTTCTCGCTCACTTCGTTTCTGTTTACAACTCATTAAGGCCCCTTCTCTCCTCTCATTCTGGTTTCGGCATACTTAATGCTCGCCGTAGCGCTTCACACACACACGTACACACAGACATACCGACAGGATCTCTCTTACACAATAGTCGTTCGTGCTCCCTCTCGTATTCCGTTGCCTGTATACGTTGCTTCAACTCTCTTCCACAACTTTTTCCTCCCTGCGCGCCGCACTTTTCATCCCCCTAGTCATCCGCACCCTCCTTGTGTATGGGGCATGTTCGTATGTCGGTGCTCATCTCATACTCTCGTCGCTGTGTTTTATGGTGGCAGCAGCATTTGTGGCCGACTCTCCTTCTCGTTCGCTCTGGCCCTGTCTCTGTCCGTTGTTCGCTCTAGTTCACTTTGTCTGACACGTGTTTTTCTCGTTATCCGTCTTGCTTGCGCCCGCGGATTAAACCGCGTTTGTTTCCACGTGCGCGCCATCTTTTTTGCACTTGGGGCAACCGTCGCGTCGGCCCCGAGCATGCTGTCTTTGTCTTCCGTGATATTATTACGGAATATGCAAATTCACGGCATTTGTCGTGTTTATGCAAAAATATTTGAATTTTTCACCCCCGTCGTTTATGTGTTGGCATACAAATGTTTTTGTTTTTATTTTCGAAAATTTCGGAATTAAGAAAATTAATTCGACAAAGTTTACACCTACAGCTCTTTATTACGTCATTCCAAAATTTATTCACGACTTTCATACACCACTCTCCGAGCTAAATATTATAAAGAGAACAATTACTGAAACTGTATGCCTTTAGCTTATAGCTTTCTATTGCCATATGCTATATATAGACAAGGAACAAGATGGCAATATTTCTTCAGGCACCAGCGCACATATGGTTAATTCTAGTTGGACGTTCTCGAGGACGTCGTGGTTTAGCGGGGTGTGGGTGCTGGGTAGAAGGGTTAGAACGCTCTGCTGCGTGAAACTAAATTCTAATCAATAAACGCAGAGATGTAACCGAAAACCTACGGCACGGAGAGAGTTAATCAGTAGACGCACAAGTACACATACACGCGCACACCCATACACACACACGCCACGTTTCCAATTTCGACCAGAATTACATTTTATTCCGAATTAATATCCAGTCAACGCTTATCGTTTCTATCTACCATTACATGTTGCCAGACTCATACTCACTACTATTAGGTCTAGGATTTACATATATCTTTAAAATACTCATTTAATAAAAATCTATTTATATTCTTCAAATAAAGCGAAATTTATTTAAATTAAAGAACTACAATTGTAACAGAAAATGTGTCTTATTTATGAATTAATTGTATGGAATATCGCGTTCTAGTGAAAGCTTATAATGTTAGGAAAGTCACTCAAATTACTGCACTAGTTTCATTTGAAATGTTGGGATGAACAAAGTTTATCCCATGTATTTATATGGTTTTAATAAAACTAATTATTTTTAATACACTTAAAAAAAAAAATCTTATATTCGTATTAACACATATTAAAAGAATCGAAATAACTAATTGAATATATAAGAATATTCTTCACCGGTGTATTTAATGTGTCTGTTTTATATATATTTTTATGAATTTGTTTTCCAATTTTTTTAAGATTAGCACAAAATTAGATGAAATATTTAATAAATTTAGTAGGCCTTAAGTGATGCTTTTCATGTTCTTTAATAATTTTGCATTGTAAACTATTCGGGAATTTAATTTTATTTAAACATTAATTACGACAAATGCTTGAACATTAAATAATTTATTAGCTTGCATTAAATATTTGTTGAAAATGTTGCTATAAAATTTTAAATATTTAAAAGTATTAACGAAAAAAAGAAAAACAGATAATGAAAACAATTCGAAAACAATTTAATTTCTGTAAGTTAATCAGTTCACCTATATTATCCAATCAATGGATTGATAAATGCGATATATGAATTACCGTAAATTACTCTTGTGAAACGGGTATTTTGCCCGATGCGCCTCTACCGTCCATAAACGTAAACGTGTTTGGTGATCGAGATATTGAAATCGAGTTAAGTTCAGCGACCTTGAATATATATATATATGTACATTTTTACGAACGTTCCCACGCAAACCTCGAACCTTTTTTTCGCTCAATCCGCGCGCATATTTTTCATATTGTCTATTTGCGATGTAACAACGATGCTTCGTTCATAAATGCATTTCTCTGTGGAACGGGGTGCTTCAAAGTGACCAGCTTCAACTATCGTCTGGCTGGTTTGAACTTAAAGCTCCAAGGACACCTATTGCCAATATTACTTTCCGCTGTCATCACGTATACAATTTATGATTTATATCACACACACACACATTTATGCGAGCTTTGAAAATTGTGCGCATGTTTTGGAAAAAGCCGACAAAAAAGTTAATATCCATTAGTAATTCACTGTCATGTGCAAGCTTGTTGTATACCTATAGCGATTTAGTTTCCCAAAATTGTGAAACAATTAAGAATTAGCTCTTTTTAGATTGATTTTATTTTATAGTCAAAACTACCTTCATATTGTTATTTTTATTATATACAATCATTAAAAACATATTTATACATTTTTTCTTAATAAATATTTTTAGAATAGCGTCTGTGTGTGTGTGTGTGTGTTTTTTTTTGAAAGTGCCTTGTAGTCTATACTAAGGCTAAGGAAAATTTTGAAACTTTAAACTTAAGATTTCTATGTGTCTCGCAATAATTTTTTTTATTTTTGAAATTAATTTTCAAACCGGAAGTGCTTGTTTGTTGTAGTAGTTTCTGCAATACTTCTGGAATGATTGTGTTGTATATTTTCGAATTCACAAATATGTGTGCACTTAGGTAATGTTGAGCGATAGTGTATGGTTAGATGTGATCGGAATGACTAGAGGGCATAAATAATTGCATTTATTTAATCGACTGGGGGCGATTAATAAGTTCTCGTTATGGATTTAAAGTTGGCTTTGTGCAGCAGTGTGACCATATGGATTTGTAGCTCGTTACAGAAATTACAAAACTTTATTTATCCCGTGCGCTCGTACGCTGTAATACGTGCATATGCGATGCGTGTTTATGTTTAAACCCAGAGAGATACTTGTTATTCTATATTCATATATTATAAGGCTAGCCGTATTTTAGACAGAGTATCATCATCATATCAGGTAATGTTTAGTTTCGCTTTGAAGTTACGTAATTTTATGTTTGATATCTCTTTGTGTGTCGGAAAATGGCAAAATACCTACTATATGCATACATATATGTTTTTGTTATTCTTGATTTATTTTAATTAATTTTACCGGTAGAAAAGGTAAACGAATGTATTTTTTATACATTTTGTGTTGCGTTTGAAACTATTCAAAATAGGTTTAAATTTATACATGCAATTGTATTTATTCATGATAATGATTAAGTCTAAATATTTCATACATTAATCATGAGGGAAATGTTTGTTACTACATATATATTTAATACAACTATATTTATATAATAATAAGAGCACGAAAAAAAAATAGCCAATCGAAATATTGTATGTATAAATAGTATACATCTGTGTTAAAATAATATTTAAATGAAATAACAAAAGTGTAAACACCAAATAACTATTTAAAAAGCAATTAAAATAAATAATTCCAGCCCGCATACATATTTAAAAATGATTTATGCAAAGTTAAATGTACATAATTGTATATTTTTGTTTTGTATTGGTTTTTCGCATCAAAACAACTCTTCATTTCACTTTATTGGAAACCCATTCACAAGGTCAGAAATTATTTTTTCCACGCCGAATAAAAACAAAACAAAATAGAAAAACGACGATAACTATACACCAGCGGCATATAGCATGGTGGATGGATGCTCGTCGTGTCTGTAGGAGTAGTAGTAGTAGTAATAGTTACACCGACTGCCGCACATATCAGAGTTCTTCTATAGCGCTGTCATCGCGTGTAAAACGAAGCTAGCGAAGCGCTCTGCCGTTCTGCGAGGGCATTCTAACTTGTACAAAATGGACGTTTGACAGGGCGTAGTTTGAACGTCGTCGACGGCCGTTAAGGCCTCTTTCGTTGCTCCACCACCCCCTACCCACCCGCTGGTTACAACCTATCTCACTCTTATCGCCTATATTGCCACCCTTGTTCCACCCTTGCGAATATATCTATATATATTTCTTCACTATACACATTTTCACCCTTCTCTCGGTGTGTATAATCAATAATGAACATGCCTGTATGACTTCTGACTCGTATATGTGTGTTTGCGGCTCCATATATGTGTATATTTCTCCGTATATACATACGACTGTCCTATTCTGATATCCATGCATACGTAGTCTGCAACTGTATATGTCTTTCTACGCGTCACACATTCTCCGATGAGATTCGACACTTTTTGTTTTTTTCTTTCATTTTGTGCTTTACACATTTTTACATACATGACCATACAACAGAAGCTTCTATTTTTATTCCGATGAAATGAAATTGTTACTTGATTTTTTATTTTCATCCCAGCTGTTGCATATTACATTTTTCATACTTTCATTTACTTATAATACACAAAAATAAACTTTATTCAATTGTATCTCAATATGCACGTTTTGGCAAAATTAATAAATATATTTTTAAAGCAGCACGATGTTGTGGAATGAAATAAAACTGATTAATTAACGATATATTTGATTTTGCTGAGGAATAAAAGTTGGCTAGTTTAGCTATGATTTTTTTTTTTGAGTTATTGTTGACCAGGATATTGATTAGTGAACAGAAAAGTATATTTTTCATGGTAAAATTCGTATTTTTATTTGAATTATTTGTCAATATTTATTTTAATGATGGATATCTATGTAGCAACCCGAGGGTTTAGCTTTAAATTTTTATCAGTTTTTAAAGTTCGATATGCCGAAAAGAATCCGCGTGCAATTGTATATACACCGCGACTCGCACGAGGGGTTGCGAAATTAATCGATGTTTTTAAAAATTTTGGAATTTTCATTCGATTATAATCCGATATTTTTTAAAAATATTTCCACCGAACACATTTTTAACATAACTTATATGGAACTCAACAAAATCCATTTTTTATTTATTTAATCAACACCATTTCCAAAACGCCACTACTTAAATTAACTTACGACATTTTTAAGTACCAATAGTTTTAGAAATCTAATAATTGAGAATTTGCGAGAAATTAAACTTTTTTCTTCAGTTAGCTTTGTATTTATTCTTTTTTACTCTCGTTGCCTACTATATTGATTGTAATAGGTAATGGACGAGACAAATAAATCCAGTTTAAATTTTATGGGCTATTATTGTTACACTGTACGCAATTTGATCTATTCGTTATTGTTTAACAGATAAATTTTTATCGGCTTACTATCATTACGTTTTTTTATAAGATATCTACTTTTATACATCCTACTCTGATTTATTCATTGAATAGCAGATTTTCATTAAAATTAATTCGTGCAATTTGTATTCTAAATAAATAAAAATCGTCGATAATTTTTATTTCTATTATAATAGACAAATCCACTATGTGTGTCTTAGAGTACCGGAAGTAACGAAATATCTCAAACTACAGCAACCTTTTAAGTGTGGGATTTATAATTATAAATGTATATAGATACACAGACCTAATTTCGAAAGATAAAGATTCATGAATTGTAATTAAAATATATCGATCTAGTTTTAATTGAAATTTGGACAAAGCAAAACTATAGAAAACCGTTAATTAACATCATGCACACTAATTAATAACGCTAATTTGGCTTACCTGTGTTCAGTTATACGAATGCAGTTATATTTTTACCAAATCTACAAAATATAAAATACACCGAATAGATGAAAACACCAATTAAAACGAATGATCAAAATCCGATACTAAAGTCAGCAAACCGAAAACTAACCACGGCAAGCTTGCTTAAGAGTTGTTAATCGTCAAAGTTCAAATTTAATACTGACTTGATTCAATGTAAGATCAGGTCTATTTCGTAGAGACAAGTTACCGGTTATTATTTTTTTTTTTTTTTTAGTTGGTGAATCTTGCAAACATCTCGCTCTGGTGCATAGCTGTAAATAGATGCAAATGTAGCAGCATCCTTGTCGAGCGGATCTTTATCGAGACTAAGATATGCACCTCGGCATTTGAATAAAAAGGGGTTGATTCCTGAAGCGATTGATATAGAAACAGGTTGATGGTAGCGACATTGAAGATGCGATGCGTTGAATAGAATGGAAATCTGAATTTGAATACAGGGACGAGAGATTGGGGAATCAGCTCATGTAAATTTCGTTTCTTCACGTTTTAAGGCTTTTCAGTTGTGTGAATAGTTTTCAGTGTGCGTGTGTTTTTGTTGTGTGTGAATGCCGCACCCTATTTTGTAAGCCCGTTGCGGACAATTTTCACTGTGGATGTGTTATTGCACATGTATGGGTGAGTGTGTTATCATTCCTTTTGCAATTTGGGTTTTCACCGTTATATGTATGTATGTATGTACATGGTGAAAAGCCACTGGTCGTTACATACGCGCATATATACAGTGGGAATCATTTAACACGAAATATCGGTACGCATAGTTTGTTTCATTGTTTCAAAAATATAAACTTACTTGAGTCTATTTAAAAGTTTTTTTTTGTTATAGTTGTTTAGTAAAATTGAGAAAAATACGTAAATTTATAAAAATATTACCATTTCATTAATAAATCAATTCGAGGTGCTTCCAGGTAAACAATAGAAAAAACGAATTTTTTCGTTCGATTTATTCGGGTAAAATTCCATTATTGGTATTCAATATTAGCACAGACAATATTGAATATTACCTGTAATAATACACTTCTCATATACTAATATCGAAATAACTGAAAAACCTTCGTTTTTCATTTAAAACTGCCGACATGCGTTAGTTCTCAATATTTACCGCTAGAGTCCTGTGTTCCTCAGCTGCTGGGTAATATAGCGTAGATGAATCAGTAATTACGAATGAATTGTATTAATTGAATTTAAGTTATATTTCGCAATAAATAACATTAGAGATAAATGTGAGTTGGAACACAAATATATTTTATTTTATATATGGAGCATTTATGTGCACGTGCTGAAAAATTAAAATAAATTTCGCAAATTATTTTATTGTGCCACCTTTGATCTGTTAATTGTTGCTGTTATTTAATACGGTTAAAAATTAAGATTAGTCGAAAGTTTTATTTGCATATTACATTACATTTAATTTTATTGTTCGAGATATACAAAACATGGTGTAGGTAGTGAAACCAAATACACATTTGTATTCATAAACCAATGGAACTTGTGTTTGAAAATTAGCTAATTTAATCAAATTTGTTTTTTGCTCTAATACAAACAATTTCATTTATAATATTCTGATTTCAATGCATAGTTTAATTTTCTTAACTATTACATATTCAACGACTATTTTCGCCGTATAGGGTCTAATTTCGTTCGTGGTTGCTATTTCACATGGGGAACATTTTCACCCCTTTCTTACAGTATTAAAATACGTACACAACCCTAATATCAAAATTCCAACGCGCTAGCTTTTAGTTAGCTTTTATCCCACGATGTATTACAGTTGCAATATGTATATAAATAGTTGAATAAGAGACATTTCTAAACTAAATATGATCGTCAATTCAAACAATTCTTTATGTTGGTGCGATGTTTTTTTATAAAAAATAAATGTGAAATTTGTGCAACAAAAATATCTTGGAATAGAATAGTTGTGGAGGCGTTAGAGTATGGGTTGTAGTCTAATTAAAAATTGTAAATTCTGTTGAAGCGCGCGCAGAGTTGTAAAAGAAAATTAAATGCATAAATAATGCCACCACTAAGACTTGGCCGCTTTATAGCAATGTCGTCTAGCGTTTATGTCCTCGCATTTCGCCCTCTTGTTCCTCCCTCAGTGGATGCGATGCATGTTTTAATCTCTCGTCCAAAGTGCTCTATGTCCATTCGGTCGCGGATCGACTGAGCACAGGATTTTGTACGTTTCATTTAGTGTATGCATCGGCGACACCACGACGCCCTCGATACGCTATTATTGCACATGCACGGGTATTAACCACTACCACTACAGAAGGAATGGACCCATTGTTTGAGATACTCTGCTTCTCAGTTTCATTAAATGAGCTTTAGTTTTCTACTTTGTCATTACTTGTAATGACGACCAATCTGTAGCGTCTATACAATTTCAAAGTTATTTATATATTTTTTGCCTCATTTCTGCAACGCATATTATAAAATTATATATAATATCACTTCCTGTTGCAGAATTCAGACTTAAAGATCGTTTACCAACCGAAACTAGTCGTTGCTAATAAAGAATTTTATGGATCTACACCGAGTATCTTAATTTGATTTTATTAAAATATTCAAGTAAAAAACGAGTACAGAGTTATTATTTATCTTTATTTACGCAAAATATGTTCACAAACATATTTTCTATTTATTATTATTATTATTCTCAATGGAATGGTACGAGTTGGTGCCTTGCCTATTTAATGTGTCCCAATCGATCAAATACAGCCGTAGGTGTTGGTAATAAATAAAGCGGTTATTTGTAAGATATAAAAACAGCTGGTTAATAAATCGTGAAACCATGACCTGTATCCGCAAATGATTACACGTATTTGAGCATATTTTATCAATATTAAATGTAAATGTATAAAATTACATTACAATCCAATTTGTTTTCATTAACGAGGAGCGTATGTTAAAATAAAATCAACCAGTGAATAAAATAATATACAAACATATATATGCAGAGCTATATATATATATATAATCGAACAGTGTTAAATGAACATGTGTTTTGTAAAAATAAAAATAAAAAAATCGCTCACGTTCAATGTAATGATTATTTTTTGCTTTTTTTTTTAATTCGGTCGCAGTTGTAAATAGTTGAGCGAATCGTAAAAAAATTGTGGATATATGACAATAACTTTCAGTTTTACAAATACTGTGATTGTACGTGTGAATGGATGCATGACATGGTGGCCTAAAATAAAATCTCTCTCTCTATTTTTATTGCGTATTTATGTAGATTATTTTCTTTTGTTTCCATGCGTTTATCTCGTTAGGATTACGTTTAAGTGCACTATAAAAATTATTGCTTTTTTATATGGATTGACATGTTTTATACAAAAATTCTGTAATTCATTTCTTATTATGAATTTACTTTTTTGTACAACTTTAATCTATTTGATTTATATGTATATTATTTAACTTAAAATTCTTCTATGTACAAGTCGATGTATACGCATATGGAGACCCTTACCGCCCTGCTTCTAAACTCGCGACACTATTGGCTGTTGCTTGTACAGTTATATTCGCCTTACCTCACCCACAACTCCCTTTACATTCCCGCCAACCCCCCTAGCCACGAAGCAACGGTCTTACACCCTCGACACAGTTCTCTATACCTTCTATAAGGGTGAGATTAGATTTCTACAAGATGAAACTCGTTGTGAAGTTTATTGATTTTCCACGCAACGCCCGGGGTTCCTACCGAGGAATATTTCACTAGTGCTTCTAAGCAAGCACCATATTTACATACATACATACATACATATATAATACGACAATTCCAAACAGACGGACGATTGCTTTAGAAATTAAATTCCTTAGATATTTCTAGAAGCTTTAGTTTAATTAACAATCTAAATTTTCGAAAATTTCATAAATAAAATTGCAATTTATTTAAATAAAAAATATACTTTATTATTTAAAAACTTGTACAATTACATATATTTTTCTAATAATCTAACTAAAACGAACTAATAATATAAAATCGCTGATACGAATTCAACTCGTGAATTTCAACACGTTTACATTATAATTCATTTATTTTACTTGAGTTTGCTTATGAGTGTTTACTTTACTCGTATCTATCATAAATCCTAAATACACGTTATTAGCTATATATACTTATACGTATTCCGATATCTATAGACGCCATGAATATTTAAATCCAATGGACTACACTCCTGAAGCATATTTTAGATTGGATAAAAAACACATTCAATTTTTAATTAATCAATTATATTTACGCGCAATTCTTCAATAACACACAAAAATCTGTTGTTTCATAATTATTTTTCGAATAACCGCACAATAACACGAACATTATTCTCCAATATATACTTTGCAAAAATATTTATTTTAAATTATTCTATTTTTTTGTTTTAATCGCAAAATAATTACTCATAGTATTTTAACGTTTTATTTAGTTGTTTTACAAGTTCATATATATATATTTTTTTTTAGGTTAGGCGTAGTGGTACGGATGCTGCAACGTGACTTACATACACGAACGGCATATTGGCGTTATTATGATCGTGTTACTTATTCGACGATAGATACAATGGTGATGGTCAGTTGGTTGCGGCCAACGAGTACATCGTTGTTTCCATACCGTACACGGCATCACGTGCATTGTATTGTGTGTGTGTGTGTGTGTGGCCCTTTTCGCCCTGTCGATACCACTTGCATACTAACATATTAAATATACATATGTACGATTATAATCGCCGGATGTTACTTAATTTATGCACTAATAATCAATTCAGTTCTTTATTTTAAAAGTTCTTAAATAGATTTTCTGTAGATTAAAATGATGGTAAATTTTTTAATAAAATTCAACTTGTTTTTTACGTATTTTTGTAAAGTGAGAAAGTGAAGTAATTTGGAGTACTTTGAGTTAAATTGCAGTAAAGAGCGCCATTATGCATACACATGTACTGTTTTAAGTGCGTGAAAGTTATTTTATATGAAGTATACGTAACTCCTATGGTGGTACACCATGAACGGCATTTTAAAGTGAAGAAATATTATGCTTGCAAATTAATTTACGGTTATTATTATAACGCTCATGTTATCTCCGACATCTGAATTACACATACTAGCCGACACATTTTGTACTAGGAAAATATATATTTTATAATTATTATTTTATATTATTATTACTATTATACGAGTTGCTGAAGTATATAGTAACGGACTAAGGACCGTATTTCACAAAAGCCATTCAAATATAAGCGATATTTGTTAAAAAAAATTTAAAAGAACCTTGAGTTTATTTTCATTTTTAAATATTAAATTGAAATTAATCTAATATAGTAATCAAAAAAATTGTTGCTTACCATTTATTAATTCATAATTCCATGCAGATGTCGGCGCGCGCACTTGGGTAGGTTTGAAAAATGGCGCGCAACGCATTTTTTCGCACTCATATACGGTAGTAATTCACATTTGCAGTTATAGAGTAGCACAAATAGCGTGAGATGCATTTGTAGGTCTGTTAACGCCGAAACGCGCGGTAAACTCGGGCGCGTGGTTCATACCTGTTGGTCTGTTGACGGTGTGTGGATGGCCATGGCTGGTCACTGTGGCCATGCACCGGCCAAAGCACCATTGGGTGCATTGCAACACCGATCATGGGTGTAGATTAACGGGTCACTGTAAAGGGGCTTAATCGAGAATGTAATTACACTAACAACATACATACACCCGTCAAACACTACCAGTGCGCGTGTCAATATCACCAATCGGTATTACTGTATTTGATTTCATTAATCTTGAATTTCGTACCATTTCTATAAACTTGATACAAAATTGTGTTTGATAGTAAACTAATGAATAATATTGTTTATTATACATAGGAACTACCGGGGTCTTTCATTAAAATATGATACAAATGTTATGAATACTGCCCTAATGAAAGATAATTCAATTTCATTACTAGAATTTAATTGTAAATTTCGGAACAACTTTCAGAACATTTTACCAACAATACAACGTTGGGTTTATTTTAATTAATTCGAAAGTAAATAATAAACCTTTTATTATCAAAACAACTTGTACTTTTCGTTTTTTGTTTATTTGCGCACGCATTAATTTCCAATTCTTTTTTATAGATCGCCAATTTTATCGATACATATACGATATTTACTTTTAATTTTTATTTAAATTAACCACTAATATACACAAAAAACAATAAAGAATTAGTATAGGCATTTTTTAAAAACTCAGGTTCCGAGAAATAATCATCAACCATGAGTTTGTTTATAGCTACGTCTATGGGAAAGCAATTTCCAGGATGAGATCAATGTCAATGGAGCACTAATAAACGGTAACAATTCAGGGTACTGCCAATCGACAGACACTAAACTAACTTGTGTTGTTCTGTGGCCCATAAGCGAAAATTGTTGACCGGTGTGCGCATTTTACTCTTGATGCTTTTCTCGTGTTGTCAACGTGTGTATATGTACTCTGCTACGTCACCGCGTTGTTTATTTTTAATTGCATTCTTTTATTTTGTTACTTTCAATTTCAGTCACGGGTGAATGAATGATTGATTGATTGATTGATGATTAAACGATTAGGAGTTGTGTTAACGGATAAACGAAAAAAATTAAGAATTTATGTGTGTTGTTATGAATATACTTATACATTTGGAATGAAAGTAACGTGTTTACTTGAGAGAGAAGTTAAAATATGTGTTTATAATAGAATAGTGATTTAAAGTAGCCGCATACTAGATAATGTTTGCGAGCTGAAAATGAAGATATATTATAATTTGGTTTAATTCTGTGTGTGCCAATGTTCGGCGCGATATTTCTATCCCACTCTGCATCAGCGGCGGTATTATTTACATTTGCTAGATTAGCGCGAAAAGGACGATTTATTTTCATGACTAGTGAAAATTCTATGATTCTGTGTGTAAACGTGGAATTTATCTGTGCACATACAGATTTCGAGTATGTTTGGAATTGGAGTATTGCCCACACCATACCACTGGGCGCTCCATTCACCGTTCGTTAATATGCTGCTGCAGATAATGTATTTAATTTTTGATAAAAATCCACGGCACACTACACTGTGCACGGCTTTTACTTGATCAATATACTCATATTATCACTTGGCTTTCACCCACACACACACACACAAGTTATTTTATTAAAATTCATAATTCGTTGTAGATATGAACTCTCAGTTTAACCGCAAGTATTTGCCTAATCGTCTGCAGGAAACGCGTCGAATTATCTATTTTGTGTTCATACACACATACATTAAAAAAAAAACGTTTTTTTTTTAATGAGAGGTAAAATAAAAAGAAACTCTAGTTAAGCATATATATTTTGAAAGAGTTGTGAACAAGATGGTGGAAGTGACCATATATAGTATCGTCGTATAAGAATTATAAGTAGGGTGGTGTGGGGATGGTGAAAGAGTGAGAGATGTATGTGATCAGACCACGTGATGAATGAGTGTGTTTAGCCTCGTTACCGACACTGTCCAACTTTAATTATCTCTCAAAGGATTCGTACAAACGTAGTGGTCACATCCAAACGTCCCTATACGTACCCTTCGCTCTCTAAAATAATACACACACACACATGCAGGGCTCTTGTTTCGTTTTATGGAAGGCCGAAAGTTTTGGATTATATTACATTCGGCTGGTGAACAGTAACCATGGCTACCGGTTTATTGTTTCTTAATTTGAAATAGCCTTTCGCTTTCCGTTTCCGTTTTACTAGAATCCATACTGGACCGATGTCCAGTGCCTGCTGAGATGACTTTACCACACCCTATTCTCGCTATATATCAATCAGTTTATAATTATTTCCCTACTATATATTGTTATTTAGGGTCCTAGTCATTGATTCACAATTAAATTGTATTTCTTTAACACAATTTCTAATCTTGTTTACTGTATATTATATGTGTGATATATATACAGTTCTGTTTTTGTCCGAATTTCGTCCGCGCCAACAGACGCCAAGAGTGGGCTGGAATGAGCTTCGTTATAATTACAAACACGAACATGTTTACTTTTCCTGATTAGCTGATATTATTGAATTTCAAAACCATGAATTTTCATTTGCCTTCTTTCATATATACACAAACACACATCCACTCAATTACATTATGTAATAACATATATGTATCTGGCTACGAAGAATACTTGTACCCTTCTAATTTAAAGTCGTTTGCGCAAAGTACCAATAGGTACGGTGTATTTGGTTTTCTATTTTTGTCTTTAACTGACTGAGTTTTGTTGGTTTTGTTGAACGCACTAGACAACAGATTTACGAGAATAATTTGTGAATACTGTCGACAGGAAATAACAATTGAAATAGAAGTGATCGTCCGCAAATAATACAACAGTTGAGACTATCCTGTGGTCATTGTCATTGTATTTATGAACAAAATGCACATGGACAGTTTCGTAATGACGGTCCCCAGCAAAAGGAATTTTTAATTTATATACATATGCTCGCTATATATAAACAAATACTGACATTCATTGATGACTATTCATCAGTGCTGCTGCTACCGAATATCATCAAACACATCCAACGCGATCATTCGCCAAAACCAATCACTACGTTTACCAACAACATACCCTGTATATTAGTTGCAGATGATTTATATCAAAATTTACAAATGCAAATCTTAATTATATGCATTTTTTAATAAATTCACTAAAAAAATTGTCATCGTAATTTTATAAATAAATTAATTTAACGATCGACTTAAGTCTCATCAAATTTTCCAGTAGATGATTATATGGTCTTATGTACGTAACTGCATATATTGACACCCTTTAATATTCATAGCGTAATTATAAATAATAATATTCATCAATTTTATAAATATGTCACGAGGAAACTTCACTAGTAATTTTCGTTAAAAACCAGGAAATAAATAAATTTAATTATAAATTTATCAAAGCGCAAATCAACATAGTGCATACTCATTTTTGCTTTATTAATATGAATTTGTGTAATTTATCATACAATTGCAAAGTGTCTGTATTATCTGAATCGCACGTAACAACAAATACATGTATTACTTTAGCGAACAAATTTGCTTGCAAAACTCGGTGCGCGCATTTACATGTATTATACACCTCGAAGTTTCTCATGGCTAAACCGAAATGGCTGCCATCGCCGCCAGACCGATCCAGAGCTGCTTAATGCCCGGGACATTATAGATCCAGTTTCCAGATTATTCCGACGAAATTGTGTATCCCCTTGAAAGCCGGTAATTTAGAAACTGTATTCAAACATTCTGCAAGCCGCAGATTAGATTAAGCATTTAGATAGTTCGTCTCTCGGATGTTGAAACTATCCACTTTCAACAATAGACGAACGTACCCAAGTGGCATTGACGACAAAAATGTTATATTACACCTGTATTTGCTTAGGGTATACATATATACAATTTCTAATTTAAAAGTCAGGTTACTAAAAAAAGGTCCCGTCAGCTTTGCAGCGATAAAAAAACAGCATTCGAACCGGATCTGGAAACGGGATCCTAAGCTCGGTAAACAGACACACTTCAGTAACGGGACACTGGCGCAGCGGTTACGAGAAAAAAAGGATAGTGGCACCCTTCATTATTTAAAAAGGTCCCGAATTGGAATTAAGCTGACTTTTAACCGGGACACGTGTGTGCCAGTGACACGTGCTCGACACGAGGGACATGTCTTGTGACCTTTCAACTAACGTAGGTATACGGTGGCCCGTACATGAATACCAATGCACGTGCTAAGAGTTTATAAACAGGTAACACTTTTTAAACGCTAAAAGAATACTTCAATTTGTAAATAGATGTACATGGAATATTCAGTATTATTCTTGATATTTTCCAAAAGAATACATCCATTGAAAGTCATACATTCTGCACGTACATACAGATGGCTATTATTACACCGATCGCATATAGGGGTGGTTGAAGGGTTTAGTAGATTCCGCCATCTTATCTTCTTGTTCTCCCGCCGTGCCATATGCTACGTATTGTGGGTGTGGGTGAGTCAATTGTTCTAGCAATTAATCAGGGCACTTTTGGATGTCAAACGCAGGCTGGCGGCTGAAGAGTCTCAGAGGCAGTGCGCGAGTGAGGAGTCACCACATCCCTACACCCACACACACACACACACACACAGAGAGTATTCACAAGCTGCTTGTATTCGCTAATTGCTGCCAAACGACGTTTTTAATTAATCAACCGGTTATTACGGATATTTCGGTCGCGAGTTTTTTTTCAACGGTTCAATCGACAGAGATGGGTTCGCAGCGAAAGAGTGAGCGCATCCGCCAAACAAACAAACAAAACGCATATTATAGGTAAACGATTATTCGGTTGTCAGTTTGCTGCTTTTGGTCAGTTCGTTAGCTGGCTTATAACTAACTTAAACGCCCGGATTTACCGTGCCTAGTATGGAACCAAATTTTAACAAGATTACTATCGCATTAAATCTAATACCCATTTGGAGCATAGATAATTATTGACTTGCATAAAAATTAAGCAGTCTTTATTTTCGATCTATATGCCAGCGATGTAATGCACACGCTATTAACAGGCGCCATTATATCTGGTACATATGCGATATTATGACAAAATAAACATTGGCGGTTGTGAATAAGCATCAGAACCACTTGCAACTGCTTGTCGCGATAGCTGACTGGTTGCGCACTGCTGACAGTTTGACAGCGTACGAAACGAGAAAAAAAATCAGAAGATGAATTACTTTTTCTGTTTGACGTTTTAAAGATCGTTTACATAACAAATAACTTGCACATGCTGAATAACAACTAACACATATGTCCTTTTCCACTAATTATACTTTCTATGTATACATGAAACACAAAAAAATAAAATAAAAAACAAATATTATTTTCAAGCTTTATTATAAATTCGGGTTGCATGTTATATAATTATTGTGTTGCGAATTGGCACCAAACCGCGCTTGCAGACTGTCCCGATTTGGGACGATACGAGTAGGTCTATACGTTTGTTAGATAATATACCTACTATATGTAACCATCGTCCATAAAATGTTTGAATTATATTTTTGATGTAGAGTTTGGTATCGTATGAAATGTGATACAGTAGTAAAATATAAATTTTAAAAAATGTATCTGCATATATTTTTCAGTTGTCTCTGATTACATTTTGGAAATGTGTTAGGTGTTATAGGATTTTATGAATTTTAAACAATTATATTCTAAAAACTCTATTTATGTATGTTTATTAATTTTGATATGTGCTATTAGTTTTTTCCTTCATTATCTTTTTATTGTAGATGTATAACACACACACACACACACACACACACACACACACAGAGATGCCTTTAAAAAAAGTCAATTACTACTTATAAGAAATTAATGTGTGTGTGTGTGTGTGTGTTAAATGTACGAAGAAACTACTAAATGAAAGATAAATATGAACTGGAGATGTAAAACGTGCATTCACCCCATTGAATAAAAAATGAAATTCTAAGAAACCCCAAATGATTTCACGGTATATTTGAATATCAAATAACACATTACTGAGCGAGCAGTGCATATATTTGACCAGGCGGCGACAGTCTCTGAAGATACACATGCGTGAGAATTATTTGACCCTTTCCAGATTCATCCAGAACCTGTCCGGTGCTGAAGAAGTGCGCCCGCTGACCGTGGGATACTAGAAGATGACTAGTGCAGCAAACAACCCTTCTTTTCCCTCACCATTAATGTACAATAGTAAGTTTATTCAATTTACTTTTATATTCTATTTCCATATTTTCATTATTTAAACTTGAATATCCAATTATGTTTGCATATATTATTTATACATAGAAAAAAAATTTATCAAATTTCCCAATATAATTAAAGAAAACAAATTAAGCATCATAAAATTTGTAACGAGAAATTGGTTGTAAATTTTTGCAGTGTAGCAAACGTGCGCGTGGACTACGCGTTGAGATAAGTAAAGCAAATGTTCCCATTAGATTTTATAACGATCTATCGCTACAAATAGCATATATCGGCCGTAAAAACTTTATTTTACAGATAAATAAAATACCCTAAATAGCATTACATTGTTTTTAATAGACATTAAACGGCCGTACGCGCTTACACATATCCCAATCCCATTACAGGGTAGTTCCGTGCATCACCATCTAGTCTAGTAGTTGGAAAAGCGCTACTAGTTTCACCGGAAATAGTACACGCATGCGCAGTGAACACTAGGGCCGATGCTCTATTTTCCGCCACTAGACGATAGATGGAGTTCATGTCTGTTGTCTACTCGTCTAAAAATGCATTAATCAATTTTGAAAGGTAATATTGATATTAAGATCTTGCATGTAACTGACCCGTTGCATATTGGCTGGCGTCGATATTTGTTTTCATTTCAGTCGCCGATACATAAAAAAGACATCAAAGAGGTTTCACTCTCGACGATTCGCGCCGCACAAACTTTTTAAATGGAAAATTACGCTATTGGTTTTTCACGTCATAAATAGGTGTATTGTTCAGCCAATATCTCTCGCAGTACAAGGTTATTACGGATATACCACTCGTCGAACCAAGCGGTCGATGCTTTTTTTTTTGTCAGCTATTTTTTGTTTTTTCTTCTATATTATTGTAACAGTGACTATTTTTTGTTTTTAGATTTTGGCTAGCTGTTTTATATATGTGTGTGTGTGTATGATTTTTTTTATTTGCTAAATGCAATTCTGTGCTTATTAAAGCTTGCGTAAAATACATTATCATTTCACACTTGGCTTTACACGTTCAAAAGGAGAACGATTATTTAATATTTGCTTTAAAAATAGTCTATTTGATAATTTAAATCAATTATTAATATTATTTGTTCCTTTACTGTCGATTTTTACTAACTCAAAGTAAAGCTCATTTTAATTAAAAATAGATGATTTTAAATTAAATTTCATTTAAAGCTTGATTTTCTGATTTGTATACAATAATAATTTTTTGTATATTTTATATATTAAATGGCCAATATTATACTAATTAAAATAATTGATATGGATACCATAGTTGCTATAAAATTAATACTAAACGTAAATTTGTTATAAACACCTTAATTTGTGGTTTATAATAATTAATTTTGGTAAATTATATATAAATATAAACAAATTAACAATAAACGGTTCAATCATGTCTGCCATCAATAAAATACTGTAATTACCGAAACAGAGACATTAATTTAACCTATATTGCATTTTGATTGCTAAGTGTATTCATATGTAAAAGGTGAAAGTAGTTTATTTTTATAATACATTTTTGTACAAAAATATTTTTTTCTATCGTTTTTTTTTTTTGTATATGATACATACAGATTAAATATTTGATTAATTATAAATGCATCTTATAAACTTTGTCATTTTTTTGAATTAAGGATTAAAAAAATATTTATAGATAAAAACGAAAAATTATTCTAAAATTTGCTTGTTAATTCTTTTGAAATGAGGATATTTGATATATGTTCGAGTTTGATAAATTTAATGTTAAACCGTGCATGATAACGAAATGAAATAACTAGAAGAGTAAAACAAATTTTAATAATACTTTAGAGACTTTGTGATAAAATGAAAACGACACATTTTGTTGATCTTTTGTTTTAGTAATATTTCCATTAAAACTTTGATAATATAGACAATTTAGTCGAAAATACCTAGAAGTTAATTTAAAATTTCACACCCCTAGCAAGTATATAGCGACAAGCATAAAAGAATACACGTTATCAGATACGACATACGACGCACGTATCGGTATAAAGAAAAGGTAGCTTCATTCTACATAATACATAACACACCATATATAGAACCGCGCTCGCTATATCTCGCGCGTTTATATTGTCTCACTTTTATTGGCGACAATAACAGCATTAATTTCGTTTTTATTCTAACTGCTTTCTCGAACAACCGTTATACCTCAAAAGATATTGCCTTTCGAATATTGCATCCTTACATAAACACAGTTTACATCGCTTTTTATGTTTCGCTCACAAAATACGACAATAAATTTTCATTGCTTAAAAATAGATCATTTCTTGTTTCATCTACTTAAATAAATAAATAAAAAAAACATTCAACAAATTTGTAATACGTTTATTCAAAAAATTATATAAATTAATATATACTCATAAATATACAGATATGTAAACATATAGATGATACAGATTACTGTATTGTTATGTGGAGGTGGTGTTGTTGGGGGTTTTAGTTTATGGGAATGTGTCGTTAAATGTTGATTGTGAACATTTTTCATGTCAAGTAGGTACTTCATTATTGTTGTGATTGCTTGGTAGACATTATTTTTCTAAGTGTGTGAATATTGAGCGAGATAAAATTGTAATGTGTTTCTTGAAATTGTGTGTTTTTGGAATTGTTGAATTTTATGTAATTTATTGTTGACTTATATAGAAACTTCCGTTTATAAATCAGAAACAAAAGAGGACTGCCCCGAAATTAGCGGTGAAACGTATTCAAAGAACGTAGCGGGTTGCTTGTTTTATTTTTACAAAGAAAAATGCGAGTACTTTAGGTTGAAGTTGGCGTTTATGAATAATAATAGTGATTCATCTTGACATTTCTTTTTCTGTGTTGACACTTTCATTATATGGCGTTTCCTTCGACGCGACCACCGGCCACTTTGTAACCCCAAACCTTGTCCTTGCACACGCACTGCCGGAAGCTTTTCCGTCCATGGCCGTAGAATAGATACAATTGGTAATGGGACCATGAAAGCTCTGCCCCAACTATTATCTATAAGAAAAGATATATCAACAAAAACCTATTTTAAAAATAGACACTTCGAGATTTTAAAAAACTTTTTTTTATCATTTCAACTCTTACACTTAAATCCTTCAAAAGTGTTTTTGTCATATATATTAAAATGGTTTTGTATCAAAAGTAAAAAAAAATATTCTTATTTGAAGAATGTAGTTGTTAAAATTCTTCGCTATAGTTTAATTTTGCGACTTTCCTACTTTTAAAATAAGCATGCATGAAGGTGTGTGTGTGTGTGTGTGTGTGTGTGTATAGTATTCAGTCAAGTCACGATGATGTGGTAGAGAAAAGAGAGCGGCCGCGGGTTGCTATTAAAGTAACAATAAAGAACCGGCAGTGTCCCTTTTCAGGATTAAAATGTACTGCCCTTTAAAATTGATGTTCACCTTTTAGCGGCCGGCCACAAAGATGTGCGCGTTTGTTGTTGCTCATTTTTGTGTGCTACCATTATACACATGCACTTAATAAGATTGATGCGTTTTGCATGTCCTCAAATAACGTTTGCGCCTCTCGTTCTTAACTCACCAAAGCTGCTCTACTAAATATTTTAAATTTCTATCAAGAGTAAACTTATATAATATATATATATTTTGGATGAACATTCGTTTAAAAATGTTGTGAATTATTTGTAGTGGGTGTAGTTAAGTAGGGCAATTTTCATTTGTTGTAGCTTTAGCAATGATATTGATTAGAAGCATTCTATTTTTGAATTCGATTAAAGTAGATTGTAAGAAATGTTTAACTACCTGTGCGGCGCGCGTTTTAATTAACTGGTGTAACGTGACGTGTGCGTTTGCACAAATAAACGTTGCCGTATATTAGCTACACCTAAAGTACGTAAGTAAGTAGCGAATATATGTTGGTGGCACCCCTTGCGTCCAGTCCCACGATCTCAGCTACAGATACAATTTGCTCAATTCATCCCTTCCTGCGGTGGCCCCGTGTACTTGGCACCGCCAACACATGCAAAATACACTCACATTACACTACCGTGTGTGCAGACTTTGTTTCTTACTTTCATTCCCCATCCACGAATTCAAGAATACATTCACATTCTACTAATAAAAACACATTTACCTTCATTTTATTATCCCCAAACACAACATCATAGCAACAACATTTAAAAAACCTTTCGTTAAATAAAATCAAAATATTTAATACATGTCTATACGTTTAATCAACTACTAAGAAATTTTAAAATATATATTTCAACGCCTTAGCTAACCCTACAGTAATATACAAGTGTTATTCGAGTTGCATAAGCACTACAATTTAGGGTACATGCCCGGGAGGGGTCGGTGTTACGTCTTACCATTCGTAGACAGTCTACTAGCGATATCTATTGGTTAATAGATCGTCATTTTAAGTTGAAATACTAAATATTGCCTGTAGATGAATTTTAATCCTACCCTTAATTTAATACTATATGTAAAATAAAATATTAAAATCGCTTATGTATGGGAGTAATGATTCGTCTTGCGTTTATTAATGAACTTTGTATTTAATAGGCTTTGTCCATTGGTGAACTACAACAAGTATTCGGGAAGCAGTTCGGAGAGAAACAATAAGCTTCTTTACTTTGGTCCCAGCTTATACGAAACTTTTTAAATCTGTAACTGATGATGTCCGTCAATACTTGGACGTAATTACTGTTTCGGCCGTAAGTACTTTTATGATTAAAGATATATTTTTAGAAAAAGTAAAATACGATACGAAAAATGATCTCTCATTAGATATTTTTGTGTGTGCGTATATTTAGATATGGTATATCTAGACTTTGGTCCCTGATAATTAGTGAGATTAATTACAGTGGGTCGATCGCTCTGCTTTACAGATAAGTCAGGGAACACACACGTATAGTGTTCTGGATTTAGGTGTGTATGTATATCTAGTACAAATATATTGCTAACCATATGGCGAGCTCTCATCGCCACATATCCGCATGTGATATAATTGTGTTATCTCCTTACTTCACCCTTCCACATCCCTTCCTTGAACTTTTACTTCGCTGCGCCATCCCTTTTTTAAAGCCTCATTTCGTAGCGTCATGCTGTGTTTACTAATAGCCTAATAGCTGACTCACTAACTAATCAATCCATATCATGTATACCCACTACAACTAAACTCACTATCGCGCTTAAGTAATCGGTCTTTCTGTTGATTTATACACTGAAAAATATATGATAATTATACTAGGTTTTATTTGAGAATTACTGAACTTAATTATTAGCATGGTGTAATTAGCAATTTTTAATCACTCTTACAGTGAAGATACGTGTTTGTTCTAAGGATTATCGATGCCCTTTCTGCTTGGCCTAATACCATTCCTGATTACTATAAAAGTCAATAACTTGCAGATTTTTATATTTAATGTTTTATAACTAATAAATTATTTGATTCCAAAAAGTTTATAATCTTTCAGTAAAGCTCAAATATGCAATATAGTTTCAAAATGCGGGGTTTTTTTCAATAATTCCAATACATATGAATGTTATGAAGTATTGAATGTTTGCAATAACTATGAGTTGAAATACGAAACTATGTATTGAAATAGGGCAATATTGAAAAATGGCAGAGCGAAATAGGAAAGATCGGTGGCGAAAGTATTAAGTCCGGTTGAGTAGACTGATTCGCTATGGAAGCGCGCGTTCAGACGACACACCGAATGATACATTAACTAAACTGGCGTTATATTTTTTTGTTCAAAATTTAATCAAAGTGTAATCCTAGCTTTACGGCTTCGGGGCAATTAAAACACTGCAGGGCATCCGGAGTCCGAACTAAATACGCAATAAGTGCGATCTGCCGACAAATACGAAGTGACAGTCCTTCCGACCCGTTAGCTCCGTAAATCCCCGTGCGCGGCGCGCCGATTTCTAGCCGGACGCTGGTGTCCTGCAGTAACACATCTGCACCCCTACCATTCTCACCCATCCAGTCTCAGTATTATTTCTCGACAACAAATTAACAAATCTTTATTTAAAGTTTGCAATATTGAATCGCTCTTTTAGTCAATCCATTATTTAGCACCAAAGTTGTCTGTAAAGTATCAAATGCACTTTGGAAGACAACTTCAAGCACGTGTCTCAGGTAACATATGCAACAGGCGCTATATGTGGCCGTTATCTTCAAGAGTGTATATTTATTTTTCGTGTTCTCTTGTATCGTTATCTATAGCGGTATAGCACTAGCTCGCACACACATCAAGTGGATTATTTATTGGAAACGTTATTAATCCTGAAGACACCTTGCCGTATGTTGCTTTTCACAGAAATACATTATCAGAACACCTGCTGATATTTATGATAATCTTATCAGTGCCGATACCAATATAAGGTTAACGCTAATATATTCAAATTATATTTTATACAATATTTTATCATATAGGAATACATTTTTTAAGAATAGCTCATTTATATTTCTATATTGTTATTAATAAAAATGATCATATCGTAATTTGTATCATATGAACAATAATTATTGTGTTAGTTTTGAATGCAGTTCTCGAGGCGACTGCGTCTAGTTTGTTGTCGAGTACTTGTACCGACCGACCTACCGCGTTACGGCTTTATTATGATGGTTAACTTGGGCTGTTTATAGATAAGTACACGTTATAGGTGCTTGTAGAGAGGGCCTCGGACAAAGTTTGACCACTTTAAAGATAACGGAATAGTCTTGGGCTAGTCGCGAACCATAAATGTTCTGTTCCACTGGTATTAACGTCTTTACCCATTTACACTAGACTAGCCGTACGCCACCCTAAAGCTAAATTACTTACGAAACTTATTATACTTGACTTAAATCTATAAAATTATTGCTTACAATTAAAGTCATCAAGTCAAGTTTTTTAAGTGAAAATAAAATCCCATTTATTTTCTTCTCCTCTCAATTTAGAAAATTATTATAATTACCTTAAAAAATGACTTGTATTTATATAATAAAATCTATGTAACTCAAGACAAAATTAGATATAAAATAAGTTTTAGTAAAATCTCAATTAGATTTGAATCGGAAACCAAAAGATAAAGACCGGTAATTCGGCGAGTATTTAGCATGAGGAAATGAAAACAGTACTAACGTCTCGATCTTGATTTGCATAAATTATATGATTGCAGAACTTTGCTTACAGTATATATAGACTGAGTTCATGTGACATAATCTGGATTATCTAGAATTTAACGCCTCTTGTAGCTACTTCACGTTTATGGCAAGTCGTATAGTTATTAGTGACCATTTACCAACTGCCCGTTTCCTTCATACATGATGGCTCTCTAATTGTTGCAATTATTCCGATAACCGCACGAAACCTATTTCATATCATTGCTACACAGACGGCCACCAGATACGCTAGTCCAGATAGGTCATTACAATCAACTTATATATTATACATAAATGACTAACAAACCAATCAATCGAAAACTATTTTCGGACTAACGTTGATCTATTAATTATAGTTATATCTCTAGCCGTAATAAATTGATATGCTAAAATAGTTTTTTTTTGTTATCCAGAGTACCATGTATCCACCTTCGAAGATGAGATAGATGCTCTTACTGAAGATACTTCATGGACAGCCCTTAACCTAGTGCTCTCATCAACTAAGGAGACGTTAGATGATCAACTGGAATAAACCACCCCCTTTTAAACACCCAAACGATGAAAAATCATTGCAATTTACCGGCAGCTCAAAGATCAACACCCCATCCCACCCTTAATAAATAAAAACAAATATAATTTATTAAACATTATTTTTTATATGAATTTATATATTTGAATTAACTTTATAAACAATCATTTTTGTAATAATTATTTTTGTACATATATTACTCAGAATTAAAATAAAATATTATAAAATATACATATATTATTTAATTTATCTAAAAAATGGTACCTTTTCTCCTTTATTTACTTTTTCAGGTGTTTTTAATTAAAAATTTTGAGGTTAGAATTAACCTAAAAATTTTAATTAAAACTTTCAAAATTTTTTTGTCCAAAATGGTCAAAAAATGTTCAAAAATGTGTAAAAACGCTAATTAAATTTTGTAGGTTAAATCTAACCTCAAAATTTTAATTAAAAATTTTGAGGTTAGAATTAACTTAAAAATTTTAATTACCATTTTCAATTTTTTTTTGACAAAAATGGTCAAAAAATGTTCAAAAATGTGTAAAAACGCTAATTAAAATTTTTAGGTTAAATCTAACCTCAAAATTTTAATTAAAAATTTTGAGGTTAGAATTAACCTCAAAATTTTAATTAGCATTTTTAAGATTTTTTTGACCAAAATGGTCAAAAAAAATCGAAATTTTGCTAATTAAAATTTTGAGGTTAAATCTAACCTCAAAATTTTTAATTAAAATTTTTAGGTTAATTCTAACCTCAAAATTTTAATTGAATTTTATATAAGTTTAAAATTTTTATTTTTTTTTACAGTACATTTTAACTAAATGTAATGTTTTTTTAGGATGTTTTGAAGGAGTTTTAAGGTAAATTGAAAGAATGTGTGTATTTTTTATGATGTTTTTATTTAAAACCAAGTAATATACGTACAAAAATCAGTACAATTATTTAATTCAAATATATCAGCCCCTATTTTTAACAATATCAAAATACAACATTTAAATATATGATAAATCAATGATATACAATATACAAGTAATATTTATAACTGTAATAAATTAATTATAATAGAAATATATCATTTGTTTAACAATAAAAGTGTTTCATGCACTAATAACAACTTATAACAATTAAATTTTTGTGATTTTATTGTATGTTTTACGAAAATAAATTTCTACAATTATAAAAGTCTCATATTTACACTTAGATATTGTTTATAAATAGCAATAATAATATTATTGTCTATAATTAGTACCTAAAGACAGTAGAAATAATTTGGTAATTAAAAAAAAGTGCTTCTAAGAGCACAAAAAATATATTTCAATTCACGTTCATATAAGACGCGCGTTTGTTACATATTCTATTGTTGCCTATTTATTAATAAACTTATAAATAAAGTATTTAAATAGTATTATTTAAACAAATATAAAAAAATAACTCTTGTTGCATTATTTTAATGTTTAGCTATAGGAAATAATCATTTATAAAGAATGCCTATCATTTGTTCTTCAACAAAAATTGGTCTGCGAAACACATTTTTCACATTTGTATCCGGAATACATGAAGTAGAAAAGATAAATTGGAGACAGATATATACTCTCTCTTTCTATACGTTGGATAGACAGAGAAAGAGCGTGTAAAACATTTTGGTTAACTCTGGTTTGTACAGCTTAGAAACGCCTATAGTTTGAAACATTAATTAGCTAATAGCCCCTCCTTAAAAATATGCTGCTCCAATCAAATATAAGAACACAGCGTCTAAAATTTTACCAAATCTTGATAGAGCATGCACGATCCTTTTTTAACTTATAGTTTTATATGCTAATTATCGGAATCTTTCAGTCATACTACAGAGAAATTACCAGAAAGTTCGACTATGTAACCTAGTAGGTGAATTATATTTCGTATATCGTTCCTTTTTTAACTCGTTTTAAATTGCTAATTGATCAAGAATCTCTCTGTCTTACTACAGTAAAATATTTTTTACAGTACATTTTAACTAAATGTAATGTTTTTTTAGGATGTTTTGAAGGAGTTTTAAGGTAAATTAAAATAATATAAGTATTTTTTATGATGTTTTTATTTAAAACCAAGTAATATACGTACAAAAATCAGTACAATTATTTAATTCAAATATATCAACCCCTATTTTTAACAATATCAAAATACAACATTTAAATATATGATAAATCAATGATATACAATATACAAGTAATATTTATAACTGTAATAAATTAATTATAATAGAAATATATCATTTGTTTAACAATAAAAGTGTTTCATGCACTAATAACAACTTATAACAATTAAATTTTTGTGATTTTATTGTATGTTTTACGAAAATAAATTTCTACAATTATAAAAGTCTCATATTTACACTTAGATATTGTTTATAAATAGCAATAATAATATTATTGTCTATAATTAGTACCTAAAGACAGTAGAAATAATTTGGTAATTAAAAAAAAGTGCTTCTAAGAGCACAAAAAATATATTTCAATTCACGTTCATATAAGACGCGCGTTTGTTACATATTCTATTGTTGCCTATTTATTAATAAACTTATAAATAAAGTATTTAAATAGTATTATTTAAACAAATATAAAAAAATAACTCTTGTTGCATTATTTTAATGTTTAGCTATGGGAAATAATCATTTATAAAGAATGCCTATCATTTGTTCTTCAACAAAAATTGGTCTGCGAAACACATTTTTCACATTTGTATCCGGAATACATGAAGTAGAAAAGATAAATTGGAGACAGATATATACTCTCTCTTTCTATACGTTGGATAGACAGAGAAAGAGCGTGTAAAACATTTTGGTTAACTCTGGTTTGTACAGCTTAGAAACGCCTATAGTTTGAAACATTAATTAGCTAATAGCCCCTCCTTAAAAATGTGTTGCTCCAATCAAATATAAGAACACTGCGTCTAAAATTTTACCAAATCTTGATAGAGCATGCTCGATCCTTTTTTAACTTATAGTTTTATATGCTAATTATCGGAATCTTTCAGTCATACTACATTTTACTACATTTTAAATAATAATATTATTAGTATGACTGAAAGAATCCGATAATTAGCATATAAAACTATAAGTTAAAAAAGGATCGAGCATGCTCTATCAAGATTTGGTAAAATTTTAGACGCAGTGTTCTTATATTTGATTGGAGCAACACATTTTTAAGGAGGGGCTATTAGCTAATTAATGTTTCAAACTATAGGCGTTTCTAAGCTGTACAAACCAGAGTTAACCAAAATGTTTTACACGCTCTTTCTCTGTCTATCCAACGTATAGAAAGAGAGAGTATATATCTGTCTCCAATTTATCTTTTCTACTTCATGTATTCCGGATACAAATGTGAAAAATGTGTTTCGCAGACCAATTTTTGTTGAAGAACAAATGATAGGCATTCTTTATAAATGATTATTTCCCATAGCTAAACATTAAAATAATGCAACAAGAGTTATTTTTTTATATTTGTTTAAATAATACTATTTAAATACTTTATTTATAAGTTTATTAATAAATAGGCAACAATAGAATATGTAACAAACGCGCGTCTTATATGAACGTGAATTGAAATATATTTTTTGTGCTCTTAGAAGCACTTTTTTTTAATTACCAAATTATTTCTACTGTCTTTAGGTACTAATTATAGACAATAATATTATTATTGCTATTTATAAACAATATCTAAGTGTAAATATGAGACTTTTATAATTGTAGAAATTTATTTTCGTAAAACATACAATAAAATCACAAAAATTTAATTGTTATAAGTTGTTATTAGTGCATGAAACACTTTTATTGTTAAACAAATGATATATTTCTATTATAATTAATTTATTACAGTTATAAATATTACTTGTATATTGTATATCATTGATTTATCATATATTTAAATGTTGTATTTTGATATTGTTAAAAATAGGGGTTGATATATTTGAATTAAATAATTGTACTGATTTTTGTACGTATATTACTTGGTTTTAAATAAAAACATCATAAAAAATACTTATATTATTTTAATTTACCTTAAAACTCCTTCAAAACATCCTAAAAAAACATTACATTTAGTTAAAATGTACTGTAAAAAATATTTTACTGTAGTAAGACAGAGAGATTCTTGATCAATTAGCAATTTAAAACGAGTTAAAAAAGGAACGATATACGAAATATAATTCACCTACTAGGTTACATAGTCGAACTTTCTGGTAATTTCTCTGTAGTATGACTGAAAGATTCCGATAATTAGCATATAAAACTATAAGTTAAAAAAGGATCGAGCATGCTCTATCAAGATTTGGTAAAATTTTAGACGCAGTGTTCTTATATTTGATTGGAGCAACACATTTTTAAGGAGGGGCTATTAGCTAATTAATGTTTCAAACTATAGGCGTTTCTAAGCTGTACAAACCAGAGTTAACCAAAATGTTTTACACGCTCTTTCTCTGTCTATCCAACGTATAGAAAGAGAGAGTATATATCTGTCTCCAATTTATCTTTTCTACTTCATGTATTCCGGATACAAATGTGAAAAATGTGTTTCGCAGACCAATTTTTGTTGAAGAACAAATGATAGGCATTCTTTATAAATGATTATTTCCCATAGCTAAACATTAAAATAATGCAACAAGAGTTATTTTTTTATATTTGTTTAAATAATACTATTTAAATACTTTATTTATAAGTTTATTAATAAATAGGCAACAATAGAATATGTAACAAACGCGCGTCTTATATGAACGTGAATTGAAATATATTTTTTGTGCTCTTAGAAGCACTTTTTTTTAATTACCAAATTATTTCTACTGTCTTTAGGTACTAATTATAGACAATAATATTATTATTGCTATTTATAAACAATATCTAAGTGTAAATATGAGACTTTTATAATTGTAGAAATTTATTTTCGTAAAACATACAATAAAATCACAAAAATTTAATTGTTATAAGTTGTTATTAGTGCATGAAACACTTTTATTGTTAAACAAATGATATATTTCTATTATAATTAATTTATTACAGTTATAAATATTACTTGTATATTGTATATCATTGATTTATCATATATTTAAATGTTGTATTTTGATATTGTTAAAAATAGGGGTTGATATATTTGAATTAAATAATTGTACTGATTTTTGTACGTATATTACTTGGTTTTAAATAAAAACATCATAAAAAATACTTATATTATTTTAATTTACCTTAAAACTCCTTCAAAACATCCTAAAAAAACATTACATTTAGTTAAAATGTACTGTAAAAAATATTTTACTGTAGTAAGACAGAGAGATTCTTGATCAATTAGCAATTTAAAACGAGTTAAAAAAGGAACGATATACGAAATATAATTCACCTACTAGGTTACATAGTCGAACTTTCTGGTAATTTCTCTGTAGTATGACTGAAAGATTCCGATAATTAGCATATAAAACTATAAGTTAAAAAAGGATCGAGCATGCTCTATCAAGATTTGGTAAAATTTTAGACGCAGTGTTCTTATATTTGATTGGAGCAGCATATTTTTAAGGAGGGGCTATTAGCTAATTAATGTTTCAAACTATAGGCGTTTCTAAGCTGTACAAACCAGAGTTAACCAAAATGTTTTACACGCTCTTTCTCTGTCTATCCAACGTATAGAAAGAGAGAGTATATATCTGTCTCCAATTTATCTTTTCTACTTCATGTATTCCGGATACAAATGTGAAAAATGTGTTTCGCAGACCAATTTTTGTTGAAGAACAAATGATAGGCATTCTTTATAAATGATTATTTCCCATAGCTAAACATTAAAATAATGCAACAAGAGTTATTTTTTTATATTTGTTTAAATAATACTATTTAAATACTTTATTTATAAGTTTATTAATAAATAGGCAACAATAGAATATGTAACAAACGCGCGTCTTATATGAACGTGAATTGAAATATATTTTTTGTGCTCTTAGAAGCACTTTTTTTTAATTACCAAATTATTTCTACTGTCTTTAGGTACTAATTATAGACAATAATATTATTATTGCTATTTATAAACAATATCTAAGTGTAAATATGAGACTTTTATAATTGTAGAAATTTATTTTCGTAAAACATACAATAAAATCACAAAAATTTAATTGTTATAAGTTGTTATTAGTGCATGAAACACTTTTATTGTTAAACAAATGATATATTTCTATTATAATTAATTTATTACAGTTATAAATATTACTTGTATATTGTATATCATTGATTTATCATATATTTAAATGTTGTATTTTGATATTGTTAAAAATAGGGGTTGATATATTTGAATTAAATAATTGTACTGATTTTTGTACGTATATTACTTGGTTTTAAATAAAAACATCATAAAAAATACTTATATTATTTTAATTTACCTTAAAACTCCTTCAAAACATCCTAAAAAAACATTACATTTAGTTAAAATGTACTGTAAAAAATATTTTACTGTAGTAAGACAGAGAGATTCTTGATCAATTAGCAATTTAAAACGAGTTAAAAAAGGAACGATATACGAAATATAATTCACCTACTAGGTTACATAGTCGAACTTTCTGGTAATTTCTCTGTAGTATGACTGAAAGATTCCGATAATTAGCATATAAAACTATAAGTTAAAAAAGGATCGAGCATGCTCTATCAAGATTTGGTAAAATTTTAGACGCAGTGTTCTTATATTTGATTGGAGCAACACATTTTTAAGGAGGGGCTATTAGCTAATTAATGTTTCAAACTATAGGCGTTTCTAAGCTGTACAAACCAGAGTTAACCAAAATGTTTTACACGCTCTTTCTCTGTCTATCCAACGTATAGAAAGAGAGAGTATATATCTGTCTCCAATTTATCTTTTCTACTTCATGTATTCCGGATACAAATGTGAAAAATGTGTTTCGCAGACCAATTTTTGTTGAAGAACAAATGATAGGCATTCTTTATAAATGATTATTTCCCATAGCTAAACATTAAAATAATGCAACAAGAGTTATTTTTTTATATTTGTTTAAATAATACTATTTAAATACTTTATTTATAAGTTTATTAATAAATAGGCAACAATAGAATATGTAACAAACGCGCGTCTTATATGAACGTGAATTGAAATATATTTTTTGTGCTCTTAGAAGCACTTTTTTTTAATTACCAAATTATTTCTACTGTCTTTAGGTACTAATTATAGACAATAATATTATTATTGCTATTTATAAACAATATCTAAGTGTAAATATGAGACTTTTATAATTGTAGAAATTTATTTTCGTAAAACATACAATAAAATCACAAAAATTTAATTGTTATAAGTTGTTATTAGTGCATGAAACACTTTTATTGTTAAACAAATGATATATTTCTATTATAATTAATTTATTACAGTTATAAATATTACTTGTATATTGTATATCATTGATTTATCATATATTTAAATGTTGTATTTTGATATTGTTAAAAATAGGGGTTGATATATTTGAATTAAATAATTGTACTGATTTTTGTACGTATATTACTTGGTTTTAAATAAAAACATCATAAAAAATACTTATATTATTTTAATTTACCTTAAAACTCCTTCAAAACATCCTAAAAAAACATTACATTTAGTTAAAATGTACTGTAAAAAAAAATAAAAATTTTAAACTTATATAAAATTCAATTAAAATTTTGAGGTTAGAATTAACCTAAAAATTTTAATTAAAAATTTTGAGGTTACATTTAACCTCAAAATTTTAATTAGCAAAATTTCGAATTTTTTTGACCATTTTGGTCAAAAAAATCTTAAAAATGCTAATTAAAATTTTGAGGTTAATTCTAACCTCAAAATTTTTAATTAAAATTTTGAGGTTAGATTTAACCTAAAAATTTTAATTAAATTTTCACACCTTTTTGAACATTTTTTGACCATTTTTGTCAAAAAAAAAATTGAAAATGGTAATTAAAATTTTTAGGTTAATTCTAACCTCAAAATTTTTAATTAAAATTTTGAGGTTAGATTTAACCTAAAAATTTTAATTAGCGTTTTTACACATTTTTGAACATTTTTTGACCATTTTGGACAAAAAATTTTTGAAAGTTTTAATCAAAATTTTTAGGTTAATTCTAACCTCAAAATTTTAATTAATTTTTTTATTATTTGAAGCAAAATGTGCTCTTAGAAGCACATTCATCTGAAAAACAAAAAGGTTTGTATTCTAAATAAGAAGATTTAAATTAGTTTCATACATTTATTTAAATAATTCAAAATCGATACAGTAATATATTAATAAATTGATCATTTTATAATAAATACATCATTCTATAATAAAAAATATGCATTATAAATAAAGATTCATTTTTGGGGTGTTTTTAAAGGGGGTTGTTATCCCAGTTGATGTCGTCGGACGTCTCCTTAGTTGATGAGTGCAGATTTAGGGCGGAGTTTAGGGCAGAGTGCATTGTCCACGATATATCTTCAGTAACAGTATCCATTTCATCCCCAAAGGTCGATATAAGGTAATCTAGACAACAGAAAAAAAAATTATCATATCAATTTATTACGACAAGGGATGTTAATTACAATTAATTAATCATCCGGTAAGATTTACAAGAAATTCTAAAATAAAAAATTGTTTATAAAATTATTGTTTACAACTTTAATTAAATACATTTCATGTATTAACATATATGTCACCTATGAGCATCATTCTTTAGCATAGCTTTAAATAAACACATATTTTATTGTGAATTTTTAATATATGTTTACTATCCAGCAATTATTAATTATGTACACATATGTCATGAATTCATACAGAAAACGAGAAAACATTATAAATATTCGTTTGATGTGAATAAAACAAAATTGTTTGTCAATATGGACATACTATAAATATGAATTTATACATGAGCTACAAATTTGTTTGTTATTAAAAATACTTATTCATCAAATTACCAAAACAATCACCGCAAGTTGCAAAATTTTTAAGCGATAACTAGACTAGAAAATCGACTTAAGATATTTATTACAAATATCGTCATTATATTATAGTAATTTATTACAAAAATAATCATGTAGCGATGTCCGATTGATCATGTAGGCTATACAGTATAATTCAGTTGTATATATGTACATTCGCAGAAAAGATTTTGAAATGAGCCGGAGGCTCATAGTGGTAAACAAGTCAGGGGTAGCTAAGGTAGATATAACTGTTAGTGAGTCCAACAACTGGAAGGGATCGGAGAAGAACCCTTTCTCATCCGAAGCTGGACGGCAACTACGAACGCCGCCAGAGAGAGGAACAAAGTTGTAAGCTGGAGGGACAATGTCCAGTCTATAAACTGGAACAGGCAGCTAGCACATCAGATACCCGGTGTGGGGTACGAATGATGGTAGAAAGGGGTGAAGGGGATCAACGAATTGTTATAAGGGTGAATTGCTGATTTACAACCGAAACTCGAACTCAGAATCTTACAAGACAGATTAATTACATTCTCTATATATATGTATATACATACGTGCACCGTATCTAGTAACAGTTATATTACAATTCGATGGATTTATGATGAAAATTTATTTAATTGTAATTTTTGAGTAAAGAATTATGAAATATACACATCCTGCTAGATGTCCATTTGGGATGTTGCATGTGTAAATGGTAGAATGGTGTTAATGAGACACATGTGTAATGGTATACAAAATTTTACATTTGCAAATGAAGTCGTAAATCTTTCGTCTGTTATAGAACCAATTAATTACCGCGACAAATTACACAGCGAAATTGAAGAGATAAGATCATTCTGCTGTGGCAGGAAATATGTATATACCTAACAGGTAAGCATGTCCACGATATTTTACCAACCGCGGCGTGAAAAGTTACTCTAACCTTGGATCACGAATCAATTTTTCATTTTTAATAAAAAAAATTATGATACACATATTACTTCATTTCTATTAAAGGATAATGACACACATAATTATTTTTAATGCTCTCATGTCTAAATATTTAGGAAAGCTAAAAATAATTTATTTAAAATTAAATATTTTCTTCATAAATAATTTTGTACCACCAAAATAAATCGTATGTTACTGAATTGAAATTCAAAATCAATTTCGGGGTATGTAATCAAATGGAACTAAATAATTTTTTCCAGCCTCGAATGAGCATTAAGTTCTTGTGACTAATCGTACAAGTTGTCCAAAGTTCCATCAACAAGTACACGTACAATTAATCTTTGTTCAAGGAACAAGACATTCCGTTTGGGTTACCAGGACCGTGTGTAACGATATGGTCCAACTATCGGGTCGAAAGTGTCACCGATTGACCAGCGGCCGTCGTCTCACTGCTACTCCGGGATTCGACGAATATCCTACCAAAGCTTAGTTTGTCGCGCAATAATTTTACGGAATTCAATTCGTTTCCAAATTACCATTTCATATTTAATACAAACATATACTTGTAATTTTAAAGAAATATAAATTGTATTTAAATAATACAACATAAATATAAATTGAAATTCTTTATATAGTTCGGTTTGAGTTAAAAATTGACTTGTATTTTGGGTAAGGGTGAAAATATTTTGGGATATAGTATAGGGTAAGTTGACCAGTACCACTGAAACTAACTTGTTAAATTACTGAAACTGTAATTCTGCGTCTGCTGGTCTAATAGTCCCTAGTGTCTGAATGTCTCCGGATTCTCTTTCCGCTTGTGCTGCCCTCAGTGGACGGCGCGTCAGCGTTCGAGACGCTAAATGTATTCAGAATACTCTAGCTGAAGCCCATTGCACATTGTACCTACTATACCTTAGTAGACACATCACAGATAGAGAGGGACAAGTATATTTAGTAAGGAACTGTGCTGGTCAAATTCTCAGTTGAGATTAACGAAGATTTCGCAGAGACCTTTGTTACGGGTTACGGGTGTTAAATGACGTCTTATGTTTATTTATGGTGCTAAGGTGAGGGATTTATCTAGATTCTAGACTATAATGGCCATTCCCTACTTTTATGTACATGGTTATTTTTGAAGAATTTTATTAAAATTTGCGTCAACGAGCGGATTATTTTTAATTGTAGTACAAAATGTAGGCATATAATAAATGATTGTTGAAATATTCTATAACAATTTGTGTATATATTTAATATATAGTTTTAGCCTGTATGAATAGTTAATGTTGGTATGGTGAACAACGAGCGTACGATTAAGTCCGCCGAAGCCCAAGTTTAGTGTGTGCACAGTGTGGTCAAGTTGTGCGGGGTCCCCTTGTTATTGGTAACTAATAACTGCCCTTGAGGCAGCATGAGTCTGAAGCCAAGTATACGAGGCGAGCAACCAGTCGTATAACTGTGTGTATGTTTACCTTAGGTGACCGACCGGACCCTGAATTATCTATGTAAACTTTACTTACCATCGGCGAAAGAGTACCGAACTGACGTTTTGGTCTGATTGCAAATAATCGATTCGACCGATCACTACCACAGAGCAAAAGTGACATTACTACTAACATTTACCGAATTTAACTCACAATACAATCATAGCTAAACTAAACCACTAAGCTAGTAGTAAACATAAAAAAGTAAATTAAGAAACTTGCATATTTGATAATTGTTAAAGTAATCATCATTGCCGGTGGAACTAACAGTTATTTATCATCATCAGATATAAAATCAATCTCTGTTTTTAATCACAGTGGCCGGTGCAGTGATAGAAAAACCTATTAAATGACTTGGCATGTATTCAATTCAGTCACAAACCACTTATTACTATTATAAAAATGCATTTCATAATTCAATCCGGCATCGAGCACACAAACAGCCAACTTTAATCACTTAACAAACGAAATTACTATCGTTCCTCATCTGTCCCTAAATGCTAACACCATGGTGATACCTATTTTTAGTTAGGGGTCTATTTTGGCTGTTTGTTTATCAAGGAGTCATTTACAAATACCTATTTAGACAATTTAGTTAGAAGCGACGTTTAGTTTATTATGTGTATGAAAATCGATTGACTTCTTAAACGCTGTTGTTGTCCAATCTTTAGAAGTTATAGCCGCCATCTGGAGGCGTACGAAGCAAATTGACTTCTCTTGTCGAGACACTTGACCACCCGTAGTTGCATCACTTTAGTCCATTTCCTTCATAACCCATATACAGGGAAAAAAGCGCTATTACTTATATAACCAGAGTTACGATCTTTTCAGATTGTTAAAGCGAGACGAAACCACAATAAGCTTTCAAGTCTCTTTTTATGTGTACACCCGTATAGTTAATTTCGATACATTTAGTGATGAAAATGAAACAGATACACTGAATAGCGAATGTCATTTCGCATGGTTTAAATCCCGTCATCGCAATGCTCCGCTAATAAATCACCTCGCACGCCACTCGACCATCGTCGCATCGCACTCGCACTCATGCATCTTTGATGCACTTCATCTCTGTCGGAATATGATTATCTTAGTTGTACACTTCATCCATCATGCAGCAGTTGACCAGACCAAGCACAGGCAGCCGTGGGGTCACTTCTTGCGATTCTGTTCCCTGCCACGTCATCCGCTCGTCCTTCTTGTCGCCTTTCTCTTACGATGCATTCAGCGATACATACACTCCCCAACATTATTATTTCGTCAGGATATTTAACCATTCTCTCTTAAATTTCGTAAAATACATCAATTGTTTTCGTGGAAAATTTGCTTATAATACGATTTTATTCAATTGCCTATTATAAAATATATTTTACATTTTATGGAGCTATCGGTTTAAATAATGAAATCGACAGTGTTTTTAATGCATTTTTGTACTATTAATATTTTGACGTTTTTAATTATGGGAAAAAAACATTTCGGTAATGGTAACATTATTGGCAAAAATAATTAGTGAAAGTATGCAATATAATTATAATTTATTGACAAACTAAATAAAATAAAATTCCGCGGCACGAGTAAAAGTGATACATGTATATGTATTTAAAAATCTGACACCATTACACAGTTTTTATTAATATTATTTTTATACCCACAAAATTAGTATCGATCAATTTTTTATTACTTTTATGTGGGTTAAATAAATGACACGTATATTATAAATCGGTCAATTTAAAACCATATTTGAAATAATCATAGTTGGTGTTACTAAGAAAGATTTTCTTTGAAAGGGTTGCCATGACACTAATTGTAAGTAGAAACGATATGAATTTAAATGATAATTAATCGTTTGTTCCTTCACGAATGTTACACTGGGTAATAATTAAAAATGGGTGTAATTGTTGCTTGTCATATATCATGTGTCATGCGACTCTTGGAAATTATCTAGTGTATGCATTAAGACAATCATATTTAATTATGAAAGCTTTATGCTTTTTCATTACAATTCCATTAGTTACAAAATTGTTTTTCGTGTTTTATTGCTCAAAATCAAAATTCTACGTATTTTTACACTGCTTACTTCTTGGAAAAAAATCTACTATAATATCGAGATTTCATGATGCAATTTGTGACAATTTTCTACAAAGGGGCGAAATTGTGCAAAAATAGATGATTGAAGAACTCGTTTAGGTATATGGGAAACTTTTAATTGTTTCCGCAATGAAATAATTAGTTAGTTGCCTTTTACTACAAACTGCGACAGTTGATTTTATATCTTTTTTTGTTTAAAACTAATTGAACTAACTGGAGCATTTAATACGAAATTCTATTTTTTTTTTTTGTAGAATTCACTTACTTGTGGTATATTGTCATTAATTTAAAAATATTGTAAAAAAAATCTATGATTGAAATAAAATGCGTAAGACAACCTTAAATAGCAGGCTAATTCAAATATAATACTAATAGTTTTTTATTGTGGGAGTGAGCCATGTTAATCAACCTACATTCTTATAATTACAGTATAAAAATATATATAAATATCATAAACCGCTATTTATAAGATAATCAAGCTAAAACTTCCCTAATGTTTAGACAAGGTGTCTGTTAATGTTGATGTACCATAGACGATTAATATATCAAGGCAGAAATGTAACTAATAACTCTAATGTATTTATTATATTTTTATATATAGCTATATTTATTTTTTACGCATGTTTTTCTCATCAACTTTCCTTTTATTAATTCTTAAATATAAATTAATCTTTTATAAATAGTCAATCATAAATTTGTTTAAATGTGTTTTAAAGTTATTTATTGTTGAACAAAAAATATTTTATTTATGAATTTATGTTGAGGCTTTTGTTGTATTTTAAAAAATTTTATGTTTGTAGAATTGGAGGATAACTCATAATGGAGTATTAAAAAAAATGTGGTAAATGTTATTTATAATTTTCTAATATATTTCGGGCTCTTTCGTGTTGAAATTTATATAGATAGTGATGTAAAGTTAGACAAATGATAGATAGTAGGTATAATAGTAGGTTGCGTGTTTTAAAAGTCAATCACGCATGCATACACACACACACACACACACATATATATGCAATTTAGGTAAAGCGAAAAGGTGTTAGTTATTTCTAATCTTCTACGTGGAAAACTTTTTACGAATGACATTTTATTGTTGTTAATTAGGGAGCAATTTCGTTTCGTCAACCTCGACCCACATTTTTTTCTGTCGCTCTTTTTCCCTAAGCGGTATGAAAAATTCAGACATAATTATACGTAATGTTCTCTTCGTGTTGCTTGCGAGTCCTGTAAATTTCGGCGCGCCTATATTCTTCAGGGACTGAGACAGACAATCTATGAAATGCTGATTCCCGTTTTCCTATCTACTTCCAACAATCTATCACATAATTTCTCTTATTTTAAGGGTTTATCATGAAAAGTTCTAAATATATTTTGAATATAAATAAATATGCAATAATTTGAATATATATAAATGTATGAATATTAGCAGAATGTCTAGATCTAGAACGATAGTTAAGAGCTACATATAAGCGCGCTGGGTGTGCCAGTTGTCCCGAGAGATGGCAATAGGAGCGGCCGCCCGTCTTGCCGTGCCCTGACGGTGGTAGATTGTACTAACAGCTAGGTGTGTTGTTCCCTTAGCGTGATGGCTTCGCTCCTAAAGTAAACTAGCCACTGCGCGACGCATTAATGAACCGGGCTAATTCCAACTCTATCCTTTTCACATTATCTCTCTTCGTGCTCTTTATTTTCTTTTTAGTTATTAAAAAATTGATGACGTCAACAGTAAGTTTAATATGCACTTGGGTGACATGTGCCACTGTGTCTGCGCATAGCTGCCTTGATTATTATTAATTGTTCGTGCTTTTAATTATATTGTTCTTGCCGTTTTTTTTATACCCTGGCTTGAATCCCCTTGCGACTATGTCCCGTTTAGAGTACTTTGACCAGGTAAATAAATGAATTATGTACTAAATTAGATGTTATCAGCGGTTGGGAATTTGACTGGACATTTTCATGCAGCGAAAAGTTCACCTGGTGACTATTTTCTATGTTGTCTTCTAGCGCATAAATTTGGTTTAGTTGGAATCGAATATTTACGCACTTGCTTTTGATAATAAGACGGAACAATACGGTTGACACTTTGGGTCGCTTGTTATCAAATTGAAATCTTAGGGAATTGCTCCATAAACACTTGCGGTTTTCCTGTAAGACTGAAACCTGATGACAATAGTCCGGTACTACATGGGTTAGACCATTACCTATTGTTGCATTCTAGTCTAATGTCACTGTCCTCTAGTCATCAGATCCACCTCCCCAAAATTTACTATCCGCGATAAAATATCTAATTTACTTATATAAATGTAAACACACTCAAAAATAAATAAATATATATAAAATCAAGCTAATCAATTTCTGAGTAATTTTGAAATTCTATAATAATATAGCAACTAATACAGTAATATAGTGGAGGAATAAAGAGAGTGAGTAGGTAACCAATAACAAAAAGCGCTCCGCGAGCAGAAAGCAAAAAAAAAAATAAACGCAGTCGACAGTGGTATTTGCAAAACGATTACAACGCAAAAATAAGCAAATATTTCGCATTGTGCGCGTATGAAAACAGCCACAATTCGTTACGGATGATTTTTCCATTGTCGTAAATACAATTAATATTCTATACGCGGGTTTTGGTTAGTTTACTTTCATTTACAATGCGTTTTAATATACACTAACCACGAAATTCACAATAGCCACCAACTAGCCAGCTACAGGTTGTGAAATGTATGCTCTCCCACAAATTATTATCTATTTCACATTTATATTTCAATTTCTTTCCCAACAATCATATTGGTTGTCCAAACAGACATTCATTATTACCAATATCAATCATTCTATTCATCATTTAAAAAAAAACACACACACACACACACATGAGACCTTATAGCTTATAATAAATTTAAACAAAATTAGAAAAACTTTATTAAACTTTGAAAAACGGTGTAAATTTGTATGTTTATCAGTAAATAAAATAAAAAAAAAATATTGAGAAACAATTAACTGTCGATACATGTGGATCTTTCTATTGAAATATAAATGACAATTGTACACACGTGACTTAATAAAAACATTTATATGAAAGGAATATTATATCTATAAACATTACGCACTCTCCACATAAATATTCAAAAAAAATAACTATAGAAAATACCTATTATAATAATAGACGCAATGATAATTGACAGTATAGATAATTACCTATATTGTACTCTGCATTGTGTCTAAGATCACGCATATAAAAAAAATAATAACGCAGTAGTATAAATAATGACTTAATAAATAATAAATGATGAGTTTCCCATTAAATTGTGAATTGAATAGACGCATGACACTAAAACAAAATCCCATACGATATTTATTACAGAAATTAACAATCCCGCTCATTTTTAATAAACAATTCAATTCTTATCATTTTATAATAAACTGTATAAAATATTCAAAAAAATGGAAGCTAATAATATGTTTAAGGTCTTTTTTGAGTGAGGTGTTGATTTATCGTATGGGTTTTCGATTCATGGAAACGCACGAAAAAGATTTTTAATGTATTGATGAACAGAGACACCTATATTGGTATGAGTGAAACGAAAACGGCTGATGATACCTAAGGCAATGAACGTGCATGTGTTCACAATATCTTAATGTATAAAATATCCTTTTGTTGGCGGTATATCAAGGTACGCATATGTTCTGTGTGAAGATAAAATCAACGGTAGCCATTACATGCCCGACGTACGTATAAGAATATGTGTGTGCGTGGGTCTAATAATGTCCAGCCTAAATACAGACTAGCGCTGTGTGTTTTATAGGTCTGTCTTATCAGATATAGTGAATATTTAATGCAAGGTTTCCAGTGAACTCCAATACCTCATCAGGGACAACGTACTCAGTAGCGTTCGTCAACCACAGATGCCTATACGATTATATGGGATAAGACATTTTTTTGGCGAAATTAAAAGCGGAGCGTGTATAAGTCCGCATCTTATACTTCAGTCTTGCAGAACCTATACCACTCAGCAATGAGATCTTATGGTGGAATTGTATGGTTTTATGAATAAAAATTGTAAAATGAATCAAAGTAATATGTTTGATTTGTTTTGTAGTAGCAACGCCACTGTTTTGTAAATGGTGACACGCGTGCTTTGGTCACGCGTGTGCAATGTACGTCGCGTGAGTATTCCTTCCGCAGCGTAGGTGGACAACGTCGCGTCGGAGTGCGACGAAAAAACCTCAAGAAATTAAGGGACATTTACATATTCATCACGGTAATGTTCACTGTGTACCCAAGATTAAACTAACCTGATATATATATATTTTTCTACACGGACTCTTTTACGTTCATTAATGCGACCGCCATTACTTTCACTTGTACAAACATATAAATGGGCAAATGTAAACAGACAACAAGTCAAAAGTATTTTTAATAGTTATGCGCAAAAATAATTATCATATCAAATATTTTTTTGGGTTACTTAGTTGAGTTATGGAAACTATCAGAAATAAAAAATACGAAAAAATGATTAATTCTCATCTATACTCGTATATCCGCAGTTTTAACATTTCATAGATTATATAGTCTATTTTGTTTTGTTTTTTAAAATACCGACAAACATAGTTGATTGATGAATTGAGATAGCGTAATTAATATAATAAAAATAAGATATTTTCGAATTTTAATTTTCTTGTAATTTTAAACAATATTTCAAACAAAAATTACCTCAAAGATACTTTAGAAACAATGCGGCATTAGAATAAATTTTGTTAAATATAAAATAATACTTCATCTAAAATTAACTGATTCAATAAAATAAGAATAAAAGATACAAAATTGATAATTTACGACTAGTTTCAGGTATTAAAGCATCTTCAGCTCTGAAGACCTGGAGATGGTGGTATATGAAGGATTTTGTTTTTACGAATTGCAGATGCAAAATGATATGAAAAGTATAAATAATGAATTGAAATTGTCGCAATTGTATATAGATAGTGTACTTTGCACATATCTGTGACCACAAATCCAGTTAATGTTAGTTGATTGTGGTTCACCATAGTCATGATTGATCAACTAAATGTATGTCACTTCACCTGCCCATTCACGGTACTCAAATGCACACTGTTTCTGTTTATCAGCGTCGTTTTATACTCATTTTAAGCATTTTGTTTGTGCTTACGCTTATAAAATATTTACTTTCCTATTCGTAGCATTATTAAATTTTATAATCATAAAAAAATTCAATCTCGAAATTTTTACCGAAATAAACTTTTTGACCTTCTATAAATATTTTTTTAATGATATCTGTATGTGTGTGTGTATGCGCGCGCGCGTGTGTGTGTGTGTGTGTAAAGATTATTATTGAAATAAAAAATGTATTGAAATAAATTGCGTATAAGACATTGCGGATATTTTACCAAATCTGTACAAATATAGATTATAGATGCAATGCAGCATTTTAAAAAGACATTGCTCGGGTTCAGGTGTTAAAACAGTTGGAGGATGAGTTCTGTAAATTTATATAGCGCATTTGATATAAAAGTAATAGACCCTTTCAGGCAAAAATTAAAAACGAATTAATTATATTTTGTACGATGTCGTTACGCGTTGCAGCAATATTTCACGTGGCAGAGTGGTCCTAGCGTTGTCGCAGTTATAACTATAGTCTTTTGCTATTGTTTCCGTTGATGTTTAGGGTATCTTTGTATCGCATCTCACGCTACACTAGCCTCGAAGCCGGGGACGGGGCCCGGAGCCGGAGCCTAAAGTGTCCTCACGCACGCACCCATGATACCCTATCGGAGACTAACCCGGCACCACACAAACCTACATACGTATATTATTACACGCGTCGATATAGATGTCGTTAAGAGATTTTGAACGTGTGCATTATTTATCAAAAAAACGTTTTTTCCTACTGGTCTTCCATTTTTCGATGTCTTTGTTGCTCGAGCATTCTTTTATTTCTTTGCCCATTACTATTTGATGGTAATGCGTGTTTACGCACTAAATCATACATTTCGTTTCATTTCGAATATGATTGTTATTATGTTTTCAACAGTGTAACTGTTTTCATTTTGACATGTATTTTCAGGGGCTGGGTAATACACATTCTCACACAATGGTATAATTTTATTTCATTTAGTGATTTTAAACTATCAAAACACGTTTTTGAATTGTGTTTCATTTGTGATATTTGATATAAATATTCTATTTAAATTTTATGGGTGTGTCAGGTGTCAAACATCGAAAGAATATTTTATTATTTACCAGACAAATATTTTTGTTGTTTTTTGAATGTAATTAAAATTTACAGTTCAAACAGACCATAATTTGAGAAACAATTAGTCTATGCCCAACTGGCATTCGGAAACATTTTCTCATTTAAGGATGTTATAAACTTAAGATATCAGCGGGTTGTTAAGACAACAGATGCGTGACATGTATTATACGTTTCACGATCAGTCTTCGTCGTAACCAGGCCCCACACACCCATAAAATGCAATAAACACCTTAATTTTTCAAAATTGCCTCAAACGTCATCTTCAAACATATAATTGCTATTAAATTCGCTATAGGTTCCCTACAGTTCTGGCAGGTTGTCTATTGTTTTCTTACAACAAAATTGCCATATGGATATAATTATTTAACCGCCAGCTCCAAAAATATTTAACTAAAAATTGTTTTCTTACTCAAAATCAATTATTGCGAAATATAATTAGAGTATGTTTAACATTTAACTGATTAAAATTTATAACTAGGCGAGTTCATTCAGCACACTAATGATGTGATAATTATATTGTAAATAAGCGTTAGGTACTAAATATTTCATCGATACTCTATTTACAATAAGTATTAGTATTTTATATTGATACAATTTAATTTATACGCGTTTGATTTTAAAATTGCTATTTATTTAATTATAGTATCGACTACCAAATATATAAATATAATTGACTCCTATAAGCAATACATATTCGACTCGTTTTAATTTCTATTAAATAAATGCATGCATCAATTAATTTATTTAAATTGCAGAGAAAAAATTCATAATACTTTATAGAAAAGTCATGAAACATATTTTGCACCCGTGCGTTGCGTTCCAGTCCGCTGCAGGCGGGTTTCTTAACGTCCGGTCTGTCACGCGTCACAGATCTGTTCGCGTGCCGTAAACATCACCCCGCCTAACCCTTAACCCACAGCAAACGTCTTAAGATCTGAGCTCTTCCGGTAAGCATATGTCCCCTTACCAGTCGGTGGCTTACAAGACGTTCAACAGTTGTGTTCACAACACACAAAAAAAAAACCGACAAGGTAATTGATAACTTTAGGATAGACGTTTATTACTCAAATATTTTTTCACAAAATTATAATTAACAAACAATACTAACGAGTTATAATAGCTACAAAGTCCCACACTTGGCTTTTTTATACGTGGTATTAAGATACAAATATATACATTTAAAAAAAATTCTACGGTATATAATAATTTTAAATACTAAACACTTTTTCACTCTAAATATTCGAGACAAAGTTAAATGTAAATCTATAAATATTCAGGGAAGATCCAAATAAATTTATTTTTTTTATGAATACACGCGTAAAAATATCGTTAATATATATTTTTTTAATAAATGCATTACAGACACGTGCTCAATTGAGTAGTGTGGTACGGGCTTGTGTGTATGTACAGTATTGGGCGGCTCGTGCCATACGCAAAATCACCCAACTTGAACAGTAGACAACTGTCCGTATAGCACCCCCTTCGCGTTGTCTTAGATAATATTAAGAAAATTTCCGTTAAAAAGTGGGGAGTTGAATAGATAGAGCCCCAACGGAATTTCAAAAATGATGGTGATAATACCATTGATGCACTCAGTCTGCCTTTTGAGTTTCTACGGTGTTGTTCGTTTTTGAGTTTAAAGAAAGGTGCAATATTCAGTGATATTTAGTATTAATTTTATTTTTCACTCGTTAATTTTATTAGTTCATTAAAACATTAAATAATATTAGATTTTCAGGCTGTGACATATTTGCAAATTTTTACGAAAATTCAGGTAATATATAATAATATATTTTTTTAAGTTTACGAATTTATTTCCAAACGCGAAATTGCTTATTTATTTAAATCATAATTTATTAAAATCTATCGAATTTGAAAAAGTTTACCGGGCTGATTTTAATGATTTATTTTTGCCGCCAAAATCATACTTGTACGTTATTGATAAAAAACATTTAAAATGCGGATAATATCAATTAAATATTAATTAATTTAAGAACACATTATAAATAGTAAAAAATGTTCATATTCAAATTACTGTTATAGAATATGGCGGGTTGCATATATCTGCGGGTTGCATAGATTTAGGTGTTGCTGAAATATAAAATCGTAATGTGTTTTGTTTTTAATAACGCGTTAATGTTATTAAATAAAGTAAACAAATAAAATATTTTTAATCTAAACAAAAGAGTAAATGAATTAATTAGTAAATCGAGTTGTAATTTTTGTTGATTTAAATATGAAGTATGAAGACTATTTAAACATGGTGTGGATAATTATTTATATATCGCGGTAAAATATGAAGAAAAAAGTTGGTGCAGAGAATGTTAACATTTACCGTGTAAATTTAATCTTTTATTCAAGTAAATATAATGTTATTACAGTGAAATAAGTCCGTTTAAATACAGGGGAATTGTAATTAAAATATCACGGCTCCTCGTGTGCGACCTAAAGCGATATATGTAGAAAAATTAAGTAAAATTAAATGAAATTAGCGAAAGGCGTCCGCTCGGAAAAACGAATCAAGTTCCGTAGTACGTCACTTGCTGTTTTTATGTCGGTTGAAAAGAAAGAACTGTACTTGCACATGACTTTTTTCTACGTTTTAGTCTTTGTGCGCGGTTTATGTGCCCTAAACCAAAAACGCAATTTATTTCATGATCGAGGAATTCAGTCTACTGTGCCTGGGTTCATTTATAATCATTTGGTTTATTAGGTTTTAAAAATTGTTTAAGTATTGATGACGATTTAAATGGGGCTGATTTGATTTTGAAGCTTTTTTAATGATGATTGCACAAATACATTTTTGATTTTTTTCGAAATTGCGAAACAAAACCGCAATCTTATGTTTAGTGTGAAATCAAGTCTTGAACCACATCCTTTTCCTTGTGAGCCTGCCTACACATCATTATAAAGAGAAACAAATGAAAGAATGTTTGTAATGTAGAATCAACAAGTCCGTGTAATAATAAAACAAAAAATCAAACCATTCATTAATATTGATACATCGCATTTAAAAACATGTGTGAAAATTTTTAAAAAATGTATGTCGTTCATAAAATGTGACAATTAATTAAATAGCTGAAACCTAATTATATCGTCCATTGATCGGAATTCGGTACAATGTATGCACCACGTGATATATGGATGTGAGAGAGTGCGCTGGTTTATTGTGGGTAAATAGATGAAAAATAAAAAAAGACGCGAATACATGTACGCCGGCCATAAGTGAGAATAAGCGCGCACGATATGGACGGGCAGATAGTGGGAGCGAGATGGGTGTACGTGCCCGTTCGTTGCACTGTTCATATGTATTAGTTGGTGTCATTCGTTGCCATTGAAAAAAACTGAAGCTTGAAAAAAGTCGAGGTTTTTTAAATTTTTTTCTAGATTCATGTGCTTTTTTTTCACTATTTTGTTGCACATCCATGTAGAACACCTGTTGGTTACTTGTATGTATGTCTATATGTGTGTATACTATAACGTTTCGATATTGATTGTAATCGATATCATATGTCCCAGTTCATCTTTTGCTTATAACTAAATCTATTGCGTTATTCAATATTTTCCGAATCACTAACTAACAAATTATAATAATTCAATATATTTTTATTCATAAATCAATTATGATTGGATGTTTACGAAGCGCAAATGACGAATCTAAGGACAGTAATCTTCTTTTCCGCCTTCCATGATTTAGATATTTTTAAAAATAACATCCGGTGCATGATTATCATGTTAGACTTGTAAAATTAGTCATTGTTATCATAAGTGCTGTTGTATTTATATATATATAAATGTCGATAAAGATTTTTAAGAAACCATAACGCAAATTATTAAATAATTCTAAGCACTACTTTCATTTTGAAACAAGAATTACTTTTTATGGAAATATCCAATATTGTGTGAAGCTTATAAATGATTTTTTCCTTAATAGATTAAATAACATCAAATATGATTTTTTTATAAATAAAGTTAATATAACGAACGAAGGAAGAAAAAATCCAATTGTGATAAAATTATTCGATACAAGCGTAATTGAAGAAGTTAAATTAGTTATCTCTATCTAGTTGGATTAACGAAATGAAATGTCCTGGAAAAAAGAAAGAAGTGTTATATATTGGCAACAAAAGACAATTTATCTTAGGTCAATTACAGTAAAGTGTGCGTCTGTGCATTACATTGACCATATGAGAACAGAATGAAATGGCCAAATCGTGTACCATGTCCTAACCAATTGTCAACAACTGGACACTGTCTTGACCACGTGACCACACTTTATTGTTTTCTAGTTACCCAATATCGAAATAACCGCATCTGCACATTATCATCGAAATGTAATAAATCTATTCATGCTTAGAAAATGTATTTTATTTTTAATAATAACGTAATTTAATATAAATAAAGTAGCACGGTAAGGCTGGGTGGAAAAGAAGAAACAAGTAGAAAGAAGAAATTTTAATTTGTGATGAATAAATTTGAAGAGAAAACAGAATTAAAAGTATCAGTATAAGCAAGAAGGACTTGAATAGAAGCTCTCACATGGTTTCCTGGTGTACATGTGCTGTATGTGTGTGCAAGTGAATGTTGGCGGGCGAGTGGTGTTACTATGGCCACTCGCGTGTGCTTTAGTTCGCGGCGTCGTCACCGCATGGGTACAGGGCGCCACTGTACAGCATCCTTGCACGACGCCGTTCATTCCGTGTATGCTCATGCGTCAGTTGTGACCACCCCGCTGCACTCCGCACCACCCACCCGCGCACTGCCTCGACGATAAGGGCTGATAATGTGGTCCTAGTCCTCAGCATTCTCTACCATGCACCGAAAGTGTGTATTCTATTTTTTCTGTGTCCGCGTGTAGTCTTTTCATTTTTTATAAGGAACACAGTATAAGGTAAGACGATCACATCAACAAATCTAACCTACAGCTTTTTTATATTTTTTTCTATTTTTTACTTTTTTTTACTTTTTTTTTATATTGAAAAATATTTTTTTTTCATTAAATTTATTTCTATTTTCTTTTTTTTTTCTACTAATTCCTGCTTGCAGTTTTATTTAGCTTGCTTGCTTATATGTAAAGTTTAAGTTAAGATTTGTTTTTAAAAAAAAAGTGTATCTTAAAAGTTTTAAAAAGTGACTCCGTAATACAAGTGAAATATAAACTAAAAGTTCCAAGGACTAAACTATAAACCTAATTGGACCAAACGTGTTTACTTCAAATATAGTACAACTTATAATAAACTTAAATTCATCTTAAGTTCCACAAAAAAAAAAATTAATAAAAAAATAATAAAAAAGTTTAAATGTGAAAATCGTGTCTATAAGGAATAAATCTAAAACAATAAACGAATACGTCTTAAAAAGTGTTAAATTTTCGTACTTTTGTGCAACTCTAAACTTAAAAACTTCTTCAAACTTAACTTCAAAATTTCCTTCTTTAAAAAACCATTCAAAACTTTTACTAAACCAACTGATAATTTTAAATAATTAATAATTTTGTAACAAAAACCTGGATTTATTAAAATTAAATATTGTCAAAAATAGTTTAGAAACATAAATTTTAGTAATTACCCTTTAGTGCTCTAATCAAAAACGTGAAATTTTCGTAAAATTTCTCGCAGGAAACATGAGTTTTATTAGTTTTAAAATTCACGTAACGCGCCGGTGTCCGGACGCCTCGTGGCTCAGATGACCGCCAGTGGCATCGCACTTCCCGCGAAGCTATCTGTCGGCGTCCCGACTTCAGATTGCCGCATGGCGAAATTAAAACCGCTTGTTTTTCATACGCAAACCGGTGTTTTAAAAATATCAAATAACATAAAAGTACTAAAACCACCTAGATGCATAACATACTTTGGATTATTTATTAAGTGTAACATTTTTACGCGGAATTTAAGTGCACGGGTTTTAAATGGTTCTTCGAATTGAAAATTTCAAGCGGTAAAGTTTTCAGGCGTTTTTGATAAATTTGCATGTATTGTTGTAAGATACACAAAAATACACAATAAAATAAAATCGCTGCTTTTTCGACAAACCTATTAAACTGGTACTACACATATATATATATAAAAATTCATATAGATATGTTGGTATATGAACCAATCAGAGTGCAGCGGAGCGTGTTTTTATATTGTATCGGTAGAGGTCAGGTATTGATATAGGGAAAAAATGGAAAGTGTGTATATATGTGATCGAGAGACAAAAATCGAGGGAGGAGGGGGTAGGTGAACCCTACATACGTTGTGTGTTTGATTACAATCCATTTTTGATTTGTTGATTGGACAATTGTTTGGGATGATTAAGTAATTATTGAGAAGCGAGCTTTAACATTGGTTTTTTTTTCATTATTCACTTCTTGAGTTCTTTTACCATTCTTCTACATTCACTTGTAGTGATTAATACTATTTTTGATATTTTCTTCTATTCTTTTTATCGGATATCAAGTGGACAGTTCTCAAGTCAATTACAATTGTGTATTCAGGTTGGATTTTCATTTACTTCGGAATTTGTTTGGCGAGGGTTGTAGATTGAAATTTGTTTTCGAAAAGAATATTTAGAGAAAATGTTGTTAATGATTGAGTTAAGATACTCAAAAGTGCGTAATGCTACTAAAAAGTTGTGAAGTATTTTGAGATAATTATGTGATATTTGAATTTGTTTCGAATTTAGGATACGGTAAATCAGAAAGACTCCTCAAGTATTTGAATTTCAATTCAAGTCAAGTATCTTTGATATATTAAATAATTACGAAAATAAAAAACGAATTTATTATATATATAAATATAATATAGAAAATGAAAATCTTAGACGCATATATTTGATTAGAAGGTATAGATTGTGTTAAAACGACGCTGAGAGCATATCTAGCGTGCGTAGGTGGTGCAATTCGGAGTGGGGATGGGAAAGGAGAGATGGAGGTAGAGAGAGAGGCGCATCACTTGAGAAAAATCTTAGCTACTACTTAAAAAATCACACAGCTTAATTATCACCACTTACGTTCCTCTCTCGCACACCGACCGGCCGACCGTCCACCCCCTCTTCGCGTCGGAGGCGTGGTCGACGCGGTGTGCGCGGGGGTGGGGGTGCAGGCCGGCGACGCCGGCGCGCCTCGTCCTCAAGCGCGGCGTCTTGCTTCAGTCCGACGTCCGGCGTTTGACCGTCGAGGCGCCCCTTACCGATTTCCTTATAGCCAGTGTCTTGAGTTCGCCTACTTCACTCACTCGACGTTGTACCTTCAGATCGGACGGTCGGAAATACGTCTTCAACTTGAAATCTCAATCATAACTGATCATCAAAAAATGTGTTGTTGTCGTTACTAGACAACAATCTCGAATCGCAGTGCAACCAATACCTATAAATAGTGTGTTATCAAAAACAAATAAACATCTTCAAAATACATATGTACATACTTGTAAATATATTCCTTCGAAACAACAAATGTATTACTGCTTGTGTTTATTACTGTTAACAAATACTAACAATTTCTCGCTTCTTAAAATGACTATGTTCTAGTGGAATATGTGTGACTGTTATATTTATCTATTAGTCTACTAATACTCTTTTATGGGATGCTACCTTTACGCTATATGAATATGGACTTGCGATAGAAGGTAATCATTCGCCATCACCCTTTATTTTATCACTATCATTGTTGTGGTTGTTATTGTTATTGTTGTGATTCTTCTTCACGTGCTCGCGAAATTGTACGGCTACGGCGGCGACGCAACTTTTTTTCCTCCTATTGTCCCAGTGCGATCAAAAAATAAACACCAATCAAATCCACTAGTGAAACATCGCATCTATAAAAGCATTAACAACTACTACATTTTCTAATTCATCGTGCTAAAACTAATACTAAATTTAACCCGTCTATATTTGGATAATTATTAAAACCAACGAGTGCTCAACTAACATATAACAAATTTTAATTCCTTATTTTCGGATTATAATAAATTTTATAAACAATAAATAAACTACGAAAATGAATCGCATAAAACTATTTAAAACGAAATTCAAATATTTAATACACAAAAAGTGTTTATTTTAAAATAATGAAAAAACCTTCTAACCTGAAACTGAATGATGCCGTGGTTGCTTTAATGAAAATTTCAATAGTGAACTGTGACTGTAGAAGCTCCTGGCAAGACTGGGCCAGTTCTGGGTTTAGCATTTACGTATATCAACACTAAACAATGAAAATACGTTAGACAAATCGTTTAAAAAAATACTTGCTCACACATATAGACACACGTGTTCTTTTCATATACATATATATATATATATGCACGTAACAAGGGCTAAATTAACGTGAATGGGGTTGCTTTTGTTAGCCGAGAGAACTTGTACATACAACAGGCTCTTTCAGTGCGTACATGTGTGTGTTTGTGTTTTTTTTTTCTTCTTCTGTTATTTCCACAAAACAAGTTTTAGTGTAACTTCTGTTACATACACATACATATAAAATACTTCAGGCGATTACGTTTATATTTTTCATATAGTTATAATAAATTTTATTTTTTAAATTTCGTTAGTTCTTTAATCAAAATTGAGGGTGCTATTTGTTGAAAGTATTTAAGTGTGCGAATTTTAGAAAAAAATGCGCTCATAAATATATTTTTTAAATAAACTCAAAAATTATTAAGATATATAATATATCAGTGTGATTAAAAAAATAAACTAACAAATATAGAGTATCATTATTAAATTATATTAAAATACAACATGAATTTTAAATTAGACATTTTTTTTTCAATCAAAATATTTTGTTACAAATTTGTATTGAGAAGTTTTTTTTTTGTATAAAAATGAGATTTATTTTAGTTAGGGTCGATTATATTTTACCTGGTGGCCGCTGCCGCTTCACTTGCCGCCAAAACTGTATTGACGCTGTTGTTTAAACGTAAAAATAGACATAAAAATTTTAAAACACCGATGAGTTAATAAATGTGTCGCCGGTTTCAACACAGCACAAATAAAAAAATATATAAACACTCGTTTCGATTAAATCCAATTGGAATGAATTTAATGAAATATTCATAATGATATAACTAGTGAATGCAATTTATGATTGAAAGCGAATTCCTTCGATTTTCCCATTGCATGTGTCATGAACATAACACAATTTGGGGTAGGTTGTACACGTAGCAACTAGCGCTATTGGTGACAAACTGAGGAACTACCCTTCTATATTTAAGCAACCCATTTAACAAGATGTAATATTTTGCCTATACAAAAGGCGCTAATATTTTAAGTCTCGATTTTTTCAAAATTATTTTATATACTCCAATACATTTTTTTTCTACTAATTTTTCTTCTATTATTTCTTCCCTTATATATTAATTATCGTATATTAATAAAAAAATAATAGATAAGAATTCGGTTATCATTTATTTCTTATGCAACCAAGCTTATAGTTATGTAATGCGTAAAGTTTTGTAGATTGCAAATTATGCAATCTACATTACTTTAATGAAAATTATATTGCAAAAAATACTGCTACTAAAAATTGTATGAAGTCCGTATTCAATATATATTAAATTATTTCTATAAATTTTTAATTTGTACGCGAAGTAAAATGTATTACAAGTCAGAAATTTGAATATAATTAATGAAATTGTTTAAAATTGCCTAAAAATAGTAATTTTTTTATTATCAGATCTTGGTATTTAAAATACTCCGGACAAAAACGTATGAACAGTATCGCGTTGTGAGTATAGACAGTGACCGTTTGTTTGACGTGAACGGCACTGTCAGAATTTCGGTTCCGTTTCACATGAACAATCACCATTAACACAATGGCTATCGATTACCGGTAATAATTAGAGGTTGACACTTTCACTATCGATTCCAACACATGCCGATGCGTATATATATATGCACCGAACACAACATCATCGTATGCAAGTGTGCTGTTTGTGTATGAATTGCACTACTCTATGTTTACTACCCCGCACACCCCCTCAATCACTCCCCGCGCGCCCTTCACTATTTGCGATAGTGTTAGTATGCCAATCTACTTCAGTCACACGCATATGCGCTTCTATGTGTGTATGTGTGTGTGTGTGTGTGTGTGTGTACATAATTTGGTCGCTTCTATACACATTATAGCTAATTGCGGATGACCACAACAACTATGCCCATTTAACAGCTATATTTATATGGTACACGTGGTACCCACGTGCTCATACACCAAAGTCTCGTTTAATGAATAAGATAACAATGCCATCTATGAATAATATTTTTCAAACGATTTTTTATTTTGGAATAAAATAAATTTAATGCTTTCTTAAATCACGTGTAATGTAAACATATAATGATACACGCACAACCCCTATTACCGATTATGATTATCTTACGGAAGTGAAATAATCAACATTTAAATATTTAATCGCGATCGGGGTTTGAGGGCGAAAACGACGAAAGAGGTGGCAGAATGGAGAATGACTAATGCGCGTATATGCCGGTTTAGTTTCTAAGACCCTCAATGGCACTGTAATTTATCGGCGGATAATAATACAGTAATCACGCGTCAAATAACTATGTTTTCTTTGACTCTATAACACTAAGTATTGCGTTGTGTGTGTGTGTGTGTGTGTGTGTGTGTTTTATAAATTTGTACCTGACCGACTGTATATACCCTATTTCAACTGAAGGCGTGAGCTATTTCCGTTTCCGGAAATGGTTACCGGTAATTGCAATTAATGCCACGTGGCCCGTGCATGTTCCAATTTTGAATACATTATCTGCACTATATATTTTATGCTTTACTAGATGTTTGCTTTATTAAAAAAAAAATTAAAATGTTTTTCTTTACTTAACTTTCAAAGCTCATACTCATACTTTCTTTTTTGTATATTACAAAAAATATTACACGAAAAGTAAAATTGTAAAAATGATAATGAACATTAAAGTTACACATACTTGTTATCTATAACTACTTAAGTATTCTTGAAAGTTCGTTTACACTAGAAAAGGATTTCACCTGCAGCCCGCATTATGTTTACGTAAATTTGAATTTCTAATCGTGTTTGCTTGATTAACGATTCAGTTTCTTTCGCATTTTTGTTCGATAAGGGACTGAAGTGTGTTTAGTACGCAGTTAAACACACCAAAGGTTATTATACTCTAAAAGCGCGATTTCATAGTGGCTTTACTAAAATATCTCTTACTTAGAAATAAGCATGAGCAATGAATTGATTTACTAGGCGTACTTTACTCTCATATCAATTACATTAAGGGGCGTCGAAAATAAGATCGTATTATCTTTTTTTTTTACTTTCAATATATATCATATACATTTTTTTAAAAATTAATTATGAAAGTCGGGATTTAAAAATTTCAAAATTTTTTTTTATATATTATTAAGTTTTATGAAATGGTAAATTGGAAATTAATAGTGATTTTGTGTTTTTTAGGTTAAATACATGGACAGAAGTTACTCATCATTCACTTTCCCCTCTTCCAAATAAAGGTAAGTGTAAGTACCACCTTTGTGTTATTTAATTAAATTCCCCTACACACATACTAGTTCGCTGTTTTCTCACTAGATGTCTTATTTGTCATAACCTAAAATCGAATTTATAATCGAGACCAATATTTACTTTCTTATACGTAATAAAATGTAAGTATTGTAATCATAAAACAAATTGATCTCGAAATTTTTATAAAAATTTGATTTTTTTAGAATCGTATTTGACTAATTTTGGAAAGTTTTTTCAATAAAGCTTTATTATATATGAACTAAGAAACTAAAAGAAAAATTATTTCGTAGAAATATATTCTCCTAGAGATGATACTTTTGTGTTTAAAATATAGATAGGTAATTATTGTAACTGAAGGTAATAAATATTCGCTATTTATACACTTTTTAAATAGAAATAGGGGACAAATACGCCTTATGAATCATAAGCAACGGCAATTACAAAGGAAACGGACTGTGCATCGAATGAAAAGACAAGAAAGTGAAACAGTCATTAAGAAAACGCTCGTAATTTGCAGACTGTAAAGACTACCGTGTTTTATTTTCGCCTTTATAATACCGCGCGTCTTTCGGTTTCAAAAAAGCCTTTTAACTTTAAGTTTTTTTCCAACTTACGATGCACAAATACAAAATCAAACAAACAATCGGTCATATACTTGCGCGTTTTTAATTTAAAATATCGTTTTTTTTTTTTTATTATTATTAGCTTCATAAACACTAAACATTAATCACAATACGAAATATATTTAAGCATTTTTTGAGCGGAAATATAATGATGAAATTTGTTATCCGTTGTGTAAAACATACTTTAGATGGCGGATACGCGATAACAATAGACTTGATCGTGATGCGAAAAGTATACATATTTCATTAATAATAGCTACAGTCTTTGGGTGAGCGAGCGAGCACACAGTCAGTGGATATGATTTAATTCGGACGAAAGTGTTGACAATTTGGTTCAGCCAAAACGGCAGCGTTCGCAGCAGTTTCGTATCGAAACTGATGTCCGCACTTAAAAATCTGTACTAGTAGAGTAGATCAGGTCTTCTTTTGTAATGTTTCGTAGAAATCCTTTGTATGTTCGCCGGTGTATGTGTGCATTTCCATAGGTTTCTTGTGTCGTTAGTCTGCGATGTTTAAAGCTTGTGTTGTCTGTCGTTTCTTAAAAACCGCGAGCGGTTATTAGACGAAATGCGTTTTTATTCTTCACCATTGCGGGCACACATACAGAAAAACATTCTGTTTTATCGTCATAATGACGTCGAATTCAATTTCACTACATGTAAATTCAAGCATTATACGTTCTGTAATCATGAATAAATTCGATCTTTTAAAATACATAACGGTTTTCGTATATAATCTTAACAAACCGTGTATAGATATAGTAACTTGGGGTAATCATAAAACGAAGGAAGTTAGCTAGAATTAATTGCATGATAATTTCACTGTTGTAACATGCTATGCTGCATATCATTTTCCGTTTCCGGCAGGCAGGGTACTCCTATCTATATGTTAGTGTCCGTGTTTATCAATTGAACGCGCAACCATTTCTTTACAGATATGATTAGATCCTAAATTCGTTTCCATTTTGTGTCGTTCAAGACACTCATATATTTGCTTTTGAATTTGCTTTATGTTAGGAAATGGAAATGTGAACGTATACGGCCTTTGCACTTACTGATAGTGTATCTAGTCACAAAGCAGATTTTAATAATTTAATGATTGGAAAAAAAATATATATTTATTTCTATTTCGCCATTAAATTCTCATTATTTCCTTTGTTGTGCCCCTAGGCATGTTACTTTTGATACATATGCCTACATGTAATTTATTTTATCCGAGTTATTAGCGGTGGTATATGCGTTTTGTAGAATTTTTCTTTTCTTTGTTATTTCATTTTTCAAACGCACATATTTTCAAATACAATATTTTCTCGATGTTTCTATACATAAATACACATTAAGTACTTATTTTCTCATAATAAATTACGTTTATAAAATTTTAAATATTTCACCATCGATTTTATATTTTCAATTATAAAAAACATCAATAGACAAAATTTTTGGATTTAATATCGATTTGCGAGAAAAAATAAATATATGTATTTATAAGAACTCATAAATTTTCGCTTATAATAATAATAAGTACAGCTTTATGAAAACTATAATTCCGTAAAAAATATTTCTAAATTTGTTTCCAATCGAAATTCCAATCAAATTAGACAAATTACGCTTTTAAATATATCTAGTTTAGATTATTTAAATATATAAAGATCATGAATAAATTCACTATATATGTATATATGTGTAGCCATTTTATAGATCGCACAGGTGTATAAGCCTGTGACGAAATCTTACATGTAATAATCTTATTCTATTGGCCTACCTATTCTGTCGTTTCATTGGCTCAAGCAGTTGCGTGGCCACAGGTGGGACACCAAGTAAGAATGTTTATATTTATAGACTCCAATAGATCTCTGATGTAAGGCGATATAAAATCACCAACCAATGAGCGTTATTCTTTATAATATATAACCACTTAGATACTAATAAATATTTAATTTCGATAAAATAAATTTTTTTATTGAAATATTTCATATATATTCAAAAAAAAAATAAAAACTCAAGTTTCATATATTATTGACACTATATAGTAATAACAATCTCAGATAAGTAATTTCAATCATAAAAGTGTATTTGGTATTATAAGAAATGATTACTTTACCGTTGATGTTTTATAGCACACGTGTTTTATTTAAATTAAAAATCTAGCGCTGCCATTGTCATTTTTTAAGTAGCAATTGTTTTTTGTTGTCCATTTCGAGGTCAGCGCGAATGGACACGCCATTTTCTAATCACGGCTGTTCTTCAATGTATTTAACTAGATCACGTGTGTAAGTTAATATATATATTTTCGAATAATAATGGCCGCGCAAGTGTGTGTGTGTCCATGAGGTATAAATCCTGTTTCTCTATAACATCAGAAATAATGCGACATTAGACTATACATACATATATATTGATGATAACAATCACTGGATACTGTTGTTAACTTTTCTATATGCTACAGCAAATCAACGGCAATCTAATACATATGTACTCATATGGGGAACGATGATGATGGTTGTGTACCAATATCACTTTAATCAAGACTCTATACGTAATAAACAAATTTAATTGTTTTTTATTTTTTAATAAATAATTGTAAATAAAGTTGCAATAAAATAGTTGCGTAATTTGAAATATGTAATAGTCAGATTTGCGAAAGGCTTATTGGGACACATGGTAGAATAAGAGATGAAAATTTCCTGCTGTGGGTGAGTGAGAAAGCGAGAACAGGAATTGCGCGCTGTTGCTCTAGCACAATAAATTGAATGTTGTTATAAGTAACAAATCGGTTGCTTCACATTTGTGTGCTACTTTGGATAATTTGTTTATCGCAGCACTCTTGTGATTCGCCGACCTCGGGAGCCTCCTATTGTCCAATCACAACGCAGCAGGAAACCACGCTGAAGTGGTACAGGCGGCGGTGGAGACAGTCATTTTTTACTGCTTGGACATTTGATTATCAGATGATGACACGTGTCCTTCATTTGATCTTGATCCGCGGGTCAACGGTTTGATTTTTATTGTTCGCCGGTTTTTTTTTTTTCTGATGGCATTTTGTTTGTTATTCTGATTTCGTTCCGTAGCGTTAAGCCTCGGCCAATTAAGATGACGATATTTCCGGTTGGCATACGTAATTATCTACAGAATTGTTGGCTTTTTCATGCGCGCCAATCTCTTTCAGTACATTTCCTCATATACATACATACATACATAATAATGTCAGTTTCATTCTGAAGGCTTTTTTATTTGTTATTTTTATCGCAAGGCCAATACAGCATTTATTTCTCTTATAAATATTATAAAAAAACAACAAATATGGCAGCGTCTACTTATTTTAAAACCAAACCACTGCTACATCAATTCATAGTCAAGAATTTTAAACCAGGATAAAACATTTATTAGCTTATATAGTTGTATATGAATTAAAACCTTAAGTCGTTTAGGAATTTGAGTTGACCTCCTGGTCAACAGTTAACTTATCCAAAAAACCGCATTGCGTGTTTAGCGAACAGTGTATAAGAATACATGTAATAATTCGCCAAACAAACAGTAGCAAGCAACAGGGCGATATTTGTTTGCCTCATACATAATTCCACGTGCCTTATGGTCAGTGCGTTAGTTTTAATTCAACCGAAATTCATCGCCACCTGCTTGCGTCATACACCGGTGCTCCTCCAATTTTAAACCATATCTATAAACTCTATGTATAGTAAAGTACAAGAATTGTTATATTGCTTTGGAGTAGGAAAGGGGAGCTTCGCTTACGAGACATATGCAATAACCGAGCGAATGATACCAGATGTTTGGACACATCGCACAACCCCTTATGTGTATATACCCGTGCTACTTGGCCAGGTGGTAATTTCTTTTAAGGGGAGGCGACAGGACATTCTTTATCATGACGTCATGGTTTAAAACTTAATATTTACATAGCGTCACTAAAGCTCGAACAATTCACTATTTTAACATATTTAGCTACAAAATTCAAATTAATAGAAATTTACAATAATAGAAAACATCTTAATTCAACATTCTAAACATGATTTATTCAAATTAGTTAAATCTAAGCTTCAAATAATTATACCAATTTGATTATAATAATAAAATAATACACTAGGTTTTAATTTCATAAATAAAAAATGTAAATAATTTAAAGATCGATTTGATTAGCTATACATATTTAAAATAAAATAGGTACTAGGTGTGCGCCACTGGTGTGTGCCCTATAGGTGATACACAATGAGCTACCAGACAGATGCATGGTTAGTTGTCTTAGGCAATCTGTGTATGTATGCTTATGGGTAATAGTGACGGGTGTTCATTCAAACTAACCCACTACTTTCATAATGATAACTTATCTTATTTTATTTTGATAAATATTTTTGCATTTTAAATAGCACTAAAGTTAATATATACTGGTAATAGCACCGTTGCTAAATAAGTTTATTAGTGAATCGACCGAGCGTTTAGAAGAAAATAAAAATTTTCAATGGATGTTTATGACCTTAAATACTTAAGCTACTAAATATTATTGTGGTCATAAACATAACTCATGACCTTGAAAAAAATAGGTAATAGTCGATAGTTGACGGGTGGTGTATATTGGTTGATAATTTTGTTGATCTTTATATTTTTACTCACTTAAAATGGCAAGAAAACAGTAATGCATCATGTTTAAACATCATCAAAACATGACCTAACAATGCGAACAATGATGTGATCTTAAACAGAACTAACAAACGCCCAGTAGAAACCCTCAAAAACACCGTCAACTAATCAAAAAGCGCATTCATCCCGTATTAAAAAGGTATTGGTGTCATTGATTGATCGGTGATCTTCAACGAAAACACACAGATATTCGATATTCTTTAAAGAACTTTGTTGCATCGAAAATTATCGACATCTGCCCAAGCTGCATTTTATAGACAATCAAATTTTGGTTTAGTAAACATATTATCTAGGCCACCAAATGGTGTACATCCTATTGAATTACCCATAAAACTGATTGTTTGGCCGCACGTTGCGGCCACTTAAAACGAAGAAATCACCAATGGTCAAGAATTTGTAATCGATATTCTTCGCAGATGCTTTTTTTTTCTTCAAAACAACAAACCAAAACATACATGACGTCATTATTTCCTTACAATTTAAATATATTTAAGATTATAAACAACCAATTCGTTGCTGTATTTTTAACAGGAAAATAAATTATGTGGTTTTTTAACGATAAAACATTCGCGTCTTGTTTTAGTCTTTAATTCCTATTCACTATTAGGGTACATGTGTTTTCGATTTCGATGAAATTGAAAGTTACTATAATTAGGTTTGACTCGCATATTATTTCTATATGTATTTATGGATAATCGATGCGAATGAATTAATTAAATCTAATTTTAGGATTGGGAAACTATGAACTAGCATTATCCGAACGGTTGCGTTTTGTTAATTGAGTTTCCGCGATTTATTTAAGATTCAATTTTTTTTTTTTTGAACTATTCGAGTTTTATTATTTTTGTATGATTTTTGAAATGTATAAAATTAAATTAAAAATTTATCATAAAATCTAAAATAATATTTATTTATTATAAATCTCTAAATAATATTATGATTCATTTGAAAATTAAATATAGATTGTTTCCTGTTTTTAAAAGAGTATGACATAAGATATAAATATACATTTCCTAAAAAAAAAAAACTTTTTTCCTAAGTGCACGACACCTTAATACGTATGACACATCGACTGTCCATACATAATACCTGACCAAGTAAGGTACCTATATGCAATGAAAGAGATTTCTGCAGCGTATATCCTGGCCGGCTTTGGACCGCATCTCCAGCGGATATCCTATACCTTGGTGGAAGGGAAGCCCAGACCTCCTTCTTCCGAAAGTGTACCACTCCTACCGTGTGGACGCAAGCAGCGTCGGTAATTGAGATGATAGTTCCGTAATACGAAAAAAAATAAAAATAAAAATAAAAAAAGAGCTTTCGTTTTCAATTGTTTTTTAATAATTCCAACCGTGATGGCTTTTTGATGTGATTTCTGGATTAGAGCTGGTTTTATTTGTTCCCAATTCGAAAATAATTTTGCGGGTGAAATTGCAAAACGGTTTTATTTTAATGCGAGCGATTTAATTAAATTTGTTTTTTTTTAATATTTTTATAATAGTATATGAAATTAGCAACAATTTAATGCAGTGGCGTAATTAGTCGCACGTGTGTATGTTGGGGGTAGGAAAAAATAAAGAAGTTTGAAAAACATATGAACGTCCGTCAGATAGCTCTCATGTGTCATTATCTGCACTCGCGAATGCACTCGCGAAACAAGCGCTCTCTCCTCTAGTTCCTGGCGGCGCCGTTGTGCGGTCGAGTGTCGCGCGTGTCGCTCACCGTCACATCTATCTCACACAACACACACATCATTATATATGTGTATCTAAGCTAATGTACCTAATAGTTACACACTTTGACATCCAGCGGCTTTACTACCGCCAGAACTTAAAAGCGCTACTTTTGTCTTACAAAGAATACATTCCACAAAATTAAATTTAATACACTCGAAAATAAACTAAACGTCCACCTCGCAACTTTTATTTCGAATAAATTAGAAATTATTGCTCAATAAATGTTAGGAATAAAAATTAGTTTCTTGTTGAAATTGTTCCTAAAGGAATTCTAATTAATTATTTCGCTATAGACATTCTTGCGGCTGTAGTTTAATTGTTTATAAATGATCAGAAATGTTAGGTAAAGTTCAATCGACGATTTCAATTAAACTCTCCCAAACTAGTGTTTGGTAATTTAAGGAAAGTTAGAAATCGTTCAGAGACGCTAATAGTGTCCAAATTAGATGTCCCTTGGTCGTGCAGCCCGTAAAAGATTCTAGATGCATGGGTTACTTCTTTCCCAAACCCCGAATAACTTTTAATTGTTAAAGTTTTGTATTAATTACAAACAATCATTCCCCATCCAACCTACTATAATATAATAAAAAACTATAGCTAGATAATAATCTTTAATTTTAAAATCCCCCATATTCATATTGAGCACATTTAGAAATATTAACAAATTAAATTCAACATTGACAAATAAAAGCAATTAATATGAAAATGGATAATAAACAAGCTAACATCAATTTATAATAATCGGTAATATTTTCGTAAAATATGAGTTACCGCCACCATTGCAGATTACTACCATGCATCCCCAATGGAGTATTACAAGTGGATAACATATAATTTGCAAGACAGTTGATTATTGTGTCTACATTGCGCGCACATTGAACAGATACTTAGTAAAGTACATTTGAAGTATCAATCTTACTGTTTTTCCTCATGTTTCATTCAATAATTTACAAACCAGTCCACCCCAAGTATTAATCATCGCGATAATGGCATTCTTTTTATTCAGTTCCAACATAAAGTCGCGCAAATAGAAAAGGTCACCAGATATTTAAGGGGAATCATTGTTATCTGATTAAGAGACCACATATATCTTAACCACATAAATATTTACAGGATCCGTCTTAAATAAAATAACATCCTTCCTTGTTAGTATAAGTGATTTATGGAAATTAATTATGATTTATTAATCCGGTTTCGTTGTTTTTATCTTTGAGTTTATTTGAAAATATTTCCTTTTACATGACGTAATAAATCGAGAATAGATTTGAGTTTAGTTTTGATTGCTTTAGGGTGTGAAACGTCTTTATTGAATTTGTTGTTGCGGGTGGAGTTAAGATGTTTGATGGTCGCAAAGCTTTACTTGCGGGGGGGTGTCTTACGTCGGTTTGTAAAGTGGCAACCTGTTGAATGTCTTGGCGATGAATGTCTTCGAAAGGGGGAGATCTTACAAGTTTCCCCCAAGAAATGCGAGCGAGCAACAGTTGGCTGAACTGAATTATTTATATCTCATTTACCATCTACCAAGGAATTTCCGTGTTTACACCAACTTAACCGTCGTTCAAATATGCATCAATCATTTTTATTTAAACGATCTATTAGGATTCAACATTAGGTGCAATATATTTCCATGTTTTGTAAGGACATTTTAAAATATTAATCCTTTTTGAAATTTGCATATTGCAATATTGTGCGCCTTTTTTTTTTTTGTTTGTTTGTGTATTTTTTCATCTGTCCTTTGTGGCTTATTTGTTTTGAATTTGTTCTGTAAAATTTTCCCAGGGTAGAAAAATAACTATCCCCGTGCACTCACACTGTATACATAATCAGATTATTCTAGGAAATAAATATTGATGACTTTATCGAGCAGGAAAATCAATGAACCAATTGGTCCGTCTGGTTGCCGAAGATTTCCACAGTTGCTGCACTGCGTTGCACTATATTGCACGTACAGACAGACATTGCGTTTTTTTTTTTGGTCGCGAAAATTAATTATTCTTTACTTGAATTATGCATTTAAATTGGGAAAGGGTTCGTTCGCCAATGCGACGACAGGTGTCACAGAAATGTATCAAATGTCCAGCCAGAGTCTAAATCATTTATTTGATTTGGATAAAATGAAATTTGCTGAAAAAACCCAAGCTTTAAAATGTCATATTTTAGAACGAAAATTCCAATGGTTTTAAGTGTGAAATATTTGTATTTGTAGAGAGACTAGAATCTTTTGTGTTTGATTGTGTTAATAATGTTTGTCTGGTGGTAAATTCCCAGCGGCGCCTGTTAATAATTAAGCACAAAATTGTTTCACAAGTGTCAAATAATGCGGCAACTTGTGCATATATGCGGATGACAAAGACTGAGAAACTTCTAAACTTCTAAACATCGTCATCTTTATGGCGTGTGACACCATGTACGTTTGGTATTTTTCGTGATACATTGATGCATTGTGATGTAAGTTTCATATTTAATCCAAGACATCATTTACCCTGAAGGAAGCAAACAAGCCTCTGCATGTGTGGCGAATATATTCTCGAGTTCTCATTAAGCACCTTCCTCTTCGCCTTCGGTCCTTTTATACTATCTTCCTGAGGGAAATCTAATTGTGCCTAGGAGAATGGCCAGTGAACGTCGACGACAACTTTGCATGTCGCTACAACTTCCAACAATACCACCAGTGATTAATAGTTATTCCTCGGGTCTCTTCTCCCATTTACACACACACACACACTCATACATACACCGTACTTCTAGTATCTTCAATACATTTCTTCTTAGTCGTAACAAGCTTTAAATATGATTCCAAATATGGCGTGATTTAATATGATCAAACCAACAGACAGGTGTGGCTAGATTGTGTGCTGCCAAACAACAGACGACGAAGGATATTTGATTTACTGGTTTTAAGATTGTTTGAATAACGCGTCGTATTAAATGGTTCCGGCAGACGTAGTTAAGATGTTTGATCAGATGACGCTTTGATGGATCTTCAACACGCAACCCACCGTTTTTTTTTTTGCTTCTATTTTCCTTTTTTTTTTTTCACCACCAACGTGTTGAAAAGGAAATGTTTTATGACAGTTCTTTGTTTGGATGATATACAATATTTTTTATAGAACTATTTTATAAAAAAAAAAAAATTCTTGTCGTTCATCATTTTCTATTAAATGCATAGAAATATCTTCATCTCCGAATGAAATTTAAATCTAAATTATGTTTGTAATTAAGTAAACGCATACGGAAGTAAATAAATGTAAATACACACATATGTGTGTAAGTGTATTATCTATAACTAGATGCAATCACCGTTTGTTGTTAGTTGTTAATATGTGTTGAACGAGTTAAAGTTTGAATGGCGCAAACGATAAACCTATCATTTATCGAGGTGTGAGGGTTGTGTGTGTGTGTGTGTGTGTGTGTGTGTGTGTTTGCAGTCGAAGGAAACGTCGCACCGTATATTAGCGGAAGCGACTGGCGGTACCGGAAACACCTAAGTAGTAGCACACAATGAGAGGTTCCGGTGGCGTGCGGAGTGCAGACCCATAATGCACTGCACACGTTCCTCTGCATCGCCCCCACCTTTATACTTTCACCACCCCTCATTCCTTACCACTACCCAAACCTAACGGAGACACGCTAACTTAATATTATTATCATTTACAGTGACCGACAATCATTTTTTTATCGAAATCTATTACAGATTACAAATTTTAACAGATATTATTTAAAAAATTTTCTTCGAGAAATTTCCATATTTTTCAAACAACGAAAATATCTAAGCTTTATTATATTCTTTATCGATGAATTTGTTTGCTATATACTGTATAGTCTGTAAATATATAGATATGTATCTATAAACAGGTTGAATAGTTTATATATATATATTATTAAGTTTTCATAGAATTAGGTACGTGTTTGGCGATCGCAGCTGGTTGCGACCACGAAGAAAATAATTTGTAATCGATGCCTATAAATGCACGTTTCATTGTTTTGTTGAAAAGAGTGTGTTGTTGCAGTGTTATCTGATGCAAAAGTTAGACATGAAATGAAATTCTAGAGACACTAGTGTCGTGATATCGTGCATCGTGCTTACTAGTTTTTCAAACAAAGATTATCAATGGCTTTTCCGATTATAACGCGATAGGCTTGTTATATTCAACTACAGAATGGCTAATAAGCGCGTAATCGAATTCATTACGTATGATAATCTTGCTTATTATACATGTATTAATGCATTACATATATAAAAGCAGTTATAATTATTCGGAAAAAAAAATAGATTTATCCAAAATATACATACAGCGAACTCATTAAAACTTACAAATGACATTTTTTATATTTAATGATTAACAAATCTAAAACGCTACCTTTTTATATTTTAGTCATAACGAGTAATATATATTTTTTTAAAAATCACTTAATTTATGATAAAAAAAAATTTGCTAAGAAACGGCAACGAGATTGAGGAATGTTATCTCATATGTTGAAACCTGCTTAGCGGTTTAAGAAGGGAATTCAAGTGTAACACGAAGAAGGGTGTATTTCTCAAGGTTGTGTGACGTGTAGACCGGATACAGAGCAACCTTGAGGATAGGTAATCTTATGGGTAAGAAAGTAAAACGTCATGAGTTGGGTGGCGAATGACCTACTATATACATATATATATATATATATATATATATATGTATGGAGTGAAGTAAGAGCAGATGTTTGGCAACGGTGACGTAACAGAGAATGTATGTTTACCATGACAATAGAAACGCAGCAAGATTAGGAGTTGCCTGAGGGGTTCCGCACTGTTCCCTACGGCGAGTGTCTTTTGTTAAGAGGGAGAGGGTCACACAAAAAAATGCTAGGCCCGTGCCCGGCACACGTTTGTTCGTCATTTCGTCATATTATATTATATACATACATACATACTTTATATAGTATCTGAGTGGAGATTTTGATGTTGAATCAAAGTGACGCTCCTCCATATATGTAACGAACACTAACGGCGATTACTTTTTTTTCAAACAGGCACCAACGTCTAGACATTTTATTCAACTCAAACATCTAATTATGCTTGTAAATATTTGTATTAAGCTCAATAAATTAAATTACATATGAAACCTTAACGTAAATAATATATAAAATCACCGAATTTTTAACGTAAATAAGCTTTAAATAAATATAAGGAGACTCTCAATGCTATTCTTAAAAAAAAAAACGTACAAAAATATAAATAATTTAATAAAAACGAAAAATAATTAATATATATTTGAGATACGACACCCTATAATATATATGAATGTAAGAATGCAATATATTTAAAAAAAAACATGTGACGGTATTGAATGAAAATGACAACAATGGTAAACCTGCCGAACTTAAAGACCGCATAACAAGTCTTACAAGCGCCGAGACACACCTCCTACGAAAATCTTAAGGTCAGAAGTTTAAAACATAAACAAACCTTGTATAGGAGGTGACGTACACCACTGGGGACAGCTGGGCTTCACCTACTAGTGTAGGGGAAAGACCCGGTGGGTTTCGAGACAGCTGACTTGCAGCAACGCAAGTACAATACCTGGGCTTGGCTCGGTTTGGCTTAGCTTAGCTGGGGTGTGTGACGAAGGGTACGAAAACTGCAAGGAGGAGATCGGCTCGTGCCATAGGGGTTGCACACACACACAGACGCCCGTCACTAGGTCAATGTGCGAATGAACCCCTTGTTGCAACCGGGACAGTCTTGTTAAATGGCAATGTGCACTCATAATGTTTTATTTCGAATTCTATTTACTAAGCATCACATTAAATATTTCAACCCAACACACACACTTCTAAGGGACATATGCATCTGCATTGAATATATCTGCACACTTAAAACCACCATAACTAAGAATATTTCCCTATTAAAGCCTGCCTAATATTTTTGTCGAAAATACTCAATAAAAAAAAGTACTCAACGATTTGTTTCCGTCAAGAAATAATACCGTATTATTTGTCAAGAAATTACCTAAAAGCCTAATTTCGTATTACACGCTAATCGTGCAAACAAGGCTTAATGCGTTATTTTCTTCTAAATAATAAATTAAAGATCGCGCTTTCGCATACATAATTAAACAACATCGGTATGTAGGTGTAAACACCATTTGATTCCCAAAAAATCATTCGCTTTGCTTAGAAACATCAATAGAATTAGTATTACGAGGAAAGGGTATAATACGTAATTTAACGAATTGTCGCAACCCTCGCACGGCGCTCCGTTGACAAACAAACAACGCAGCTGCGACTTAAGTTAGTTATTATCTCCCTCTGATTTCTGCTATTTCTTTGTTCTTTCGCTTGCTCCCCTTCATCTTCGAAGACCAAACTACCCTAATTTTTCATGATATGACGTCACTTGTGGCGGGGTGCCATCTGGCCACAAAGGACCGAACCTATCTTACTCTGTTATAAATCGAGACACGTGGCCATATACAGTTTAATATAACGATTCTATATGTATGTATGTATGTATGTATGTAAGTGCAGCGGGTACTACCAGTCTATATCGTCTATAATGTGATCGGTTTCGACCGTCTATATTCTATAGGGCGTTTATAGTATTCACACAGCAGATTGTTATCAACGTATACATTTTTTTTTCTCTCACAGTGCTTATAGTATTTTTTATTTCGATTTTATCCAAATTATATATTTTTTTGTCAATTGTTATTTTTAATGATTAATAATATATAAAAAAAAATCTTGGCAGTAATTTAACATACAATTTTAATTAAATATAATTTATGAGCTTTCATTGATGTTTAACCTGTTGCTATAGGGCCAAAACACATTACGCCATGTATATATATTATTGATAATTTAAATGTAATGTTTATTTTTTTTTGGTTTAATTGTATTTAATATTTAATTATAGACATCACTTTTAAATGTGTATTGATCATTTCAACTGGTCCAATTGTGCTTTTAATAAAATCGATTGACTTTATAAATAATTTATTTTTTAATCAAATCATTTAAATTTAAACGCAATTACGTTTTTTTTTTTTATCATTTCATCTCAAACAAACGTGTTAGTTAATAAATAAATATCAAAATAAATATTCACCCCCAAAAACGAATTCATTGTTGGTTCTTCGGAAAAATATGTTTTCTTCATATTTTAAAGCATCTGTTGCGAATATTCAAGGACAAGACGTATTTTCAAGTCGAAAAACACACCTTTTGTGCGTGTAAGGGTTGCTAACATTTGTGTACCGGAAGACGAAAACATGCGAAGGGTTAAGTTTTCAATCTTGAGGTCAGAGACCTACTCAAACCAGTATTTGATTACAGTGTGCGTGTAAGCGACTTAGCATTGGTTGTCCAGGTAGTGGGACGGTTATTTCGAAATGGTTCTTTGATCTGTTTTCGTGGGCGATCTGAAAAAAGGGTGAATTTCTATCGATATTTTGAATCTTTTGCATCTGTCTACGCTACGACACACCTTGATTTATTATTACTCTACATCTGCACATTCATCATACGTGTTTACAATATTCGAACATTTTCAAGATGCAATCCACATTCAAATAAAACGAATATTAAATGTGAACATTAAATGAGAAAAATGCTAATTATTTCAGAGATGTTTAAATATGCATTCAGATTTATCGAAGCATAGAATAAGAACTTTTTATCCGAGAACTTAAAAACGTTTCCAATTAATCTATAGAAAAAAAGCACAAAAAGCAAGCTGTATTATATATTATTCTTCAAATAACTATTCAGCAGCTAGATAAAAATCAAGTATAATTAAAAAATCTTAAGATTTAAAAAAAAAATCTCACTTACCGAAAGGTAATAAATGTCGAAGAGGAAATTTATAGTAATAAGTATGTTGCAATGTAGATCACGTTTTGCTGAATTTATGGCAATTTCCACAATAGAATCACTTTATCTATGGTTGCTCACGCCTGCCACCTGGTGTTAGGTTTCAATGCTACCATAAACCACTCGACAAAACTAAACGCCTTGTTTGCTACAAATATAAAAACTACCGATTTCTTTAAGATGATCCCTCACCTGTCCTTGGGAATCAAATGTACCTCATCCGGTCTTTTCCAAACAAACTTTTCCTTTAGAGATTTCAATGAAATGCAATAAACATTCAACACTACAAAGAAAATTCGAATTATTACACATTTTTTAATTCCCTAACATTAAAAGTTTTTTTAAAAAATGTTCAATTTTAAACCATATATATCAATTTTCGCAATAAAAAATTTACAAAAATTTTGCGAAATATATTACATACATACTTTAAGGTGTATAGTGTTGAGTTGAGATGAATATAAGAATATACACTTCTTCGGAACTCGAGGAACAACTGTCTACATCCGGTACTTATTTAATTGGTGCTACTTTGACCAAAGGCATTATTAAGACGACCCTCCTGCGTTCATTCATTCAATTCCTTTCCATTCTAAGGTGATTTACTGCAAAGTCTGCTCTGACAACTAACTAGCAAGATATTACTAGCGGTATCTTGTAGTTGAAATGTTTTACAACAGGCAGCAGATGTGTGATTTTTTTTTTCCCTGTACGCTTACAACCGACAAATTTGTCTATGCTTTAAAGATTTATTAAGCGCAGTAGGCTCACTTTAGTTGTTACTAAGTACGGTTAAGTCTTTGTTAAGTGGCTGTTAAATATTTGGGAGTATTTGTTAGTACACAGCAAGGGGTGTTGTTGTACGATTGATACTTGTTTAAAAGATACATCTTCACACTTGTCCGAGATTTGGTCAAAGATTTTGGGATAGTAGTCTGAAAATGGAAATTTGAATGATTAAATTAGTGATGGAAATAAATACAAAGTCATGGAGCCAATTGTAGTGGATACCACATGTATGGAATGACATCACGTAATGCCCATAAATATGATGATTGATTTGTAAAAATTAAATATTTTCCAGTTGCGTTTCAACTTTCACTCTCGCGATAATTTCATTTTAAATTTTTATTTATTTTTGTTTATTATATATATGTAAACAAATTTCGATCAATTATTGCCGTATAGAATAAAAAATAATAATATTATATATTTATCATATATTTATTTTGTTTAGTTCAAATTGAGTGAATGATGAAATGTACTGGAATATAACAAGATATATAGATATTTGAAATGATATAGAATTACCATTGGATAATGATAAATTTTAGTTGATGCCATGTTTGACTAATAATTCGGCAAAAGCAGGACGAAGAATTATAATTAAAGTTATTTAATGTATGCGAGTTTTTATAATAAAATGAATGTCTGATTTAATTAGTGAACACACAAGGCAGGGTGTGGTCATGGTGTGTATATATATATGTATGTATTATATATACATATATATATATATAGATGTATACGTTGATTTCAGTAGCCGGCTATATAAAACATCGATCGGGTAGAGAGACCGGTCATCGCGCGTCAAAAGTACGCTCTTTTGATTCACTCACTCACTCGTTCGTTTCGCTGCTTTAAAATCAGCCAGCCCGGGCATGCGCCACACTTTTGAAAGCGGACGCTGGTGGATTCCTGCAGTGCCTACCTACTGGTTCTACCACCCATCCAAGCGAGACCACCCCCTCTGGACGCCCCAACTGGGAGTCGGTTTGCCGATCCGCGGTACCGCGATCCTACAATCCATCACTACTCTTAAAACACTCACTGCCAACATACTCAACATCTTCAATCCCAAATCTAAAATTCTTCTCAACAATTTCTAAAACCGAAACAAATTCCCTATAATATAAAAATCATTCCACAACCAATTTGTATGTAAAACTGTTATAATATTAGCAATTGCTCGCATTGGGATAGTTAGAAAATTTTAAATTTAAAATGAGCAGGTCTAGTTTAGATACAAAAAAAAAAACATTTTTTCCTGTATGGTAGTTATGCGGCAGCAACGAAAATAATGAATGCAACCCTTCAATGTTTATTATGTTACAAACAGACAAACAAATACAAAATATGAGGGTCAAACAAAAGCATTGATTTGCATGGTCAGTTCATTTTGCAACCAGGGAATCTGATCATTTTTATTTTATTTTATAAAAAAAAACATGAACTACAACTCGAAATAATTGTTAAGAATTGAAGTGTTGACAGACGATATTTGAGTCCACATTTACACATAGATCTACTTAAGAATATTAATTTTTCATTATGATAGATAACGGGAAGCTAAATAACATAATTAGCGCCCCTTTAATTAGTTCTGTAAACTTGCACCATTGCGAAAGAGCAATTAGCTATAAAAGGGACGCCAAGTTGTCAGCTTGACTATTTGATACGGCAACTTATATGAGTCTTGTTCAAAATAATAATTGTAAAAAAATGATTCGATAATTATGTTTTAGCAATAATTACCTATAACCATATGGTGTATTCGTTTATTGGCCGCTGTCTTTTTCTCCGTTACGCCTTTGCACAATTCAGTTACACTGGACATGTGATATGACTGTTCGCGCATCACCCTCATTCTAGTCGGTTCACCCTCAAGCTGATGTAAAGTTCTTCATCAGACACATTAGTGGTGAAGACGCTGAATCATGCTCTGTTTGTATCGGTTTCCTTGATGATCCGAACATGACTTGTGGATTTCACACTTAAGAAATTTGTAGGTATTACTTACAAGACATCTGCACCTATAGTTAAGAAAGTGAGCTCTAAGATAGCCGTAATATATTTTTTTTTTGTCTTGTCCAAATGAATGGTGCAAGGAAATGATGGAAAGTAAAGATATTCGGTCGCATTTGTGAAAACCTTGCCCCGCAGGGCGATTCAATCGTTTTAATTTGCAATTTAAAATAGCGAAATAAAAACAAAAAAAACGGGAAAATACAACACAAAAAGACATCAATACTAATTTTCAGTTCACTTTACGCGCATGGTAATTAGGCAAGGGTAGCGGATGTACTGCTCGAAGCGAAAAAAGGGTATTCATAGTTTTTACTTTTTCAAATAAAACAAGCCAAGGGTCAGCGGCAAGCGTCCGCTGTGCGGGAATGATGAGTCCGAAGCTATGCATGCTTCCGAAAGGGACTGGAGGGAAGAGATGAATATCAATGTATGGACGGACAACTAGTGTTTGGTTTTACCAGTGGTGGCTACTACGCCAAATCCATGAAAGGAGACTACTAAAGATGTATATCATTACAATATGAACAAGAACAAGAATATAAACGAATGTGTTGGAACGAATTTGTGAAAATTCCTATAAAATATTTAGCTGATTTGAATGCAGTGTAATACGGTCAATTTTTATAGTATTTGGGTAATATAGTGGTTAGATTGGTATATGAGCCTGGAATGCGTTGATAATTTCTGATTAGGTAGTGAGTGTGAAATTTGTTGCTGTGATCCGCCACTGTTTTTTTTTTTGGTTTTTTTATCGACACTTTTTTCTCTGTACGAGTTTCGTTGCGTTGCGAATGATGTGATGCCCATTGATGGCAACAATCAATATGGGATTTGTAGCCGACCAAATACATTTGGTCAGTTGCATGAGTGACTGGGAGAGGTATAGACAAGGAGCGATGGTTGGCCATGAGGCCCCGGGCGCCAACGAAAATTAAAAATTTATGTCAGATATTAACTTTTTTGCAAAACCATTTTGCGAGGGCTCGACGGCGAGTTTGTTTTTGGGTACCGCGTAAAAATTTTTGTTGTGTGTTTTCTATTATCACCGTTCTTCTTTGACCACAAGTTCGCGCTTTGATCACCCGGAATATATCGCCAAATATTTGATATTTTTAATTTTTACTTTACCTACACGGTGTACTTTATCAATCATGTTTAGTTTCAATTAACTACTAGGAACCCAAAAATAAAAAAATAATAAAACAAAACAGTAGTATCTAAACACAATTTTTAAAACACTTTCGAAAACTGTTTGCCAATTTCGTTTTTTTTTTCGAAATACTTTCAAAACAAATATTTGCTAAACCTAGTGGTGCTTATAGATGAAATTACTCCAATATTATAATAATGGTATCATATTTTTCATAAGTCGCTAATAAAATTGAAGTTGCATTAGGGAAAAAAAATGGTACTCAAGTTGATTGATTTGCTCGCATATGGTACCGCGTCAGAATAGGACATCTGTTGATGTAGACGTATGCACGTATGCCAGCGATGGCTGATTTGCTGCGGCTCGGCCTCTTACACCCTGACGTACATATTTGCTTACATATGACTGCGGTATTATGAGCACTTAAGGTATCGATTGTCAGTTATTAACAAAGCTACTAGATTTTTTTAATTTTACCTTCCCAGTCTCTCAACAAACAAGACAATTTACATATCCCCAATGGCTTGCACTAAATTTTCTTATACGTATTTTGTTTAAATCATATTCTACTAATTTATAATATTTTACTAACCTTTGAAACCCATACACAGAGAGAGAGAGAGAGAGAGAGAGAGAGAGAGAAAGACATCATTCCAAAAATAATCAAAATTCAGGGAAGGTCGAAAAAATGATTCTAAAAATGGTTGTAATAAAATAAAATAATAAAATTAAAACATGTAAATATTACCGAAATCTTAAAGATGATTCCATTTATGGGTAGTGAAATCAGTTGATTGTTTGAGTGTATATAATAATGAGCCCATATAAACAAACCGATTACTCGTTTGACAATGGAGTTAACAGCGTATTATCTGTAATACATAAACCGCACATTGGTGCAATAATAAGCCTCATTTCATTCACAGATGCGTTTGTAATACACTCATACACATACATACATTCACGTGTACGTACACCAATTCACCATATTATGGCATTATGTTGCATAGTGCGTTACCTACACACTTGCACAGATATCAAAACGATGCAACATCTGTTGCTGCAAGACCTGCAATCAACAATAAACGATTTTTATATTTTCACAATACATAAAGTTTCATATTCAAATGATTGCTAACAATTATAGCGTTTTCAACTTACGTTCCAGTGCACACTTAATCAGTGCCGCAATTTCAAATTGCACCCAGTTCACGTTGAGTGCAACTTTCTTACACTGATTCTTGTCTTCTACTTCAATGTTAGAACTCAACTTAATCTAACTCTTATTTTTATAAAGTACTGTATTTAATTAAGGTATTATTATGACAAAAATTGGCAAAATATTTTGATTGGTGCAAGAATATCTTCAATAACTTAGCCCCATTCGTTAATATCAATATTTCACACTACATTGCTTTGTGCATACCGAGTATGAGTGCTATTAGTGGTTTGATGATAGTGGAATATTAGTTTTAGTGGAAATGTAGTTTATTTGTATGTAGTAATCGTTTTCTTGGCGAAGAGTGAGTGAAATTTTATTTCTCGTCGAGAAACCGTCATCACACTGATGAAATATATGTGTGTACTTAAATACGTTCTATGTAAAGATGCACTTCATCTCCGTATTCAATCCCTTCTTTTACTCTCCGTGCACTTGGCGTCTCTGTTCTTCGTCTATTTTTTCTCTCCCGTATGAAAATTCAATAATTACTCCCAAGACCGCGGGCTCGTTCCTTCAAGACTACTAGCACACGTACTAAAAACTAAGGGGTTAGCAATGCTTGCTTGCTATATATCCATTTTACGCGCGCGGTAACGAGTGACGTACTACCGAAACACAGGCGCGGACTTCTTTTTCTTCTTACCATTACTGTTTACATTTCTTTGCTTTAATCATATTTATATTTACTAGAATGCAAAGCCATGCTGTAAAACTAAATATTAAGTATAAAAAAAATAAAAATTAATCGATTTTGTTAGACAATCTATAAAAGTTAAGGAATTCATAAACAATTATACAAATAAGTTAGTTAAAAAAAAATCTTAGATGTAGTAGCACTTAAAATAAAGAATTAATAAAAAAAGTTTTGTTTTATAAATTATATCTCAAAACTAATAATTATAAATTTAATTGTATAAATTTCTGCAAAGTATTATGATTGTTTGGGGATGGGAAAGAAATAAGTGTATTGGTAGAGAATGGCATATCTAATTAAAGTAGACGTGTCATGTGTTAATGTCTGAAGACGTGCCTGGGTTGTCGGAACGCAGCACGAGAAACGTTCGAATCTAAAGAAAAAGCTACAACATGCGGACCCTAACCTGCCTCACACCACCGGCACGAGAGGTTTCATTTTGTATTGATCTCCGTTCTGTTCTGTTAGTTCCCTTCCGTGACTCGGGTCCCTCCCGCGGAATCAATGGTCTCAAGTCTTCGACGTACTTTTAAAACTAAGCGACTCAGTCATTGCGGCATTTACTCAGATAAGATTTATCAATATTTAACGATGCGCTAGCACAATCCACAGAAATAGTAACGAATACATTATAAGAAACGTCGTCGTTGTCGATGTAGAGTTTCTTTCTTATTGATATTTAAAAGTCGAGTAATTTGTAACCACGAATAAGGTGAAGCGAAAAAAAGGGAAAAACCTTGGCAGCGAAACAAGGATGGAATTCATCTCATTGCAGAAATGTTCTTCGCTTTCACGTACCTATAGCTTAGTTAAGAATCGCGCGAGGGCTCGTAAGATAGGCGACCGCGGGGGTGCGCGGCGTGCGGCGTGCGGACATGAAGCACTCAGAGTGGAAAATGTGATTTCTTCATCTCCCGCTTGGGCGCAGTGCATGCAAAAAATTTATCCTCTGTTTAAAACACACAAGTTTCTTTCATGCAAAAATCTAAAGAGATTTGAGGGTTCAAGATATGTTTCTACATACATACATACACGCAAAACTATTAATGTCATTTGAAATTTTTTTTTTTTTTTTTAAATAAATATTAAGCAAATAAATAATTATGAGGAAAACATAAATAGGTTTTTATTTAGTTAGTAAGTAATTCGAGTAATTCTAGTTGGCTTGGTGAAGCGTATATTTGGAGGTGTATTTTTGTTTTTGAATCGTGAATAGAAATTTCTGTCAATATTTTATTCGAAAGCTGATAATTTATTAGCGAATGGCACATGTCACATGCAGAACAAAGATATATTGGAATGAAAATTCCGGCCTCTCTATGTGATGCAATATGGGGCCTTTTGTGATCTATGCAATTTAAGTTTAATTACACTACCGCCAGTCTGGTTGGATATCCCATTTTTCACCCTTCTTCGATAATCTCTTATAAATTATTTAAATATTTATCTATACCCAACCATTTCTATCCCGTTTTCCCAAAAATCCCAGCAAATTAATCTGTTGTGACAATTGTAATTATCTGGAAAGAACTCTTTCCGGTTTACGTGCAGGAAGGAAGCAACTACTAGACTGGTTACGGTGACATGGTGGTTGAGTAGCACTGAGAACATTTCGATAAAGGTTTCTGAAAGACACACTTGCCTATCTCTCACGGAGATCACCCTAATACGCGGAGTATTAGATTTCAATATTCTTAAGAATCTACCATCATCGATATTTATAGAGTCACTATTATCACAAAACTATGAAATTTAAAAAAAAATTCTAGTAAAATATGCTTCAAAATAACAATATTTTATATCTTGCACATCTGGTGAATTCTTTCATCCGTGCAAATATTTGATATTAGTAAAATTGTCATTCCATCAAATAGCGAAAATCCTCATGATCCACAATGATGTATGTATGACTTGTGTGACCTGTGTGACCAGGTGAGACTCATATCGACTCGTAAACACAGAACAAAAAAAAAAAACAGTAATAAAAAAACAATACGAAAAAATCCGACCACGACCGGAACAGGAAACCAGACGAATCACCGGGCCCATCTCCGGCAGTACGTACAATCACACCTTCATATTATGACGTCATCGTAGTTCTTTCCGGTTTCTCTATCATAGCCTACTTATCAGCGTTCAAACTGACCAACATCATCATTATTGTTCGCAATCATTTCAGATGTCTCTGATTTTCATTCATTGATATTGTAATTGCAAACAACGGGATTCATTTTGTAACCGTTAGTTTTGCATTTATTTCCTAACGCAATGTTTAACGATAAAAATAAATTATTTCGTATATTTATATTCGTCAACGTAAATCCCTATTTGTCATTAGGGCATCATTAAAAGTACATGAAATAATTTTAATTTCGCTTGAGGCGGTTTAAAAAAAAGAAAATTATTCGAAACCTTTCGTTGTACGATGAATCCTTTGAAAAATTACGGAAGTTTCGGAGATATTTGAGAATCCATTCGGCTCCCGTCATCAGAATCAAAAGTTGACAACTGAGAAAAAAAGGGGGAAGTACATTCTTTCTGAGGTCTTTACTAGCATGTCTTGCAAGCCACTCCAGAGTCTGTGGATACGCTACTCACGGACCCCTTCGGTGTTGGTTCGTTGTCTGGGAAGAGGACATCTCAGACATACTTCTTTTTTAATGGGATCGCTAACGCAAGGGGAGATGATTCTTCGCGTTTTATATGCGTATATTACAACTCGCTCGTAAACACGTCCATATACACTATGTCTACACTAGCTCGTACGTATTTTTTTTTTAAAATAAGTACTTATCCGTATTTGAAAAACGAAATAATAGATTGTCCTTAAATTATTTACCCAGCAATCAAAAAGGTATCGTACTCTAGTGGCGAGCCACCGTACTAATTTTAGTTGTATTTGGAAGTAAAACTGAAAGTGATTCAAAGTCTTAATAAACAAAACAATATCGCTTTGATTATGCTTTCAGGACACTTTCGTGTAACTTTCCATTATTATAACTAAGCACACATCATTTTCTTGTTTGTCAATGGTGTTATAATCGTATTACGAATTAAGTAAGCGCTATACGTATAAGTAATAAGTTTCTATATAGCATAGTCACGTTAAGTGATATTGTTTTGTAAATAAGAGACATTCCACACGATTAAGGAAAGGCACTTAGATAGGTATATGCGTTTATGCATTTATTATTTAAACGTAGTTTGGACCGAAATTTGTTAAGTTAAAAGCTGCTATGAATTATTGATGTCTAGGTATGGTAAATATATTTTAATCAGTTTTACAAAGAATTTTTATGTTTATAAGAAATATAAAGGCATCGTGATCTTAAAATAAGTGCGAAACACAAAAAAGTTCGTATAAAAATCCAATTTGACATAAAGTGATTTACAACAGGCAGGGAAGGAGCGCCCTATGATGCCTATATGATGTCTGTAATAAACACACATTTATAGCATTTATAAAACAAGCTATATTGTCGGCCGGAAATAAAGACGTGTTTGTTTTGTGTTTTTATGCATTTTCCGTTTGACATTTTCATCATTTTCTTTACATTTCACCATAAACCAGGTGCTGACATATAAAATGTTACAGTATGGTGGAGCTGTTAAAATCTTACAGCAATAAAAAAAAACACAACCGCAATTGGTCTTCTTTTCGTCCCTCGTTGACGCTTTTATAAAATACGGTCTACTTGACATTTCACCGATGTACGACCGCGCAAGGGACGCACTCAACGAGCGTCTCAACACATAATCATCTTTCTCCCCCGAGAAACTTAACTGCTTTGTACTTATTTATTTCTATGTATATCATAAATAAACACATTTCCAATTGACCGTCCTGAAATTTCTTTAAAAATATACATGCGATAAAAAAATATATATATCCGCACAGAACTTTCCCATACGTATTTTGTTTAGATAAGTTAAGAGCAAATATAATTTTTTTCATGATGTTACCAAAAAATCAATCATAAAATGATTTTAAAAAGCTTCACTAATTTAGTTTTACATTTTATTATATTCAATTTAAAAATGCAGAACAAAAAAAAAACTGTTTTATTTCATAAAATCTAACAAAAGAAAATTACTTCAATTATACACGAACGCCAACAATTTCCTATTCACAGCACATACGATGAAGTTTCGTATAATAAAATTTTAAAAGTGGCACTGTCTACCCATATGTAGATATATATATATATAACATATGACATCATAGCCGGTGTAGATGTGCCCTTATAATTTCGGGATATATGAAAAGAACTGCATATGGAATATATAATGCATTATTAAATGAAAACTAGCAAATTATATCATATCACATCAAATTATATACAAGGACACATTGAGTAGAAAGGTTTTCTATTAACGTTTTATTATTCCTTTTTTTTCAATTTCGTGCTTTTTATAAAGACGATCAAGTAACCTGTTGTTAACAGTCACGGCATATATATTTGTCTTCAAGTTCGTCGCAAGCTGCATTTACAAATAAAATATTTATTATTTCCCTGCGAAGTTTGTTGAGTTAAGAATATTTAAGTTTTTTATTGTGTTAATTTTTTAAACAATTATCTGATACTTTTTCTATGCTATACTTACGAACTAGTAATTTATATTTTATAAGTTTCATAAAGAATAACTTCTAAAAAAAGGCTGATCGCATATATATAATTCAAAGCTTCCACACAATTACATTTTAATATTTCATTTCATATTTCTGACCCAGTGTTAAAGGCGAAGAAAAATCGAAAGATAAACACATGTTTAAATTATAATTAGAATAACATCAGAATTAAGAACTTCCTCCAATTAAAAATTCTAAACAACAAAGTCAAAAGAATCCGATGTGAAAAAGACGAAAATTAAATAGGCCGGAAACGTGCGATATGCCATAAAAAAAATGCTCCACACACTTGTATGCAAAAATGTTGCGCCTCTCTTCTCTGTATAACGTGCGGTTCTCACGTCAATTGTCTTGAAACAAATGCGCATATACACACATTAGCGACACACACACACACACATCGTGTGTCGCGTTCTATCTATGAATGTGCACATCCAAAGTTTACTTGCTCCGATGCTCACAGAAAAACGACCGCTTTTCCATGCTATTTTAAAACTTCTATATGTGGAACAAGTTCAATGTCAATAGAAAAGAATTGATAACTCCTATCACTAATTATCATATTAACTCCAAATAGAAAAATATTTTTTATTTATCCCAAACAAATTAAATACTTAATTTCAATATTAGTTTACGTTATTAAATTTAAATACGAAATTAACTACAAAATATCTGCACCGAACTTTCTTATACGCATATGGGTTAAGCCACATCGCAGTTACATTATTTTTCTAATTTATAATATTTGTTCTAACCTTTAGATCGCTTGTACACTAAATATATTTCTTAGAATAAATATTAAATGTCAAACTTCAAATTATTTAAGTCTATTTTGTTAAACAATTGACAGGCGCAGATGATACGATTTATGTAAAAATATATATAATAAGCAGAAATTTATTTTGAAACCAGTACTTTTTTTAGAAAAAAGATTCAAACAAAAGTTATGCTAAATATAAATACCATTAATTTTCGTTCACGAAAATTTTCTGTAACTGTAACCATTTTTGAGTAATTGCAGAAACTGCAAAAAATGACTAGAGTAAACATGCATTTCCGGTTGGAATATGGTTTTCAAAAATTGGAGGTTTTCGTGCCAGGCACATACAAGTCTTAAGTTTAAAATTTCATAATTTTCCCTTTAGCCGTTTGGGCTGTAGAGCACTCACATACACACACACACACACACACACACACAGACACGCGCACACACACAGACGGACGTCATTCCAAAAATAGTTGGAATCGATTCAGGGAAGGTCGTATATTTCCGTTAAAATCTCGAGATCGAAATTTTTCATGAGTACAATACTTACTTATACTGCGTATAAGAAAGTAAAAACAATAAAATACTAACTAGAACAAAATAAGAAAACACTCAACAAAAAAAAAATTACTACTTGTACATTTGCAGACAAATTGTAGATTCATGAACCAAAACAATAAAAAAGTGTCTCCTCGCGGTAATTGTGTCTTGTAAAAAAACTAGATACTTTATATCTTGAGTAGTTTATGAAATTTATTAATCAGTATTTTGTAAGAAAATTGATGATTTAAAAGTTGGTGATGTGTGTGTGTATTTAAATATTATTACGTATGAGCAGCATAGCAGACAGATGACACATGATCTCTGTGCCTCGTCCTCCTCCGCGTGTTGCTTGTAGCTCACTCATCATCATCAAATTAGTGTTTCGACGATGGCAGAGTTGTTAAAAGTAATGCATTCGCGTGATGCGCTTAAGTATCACCATCCGCTTGCCTGGTTGTCGAATTAAAGAAAAACGGAAGAACTTGTTAAGTTAAGTGAATGTTTTCTCGCGATTTGTACACTACAATTTCGTTACTCAAAATAACTATGAATAATTTATTTTCCGCACCTATTCCCCTAACAAGTAAAACGCAAATACTTTCAAAACATTTTTAAGCAATGTGTTTTATAAAATAGACCATATTAGTTAAATATTGATTTCAAAAAAGTGTACTGATAATATAAAAATAAATTATAGACTTCTTATAGTGATTTATCATTCGAACTTATCGGGAACACATGTGCATAGACAGACATTAATTTCGATGCACGCCTCCAAGATTGAATTTCATTATAAATAAGTTCAAATTTCTTTTTTTCGTTTATCAGACATCAATTAATAAACACATTAAATTGTTTCTATTCATTTGTAAATTGCCTTATGGTAATCAATTCAAACAAAACGCATTGGCGGAAGTAGTCAAAAAAGATCATCCTCATCAAGCTATGGAAGGAAATGGAAACTTATGAGTCTTCAGAGTGGTAGAATCATCTTTATATGTCTATATGCGCATTCAAATATTATATACATACATAGGTACCTAACTATAGAATAATAAGCATTTTAATTTATTAACGAGACTCTCGCTTAACTGGCAATTATCGACACCCCTGAGTGGGATCCATTATTAGCTCTGTCCGGTGGACTCCTCCTTAGAACTATAGCCGAATTTCCAGAGCCGTACTAGTCTATATTAGTTTATCAATATTTCTGTAGGTTAAAAGTAGGTGTTAGGGATTTTTTTATAGTTTGTGCCAAAACGAAAGTATATTGCGAAGATTTTGTCAATTCTTTATGTAATTCTTTGCTTAGTAGCGTTTTGTAATCCTTAATGTGACTCTGTCACCAACCCTATGAAACTTCCTCATTACACTTACTTCCTTCACTAATCGTTCTAAATGCTCCGATTTATAAAGCGTTCGTACTGTTTTATTTGTCCTGGTACTGATGTGGTGTCTTCAATCTTGAAGAATTAGAACCACTTAAGACGGATTCCGTCTTTGTAATTCGGGAATTCTCACGCATTGTCAACACTAACTAATCTTACTGGTAAACAGGATTTATGGAAAGTTTCAGGTGAAACTCAAATCATAAAAATATTTATGAATTTTCTTCGAAAAATATCGTCTGCTATGCAATAATCATAAAAAAAATTTATAACGGTTTTTCACAAGACATTTTACTTTACATGTACTGGATGCTACCTGAACTTTCTTGGGGTTCATTGTAATTCAAAATAAAAGATTACCTTTAAGACCTACACTAGTGGATTTTCACAAGTAGATTTCCCTACTAGATGGTGCTGTTCGCTGTGTTTATTATGGGGAAGTAATGTAAATGGATTGTGGTACGGGTGTAGCCGTTTCGGTTTTGCAGTCGCAACTTAAAGAAAGCGAAGGGGAAGTATTTATGGCTTTGAAATTGCAAGTTCCCACAACGACATTTCATGATTCTACTCAATTTTGATAAATATTGGTATTATTTTTGAAAAAAAAAACTACTATTTAGCATTCATATTTAAACTTAAAATGCGTTATGGTTTGAGGATTAATTGTCGCCTTTGCGGGGCCCTATGGGAAAACTTACAAACACACACATCGTGATGGTGTTCAGATCGCATGACGGAACCGGAAATACCACGGCACTTGCGATCACAAGCGAAATGCACCATACATTACCACACATACAACACCCATATGCCACGTATGTACATACATTCACGCACATACCTATAATGAACACACACACACACACACACACACCGGAAGTTTATCTGCATCTTCATACAACACTACAATTACATATAGTTCCCATATGACCCACTGTAGCGCAGTTTGACTTAGGCACGTAATTATTATAAGAAAATAAAAATGAGGATAGTTTTTTATTAGTATAAAATACATTTAATAAATAATATTTAATGAATATTTCCGCGTTTGTTGTTTTGAAAACCACAGTTTTCCGATTGAGTATTTTTTTGTTAAGTACGCCGCACGTGTTTTTGTTGAAAAGTAATTTAGCAATTTTCTAATATAATACATCGTGTTTTAACATATACATATATATAGGGGATGTGAAATTACCTACTTCCTTTAGAATACAGTATCTCACCCTATTCAGAAAACTAGTACATTGTTATCTGTCTTTTATAATAGTTATATATCGTGCCATATGGTTGCGAAAGTGGTTCCCTATTTCTCACACACGTAAACCACTACGCGGATATCCCCAACTTCTAAGCCATCTGTTTCAAAAACGCATTTCTTATCAGCGTATTTACGTATGTAGCATATAGTTTTTAATGAACGCAACTAGATATTAAAATATAATTTTTTTTAAAAATGGTAGATGATTTTTTATTTTTCTGAGAATTTTGTAGGAAATGGTTAGTTTACGTAATAAGTTCAAATCTGTTATATAAAGAGGCTACAGGACGTTTTATTTTTCTGTCTTTTGTGCATGGGGACTTACAGATAACAATGGATTTTTTTCTATGACAAACTTGATTTAAAACTTCTTCTTTTATGTTAGTTATAATTAGCAGTCGGACAGAATTAATTAGGAAACTTCTGAAGACTTTTTTTTTGTTTCGCATTATATAATTCCAGGGGGTATATATACATATATAAGGATACGAAACCGCATCTTTTAAAAGTGTATATTTTTAATTGACATTTTTTGAGTTAATTAACGATTTGAAACAATAATCGCGACGTTCTGTAGAAACAAGTAACAAGACGGGTCTAATGTTGTGGTTGCGAGTCTGTGCCAGCAACAGTTGCTCGCTTGCTCATGCCTTCGAGTTTGGACAGGTGTGCTTGTGCTATACGCACTAACGCACACTGCTGCCAACCCATTTTCCCCCTACCTACTAGTAGGTATATACACACATATGACTCTTAGGCACAAGTCTTCTTTTATATGTATGTACTATATATATATATGTATATGTATAGAGGAATATTTTTTTGTTGCAGGTATTGATATGGGCGACTATTCTTAAAGTGGGGACCGACACCACCGTGGAGGGGGAATATAAACGTCCAATAGCATCGTTTGTACCTATGATGTCATCGGAGGAGGAGACAGAGTTTGGTTTGTACGCAGATAAACTCCTAAAGAAAGCGAAAAGAACTAGACAACGTGTGGACGCCGGCGAGCCACGTAACAGCTACTCGTCCATCCCGAACTTCAGTTCGCGCCCGTCTTTCCTTGGTGGTAACAACAATTTATACGGCGCCATTTTCACCCAACAACAACATTTCGGTCTATTCGGACCGGGGTTCGGACCCGCAAAGATGTTAAACGAGTTACTCGGCCGCCAGAAGGCCGAAAGTGGTGCAGCAGCAACGGACAGTGGTGACGAAGTGGTAAAGTTCGAGTGCAACGCGACGCGGTGTGGTGCAGGCGCCGACGGCAACAGTCCACCGCCCAACGACCTCGCGCACCACATGCTCCGAGACATACTGCAGGGCAGAAAGCACGAGTTGCTCGGCATCGAGCACGCCACGGACAACAATAACGGAATCATCACCAATAACAATAACAACAATAATAATAACAACGAAACAATCAAGGCGCAGCAACAGCGTGAGCAGACACAGCAACAGATCGCATCGCAGGTCGTGATAGGAGGAGACCTGAGTGACCAACAGCTAATACAGCAGCAAGGCAGGGAATCAACCGCGGCGGCGACAACGGCAGCAACGCTGCGGACCGTAAATATTACAACAGAATCGCAACAACTACACCAGCAGCAGCAGCAGCAGCAACAACAACAACAACCAGACGCAGTGTTAGACTGTGACGATCTGGTGGGGGACGGAATTGGACGACAGGCCGCCGCCTCCGAACTAATGGACGAAGTGCTCACGGGCATGGACACGGACTCGCTACCCTCACCAAAAGTGGAGCCAGCGAGTCCAGCGAAACCTGAAGACGCGAAGAAAGCGCGCGTCGAGAACATTGTATCAGGTATGAGATCGAGTCCCGCGCCTCCACAAGTCAACGGCTGCAAGAAACGGAAGCTGTACCAACCCCAGCAACACGACAGTGCGGCAGATCGATATATCGACGATGAAGAAGACGAACTAGAACCGATTCGACAGCAAAAGCGGATAGAGAAGAACGCACTCAAGTCACAATTAAGAACGATGCAAGAACAGCTCGCGGAAATGCAACAAAAATATGTACAACTATGCACGCGCATGGAGCAAGAGTCCAACTGTGAAGAAGTGGAAGAAATCACAAGTGACACGGAAGATACCAGTAAACGCACACCAATTAGCTCGCCCTCAACCAGAGAACCACCAGTAGCGCCGAGCAGTGCACCGCCGGTATCGCTCGCCCAACAGGTCAGTAAATTAAAAATCGGACCTCCGCATATACCACCGCACTTTAACGGTATGATGCACGAACACCACCATCACCCGCATATGAGTAACGCGGCGGCCATGTACCTTGGAGTCAGTCACAAGTTATTCCTTGAGCAAGAGGCTCGAATGGCAAAAGAAGCAGCAGTTGCTGCGGCGGTAGCTGAATCACAGCATCACCACCACCAGCAACAGCAGCAGCAACAACAACAGCATCAACAACAGCATCAACAGCAACAGCAGCAACAACATCAACAACACCAACAGCAACGGGAACAACAGCATCGGGAACAACAACAACAGCAGCAACACCACCACCTTCAACAGCAGCAACAGCAGCAGCAGCAACAACAACAACAGCAACAGCCACCATCAGCAGCAGTACCAAAACCAGATAATATTGCCGAACGATTAAACATGATAAGAAATATGACTCCAACTGGTTCGGAACTGGAAGGTCTTGCAGACGCGTTAAAATCAGAAATAACTGCGTCCCTGTCGAATATCATCGATTCAATAGTGACACGATTTGTACACCAACGGAGGCTGAAACAAAGCGAAGCATCCGCGGCTGCTGAGCAGCTAAACAAAGATTTAATGATGGCATCACAAATGCTAGATCGAAAGTCCCCGCGAACAAAAGTTGCAGACCGACCGCAACAGCCTGGTCAGATGTTAAATGGTAGTGGCAGTGCGCAAATGATGAATGGTGCGGCCGGCAACTATCCGCAGATGATGCCCACGGCGATGCACATGAGCAGTATGCAAAAACCGAGCGAGTTGCATATCCGACCGCCAATGTTCCAGCCACCCAAACCACCGGGTCTTGGTTCAGTGCCACTGTACGGCATGGGTCAGCATCCGTTTTGTGCGCCGGAGCGAGACCCTGAACAAAATGAAGCTTTATCGCTGGTTGTCACGCCGAAGAAAAAACGACACAAGGTCACAGATACCCGGATCACACCACGAACGGTGAGTCGTATCCTGGCGCAGGACGGTATGGGCATGTCACCCGCTAACATGGAACAGAATAGTTGTCCGTCACCGAGGCCGTACCACCAGCCCCCGCCTATGCTGCCAGTCTCCTTACCGACTTCTGTCGCCATTCCCAACCCGGGGCTCCACGAGTCCCAGGTCTTTTCACCGTATAGTCCGTTTTTTCACGGGCCCAGCCATGGACACCACATACCAATGAAGGTAAATATTATTTAAAATTGTTTTTTCTAGCAATTTATACTAATATATATGTTGTATTTTTTATTTTTAGGCGTCTTCGTCTCCGCCAGGTATGATAAAAATGGACCGTGATTCACCACCCCTGCCGCATCCGCCGACGCTGTTGCATCCCGCGCTGCTGGCAGCCGCGCAACATGGCACCTCACCGGACTACGGTCACATACGTGGTCCATCCGGTACAATGAACATGGACACGGGCGACCGTAACTCGGACTGTAATTCCGGCGACATCAGCTACGACGGAATTCAACCTACAATATCCTTTTCTATACGAAATTAATTCGCAAATAATCTTAAGTTTTAGAAAAAACTCTCACAAAACAAGGGTGACAATGATAAAAAAAAAATTGCATTAGTCAGCGAAAGAAAATCTTACGAATAAATAGTTTAATATAATGTTGACTAGATTTACATAGTACGGCTTCCGATTCTCTTATTGGTTACAATAGGTCAACTTCCGTCTCTGCACTTTCTAAGGTCTCTATTTAATTCTATTCTCAATAAGAAACCCTATCACGAAAAGGATCTAACGTTAATTCCCTGCATAAAATGGAATTCACTCATCAAGTGGCAAGGCTAAGTTCGTTTCTCGGAAATACAAACATTACCCTACAAATAATAATTCTTATTTTCCAACAAAGAGATTGAGATATATCTACGTAGGTATATGTTGTGACGACATTATTATTACATACGTAAACGTTATCACAAAGCCATTGGCAATTTACTGTTGCATTTATTATGAGCACCCAGTTCTTAACATGTTATTGTCCTCTTGCTTGTGAGAATTTTTTTTTAAAAGCACATGCTTCTTTTCACCAAGAAACAGAATAAAACATTATTCCTACATGGATAATCATTTTTAAATACATTTCTTATTTACTAAATACATTTATCTAAATCAAACGAAAAAGTTTTTTTTTTAAAAAACAGATTTACTGTTTTTTTATTTAATAATTTATTAAAATATAAATAAATGAGTAGAGAAATGTGTTTGGTTGATAAATTAGTAGTGTGACACGATTTGTGGAATATATCCTTAATTCCTGTGCACTCGTCAACATTGACACCAATGCATCTCAGGAAGGCCAAACTAATGTTCTTCTGGGTGCGGTATCCCAGTTCAGCGGTACTGAAAATGTACTTTCCCGATATCAAGTTCAACAAAAACAACACTGCCCAGCTTGTCAAGTGGTTCTCCAATTTTCGGTAAGTGATTCACACTTTTTTTTTTCTTTGTCTGTTTAGCGTTTATCTACTACGGCACTGCAGATAGATAACACTTGTCATGGGACTCGCGACATTTCCTCAACATGAGACACTTCGTTCAACGTTTTTAATACTTAAACTAAATCATGGGATTTAATTATTTTGATAACCACTACCACATTTAAATAACCGCATATTATAAGATCAAACAACAACAACGACCGGATATTCATATAAAAATTATTTTATTTATTACAATTGTTCACAAATATACTCAAGCGCGTAATACTAAAAACCAAATTTCAATCTTTTTTTAAATTTTTTACCAAATTTAGCCGTTACCATGAATACAGTAATTGCAGTTTAGTAAAATTACATGATTTTCTTAAATAAAATTTACAGTTTTTAAAAATCATTTATAATATGCAGTATTAAATTTAATTTATTTAGTGCAAAATGCAAAATCAAAATGATGAGTAAAAATTGTATAAAACACGAAAATAACTAGAAAATAAATTCGGTATCAAATTTTTCGTGTTTACATATTAATAAACCTGTACAAGGTTATAACCGTTAATTTTTATTTTTGCCATTTTCGCAAACATTTTTTACGGCACTGATTATTGGACTCCACCACACACACACACACACGCTGCACGATTTTTTCGCAGCAGTCCACATAGTGGCTTTGCATACATACATATATTCGCTCAGTTTATAGAACAAAGCATTTCCCGTTTCATTTGCTGGATGCTCACACACACACACACACACACATGCATCATTCATAGATACATGTACGCGAATGCGTGTGTATGTGTGTGTGTGTTGGTATATGGGACGCTAACGTATGGGTTGGCTTTGAAATGAAAACTGCCGGAAAAGTTATTTTTTCCATGTGTGAGTTAATACTGCTGGGGTAAAACATATATCACATTCTGTCTGTGTGTATGTAAGCTATGTTTTTTTTTTTAATGCGTGCCCTAATAATCATTTGTTCCTTTAGTTCATTTGTTTCTGACCTATTGCATTTTTGAGTTTTGCCTACTTGATTTGTTACTCGGTACTTTTTTATAATTTTGATTATTGGCGCACCATCAAATCGGTTTATTATTACCGGCACTAAATGTTGCGTTTCATTTCAAGTGAATTCCCCAAGTTAAAAATACTAATTCACCATGATTTTAGATCGTAATACAACTACAAACTCAAACCATTCAACCATTTTACATTTTTACCGCAACTGATTTTTTAATTCTTAGATATTTTTTATATATATTTATAATTACAAATAAATAAAATGCCGCTGCCACCAAATAATCAGAAATTTTCATATTTCAAATCTCATTCAAATAAAAATTTAAATTAAAAAAAAAATCTTTCTAATTTAATTAGGCGAGTAACTTCGTTAAATATAATATATATTTTAGTAATCTATAGGGAAAAAAATGTAATTTGATATAAAGTCGATTGATTCAATATCTTTAGTTGTCATTTGACGAAGTTTTTCATTACCTCACATTTCTTTACGTAGATTTACGGCGAAGATATCTTAATGTTGTCACGCATACATACATATTTTATACCTTTCGCTGGAACTAATATAAGGAAACGAACAAATGTAAGATTTACGATAAAAACGCAATTTGTTTTATTTGCTTTTACGAACAAATATGATATTGAAAACTAAGTAAAACAATTCGATTAAATGAAATTAATTCGAACGATGACAACATTTATTTGAAATATCATACATTATTAGAATATATAAAATAGTATAAATCGAATTTTTAATATTAGTTTGAATATTTTATTTAAAATGTATGACGTAGGTATACGGTAATTAAAAAGTTAGAAATGCAACATACTCATCAAATCAAATCCTCGTGAAATAAACCTATATATCAAAGTCATATTTGCTTGAAAGGGTAAAAAATGAGAGGTAATGGTAACGAGTGAAATGGCATGTTGAATTCAAGAGACGTTTCTGTCTCCGGCGATATACTGACCGGAAATGAGTGTTAGTAGAACGACGTTACGGTAGGATCGAGTACTAACCACTCACTGCCCTTTCCGTTTCGAAAACATAAAACTCATCTTCCTGATCAAGCAAGCATCGTCTTATACCGAAGACTGCTCGTAATTACTTTGTGGATTATTAATTTGCAGATGGTAATTAATTTCATCTTCTCAATAATTTGATTTGGTCAATCATCGATTTTATATTGATTTATTATCATAAAACTAAATCTAATTTCAAACGAATATTTCATAATTTCTAAACGATCGTAAAGAAAGACGGGGAATCTTATACTATTAAAAAATGTATGCATGGAACATTTAACACGTGAATGCAACGCGAACGTAAGCGTAGTCCACGTATGAACGTAATCGCACATGCATACAAGATTATAAAACCATATGTGTGTGTGTGTGTGTGTGTGTAAGAGACAGCGCGGCTGGTTTTGAAATGTGGAGATTTATTGCGTACTATACTCAATTAAAAATAACTTAATTAAGGTCTTGAGACTAATTAGTGTAGGTTGGCATTTTTCCTCGCGTTCGTCCTTTATGTGTTGTTTTCCTTGTTTATTCCGCTTTTTTTATATACCGTCAAATATATAGAGGAAAATGAAATGCATGTCTCTTTCTTTCTCATTAGCTTTGATGTAATTAGTCATTAGTCGGCTAAAATGTGTTCTTTAATACCCGCTAATCGTACTGTAATACAGGATACAAGCAACAATCAAGTTGCTACATTGTGTTACATTATCGAAATTCCATCATTAAATTGATATTTTGGTTTTTATTAAATTTCTGCGAAACTAATTTGGTAAACGTATTCTTATTCCATTTACAATTCATCATTGAAATGAAACATGTACGTGTAAAAGATCGGACAAAACGGTGGCACTTTTCATATTTTAATAATGATCGCTTAGCAGAAACACATCATGAATGTGCATTGTTTTCGGGTGAACAATTGTAACGTCTCTTACATTTATTAATTTTCTGAAAAGACGTCTTTTCCCCGCCCCATCCTCAACAAACCGTCTCATTTTTTACATGCGTACCTACTATATAGTTACATACATACCTACATACATACATACATACTGCTCCAGGTTGGTTGGAGCCAACGAAGCGCGAATTATGCACCCGTGTTATATTGCTGTTAGCACGCGCGAGCCTATAGTCTTTAAAAAAGTATCAGTACTTGTTAGTTAACTTGTTTAATTAACTTCGCTTTTTTTTTTATTTTCTCTCTATTCGGATTGACTAATTAATAAAAAGTCTCGACTACTCACTCACTAAATACTACTATTTCAACATTAAATCGTTCCGTCTTGCACTAATTGCATCATGCACAATCGTATGACCTCTTTTCAGTTCATACCCGCATATTTAAGAAATCCATTCTGATTAACATATCACCTGCTGAATTGTCTCTATATGCGAACGTATATATAGTATATAGAAAACTTTTTTTTTTCTTTAATATATATATATAGTATATATTTCACGGTAAGACCCTGCTAAGCAATAACCAGTAACGGTTTTCTTGAAGAAGTTCGTTGGAATCTTCGCAGAGCTGAACAATAGTTTTTCAAAACATCTGCCAGCGTGATTTACCCTCCTCAAGACTCGTGCCTTTACCCTCCTTAAGAAAGTGTGCCAACTTGGTTTTTATAAGACGTTTTTCTTCAGGGTCGCCCAATATATATAATTTAACCGTTAAAGTCGAAATAACATTTTCTAACATATTATTACTATACGAACAAAAAATATGACTTAAGTCACTACAGAGCTTTAATGAGCCAATGATTGAAATTCGTAAATAAGTATTGTGAGATTAATTAATTGAAAAGTTTAGTTTTTTTTTATTGGGGATTGTCTATTTTAATAGCGTGAGAACTGTCTTTCAAGTACGGTATTCGTAATCGAATAAAATGTGTGTTGGTAATGTTGTACAGCCCTGATGTCTAGGGATAAGGGGGTCGACCCTGTGACTTACCGAATGCATTCTATTTGAACAATACGCGTATACGAGGAAGGAAGGTATAACTCGCTCGACACAAGGACAGATGTTTCAACGAAAAATTTTTACGAAAAAACCGTTAGGCAAGGGTCTTGCAACTAGGGACATCCTAGCCCTTTTATGCATTTTATTCAATCTATACAAGTCGAAATACATATAATTGATACCAAATATACTTTAGAAAATTATATGATTTGGTCTTTATTTCATATTCAAATATGGAACAAAAAAAATACACTTGAAATATTATTTATTGTTTCAAATTTAAAAAAAATATATTTATATAATTATTATGTGCAGGGTGTAAAATGGACAAGTACTGTATTTATTCTGATTAGAATAAATACAGTGTTATAGTCAGCAACAAGCTGTTGGGCACTTGTGTGTGTGTGTGTGTGTGTGTGTGTGTGTGTGTGACTGAGAAACGCACTGGATTGTTGAAAATGACGACACTACTATGATGTAACTTGTGTGTTATTATATTGATTCCGCCGACACGCACAGAGTGCCAATTAGAACCATTTCATTATATGGATATCTATGTCTGATTTCGCATCCTGGTGCAACAGTGCACAACACCCTACATACTAAATATGCAAAAAGCCCTAGAGAGGAGGATTCACTTCCCAATCCGGTCGTTGTAGTGCCACCATTTCAACAACAAAAAAATGCCATTTATAATAAAACAAGAATTGCACGTTCTTCACTTTTAACACTATTATTAATATTATACATAAAAATATATATATTTTTTATACGCATGAAATGTCGTTGATAAACAAGTGAAATTAAATAAGTCACTTATTGAACTAATATGTGGGTGGATCTTATCAGTAATTGTTTGCATCTGCCACATTGTTATCGATATGAAGTCGGCCCCTTTCTTTCTGGTACATACACCTGTATGTAGAGTTAAATATTTACATAAGGATGTAAGCTTTATCAGTCGTCTATATTACAATATTCCATATCAATCGATTCATTGTACGAATTTTAAGTGGATTTATAAATGTATATCTAATGATTGTGTTTGTTTTTTAAAGAGAATTTTACTATATCCAAATGGAGAAATACGCTCGACAAGCCGTCTCCGAAGGTGTGAAAAACGCCGATGATCTGCACGTAAGCGGAGATTCGGAAATCTACCGGGTGCTCAATCTGCATTACAACAGGAACAACCACATCGAGGTATGGGGCCCGCAGGTTCGTGCCTCAACCAACACGCGCTGTGGCATGACCGCTTTTTTATTTTTTTTCCTTCTCTTCTTTTTCAAATTTTCATTCCATCTCTAACTTACAAAATTCACTACTTAACACAGAAAACTAAACTAAAAACTTTCTAAAAAGCATCTTTAGTTCATTTAAAATTCTGCATCATATTATATACAAATCTAATCCAAATTATTAAAATTTCATCAATTGTTCATTTAAAATTTCTTCACCATAAAAATTATGTTCCAATTATTATATTTTGCGTACGCTTATATTAAGTAATTGTTGCATTTCCTATCCTAATGACAAATTGCGATTCATTTAATTTAAAATATTGAGGATCTGAATCGTAATGCACGTAGTCTATTGAGTTGAGTTGAGTAATTAAGACGAAAAAATCTGCTTTTCATAAGGATGTGTGACGGGAAAGTGTAATAAGAAATCTAAAAGTGTAACTATGATTGTAGGTACCGCCAAACTTCAGGTTTGTTGTGGAGCAAACGTTACGGGAATTCTTCAAAGCGATTCAAGGCGGCAAAGACGCGGAACAATCGTGGAAGAAATCCATATACAAAATAATATCCCGGTTAGACGACCCCGTTCCTGAATACTTCAAATCGCCAAATTTCTTGGAGCAGCTGGAATGAGCCAGCGACGACACCTCCTGACCAACAACACCCGCGGCGCGCGCCCTTCAATTCAACGAAATCACTGGTGTCCCGTTTCGTTATAACAACTTTGCTGTTTATTGATTCAAAAATTATAATAATAATAATTCGTAATAATATTTAAAACAAAGAAAGTAACTCTATACAAAGCAAAAATTTAAAGAAAATGTTTAGGTTTTTTTTCAAAAAAAACAAACTAAACTAGATGAAGAGAGATGCAAATGCAATGATGGATCCGCCAAAGTGCTACGTGTCCAACACCATTACGGTTAACTCTTACGGTTACGTTGAAAGTACCTACATACATGTTTAACAGAAAAGTTAACGGTGAAATTATATTATAATATATAGTTTAAAATGTTTTTGATTAAAGTAATAATAATAATTAAAGAATAAAAAAATTTAATTTAAAAGAAAAAAAAAAATGAACGCTTAACGGTCGTCGTTACCAAGAAGAGATTCCGGCAACGACTTTATTTAAATATTTGTAAAACAATCTTTGTGTCCGATGCGATGCGGAAAATTTTAATCTGAACATAATCAGAACAGTTGTTAAAAAGTAAACTGTGTTAAAAACAAAAATATGAAAAGACATTTGTCAACTTATTCTACTACTACTACTACAGAAAAAGAAAAATTATTATAATATGATATGAAGCTGAATGAAGAAGATGAAGAAGAAGAAGAAGAGGATAAAAAATGTTTAACGAGTGATAGATGATAGGTAGAGAAACGAAAAGTTCCAGAAGAGATGGATGAGATGTTTAGGGACAATGGTCGTCTCGCTTTGGCAGCAGTGGAAGATGCGCGCGCATGCTGAAGCCAGTGTGTGAATTACGAACAGTGTTTAACAGTGATCACATATTATTATTAATCAATAATAAATCTACAGGTTATTCATTGATTACAATTTACCGATTGTATCAGCTGCAATTATAACAATCATTTTTAACCCACGATCAAATCAAGCTAAATAGCTTTTACAAAAAGCCATCAGATTCTCAGTTCACTTTTATATAAACTAAAATATTAAACAGAATATTTATAAATACCATCAGCGGTCGGACAAGTTTACCTATCTGCACAAACATTCCATTTGTATGTAATACTAATTAATAACTACCCAATTATTATTATTATCATTTTCACTATTATTTATTTATTATTATTATTAAGTGTTTTTTTTTTCAAAAAAAAAAAAAAAAACAGCGCTGTAAACTGTACCAGTGTTGTTGTTATTGTTGTTACATACACACGCGCATACACCCCGGTTCGTTCGTTTAAAAACAATTTTTAACGGGTGAGGTGCGGGGGAGGGGCTGGTCTTTGTAAATACCCTGTACATATAGATTACACACACGTATCTTAATGAATTATTTATAAATCTAATGATGAAGATCTTCTTTACCAAAGTTGTATTGTTTACTAGTCTTAAACATAAATCTACTATAAAAGTGCAGATTTTTATGTTTTAGCAGTTATTTTCATATTTATTTCAGCCAACTGTGCAGCTAACCACCAGTTGGCTGCAACGTTCGGCTTAGCCTCCTGGTGCGAATGCGTTTCTTTTCCATAAAATATACCGCAAAGAATTGCATTCGCAAACCAATATGTCAACACTCGAAGCAGTGGTGTCTCCTGAAAAATACACGGACACTGGAGTTTGCCCCGGGACACCACCGCTTCGAAGCCTGTTTGTGTGTTTCAATTTTTTTTTTTTTATTTGTTTTTTGTATTATTTTTAATTAATTTAGTTCAATTAACAATTATTTCACCATTTTGCACATTTAGTATAGATTTGTACACAAGATCTCTTACACGTTGTGTGGAGTAACTAGTCAATAAATTAATAAATTATTATTTGAATATGCAAATATCATAACATTAAATACATTTTATTTATTTCTTATTTTATTATTATTATTTCTCTAAAAACCTCAAAACTTTATACACTGGAGAAGTTAGGACTTATATTCGGCGAAAAATTTGGATTTAGGAATTGTACATATAAAATTAACGAAAAATTGTGATATTAAAAATTTTGAAAGTAAGTACATTGCGATAAGGTTTGAAGTGATTTTTAATTTCATTCTTCATATTTTCCAATTGATACAGTTTACAACGCATTATTTATCATTTCGTTTTCCATAGTTCCCGGCCCAAACATCTTGTAACTGCTTCAATATGCTGCATTTCTGATATAAATACTTTTTCATCAGAAACGTAACATATTTAACAAAAAAAAAAAAACACAAAATGTTTCATCTACGAATAAGAACATTTGTGTTTTAGGGAACTATTTAATGCCTGTTTTGTTTTATGGGTATATAATATAATAATATATATATATATAGTAATAAGTACGCATATGATACCGTGAACATGGTGTGTGCTCGCGAAAAATTTCAAAACACAAAATTTGATCGCGGTGTCAATTCGTCCTTGTGCCCATAAAAAAAAAACCGTTATCAATTTCTACTCGACTGGGTTCAGTATTCAAAGATTCACATTTCATCGATTGGTGTTTTAAGCATTTTTGACTACAATTCCATATAAGTTTCATGCAACAAATCAGAGATGGAGCCATTTGAAAAACTGTTCATTTCACACAAATGGCTTCATTTCTGCAACCGACAATAGTCAGACAATAGTTTTCTACCAGATATTTAAGTGTCTATTTCATTTACAGATAAGTACGATTGATAATATAGAAATCTGAATATGATTTTTTTTTTTAAATATAAGGAGTATATTTGGGAACGTATTCAGATTTTAATGTTTTCAAGTGTATAAAAACTACAGGAATATTCTATATAACAGTATATTAATGGTTTTTGTTTTGTTTTGTTTTGGTTAGTAAAACATTAATGTTGAGATGTTTTTATTCAATTCTCAAATTGCAGGCAGATCTACCAAATTTAATAACAAAATCTACTGTAAACAATACAATTTTAATGGTAAATGTTATCTATTTGCTAGTTATTCTGGATATTTAATCGAAACTATCTCACTTGTAAATATATTGCTGTATTAATACTAATCCATATTGCACGTACATAACAATAGTCATAATATACTGGACGGTACGTGAATCCAGCACTTTGAGAAGTATGGAATCAAGAATAGAAACATGCAACACTTAACCCAGTACGAATATTGATCAAATTGAATGACGGTTCTCGCTTATAATTTGCTTTCATTTTGTGTTTACTAACAATAGTACAACAAGAAAATTTTTTATTTCAAATGCAGATGAAAAACTTGCCATACAAACAATCTCAAAAATCGATAATAGGTTGTACCCGGTATTCGGTAATCGGCGAGCTTAAGATTTTTTGTGTTGTTTTCATTTTCTATTTAGTTATTGTGGAATGATAAAAATGTTGTGTGTGTGTGAGACGTGTCGCTTGGTTGTGTTAAGGAACAAGCCACACGGTTACCGAATAGCTGAGATAGCATTTCAGTTATATTCAGAAAGAAAAACAATAACAAAAAAAAAAAAACACACGCGGTGCGCCTGCAGCGCTGCAGTCGGACATGTATTTAAAATGGCGGATTGGTGTATCCGCTGGTTCGATTCTAGTAGCTGAGGGCGCCGCGACTTGGCGGAGAATTATACACTTAATTTCTGAATACGTCTGTTTGTGTAATTTTTGAGGTAACAAAACAATTTCCTCCCCCCCCCCCCCAGTACAACAAGCGCCCTTTATTGTAAAAAGGGCGCTTATCAAACACTCTCCCCCAAGTTAGCTTAGAAAAACCGTAATCAGTAACTATAATAATGAATAATGATAATTGCCACATTCCCCCCGATAGATGGTAGGACTGTCTTTCTGTTGTTCACTCCGGATTAAGTTTGTTCTTATATATATATATAAACATATATATATGATAATAATATATATATACAATATTTCGCAACTTTTGGCCGTTATATGAACATTTAAGTGCTGAATATTTCGTTCGCAACACGTTTGGTTACAATATGCACACACATTCGGATTACATCTGGGCAGTCCACTGCGCATGCGTGCGGTTATCACAGCCGCGTGGTTATGCTTCGTGTCGGCGCGGTGGCGCGCAATTTTGTTAGATGCCGTGCCGCGGGCGCGAAGACACGTACAGACGTGACCAGCCGATCGTTCAACTGTTATTGTATGATTTCAAAAGTTTTGTTCGGAAAAAAAAAAGCGTTTATGAGATTTTAGTGTCGTTTTGAACGTTCGGAAACGAATACCTCGCATTATTAACGATGATAATTTCGATTGTTTGTTGTTGTATTTGAGAAAAAATTGTGATATTAAAAATTCTAATTGAAAAAAAGCGTTATTTGTTGCGCGATCGGTGCACTGAAACTGAGGCCACACGCATGCGCTCTGTACAAATTTACGTACTTTACGTTACAGAGAGAACAATTATTTACAGCGTTTACAAAGGCACACACTGTTCGGAAACACGTTTAGGTCTACCGGTTCAAAAAAAAAAAAAAAAAAAAGATACTCAAAAATATATCACGAAAAAAGTACAAGCTTATTTTAAGCACCTCTGCGCCTTAAAATTAAAAATTCGAAGCAAAAATGATATGAGTGTGTATAACCAAAATCTGCCTTATTCTATTTTCTTATGACGAAAAAAAAAAAATCTCCTACCGTTATAGTGTGATTATTTGCTAGTGTAAATCATTCTTCATCACCAAAAAAATGTAAAAAAAAAATGAGAAAAAATTTAAAATACACCGACGATTTTTAACCATAACCATACATAAATTTAATTATCAACTATCTAGTCCAATATGTATTACATAGCATTATGTGTGAGTTGTAGTATACATGTAAAATTGTTGGTAATTATGTCGGGTGCCTACACACCTATATATATATATTTATATATATATATATACATACATACATACATATATATATATATATACATATATATACATATATAGTACGTTGACTTATACGTTCAGACTGTGTTTCTGCACTGCGTTACGTTAACGTTTACTCCTTACTTTACAGTTGTAGATCAATAGACGTCGATCAATTTCGTTTTCTTATTCTGTTTACAAAACAGACCAAACACAAAAATTATTAGCACAAAAAAAAAAAACAAATTCGCGCGCGTTTCCAAATTTAAATAACGTTCAACACGAATTCGGACACAATTGGTCACAAAAATGAATAAATATTTATATTTCGAATTTAAACAGTTAAACAGTTTGCAAATATACACTAACATACATACATACAGACATACAGACAGACAGACATACATAGATTGTGAACTGTAATAAATGGTTGCCTATTGAGGCTGAATAACCATATATAATTAGAATATTATTGTGTAATAATTAAAAATGTCACATGTAAATTTCAAATAATCAATCAATCTGTCGTAACTTTCCGTAGATCAATTTAGTCGTAGCTACTAAACAGCTATAGTAATTTAATCTATCTATCTATAACTATAATTAAAAAATAGTCAGGTGAGAAAAAAAAGAAGCATATTTATTATGTATATGATGGAATAAATAATATGATTTTTTTTTATGATTATGAGTTTCGTTTTGAGCAAACTTTTGAGTTGCGGTCAGCACCCGTACGGAGGAACATTCTCAATATTGAAATAGCCACCTAAAAAAAAAAAAAAAAAAATAACCATACACCTACTGTCATGCAATAGTAATGAAGGCAACCAACCAAAATATAATAAATAACGAAAAGAAAAAAAAAAAAATACAGTAATTTCGAAATTTTGAAAAAAACCGGTTTTTTCTCACTCATTCAAAAATCACACTGGGCCGATTCGTCCGTCAAAAAAGTGCCTTCAATGTTGTTTTTACGAAAAAATATAAAAAAAAAAAATTACAAAATAAAAAAAAACGGGCCCATAATAGCCATATTGCCCAACCAAAATGTTCCTACGTACGGGTGCAACCCATTGTCATTTTGTTCAGTTTGCAAACGACGATGATGATTAATTATGTATGTAAGGCACCCGATACACGTAAACTATAAGATTATTTCATAAATATTATATTGTTATTATGCTAAAGAAAACAAAAAAAAAATAAATAAACAGAATGGCGGAGCCGTTGTGACGTTAGGCTTACTCGTCGCGCTAAATTCACAAAAGAAATAATTAATAATAATAATAATAAAATTGCGCGACGTGTGCGCCACGCCGTGGCGACGCCATTAACTATTTGTGGTATAGTAACTTTGAATTAGAAGTAGATTATAATAATAATAATAATTATTACGATAATATTAATAAACAGATTCAATGGTTTCAGTTCTGAAGACCCATATGTTAAAAACAGGCTTTACGTTGGCTGCTGTTGTTGTTATTTGTTAACCTGTAATGTTGTCAGCGGAACAAGTGATTCTGCAACCCGATAAAAGGAAACGATTCCTACTTCCAGTGTCCGTAGTATTTGTCATACATTTGCAATCTAAATCAAATCAAATAATACTTAAACAATAAAGAGAGTAATTAACAAATGAACAACAAAGGGAATCGTTTCCGTCAAATCACAGATGACACAAGTGCAATAGCCCAGAATCACTCGGTCCGTTGGTAGTTTCAGTACTATTAAGTTTAGTTTTCTGACGTCACCAGATGACTTTTTGGTCTTCCTTGTGCTGTAAGCTCGACAACGATCGCAAGTTCCTTTTTTTTTTTAATTTATAGTCTCTCATCATCATACGATATCACACCTCGCCACAATCGACTTGAATAAATCATTCACATATATAAACATATATATTTTCAATGAATAATAATTAAATCGTTTGGGTTAAACGCAAAAGTCTCAACGTCACAAAAAAAAATGATTTTTCGATTGTGGTCGATGGTGTGTACGAATATTAATCGTGAATAAGAAAAAAAAAAGTCGAGAATATAGGTCATAGTCGCTGGTGCTAAGTTATAGAACAGAATCACTAACGCCACCGCTACAAGTATGCCGTCGCCATTCATTTTGGAGACGGTTTTTTTTTGGAACTATCAGTCACAGTTTTGGTTTCTGAAATTTTTGAGCACACTAAAGATAAACAAAAAAAAAAAAAAAACTTAAAGTTAGGTATCGCGTCAAAACGATAGAGAATCGAAATAATAAAGAATGTATATTTAGTACAAAAAAAATATAAAAAAAAAAACGTGAAAAAACGAGATAGCTCAAAATTTATAATTTGAATAAAAAAAAAAAGTAAAAATAAACGCGCGGAACCCACACGCAATATGTGTTTATATGTGTAAAAGAAATTCGAGAGTATTTTTATATTTATATTGGTGTAAATCAAAATTTCGTATGGACAAAAAAAATTATTACGTGTAGAGATTTTAGTTATTAAATTTAAGGGAAATTTACATTTAGGAATTTTTAAATGAATTTGTAAATATGAAAAATGAAAAATTTATATATAATATTAGAGTACCTACGTTTGCGTTTGGGTTCGGCGCTGTTGAATGAGCGGAAATGTAGTGTGAATTGATATATAAAATATAAAAGCGTGGCGACGTATACTACACAAAATACGTACAAACTATCTCCTAAAAATTCGGTATATATCTAGTGTGTTCGTTCCGTATCATGCGAAAATGTTATTTCATTATGGCTGGACTGAGTCACCAACACTGACACTGGCAGTGGCATTCACGTTTATGCCACCACCACTTTCAGTCACGCCACACATGAAATACCATTTTAAATAGAACAAACAAACAAAAAAAACGAACGAACGAACAACACGTGCAATATACCGGGCAGCGCGTCAGAAGCGCGCGTCTGTGTACCCCCTAAGAGTTATTATTAATTAATTACCTATATGCTTTAAGTTTTACAGTTAGCGTGTATTGTATCCATGTTACATTAGACAATTTTACTATTTGGTGTACAGCAGTTGTTTCGTCATGAGTTTGGCAGCTGTTTTATACTCAAAATGGACGCCAACAATGCTCGGAATGTTGTAACTGTGTTTTGATTGAGCAGTATAATAAATATATACATTTATTTGGAAGATAAATGTCTACTTTGTTTTAATAAAAAATATCATCATAACACTTTACCTTATTTTTCCCTCTATCACCGCACATACCTCTACCACCATTTTATCATCAACTACACATTTTCTTTTAACATAAATTTTATTAATTATTTTAAATTAAAATTACCAGAATGATCCCTAATGTATCGCAACGATCATTAAAAATTTATCTTAAAAATACCTTTGGTATAAAAGCAATTCATTTACTATAAGTGCAATTGTGCAATTTATTAAATTCAAATATGATTCTCATATAACTAAATGAATTTTATTTATTATTTTACTAAACCCTTACGGTTTTGAACTCATATATGCTTCCATTATTTTCTTTTAACGTATATAAAACACGATGCACACTCAGTGCACGTAAGTGGAAAGCGCTATTTTCAAGTATGGCCATCTGTGTTTGAAACATAAAACTAGCTCATGAGCAGTGTTACTACTGTTCGTAAGATAGCGCTCACCGGTTTACACGATTGGTGCTGCCACCTAGGTACTATCTGCGAACTTTTATCAATTGTAAGGGATAAATATAATAACTAGTGGTGGCGAATGCATAAAGATACCCACGGGAAAATGTTAATATAAAAAAAAATGACGATTGGATTATTTTAAAATTTAATTCCTCGCGATAGGGATGGGCAACAAATTAGGCTTAGAAACTAACGTCGCAAACAATACTTATAGATTTTTCGGAAATAATAGTCAATTATAAATACAAAATTTAGCTTTAAAAAATATAAATCCAAATTCTTATAAAATATGTAATTACTGTAATGAATTGAAATGCAAAAGGGTTAAGAGACTAGCGGCCTTGATTTACACGCGTATGAATCGGGATAATTGAATCAATCAATTTACGACGTATGCATACACCGGAGGCTAAGTGAAGATGGCATTGGTATTTTTTTCATATTCAGATTACAAGTTATCAATCATTTAATAAATATTCAAAATATCAAATTATTGTTTGCAAGATTTATGTTGGAACGATTATATCTATTTTTTGTTTTGTTTTTCCATTCGTTTTTTACTATAATTCATTTAATCATTTAAGAACAAGTCACGTTTTACTATTAATAGGTGATATTAAATGAAACCAAAACTTTTAGGGGTAATTTTTTAAATATATTACTAAAATAAAATAAAATAAAATATATATATTTAGAAGATCATGAGATTCATAAACGAGATAAATAGACAGTAAAATTTCCAAATGCATTTTATGCGAGGGACAGAAGTGCGCACACGACACCATAGAAGAAATGAAATGTTTACCGGTACTACATTATGCTGGCTTGATTCTCGAACCCAAGATACCAGGAATCCAGATACCACCAGGTAAAATTGTTAGTCCAGTTATTTTATACAGAAAATATGTAGAATAACGATTGTAATTTTTTTTTATCTAAATCGATTGACATTTTGAAAATTTTTTGAACAGGATGATGAAATTGAGTACACTTGGTATAAGTTTCATATTATTTATATTTTCGACACATTTCGACTGTTGGGCCATCTTCAGGACAGTATAACATTATTTAGTCCTGAAGATGACCAAACAGTTAAAACGCGTTGAAAATAAAATATTGACCCATTCGCATATTGTCGAATGATTTAGGTAAATGTTTATAATATATAATATGAATTTGAAATTGAAAGTGTAAATGGTTTTGATACGATATTCACGTCCTTTGCAAATCTGGTTCCGCTACTGCTTATATATAATGGTCTAGTCAGACCGAAATCATCCTTAATCTATGTGCAGTTTAGCCTATCACAACGTCGATATAACAGGGCGCCAGAAATGTGAAGAACGTAAGCACTGGAGCCGTTCAGTTGCATTGCATGGAATGTTCAACGAGCGACGCCTTTTACAACCAGATCTATTTGTATCGTCAGAAATAAAAGAAATGCGTGCACATTTCTCAACCAAAAGAAAATATAAATCAGAATTTCTCGGGAATCAAATTTATCTTTTATTATTCAATTCCTGGGCATGATAAGGAATTGTCATTTTAGCCCCATAATCACGAGGATCGTCAATCAGTGACTCGTGCAGCTTTCTAGCGTACAAATATTTATTTATTTTAAAATCCGTTTAAAAGATATATGCATGCATGCATGTATGCACATTTTTAATTATGCGCAAAATGTAAATAATTCATTTGGAAAGAAAAACATGTGCATTTTTACCCATTAATTAATGATGGGAAATTAAAATTTTGTTTTGTTGCTAAATGAAAATAAATAAATAAATATATTTCTATATATAAATATGTTAATGATAAAATGAAAATTATGTTCCAATATGTTAATGTCGCAACAGACATCTAGTGATAGAGAGAGATACATGTGTGCACACGCGCTCAGTTCATACACGTTTGCATCGTGTATACATAGCAACACATTTGCACATTTATGTGTGTGTGTGTGTGTGTGTGTGTGTGTGTGTGTGTGTGTGTGTGAGTGTGTGTGTGTGTGTGTGTGTGTGTGTGTGTGTGTGTGTGAGTGTGTGTGTGTGTGTGTGTGTGTGTATGTGTGCGTGTGACTGTGTGTGCGTGAGTAAGATGGTTGATGTAGGGTGTAAGTAATGATGGCGCCTTCACGGATATCGGATGCGATGCATAATACGAAGTGCAATTATGAATTTACGGTTTTGTATTATGTTGTCGGCAAAGACAGTTAGTAACGACAAACGACGAATAGTTGTCATAAAGGAGGCGAGTAAATGCCGTGTGTATGACGGTGTTATGCAGGTAGATATAAGTTAAGTAGCGAGCGGCGTGCAGTTCGCAGTTGCAATTGCAGCCGCGGTAATATTCCGGGTGAATGCAGCTACAACACAAAAGTACTTAAAACCCAAAATATCAGCCATCAAAATTCTATTCCGGGAGTTATTATCCCGTAAAACAACGCTCTAAACTATACTCCGCGAATGCAAGTCGGTCCCCACTACGTCTAAAGTCGTAAATGCTCGTACCCCTTGCCCCACCGTTGCATCGAATGCAATTCTGCACTTCACTCAGTCAGTACGGTATCGCTAGCACGTTCACCGACGACTGACAGTTGCCCGCTACTGCTACCGGCTAAGTTTACCATCCGAGCTGCATTGCCGCTCAACATAATTCGGTTTGAAAAAGTTTTGCAGGAGGATAGATAGATAGGTTTCTGACACCGTCTCGCTGTCGGCCCGGCGGCCACTCAATTCCGTGTTCTGCGTGTGAGTGTGTGTGCTTGCGAGTGAGTGTATACGTAAATAATATACGTAAACATTTTCTGTAGTTTGAACTTGTTGACCGGCTCACTGGTCTGGGTCTGGCTGAACCGTCTGCCGCGTTCAATCTCTCTCATCTCTCTCTCTCTCTCTCACGCTAATTTCAGACCTGTTGCTTCTTTGGGAAAATAGCACTGTTGTCGCCGTCGTCGTGTGCGTGCATGCCGAATGTATCTGTGTGCAGCTCTCCAGTGTGTCGGACTTTGAATCCTTGCTATCGAAATAATATGTAAAGTCACGCGAGTAATTAGACTACATTTAACCAAGTGACGATACGCAATGAGGATAAATATTTTTAAAGATCGTTATTAAAACAAAAACACGCGACCAACAACTTAACATTAAACTGGGTGTCTGCGACAACTTTGTATTAACTACTTGAGAACCTGTTTTTCGGTTTCGTTTTAATTTCATTTATAACGCGCGAAACTGTGAACAATCTTTAGAAACGTGCTCCACATTTCTCGGAAACGAATTAACAATGTCCGAAGAAGCGTATGACATGAAGATGGACTTGAATGCATCGAGCACCTCGCTGACGCCGCGAACGCCGCCGAATTGTGCGCGCTGCCGAAACCATCGTCTGAAGATCGCGCTCAAAGGACATAAACGCTATTGCAAGTATCGCAATTGCAAATGCGAAAAGTGTAAACTTACGACGGAAAGGCAACGTGTCATGGCTAAGCAGACAGCGCTTCGGAGGGCCCAGGCTCAAGACGAAGTCATGCAGCTTGCTCGCATTCATGGCTCTGTACCGCGCTCTAACTCGCCCATGGTTTCATCCGAGATTGATAAAGGGGAGTGCGATTCACCCTCACCTTCTTCGCAATGCTCCACGTCGGGCATCATCCGCAAAATGACACCGGAGCAGACATCCAGCACCACACCACATATGGGTAAGACACGCATTAAACTTCATGCATATTCATAAAAAAATAAACCTATACTAAAACTCCATCCTCAGTTAATTCATGTACAACTTCATAAAATAATTTTTTATCAAGTCGTCTGGGTCTAAAATTAATCCTAGACCATCAATACGGCAGTATAAGAAGAAGGGCTGTTATATGTACATATATGATATATATTTATTAATGTAAATTTTACTAAATATAAAAAAATATAAAAAAAAAATCATACTTTATTCCAAACATAATTGATGACAAATAATTTTGTTACTATTTTTTATTGATAAAATGTACTACAAAGTAACGTTTTTTGAAAAAATATTTACGTTAAAAAGTTGGTTACTTTTGTAAAATATAAATAATTATGATAACACCCTGACACGTGTATTGAAAATTTGAAATGTTAATTATTGAATAATAAACTCATCGTAGCAGGAATCTCGAAAGATGTTTAATAAACTATACATAAATACAACATAATTTGTAAATTAAGACCGGTTTATCGTTACGTAATACTGTATAACCAGCTTGAACTTTTTAATAAGATTGCATTTAGCGAAATGACTTAAACATCATTTGCGAATTTTAGCAAAACTGAAAATGCGCCTAACTGATAATATTGGTCAATAAACCGTACACGTATGACCAATGTTTATGAATGTAAAAATAATCTATAAAACATTCCGTTTTGTTAAATTATTTGCGATTATAATAATTACTTTTTACCAGGAAATGTAAATATGTTTCATACTTGCAGTGGTACTATGCAATATAAGCAAATTGAATGTCGATAATAATTGTGTATGTTATTTCAATAAGATGCGTTTGAAATTCAAAATTGTTTTTAGTTGAATTTATTTGTTGTTATTTTGATTATCTCTAATAATAAATTACATAATAATAACAGAATATCAATATATAATAAAAGTAAAAAATATTCTACGTATGAGAAATTGTTTATTCGCATCTGTATTTTATGACTAAATAAATACCAATTAATTATGCAGAATTTCATCAACATCGACATTTTTGCAATGCGTGTACTTTATATCTTGCGGAAGTATTCCAAACATTTTTGTCCATTCCTGTATTATTGATAATATAACGCTTATGCGTATTTACGCGGCATTCGATTTTCTTTCGTAGACTATTTTATTTTGTATTTTGCATTTTATTTCTATTAACATTTTAATTCACAGCCTTTGCAGCTGATTATCTACAATGTATAAAAATGTCAATCGCGTAATGTCAACAATACAGTACCGTAATATAAAATTATTTCTTACGAGCATATTCAACATTCAAAATCAAATATTTGCACTAAACGTTAAATTTCAATAAGATATTCAAATACAATTTTTAATAGTTCAAAAAAAATTTTTTAAACATACTAATAATCTACCTACAATATATATATTTGCATATTTTTAATATTTTACTACATTTCTACAGCCGTTTTCTTGTAAGCCGTGGTTTTTTTGAAAAAAATGTTCAAACAAAAATTATGCAAAATATTATACTCCAGCACTCTGTTTATAACAATTCTTAATGTTTCATGATTTTACACCTTAAACCGTTCCGGCTGTAGAACGCTTTAAGACTCGATGCAGGGAAGGTCGAAAGGTGTGTTTTCGTTGGAACAATTTTTTTGGTGATTTCGTATAAGAATATAAAAAGCAAGTCATAACAATGAGCCTTTTCGTTGCATTAGTTTTAAATGTGTGATAATCCCATAATTATAATAGAAACAATAATCAGGAAATGTGTCAGAATATATAATATTATGAATAGTCATTTTTTGGAATATATCTATAATTTCTCCACGTGTATTACATGAATCTAGCGAATGGTCTTTGTTTGATAATTACGTTATATTATATGTAAATACATTTTAATTAATGGTTCATGGTTTTTTGCAAACATGGTATAACTATTAATTTTGCTTAGCTACTAAAGAATTAAAATAAATATAATCTACTAAACTTATAAAATAGTTTTTATTATCATTTAACACTTTTTGAATCGTATGTATTTAAGGAAAATTATTTATTTTCTTTTCTACAAATCAAATAAATCATGAAGACGTGAGAACTAACATACATGGTAAGATTTAAAAAAATATATACAATAGTACTTTTGAAGAAATAATTAATTATCAAATAAGAACTAGAATAAATATTTTTGCACGTAGCTCTGGTGGCAAAATGGCGAAGCTACTCAATACCGAGAAATATTAATAAGCTTATATATTTGTCATTGAGTGAGTAATTGTTTCTATTAACACAGATTATGAACATTGTTGTTCGAAAGTTTGTATATATTTTATTTCAATATCAGAATTGTATTTTGTATACAACGAAGCCAATAGTCTCATCAACTAAAATGTACGTTAACTCGTTGAGTGGGCGCTTGTATATACCGTACATTCCTGCTGATATCTACGTTTTTATTTTTCGCGTAACTCGAGTCCGGTTTTTGTAATTGTAATCAAACGTGTTTATTTCGCGCATATGTGCGACAATCTTATTTATTTGATAACTGAATCACGTTCGTATCAAATAACTTAATCAATACACCACTAAGCCGCTCGAATTTAAAATGAAATTCAGTTACATGCAATATTGTAGCTCATTTTACGTGCGGGTCATTTGGTTTAAACGGAATGCTAAACATAAGCGGGAATTGTTTGTTGCGCGCGGTAAATTCACCAATGGTCGCACAGAATCTTACAGTTCGTATTATACGTGACTTTGAATCAAAAACAACTTCGCACCACGGTTTAGCCAAAACATTTTGTACAAACCGAGCAATAAATTACTTTTATCGATTACCAATTTAGATGGGATATAAACGAAAATGTTTACATAAACGCAAAATAATACAACCTACACGTTATGGGAAGAGAGTTGAGCACGCGTTTATTTGAATGTAGAGGATAAATATATAATCGCGTGTCTAACTATAATTATGTATATGCCTATCAATTAATTGAATAAAAGTTTATTATGATTTATTGTTATGGAAAATGGTATTTAATAAAAACATATTTAGATCTATTACACAGTTTTTATCCTCTATTTGAGACCTAATAAAACACCTTCAAAAAATCCTTATTATATATTAAATTTATGTAAAATTATTTAGTGTTTTGTGCAAAAAAATAAACATCGTTTTTATATATTTCTATATCATTAAAAAGTTGTCTATTTCTATGTTCATAGTCTTTTAAAATGTGCAATTAACTAAAATCTAGTTGCTAGATAATTACTTTTTTTTGTATATTATTAAAAGTAATTTGCCAATCCGAATACATTTACGCAAAAAGTTTATATAAAACGCGATAGGTAAACTAAAATTTCATGCAATTTTTATTTTTTAATATAAAATTTTTAAAAAATTAAAATTTAAAAAAAAAATTTTTTTTTTTACTCGTTTAGAAAAAAGTAAATCAGTTTCACTCAATTTAAGTTCAATTCATTTAAAATAATTGGAAATCGTATTAAAAAATTGCCATGGCTTGCACTGAACTTTCTTATACCTTTTTTAACACTTACACACACACACACACACACGCATATATATATACGTAGTACAAACAAATAAATACAAAATAAATAAGCATTTTATTTAAAAAACCATTAAGGCTTAATTGAGTTAAATATCACTTGCAAGTTACAGTCTATAAATAAACATCAAATGTAATAAAGAAAAATAAATACGCCTTGATTATCTAAGAAAAAAATTTTTTTTTTATTCTAGCGTGTGAAAGAGAAATGTAAATGTGTAGAATTTTTGATCAGGCTTTAAGAAGATTCTTAAAAACTTTTTGGTGGTTTTCATATTTGATCCGAGGAAAATGGAATTTCTACGCTCGCGTCATTGTTTGATTTTATCTATCGCTATAAATATTTCATAGTAACAATAAAATTTACAAATAATGTTTGAAAGTGCTTTCAATTCCACAAATCAATTTTATACATTTTCGTATGCGAGTTGACGCAGTAAAATTTATTTTTAAAATGTCAGCACAAACATTTTACGTTAAGTCTGTAATAAATGTTATAATAAAATATTAAATCTTTCGACATTTGGTTTGCAAATTGACCAACTATGGTATTGTTACAAATTATGATTTTGGTGGATTTTAGTTGAAAACCCATGTCATGGTTGGGATGAAATAAAAATTGGAAATGCACAGGACGTAAATATTCAACGTTTAGTAGTTTTAATAAAAGTACAAACAGTAAAGGAAGATCTTTACGACGTGGGCTGAGTACAGAATGCGTAGTTCAGTTGTTAATCTCTTGGAATCGCAGCGGTGACGCGGACCTTAAAACTCGTAAAACCGATGTTTGTGAGGCGGCAACGAGACCCAAACCCTGCTACCATTACATACATTACGTTGTCGTAGGATCCCTACCCAATCGATGCCAATTTTTAAGGCAGTTTGCGTTTTATTATTCGTCTACCACTTTATGACAACCAAACGTCTCCTTTAATATTTCCTCAATGACGACTTTCCTCCTCATCATGACGTCACCGGCTAGCAAAACAATTGAAATGCTCCAAATGTATTAGAGCTTGTCTCGGTGCAGGTGTGAACGGGATTATAGTGCATTTCGTCGAAGAATTTTGTTGCTATTATACGGTGTGGAATATTACGTTTTTATAGTTTCTTTGAAATTTATTTCAAAGTGCATAGGATGAGAATAAAATACCTTTCCTAGTTGAAGAGAGCTTCTTTTATTTGGTAATTATATGTTTTACGATCGCGAATAGTTCGAGCAGGCACACAGCGCCCAGACAAAGATGCACACAATTCCCAAGAAGTCTGTCTGTTTGTCTGTCTTTGGGGGGCATACGAAATACTATTCTATATTTCCATTTAGTTCACGAGGGCAGCAATACTTCTTCTTTATTATATTATCAATTTACATTTACTCATCTACGCATTTGGCTTATTTATAAGAATACACACACACACACAACGCCTATTCCCATCTTAACAATCTTTCACTATTCGATATACTTCTTTAGCTATCGTAGAAAAATGATTTTCACACACACACACACACACACACAGATATTGTGTTTGATGGTGAAAACTTTTTCTTGTTGTATACTTGTGTACATACAATAAAAATAAATATAGTGAATCTATAAAAGAATGGTAGTTCTGTATGAAATGTGTTAAAAATAGCATTCGGTCCAGATACATGATTAGTAGGATAATTCGACGTGCGCCATAAACTTCTGTACGAAGTTGCATGATTTTTATTCTTCGCGTTAGTATTTTTACGAATTTAATGGTTTATTCAATTTTATTATTTTGCACGCATACCTTGGGTAAGTGCCGTCAGCTTTAAGTTCCATACTTTTTATAGCTTTCCAGATTACTTGGATACTACTAAATAATATTTAATGAAAATAGACAAGATATCAACGCAAAAATGGATTCTTTTCCATAAACGGCAAATCCTTGTCTTTACAAACATCTCTGTTTTACTACAATTTTAATAGTTTAAGCAGGGAAATTCTTGAAGAAGAATGACACAAAATTAGAAATCAGCCAATAACTGGAAGAAGAATACTTAGGAGGACTTTTTTAAACAAAATTCGTTAAGTGACTACATTTTTGAATGCAACATGTATAATAATTATGTTAAGTTATTACGTAAGAATTAGGTAAAAAAGACTATATTTTCGTGTGATTAATAGATATATTAACATATTAAACGTTTCGTAATGAGTAATTTGAGTAACCGTCCGAAGATTTATGCATCGCGTGATCAAGTCCTATTTGATTTTTTTAAAATTTGCAAGTGATCGAAGCCAGCAGGTATAAATTAATAGTCACCGTGTATGGCAAAACCCATAATTTGACAAAAAAAAAAAACCTTCCAACTACTATTTACGTGAAGCTGCGAGTATGGCCAACAACGGGCATTGTTATTACATATCCTGTTGGTTCTTTAGACTTTATAGCAACCACTACTGATGTTAGTGGCAATTTTGCGAAATGTCCATGATTATTATGCGCGAGCAGCGTGTCTAACGCGTAATAAATTCATTTTCTTATATTTGATATCGTTGCCACGGCAATACCGAAACAAAATTTATTTCTCCATATTTTATGTTTTTAAATTATTTTTACAAATTATTAGGAGGGCATAAATACAAAGAGGTATATTGAGAGGTATATTGATATGTGATTTAGAGCATCGGATTTAGCGATCAATTTGGAGTGAGATTCTGTAGCTCCACTTGGTGTCCATACACAGGTCCTATTAACCTATCGTATTGAATTTCCACTATAGATATGTGTACTTATGTATATAGGCTATCATTGTGCACATTTGTATACGTAATAAATTAATTTGCTACAATTTATTGTTTGATCATCTAAAAAATTGTTTCCAAAAGGTTCGCATCGTAATATTTTTAAATATTGGGAAAATATCGTAAGTTGTGAGGAAGTTAGGTAAACGTTTAAAATATGTATATAGACGATGATAGTGTAAAAGGAGTGAAGATAACACGTTTGTACGTCTAATGCAATACGAATTGTCTCGTAGTCAAAGCGAGAATAGAGGATGTATCCTTAAAGGATGTCTTTGTCAGGGGCCATAAACATAGTGAGTGTCGTATAAGGGGACTAGACATCAAGTATAGATGTGACTTTTTGATAACATTGACTACATCCTAGAATTACCGTCTTCCAAGATTGCACACGGCAAATAAGTGTCCCGGTTCTCGGACAGATTACGCTTATAGGACAACGCGGATCTAGAATACCCAATGAACTGAATTAGTAGCTGGTGTTTTTCTTCTTTATTTTCACCGTTTGGACCTTATTAACATCGTGACAAATTATGTATTATATAGATATGCAAAATATGTAGACTTTAATAAATGAAAGTTTTTTTTTTTTATAAAATAAATGAAACGTTTTTTTTTATAAAATAAATGAAAATATTTTTAAAATGTTTCGGTTGGGTGCGAGGTAAAAATCAACACAAAGCTCAGTCTTAGCCGACTCATTCATTTGTATGCATTATATAGCATCGGAATTTTACAATATATTTTTACGATCGACGGTCGCGGAACCGTAAATATGCGAAAGGTTTTCTGTATTTATACCATGCCACTTCCATTCGCATTGGCAAAGAATGACACTATATTCGTTTATTACAATTCCACTAAATCATACATTACTTACCACTTTTATCAAACATTGTTAAACTTTTACGTCTCTTATTACTTGAAAGGGTTACCGCGACAATATTTGATTTATACTAAAAATACATTTATTTATACCTATTCAGAAAACCATTCACAACAAAAATTTCAAATATTTTAAAAATTCTTAATATAACAGAATTATTTGAGGATTATCCTGCTTTAATTTTAAATGTATATATTCCAGAATTTATGTATGAGGATATTAATTATAAATTAACAATTTGTAACTGTTCACTTATGAATTGATTATAATTAAAAATAAACTAATTCCAAATGCACCGGTTCTGTATATTGTCAGCTGTTGGCGGATACAGAGCCGTATCGCGATTTAATAGAGGAACACGTGGCAGACTTGAAACCAGTCCAAGAAAAATATTATTAACTGGCCACGATGCGAGTGGGCTATCAATAAATTCGCACGCTGTTATATGTGCAAGCACTCGCTTTAAAATGTAACAGTTTCGTGTACGTCTAAATATATAAATACAGAATCACGCTCGAAGATTTATTGCATATTCTATCTTATGTATAACACTTTCGAATTGCCTAGACATTAACACTTAAATATTTTGATTCGGTTTCAAATTGGGTTAAATAATTTACGATATACATGCGAGAAATGCTCACATTCATCTATAAATTATTTCACATTTTCATATTTATTATTTCTCATACATTTATAAATATTATCAGTTTATGGTATTTATTGGATTTTATGAATCACATCTATTAGTCATAAGAAATATTGGATTTCGTAAAATCTATAAATAATATCGATGGTTTCATATATATTTTCAAGATTTACGCCAGAAGCGTATAGAAATCTACATTTAATTTAATATTATTGTCTCGATTATTTACGTTCATGCAGATTTTATTAGAAGAATATTAAATTGAAAATATTTGTTTTATTAGTATCTGTTAACGATGCTTGATGAATTACAGGAAATAATAAAAAATCTATGGGATTCAATCGTTTTATTACTTTAAATCATATATTACACAATTCAAATTGAAAATCTACTTTACACAATAACATTTAACAAAATAATTTATAAACAATTTTCGCTGTTTGAGAATCTCTTGCCATTTTACGCAAAATGTACAAAAAAACACATTAGTAAAATATTGCAGTTGTCTAAATTAATTATTGAAATGAAAAAATATATTTGAACTAAATGTGTAAATTAATTTAGTTGTATTAGATTTACATGGGACATGGAATATAAAGTATGAAATGAGTTGATAAGTGTTGATACATCGTGAAAATAATTATGTTTGTATGTAAACAAGTTGTATATTAGTGTTGCTAAGGTAAGCGTATGTGTTTGTAAAATCAACAAATTTCACTATCTTTCTAAATTTAACAAACAAAATTAATACCTGTGTGTGTCTAATTATAACATAGTAAAGTAATCGTGCATAAGGAAAAGCCTAGACGCGCACACAATCATCTTATTTACGCTAATTTTAGCATAATTAAGTTCGCGCATCAAGACCAAAGACCTAACGAAAATTAGTTTGTTTTTTATTGGCATAACGTCACATCGATTTATCTTATTCAACATGTTGAAGCAGGATTGGCGCTACACTTTTTGCAAACACGACTGTGCGTAATTTATTGCAATAAACAATTGCGCAAATATATTAAAATGTATTTTGATATATATTATTAATCACGCGCTAGAGATAATCAAAAACAGGATACACCCGCGCATGAAATTTTAAAACTATCATAAATAAAAAATGGCCAATCGTTTTTTAATAAAAATTTATTTTTTTTGTGTGTAAGAGCATAAAGAATAAAAAGAACAAAAATTTTTGAGTTAACCTTTGATGCACTAGTGTAGACCTAATTAATTTAGTCGAAATGTGTACGGGCGCAAGTGTTCTATTGTAATGAAACGTGTCAACAGTAAACCGTGTGTGTTAGTGTTTTAGTTGGGTCGTGAACGGGTTTATAAACCCCAGTAAGTTATTAAAGTAGGCTGCTTAAAACACTATGTGTAGCAGTAAACCCACCCGATGTGGTGCATTTATGTGTGAGTGTGCTGTTGTTAAAGTTAAAACAAGCCGCAACTGTAATATGATACTACAAATAACATTTAAAATATATACGTTGTAATATTTTTTTAATGACTTTTCAAACGAATGTTCCTTTGAAATCACACACACACACACACACACAATGCAGAACACTTCAGTGGTTTAAGTGTTTACTGATGTTGCGCTTTAATTTTTTTAATTTCAAGTCTGGGACGAATTATTACCGAAAAGTATTTTGTCACGGGTGATTTTTATAATTTTTTTTTCATCGTCGAATAATTACGTAGATTTTTGAAAAATATCTGCAAAAGCTTATTTTTGTACTGAAAATGGTTTAAGTGTTTACTGATGTTGCGCTTTAATTTTTTTAATTTCAAATCTGGGACGAATTATTACCGAAAAGTATTTTGTCACCTGTGATTTTTTTTCATCGGTGAATAATTACGTAGATTTTTGAAAAATATCTGCAAAAGCTTATTTTTGTACTGAAAATGGTAGTTAATTTTTGATAACTGAAATATTTTAAGAAAGACGACAATAAAAATGCGTTCTTGTAATTAAATTATTAAATATGTATATATTTTAAAAAAAATAAATCAAAACACAAATTTTAATAATTTAATTGAATTTGAATAAATCTATAATTTATGAATGTGTGACGGAAGTAATATATTTTTATTATAAGAAATAAATAAAGCAATTGAGTATTTCAAAGAATCTGAGTAATTTCATAGATATTTTAAACCGAGACAATGTTGACTATTGAGTACAAATCAGAGAATTAATTCAATATTTAGTTGTTATCTTAATTATGATAAATGCTGACGTTTGACTTTTGAAAGAATCAAATTGATAAACTCTGAGATATTTGCTATGATGAATAAAATAATCCTGAATGGTTGTATGTTTCATACGATTTTGTAATTAGCGGAATTAATTACTAATCTCGTCTTTTGTTGAAACAATGCGTTGTGTATACTTAATGCATTATCATTTAATTCGATGGTTTTAAATCGCAGTTCTTTTAAAAATTACATATAATTCCTTAGAATTTCACATTATGAATTTATATTCATGCAGATGTGAGAGCCAATTATGTTTTATTGAATTGTTTTTCATATTCTATAAATTAATTTTCTAAGAGTCACTCTTTAGACTATTTTCATATAAATAAAAAACAAATTGTGTGACATTATTTATGATTTAAGAATAAATCATAATATACGATGTGCGCAGCCAAAATAAGAAATATCTTTTGAGAAACAAAACGACTAAATGTACATTAAAATAACAATTTACGCTTTCTATGTTCGCTTGTAAATGTAAATTCATATATGCGACAAGTTTAACAGCATATTTTTTTCACTATTCTGAACATGATGACGTCATTTTAGTGCCTTTACCACGGCGATCACAAGACTCTTGTCTTGCTTGGAAGCACTTGGAGGCTAAGGGTGACACGTCGGATATGTACATAAAATCCGCCATATTCATACATGGGGGTGGACAACAATCACGCAACAGGGAGCATTTTACAACGTTGTTTACGCTTATAGATTTTTTTTATGAGAAGTTTTCGGCAATCATACAAATCGGTGGAGTGATTTTTTTTTTATGTCTATACTTTTCCAATAATCGTGAACTTTGAATAAAATTGCGTTATCAACATTTCTAATCTAACTACTATAGATTTATTTTATTGATCAAAAACCCACACGGCAACTTGTTTAAATCCTCCGATTAACTGGTCAATTGAGTTGATCGGTTAAACGTTTCGAAAACCGTCCATAACTAGAAAGTGGCATTGACCAAATGATACATTCGTACAAATTACTCGAAACGTATAATTTCCGTGTGTATTCGTGTGATTCTTGTTGCCATTAGCAAAACAGTAATAATACCCTAAACAAAGAAGCTTGTTTGTTGAGCAATTTATCAATTTGCCGTTTTTCAATAAATGTATGACTTGTTTACGGATGCCACTCACCCTATTTACATAAAAAAAATTTATCAATTGAATCTTATTTATTATTTTCAATAATGCAATTATTTATAGTTGTCTTTCGCAATTAAATTTTAAAAGTAATTACTAGTGGTTCTAAATTTAAAAAAAACGGCTTCTGACACGAACTGTTGAAACAAATTACAGTGTTCGATTGTGCGTTTATTTATTATATACCAAATAACCAATGAGATACAATTTTTTTCGTAAAGCGTGCGAAAGCGTTTCGGAAGCAACTGCAATTTGCAATTTTTCGCCAACTCTTGTGCATAGTGCAATGGTGACCAATGCAACGTATCCGTTTCGCAATGGTTCGCTTGCGGGCAAAGTGATAAAGTCTCCTCTGTCGATGATTGTTTCAGGTCGTTGTTGTTTTTTTTTTTTTTTGGTTGTATTCAAATTTCTAGTAATTGCAATGTTCGGTGATGATATTTACAAAAATTGCAAGGTTTCAACCATCATTAACAGGCTAATATAAGGCTATAATGGCGAGGCTATATTATTTTGTCAGTTCGTAAACTAAACGTTTATGCTGTGAATTTTCAATTTCTTCAACAGGATATTATTTATTGCTGTTATTATTTATTGCTCTAAATAGTGCTAGTTTTATTTCCGTACATAATACATTACTGATAAAAATACTTTCTATGGGAAACTATTAATTGTATTGATTCAAACCATTAATCTTTTTATTTTAAATCCCTAAGTCATATTTAAAGAGCTTTGCTCATGTAGAAGGCTTAAATAGATATTTCAAGTTCATATTTAACGTAAGTCTTAAAGGTAGTATGTAATTTAATGAAATTAGTGTGTGTAAAATGCATTTAGTATTATTTTATAGCAGTATTTTGATTTAGAAAATTTCGGATCGACTTAAAACCGTAAAAACCATTTTATGACATATGTTTAACTGTTTTATTGCATTTTGCCGTCTATAATTTATTGGTTGTAAAAAATAATCACAAAAATCGTAAATTCATATAACTGCACCATTTAGTTGTTCTGCCAGCTAGCTAGCTGTCACTGCTAAGTAATATTACTAAATGGATTACTATCATATTTTTTAAAACACCCCCCATAAAATATTTTACTATTTATTTTGATATTTTGAGATTCTTTGACGCTTTTACGCAATTAGAATACAGATTAAACAAAATAAAATCAACTACGAAATATAAATAAAATAAATCCAAAATAAAATCCTATGTGAATATAGCGTGTGAATATTTAATTCATTTATATACTTATGTCAGCACATTGTTATCAATATCATTTATGTCAATATACTTTGATATATTTATTTATTTATAATAATTTGTTTACATTTTATTATATAATATATATTAATAATATTCCCGTATAAATAACAATTATTTTTATTGGATGAAATGAAAATAGTTTATAAATAATAAATAGTCGATGTTTATTTAGTTATATTTAATATTGAGTCAAAAGGTAACGTTTTTTCGTTTATAAAATGCAATTCTGCAAAGAGTATTTATTTAAGTATTACATTAATAATTTTGAGTTAAATTATGTATTTTAATATGAAAATAAGAATGTGCATGTGTATATAAAACGTGAGGGATAATTAATAAACTGTTAATATGAGTATCAGTCTTTCTTTGTAATCAGGTGTGGTACCAGGCGTTTAGAAGTACGAGGAGGCGCTATGGTTTTCTAGGATTCTATGTGGGCTGGACACGCATGCGCTTTAACGCAATAAAATTATTCACATTTTTCACTTTTACTATGAGTTGAAATTTTCGTTTAGGAATTTAGGTGAATTTTAGTAACTAAATGATGCTGTTTTATCGCCCGGTATAAAAACAATGCAGGAAAATATGTTTGAAAATTATAGGGGAATTTAAAGAAAATAACTATTTTTATAGGTCTTATGTTGTGCATGTGCTTTTTTAATATTTGTACCTTTATGCCACCGGGAGATATTTTGTATTCTGTATGAAACTATTTTGTAAATTTTATTTCATTTTTTTTGTAACATACGTTAAAGCAAATCTTGATAATTCCCGAGTGTAAAACTAAAAGGTTTTTGTTTAAGTAATTTCACCAGTTTTATTAGATTTTTTTAAATTACATACTTGTTTCTTCTGATGTATCGTTACGCTATTGTGAGTTTTAGTGTTACTGACACCACAAGATACATAAAAATTGCAAAATGTTTTTTTTTTTTATTACTTTACATAATTGAGGGAGAAAATAAATAATTTTTTCCAAATACTTGTGTGCGCAATTAAAGTTTTAATTATGATTTTTTTTATATTAAATATTCAATTTAAAATGACTAACAATATAGTAACTAGGAAGGTAGCAATGGTTACTAGGTAATTGAATGTGCATTGTGCATGCAATGCTTTCCTTTCTAACTATCTCTTTCCGTATTCGTGAAACAAGTTCTCAAAGCGTTCTCGCTCAAACCCTCAAACCAATACAATTGTGAGAATGGTTGGCTCCGCCTATTTGGAACCGCTCCGCCATTCCGATTGGCCAACATAAATTAGTACGTATGTGATTAATGATCGTTTTTCTTTATCGTCGAATCTACATCATATTTAATTATGTGTCTATCCTACACCGTTGCGTTTTATTCACAAGTCTAAGATGATTCCATTTTTACTTGGAAATAAATTATCCTCCAATTAAATATCCTTGACCGCACCATAACAACATATTTATTCATAGTCCAACCGGACTGATCATAAATGAGACTCAAAGGAAGATATAATTAAAAAAAAAAATTAAATATCCACTAAGAACGAAAAATTTTCAGATATTTAACGAAATGATATTTATTTCAGGTCAAGGTACTGAATTACTGGATGATTGTCAAAAATTACTGGATAGATTCAAATACCCATGGGAAATGATGCCGTTGATGTACGTCATCCTCAAAGACGCCCAAGCAGACCTCGAGGAAGCATCCCGGCGAATTGATGAAGGTAAACGAATATCTAAGCTTTTTCAGTCAAAACCAAATGTTTTGCGTTCACTAAATTGGTTTTAATGCAAAATTAAATTACAAGCAATAAATCTTATGCGTTGTTCCGAAGAAGTAAATCAAATCGTAAGAAATTTGTTTGCTCGGAACAACGTTTAATTGGACGACTAAAGTAAATAATGCTTTTCTTGCGTAGGAAAGCGCGTAGTGAACGAATATTCAAGGATACACAACCTAAATATGTACGATGGCATTGAATTACGAAATTCGACGCGTCAGTATGGATGATTAAAGAGTTAATTTTGTTGTCTTTATTTTAGGTTTAGTGATATTTGAATCAGTCATTTTTTTTAATTTAGTTGCTAAATCCTACTGATTTCGTTCAATTGTCCATATTCAATTTAAATAAACATGCATGTTTCATTTTTTTACTATAAAAGAAAACGAGAAGATATCAAGAAAGAAAACTGAAGAATTTAATTTATAATAATAATTATCTATCAATTTTCTTAAACACCAGTTTAAATTCTATAATAATAATAATTTTTAATATATTTAAATCACTAAACATGTAAAATTTAAATAAACTTTGTATTATTGTACATAAATAAATAAAAATAAAATATATCAATTACGAATTGATCGCGAGATTACTAGTTAATTTTCCGAATAAATAATAAATGTATTTAATTCTCAAATATGTATATAAGAATATTTTAAAAATTCTAGTGAGTGTCAAATTATAATTAAACAAACAACTAATAATAATTCAAAATAATATAGTACTCGTTTAAAAATAAAAGTGTAAATAAAATGGGAAGAATGAAGACAACAACCATGAAGAATTAAAATGGAATGCATTTTGAAATCTTACTTGTCTGTACAAATTAGTAACGCTCAATGTATAAAATAACGTATACTCTATTAAATTATTTGATATTAGTCAGTTCATGCATGATGTGCCAATATTGAAACTAGTACTCGGTTAAGTAATTGTTCGCTACGGGAATACCGCGTTTGCAGAGATTGAGAAAAAAGAATCAATTTCACCCCATAAAGAACATTTTTTATTATAAGGTAAGACTTACACACCATATATAGTATTACATATTCATCAAAACAAAAGCAATTACGAAAATGTCAGTATTTTATTCAAATGCAAGTATTTAAAAAAAAAAATTTAATTTCGCTGAAAACTTTTTTGTAAGTAATAATTTATAAAGCACAAAGAATTTGTGTCTTTAGTCTGAATCGACAAAATAAAAAATGGTGAACGAGTAATAAATTATAATTTTTTCTACGTTCACCAAATGGTTATGATAATGATATATCCCTATGAGTAGCAGTGTGACTAACTATTTAACGTGGGCCAAGGTTATAGATACAGGCAATTTTACTCGTGTTTAATTTAGTGTCGTTATAAAATAATATATTTATTACTTTAGCCACAAGATAATAACTATTACAAGTTAAAAACCATATTATAGTAAAAAGACAATTATTGCACATATTATGTCATTAATATATTTGTTCATGTAAAAGTCTACAAGGTCATGTTTACTAAAGTAGTTCCTATAATTTCTCAAAAAAAATCAAAATTGAATATAAAAACCTACGCGAATTCTGCTTTGCGCAATATTTTAAAAACGTAAAAGTTCATGAAAATAGCTTATTTTTATCTGGTTGCGATTGTCTTTTTTATTAATAATCACATATAATACCATAAGTAGTCAAAGTTATGTCGATTATTTTTCATGGTATATTACGAATGTCTCTTGTGCTTTAGTATGAATATTACGAATGTCTCTTGTGCTTTAGTATGAATATTACGAATGTCTCTTGTGCTTTAGTATGAATATTACGAATGTCTCTTGTGCTTTAGTATGAATATTACGAATGTCTCTTGTGCTTTAGTATGAATATTACGAATGTCTCTTGTGCTTTAGTATGAATATTACGAATGTCTCTTGTGCTTTAGTATGAATATTACGAATGTCTCTTGTGCTTTAGTATGAATATTACGAATGTCTCTTGTGCTTTAGTATGAATATTACGAATGTCTCTTGTGCTTTAGTATGAATATTACGAATGTCTCTTGTGCTTTAGTATGAATATTACGAATGTCTCTTGTGCTTTAGTATGAATATTACGAATGTCTCTTGTGCTTTAGTATGAATATTACGAATGTCTCTTGTGCTTTAGTATGAATATTACGAATGTCTCTTGTGCTTTAGTATGAATATTACGAATGTCTCTTGTGCTTTAGTATGAATATTACGAATGTCTCTTGTGCTTTAGTATGAAAATTACGAATGTCTCTTGTGCTTTAGTATGAATATTACGAATGTCTCTTGTGCTTTAGTATGAATATTACGAATGTCTTTTGTGCTTTAGTATGAATATTACGAATGTCTCTTGTGCTTTAGTATGAATATTACGAGTGCGCAGTACGAGTGATATTCGAAAGCACTTATAATTAGAGTAAGTTTTAATAAAAAGTCGCTTCAGTCGATAAATTATGGGCAACTTGAAACGTAAAAAAGTTGTTTATAATTTTACTTGATAACCTTTATTAAGTTATAAACTATTAATACGAGCCATTGAAACGCGTTAACTTATTATCTGTCTACAATACTTATTTTTAAAATTACTAATATGGTATATGACAAAAAACTTGTTTAGATAAAATGTGCGCTATATGTTATTTTAATTTATCGGCAATTTATTTGAAACGAAATAAATCATTATTTTAAGACATTTTTCGAATAATGTATCTTCTTCTTATACATAACGCAGTCTTTTGAATTTAGACGTGCTTTTGAGGCTAACTATTAGGAACGCATAAAAATCAAACTGCAATACATTTTTATGTCTCAATCGATTTCAATTTTTTTTTAATATATCATGTGTTCCTAATACCTAGCTTACAAATAGTGGTAGAAATCAACGTTAGGAATCATTAAAGTAGGAAAAAAAGCTATTTTATGATATACGTTAAGATAACAAGTCTGCTGTAATTTAGTTGTTCGTGGTCTGGGATAGATGTGGTTGCACAGATGTGGCATCGAGTCAACTAATCGTGAATACTAGACGCCTAAATATAAATAAACGTATATAAAAATACGTTTCGTTATCAGACAAAAAAATACTAAAAAGTAAATAGCAGTTGACTGTATTTGATTTTGTATCAGATACGCTTTGTTAAATTGTGGGAAAGTTGCAATTTGAGTTTAAAGCTTATATTTAAGATAATTTTAAAATTCAATTTTGCAAAAAATTATTTAGTAATTAAAAATGATTATTAATTTAATTTAATCAAATTGACTCGTTTGCAATGTTCCAAGGCGACGACAATGATTACAACTCAAACATTAGCTCGTCCTTATCGTTTATGTCTCCTTGACGTCAGCTGTTCGCGTAAAGTCATTGTCATGGTTAACGCGAATACATATCCATTTAACTTACTACATTTCCTATCTAATTAATTCTACGCATATTTTATCCTTTTTACACTTACTTACATATGTATGTATGTTTATTTTCACATACTGATTTTTATCAATCATTTAAAAGCCCTGACCGAAAACGCCCAAATTTTAGAACAATCCTCATTAAATTTAAAAAACCAATTTTTTTTATGATTTAAATATACTTTATTTTATTTGCACACGAATTATCAAAAATGAATTGTAAAATAATAAAAGTTAAAAAAATGGGATGCCGTCATGAAATTTTATGTTGATTGATTTCGAATACATGTGTTTTTACGGTTTTATGATTTTGTGTCTATAGAAAATGTACCTATAGATACGAAAATCATTACAGAAAAAGTATATTAGTATAGGACAAGCAATTTTTGTAATGTAGTAATTATAAACTTATTGTGCGCACGTGTCATTTGTTATATGTCATTAAAGTCATGACAATTACTATTATAAATTATATATTTAAACCATTCATTGACGTAGAAAAATTTTCCGATTACGACGATTTAAATCATTCTCTTTGTGCAATTTAATTCAAAATCAGTTAAATTACAATGCTATATTGATTCAAATCTTACACATTGTGCAAATCGTCGTTAGATATTGAATTTAAAAAAAAAATTTTGCTCTATGAAAAAATTTTATTAATAATACGCTAATTTTTATTAAATTATGTACAGTATAAAATCAAATATTTGTATTAAAAAAAAATACTATAATGTAAATTAAATATAGGGATTAAGAAAAATATATTGGATGCCGCTGGGAATCGCACCTAGAACCGTTAGATTTGAAGGTTCTGGGCTTGATACGCAGCGGCAATATGTTTATTTATGGTGGAATATTTATGAGAAATGTAAAAAAATGCAAATTCAGTTTAAATAAAAAATTGTTTATTTTCTTCCGAATTCTACGCTAATGATAATCGGTAAATATGTGGTAGGTAGTATTACATAAGTAAATAGAGATATATGTACATAATTGCGTGTTTTGGTTAGCAACAAACTTATAAATCTTATCGCGGGAGCTTATTTATATACAAACTTGAATGATATCTGTTTTTTTTTTTTTTTTGCACCATAATATTGTATCATAGTTTTTTATGCATATGTGAAAACAAGTTTTGATGTGTATTTCCGGCACGTGTCGGTTTTCGCATATGAAAATCGTTTGCGTCGGCAACGAATGCAAATCAAAACTTGTGTCCATTAAGTGTCACGGATTTCTATATATAACCTTGCACTTTGTATGCAATTATAATCTAATATATTTAACACACGTGTGCGGAATTGGAGCTCGTCCGTGTCTTTGAACTTGAAAAACTTGTCACTGGCCTCTCCATGAATATTTATGTTGTGTTTGAATCAAAACTATTTTTATATTCAATATTTACTAATTTGTTGACTTGAACTAATTTATCAAATGTTGCACATTGTTGATTTATTCACTCACTTTTAACCAATCACGTTATTGTTTATTAAAGCCGTTTTACTGCGTAAACACTATGCGTATGAACGTAACTGGACGTGGAAAAGTCTTATCTTTTATATGTAACCGCATTTACATTGTTTGCACGTATTGCGCTTCCAGCGTCTGGAAAATACTTAAATGTAAACAAAATTAAATCTACGTTAGCTAGGTGGCCGTAAACGGAACCGTTAAAAGTATACGGCTAAATCGAATACTATATGGTGAATTTTACCTTTTAACTTTATTTCAAGCTTACTTACTAAGATTATATGGATTTATTATTTTAAACAAATTTTAATTGGTTGGTATCACATATCTTTTTTTTTATCAGATATGAAAATATTGTAAATTGGAAAAATTCAAAAAAAAAAATATTTTATTGTAAATTGGAAAAATTCAAAACAAAAATATTTTATTGTAATTTTTATTTATATTGTGTTAGTTGCGACCTATCGAAAATGAAGAAAGTACATGGGAAAAAAGATGGAATATTTCCCGTTGTTTGTGATTAATATTGTTTATTTTTTTTGTTTTCGGTAGGTCGAATCATGGATCGTCTGTCGAAATTGTGTCACACATTGAATGAGAAATACCTGTGGACGTGGCAAATGTTGCCATTGGTCAATCTGATACTCAAAAATCACCATGAGGACCCCGACGAAACGAGCCACCTAATTGCAGAAGGTTATTTTCTTTTTTTATTTATATTCATATTTTATCATTTCATTGAGACTTTTGAAATTTTATTTCTTAGTAACTTAAACGTAAACATAAAAATATTTGCCTCATTCGGTTATAAATTTTCTTTTGCCGTTATTTAACAAGTTTTCCGCAATTGTCAGTTAGTAAGACAGTTTTAAAGCGAATGTTAAAATATAATTAAAATTATACTTGAAACTCTCATAAAACTACAAGTAAAATTACCTACCCACATATGGTAAATTATATTAAAATACTGTTGATCGTAAATTTGTTAGTTATATTTTAACTTTTAATCTACATTTATCACTCAGATAAAATTTATTCCTATCCTGTCATTTTAATTACAAAATAAATAATATGCAATAAATCTTCTTTGTTTTATCAAATAGAAAAAAAAAACGTACATATTCAACATTTAGATTTTTAATTTTAATAATAATTAAAGTAAATTTTTGTTACTAAATTGCGTAAATGTGAAAGATTTAAAAGTTGAAAGACCTTTAATAGTTAATTTCTGTAAATTGTGAGCTCCTGAGGAGTCTAAGGATGTAAAAGTAGTAATTTTATTTTAAAGAATTTATATCAATTGTTTAGAGCGCCTGAGGCGCGCACCACATTATTATATATTTTTTAATGTTTTCCCGTGAAAATAAATACACAATAGATACTATAATCTCATATAATGTGCATGAAAAATACGGCTGAAGCATTAATAACATTCTGTAACGCGCATGTGCGGGAAATACAGGCATATGTATACACTAAAAATATTATAACCCCTTGCATTTATGGATGCCGTAAATTATAATTTAACGACTGTGTGCAGTTGTTTTAAAACATTATGCGGTGCATACTGGATGGGAATGCTGTTATACATTTTGATAAAAATCCAGTCGCAGAAATGGGTAAACGATCAAATCAGGTACACTGTACGCATCAAAAATATTGATAAGGTCTCAAAAATTTGAAAAAAAAAAAAAACAACTATTCAATTACTTAACTCTAAATTTTGATATGCGAACCCTAGCGCTAGCGCGTTATAGTAACCACGATTTTATGGCGTTTGGCGTTTTCATGATGTGATGTGCCCAGACGCTGCGTTCACCTGGAGACGGCGTTAACACTGTACGTTTTACACTGCGCTGACATTACATTTTCATTTTATCGTTTTATTTATATATACATATTGGAATATTCACGCGATAAACATTTTATACGACCGATCGTTTTTATATTCGGATTATGAAAAGTGCAATTATTATTTTTCGACATTTTCCACAACGAAAATTTCATCAATTTCGTAAACTTAATCAATAATATATTTATAGTTTATTATCGACACGTATGCTGATGTCGATGTATATTGGCGTTATTAAAATGATATGTGTCAGCAAGGACGGTCTTTGACCGTTGTATTGTCGTAGCAAAATATATTTACAATTTCATGTTTATTATTTAAATGAATCACTTCTTAATTAATATTAAAACGCACATTCCTCATTCGTCTTAAAATTAACTGCTTAATAGTACTTAGTCACTTTTAAAATAAGATTAATTGCGCAACCATCCTGCTGGTATTTTTAAGATTTGCAAATATTTTGGTTAAAATTTATTTTTATTTATTTACAACTTTTCTTAAATTTACACGCGTAAAAACAATAAAATATGTGTAGTAAATTCTCTTAAATAAATTTAGATTTAAAAATAGAAATGTGGGCGAATATCGATCATATTCGTGTGTTTGTCGTTTTTCAACCTCAACACTTCCTGCACTCACGAAATGTATGCGGCAGGAGTAATAAGTTAGAAAACGACTGAATTATAAATATAAGTAATGTTATTTCATAATATTGTATCATACGGTTTGATTCGTTTATTTTCATTGCCACGTGCTTGGCTTCGACTACCAACTCGATTGTAACTTAACTCATAGAGTTCAGTAATACGAATGACTTGGCAGTGAATCAAAAACATATTTTCTCATCTAAAATTCATTTTATATCTATCATTCTCCAACAATTTATCGTTGTTGCTGTAACAGACCAATTAAATTATCTCCTAAATCAATAAAACTCATCCTGCTAAGTAATGACTTTAATTTTGAATTGTTAGTTTAAAAGTAATTATTTAAATAAAAATTACTAATGTGGGTAATAGTTGGGCATATAAAGACGAATTGCCTATATTTGCTACTAAATGTACACCTATGTGTATGTGAGGTTTCTTGTTTCACGAATGTGTTCCTGTGCCGCGTACAACCGGAAACATCGGTCGTTAAATATGAAACGGTTCACAATACTCCCCAGGTGCTTGTTCCTTTTTACACTTAAAACTATGCTGAGTTTATGTATGTTTCATTTATTTCGTGGCAAATGGCGTGACGCAAGCAAGCGACACTATAACTTGACGACATTTGCACAAGCTTCCATTTGCGAATCAATCTTTTAAGGAGGTTATTTCGAAAGGCGTTTATTGATAGGCAGTGCGCCAGGCGGGCAAACTACTACTACTGCCCTCTATTATTTTATGTCCTATCGTTGTAATACAGATTTATTTTACACGGATTTTCTACAACATATTTTTACCCTTTGAATCATCAAATCCCGTTGATTTTGTCACGTTTCTAGCCTCTACTTTTGCACTTTAGTCTATTTTAAAGTTTCATAAATTTTGCATTATATGGTACAAACTTAATCCTCTAGTTAGTACAGTGCCAACAAATTTAATTCTCTAAATTATTTTTATTTTTTTTTGTTAAAACGAAACACTAATAAACAATTTAATTTTAATTTTAGACAAAGACTAAAATTGATGAAAAAAAAAAATTCTTACGTAGTTGTACTTGAATTAAAAGAGGATAGAAATTTAGTCATTTGAAAATATCAATGTGGAGAAATTATTTTTGTAATTGAACATTTTTGTAATTATTTACGATTTTACAGCATTTACTGGTCTCAATATGTAACACATTAAATATTTTATGAGTCTTACGCCCGGTTTCATAAAAGTTTGCTAAATTTAATATCGTCACCAAAGCGAAAATATCAAATCGAAATTTTGACGTTAATAGTGATTTTTTATGCGTAAAATTTAACTAGTTTCTATAAAACGGTTTATTAACATTTATATAACTTCATTTGAAACAAGATGTTTAATTCGAGCACAACATTATATAAACAGAAATAAAAAATTTTTTTCATAAAAATAATGCACAATTTTTAAAAATGATAAAAAAAAAACTAATATGAATGGGAACAAATTATGATGTGACACAAATTGTTATTATTTATATTTTGACATTTTATTATCGCGTAGACTTCTTATCCGTAGATTTATTTCTACAATCAAAGAAATTACGATTATTGTATGTGTTTATAAGTTATTGATTGAACTTTCACGTTTTTAACTCGTTGCAGTAAAATAATTTTATCGTTGTCGATTCAGCAAAGTTGCATTTTAAAGTGGACGCTATAAAATTGGCCAAGACTGGACTCCGTTCACGTGTTCCTATGTCCATCCACTTAGTCGCACAGATTCTAAAAAACTATTGATTATTATCCGAGACTATAAAAGTAAACTGGATTTGTTGTATTTCTCCATTCGTAGTTACCATCAACCTAATCTGAAATGACAGTTTTTCGAACTGTCTCGACCAACTTTTTTTTTTTTAAGCTCCCTAACAAACAAAGTAAACGACTTCATAACTTAAAACTTTTTAGTGGGACACGCGATTAACTAGTTAATTATTGTTATATTTGCTGATTAGTGTTGTCTTATGTTACCTTTGAATGTAAACATAATACAGGAAACTGGCATTAAAAATAAATCTATTTTGGTAGCAGAACTGAAAATTCAGAGAAATATTTTGAATACTAGGTATAATTCTATACAGTTATTTGGATACGCGTGAAACTCGTACGTGCTTCGCTACGGATAAACACTGTAGAACCAAACTGTTATATGTGTCGAATAATGCGTGAACGAGAATTTATGCTAACTGATGCATATATAACTAAATAAACTATCGATTCTACTCATTTCCAAAACTGCTTTCTAATCGTGGAACATATTTAGTATTCAAATCATAAAAATTAGTAACTCGGTAATTTGCTGAATATGCTACTTTTGGAGGTGAGATTTGATTGAAAATGAATTTTTCAGCTGTGCAAGAAATTCGTGCCTGGGCAGCAGTGGAATCTGCTAAATACGCATACCAACACACAATCCCATACCATTGGTATTACACATGTCCGGTACCCATATATTCAACAACTCCATCAAACAACAAATGCGCACCTATCGTCAGCTTGCGAAACCACCAAAGCACTCGGCCAGCGTAAAGATCTGCCAAGTAGAAGAAATGAGTATCGCTACTTAGGTGAGTACACAGTATTTTTTATTTCAAGTTTTATTGTGCATAGGCACCTCCACCGAATAATTTATTGTAGCAATTCTATAAAAATATTTATATTAAAACATCAGTAATTTGAAATTTAATAATATAGTGACGAGTTATGTGGATACGTGGCTTCTATATATGCAAATTCTAAAGTGCATATATTAAAGTCTGGGCCTGTTTATGTTGTAATTATAAATTTTATGGTGAAGTATCTTGGTATATAGCATTTCCCTTGAGGCAATTAAAATGTAATTAAAAAAAGTTGACTAAAAAAGAATACTACTGCACATTTATGTCCTGCAAACGTACACTGCTTTCAAATTTAAGAGCTTTTTATACAATAGAAAGTTGATTAGATGAATCGTAAAAGCGCGATTATTTATAGTAATAATGCATATAATTCATAAAAGATGGAATAAGATTCCACTATTTATGTAGTTACATATATGTACACTTTTTGTTTTCATATTGACATCATTCTTATTTACGGTTATATTTATTGCTACTTTCCAATTTACCAATTACCTATTAATTTTATGTAAAACTGTTCACATTTAAATAAATCATACAAAAAGATCTTCCTCTAGTATCAATGTTAAAATAATTTTTCGCTCATATTATATTATAATTTGAATGTGTCATAATATAAAATATCTGCAGTGGACTTTCTTCTACGTAGTAGATATATAACAGAACGTAATAACCAGAAATATAGACATAAAATTCTGGTCCCATATAAGTTAAACAAGAAAATATGTTATGAAAATAAATTTACAGCCAAATTGGTTGAACATTAAGGGGCCTGTAACTCTAAACGTTGATAGTTACAGTTTTTGCTATCGCGCCGCGTTGGGAGTTTGTTCGTTGCATCCCGCACTAATTGAAAATATTAAGTAAATTGAACATAGTAATATTTAAATTAAAAATTTATTTAACATTAGTGAGAGATGCTTAAGCCCCGCCACCACGTCAAGGTAAACTCCATGGGCTACATTTAAATATCAACTTCATTAGTTTGAAACATACACGAAAGATACGCTATAAGTTTGATTCCACATTGAAATATGTACACTATAGTTATATTAATTATTAAGCACGTCGCGAAAGTGAACTATTAGAGTTAATTTTTAAACGTACCCCGGCGGGGCCCTACCTAACTGACTTTAAATTCCCACCCCCCTACCTATCTGAAAGATTCCCACCCCCTACCTATAATTTGATATACTTATTCTAATTTTGTGCTAGTGAGCACGGGGCACACGCAATTATATGCGCGCGTGCATGTGTTTTATGTGTAACATTGGGTACGACACAATGCTACACTTGGAAATTGATGTATCTGAAAGAAATTTGGATTAAAAGGCGAACTGCCAAAGGTGCAGTGTGCAAGTCTACTCTCACACACTGCGAAAACTTTAAAAGGGTGGACACCCAGTTAACCAGGACTGGGACGTCCGAAAACATTAAACCTGCAAGTGTGAAAGTACAGTTAGTTATTGGGGCCCACCTCACTCCTTCGGCGGGCCCAGCGTACGCGATCGAGTTGAAGTGACCAACCAACCAACAAATCAATCCGGTTCCCAGTGCACACTAACCAACTCCCGCACTGTCCTACTGCACCCTGGTCGTACAGCAGTAGGCACGAGAGCGGTAAGATACACTGGGCACCCACTGCACCAGCACTGTAATAACACAGTACTAGCACGGATGGGCTTTCTTAGACGATTCATTAGTCGGTTATTTGCAACGCGCCAATATTAACAAACACCACGCATCCCATGCTAATAAAATTCTATTTCAAAATTAGAACTAAGTCTCAGCAAGCCTTGATAGTAGCACAACATTAGTGCTACAAGGTTGCATATCGATCATAGTTTTAGCAAAGAAATTACTCAAAGTAAACGGAGAGTTGCAAGCAATGGTTACACAACATTAGTGCTCCAAGGTTGCATCGCTCTCATCTTTAGGATCATATCATCCACATTTAACCGAGAGATACATTGGCGCCTAATATCAGCGTTATATAAAAAATTTACAATTTTTTTGAAATTCAATTAATGCAAGTTCTTACAAAAATCATTCGCGACGCGCCCACCCCCGAAACAACCGAGACCCGAATTTAAACCCCAACCAAAAAGTCAAACCCGAGAAGCTAAACAACGCGAGACTATTTTAAAAATACAACAACGATCTGCCCCGCAGCAGAACTGCCATACTGGATGGACAGCACGCGTTACCGATACAAAAAAAGGACTTTAAATTGTTGTTTTCCTCCAGGGATCCAACGGTGGGTGCTCCCACGATGAAAGGGAGGAATATTTACGAATTGAACGAATAGAACGAGCGACAAGGAACTAGAGGAAATACTTGCTCCAAGCGTAAGGGCAGGGGCTACCACATATATTTGAAACAAAAGCGCGTGTTCCAAACATATGCAGACATTTATTTATTGTTCAATGAACCATCGTCAGGTTCTGAAATTATCAGGGTGGGTTCGGAACAAGATATTTTCTCAAGTTATACATATATACAATTTTCGTGCATGTGCTATTATTTTAATGAATTAAAATCAATACCATTAAATTAATAATGGTTTTATAATTATTGAATATTATTATTGACAAATTTTATATTTCCCAGTGTAGTTTAATAATTTCTGAATACGCGCGTATTCAGAAACTGTTAAAGAAAAGAAGAAAGAAAGAATAAATAATATGGTACACCCGAAGACAGCGGATTCTCTTTCTATTTTACGACGTATAAGAGAACCACTGACTAAAACGCATGTTCGAAATATTAGGAGTCCAAAAGGTACTCACCAAGTCCAAATCCAAACTTGTTCCTCTCCTACCACAGCTGAAGTTCTTGTTGTTCCTGATTGGGAGCGAAGCGAAGCGAAGAACTTTATTATTTAATTTCCCGAAATTACTTATTTAAAATTTGCACACGACCATTTTTTTTCACTCACCAACACTGATTATTATACGGTAAATTACATTTAATGTTAAGACTTTCACTAGTACTGTACAGGGGGGAATGGCATATATTTAACGTAGTTATTTCACAAATAAAAATAAACACTCGCGAACTCACTTAATTCACTTTGTTACAAACGGCACAGTACATACATATAAATAAATGCAGAAAGAAAGATAAAAAAGAAACTGGGAAATATAAAAATAGCACACGCTAGGTAATCAAAAAAAACTTACTTGTTCTAAATAAAATGCAGAGTTGAGTAGACTGGACACCCCTGAAACATTGGCAAATGAATTAGAAATCATCGTAAATTTTTAATATTTATTTTTAAATAATAATCAATTTTTAGACCGCAAAGTTAACGAAAATAAATAAAAACATTAAATTAATATACGAATTTTACATGCTAGTGCATGATCTACGAATGCCAAGCCACGCCGTACCTTTGATAACCCAGAAGTAGACATTTCATATTTTCGCAAAAATCTAATTTAATCAGTCAGCCCGCACAATAAACTGTATAGAATATCAATAAGTATTATATTAGTTAACTTTTAACACCAAAATACATAATAGAATCGCGTTTTTTTATACCGTTTTTTATGAATTTAATTTTAACAAAAATTAGGATGTGCAGCGTATGGCTGACGGTGCACGGCACAATATAGTGCTTAATTATTTATCTTATTAAACAGTGTTTTAATAAGTATATACTTACATATATCTTCTGTATTTCATTTTTTACATTATACGTGAAAAACACAAGGAAATATAAATACAAATATCACATATACATATATCAGTAGTAAAATGATAGGAATTTTTACCAGACCGGACCAGACGAGCTCGGCAAGAATCTCTCACGAAATAAATTTTATTTTGGGTGCATGCTATGCTAATGAATAATGTGTGTTCTATATATTTATATATCTAGTAGTATTTAATAAGAATATTGAATTAAATGAGGGTTGCAAAAAAATAAATATCGCGTTTGTTAAAATAGAGTGAATCAAATTTCTGGGAAAATTTTTATTTATTAATAAAATGTTTTAGTATTGAGATATACTCACTTCCTAATTTAGTGTTGCAAAGTGAGTTGATCTGCAGGAGCTGATTTCAGGATGGTCTTCTTGTACGCGCACAATAAAATGTCTATGTTGTATGTACCCGGCACATTACAACGAAACGCGAATGTTCTAGTATATATTGAAATAAAGCTAATATTGAATTTAATATTGTTCAAGAGCACTAGCGTTCACAAGAGTCTATAATTTAGCAATCCCGATAATTGCTCTATATTTTCAAATGTTCATATACTAGCCTACATGATTCCGCACTATGTAGCAACAATTTAACAACAATTTATAGCATTTTACATGCATTATAAACCTTAAAACCGAACTACACTTACCGGCACTCGACACTGAAATGGTATTTTCCAACAAATTTGGACATGTTAACAAGAAATAACCAGATATATCGAAATCAAATTCGGTACCTATGTAAGTGGAACAAGGACAGACAACCTGTGACGTAGTTTTATAAATACTGGCTTCTTATATGACTATATTAAACTTGCATAAATTACTTATACATTCTAAAAATTCAAAAATTATTCTCGATTCAAGGAAGGTAAAAAGGTATATATACGTTATTACAATAACAAAGTAAATATATCAAATTACTCAATATTGCACATGACATAAATTATATTGTTTTTAAATGAGAGATCGTCTGATTTTGAATAAAGATTTAACAGTCGTTAAATAAAAGTTGGCAGACATTTACAAGTGAAATTTCGTTGCGCGTGACAATACGTAGTGTAGGCGTAAAAATGTCTGTTTTGTTCACAACTAAATGTCATTTATTCACAATTCTTAAAAGTGCATGAAATTATAATTATCTTATATATTTACGGTTCGTTACTTTACACATTACACCAACTCTTGTCTCGTTATGATTTACGCGAAATTATCTAAAATATACGCGACACAATTGTCTAAAAATAAATAATCCACTAAAATTGAGACATTTAATTACTTTCTTATACGCAGTATAAGCAAGTATTGTAATCATGAAAAATTTGGATCTCGAGATTTTAACGGAAATAAACGTTTTGACCTTCCCTGAATCGATTCCGACTATTTTTGGAATGACGTCCGTCTCTCTCTGTGTGTGTGTGTGTGTGTCTGTGTGTATGCTCTGTATAGCCTAAACGGTTGAAGTTAAAATGTTGAAACTTTAAACTTAAGATCTGCATATGCCTGGGGTGTGCACCTCCTATTTTTGAAAAAAATATATTCAATGTGGAAGTGCCTGTTTACTCTAGTCATTTTTTGCAGTTTCTGCAATTACTCAAAAACGGTTACAGTTACAGAAAAACTATATGAACAAAAATTAAAAGTATTTATATTTTGCACAACTTTTGTTTGAATTCTTTTTCCAAAAATAGTACACATTTCAAAATATATTTCTGCTTATTATATATACATAAATCGTAAGAAATATAAGATGCAAAACCAATTATTAGTCACTAAAGCAGATGTTTTTATTTATATTGTCATTGGATCACTTAAAAAATAAATAAAACCATAATCTTTGATCAGAATTTGATATGATTTAATGTAATCATAATTTATCCGTTTGTACTCACATTTCAAATGAAATGTATCCAGTTTGGTCTCAGCTGTCCTTCGCCGTTTAATACGTGTAATATCGTTTAAAGATAGTTGTTACCATGTTTATTGGGTACCAAAAGTGCTAAAGTTACTTAAAAACGTATAAACGAATGTAAAGTTAATCAGTAAAAATAAATTTACGTTTCACACACCTATTTCACATTACGGGCGACATTTGCACTTTAACAATTACGGCAAGGATTACAGTAAATCTGTTGATCAATCGCCAGATTACGAATACGTATATTAAAAGTATGATTCCGAGTATCAAATTTAAGTATGGTGTTTATGGGATAGAATCAATTAAAAGCTTGTTTGGTATCAGGAATAAAATGTGTGTATCAAATCTACAATTATTTATTTAAATAGGAATGTTGTTAATGTTCATTAAATATTAAAACATAAATTATACGTTTGAGTTGATTTGTTACTTGTAATATTATTATCCATATAAATCTTATTTCGTTAAGGATTGAGACAGGGTTGTAAATAATGTTTGATAATTCATGGCACGTGATACCGCTTCACGTATTATAGTCGTTGTGTTTTAATTACTTTAAAATCCGGTGCCCCCGATATAAAACACAGCGAAACCTATTTGTAAAATGAAAAAAAAAAAAAAATGCTAACGAACGTTTATGATCGTATGTGGCTTTTGTAATGACGATGTCGTTTCGCGAAAAACCACACAGGCTGCCTGACTATGTTCAATTTTACTACAAAACGGCAGATGTTTACTATATTATGCTTAATAAAACATTATCGGACCGGCATTTCAGACGGAAACTACTTTTATCCTTTAACTACTACATGCTAGTCTTTAAGGATACCATTAAAAAAAAATTTAAGATTTATTTTTAGTTTTCTTATACAATGTACTACCCAACATATACATATTTAATTATTGTATGTTGTTATTAGTAAATGAAACACTTTTATTATTAAACAACAGGTAAGTTGATATTGTTATAAATAATATATTTGAATTAAATGTATAAATAATTGTACTTGTAAAAATTATTTTTTGTATACACTTGATTTTAAATAAAAATATTATAAAATATACTTACAGTCTTTACTTTACCTTTTAAAATGGGTACTTTTTGTTTTTCAGGTTATCCGTTAAAAAAATTTTTCGAGAAAAAATATCTTAAAAAATAAAAATTTGGGTTAAAAGTCAAGTAAAAAAAAATTTTTTTTTAAACTTATATAAGTTTCAATTAAAAATTTGAGGTTAGAATTAACCTAAAAATTTTAATTAAAAATTTTGAGGTTAGAATTAACCTAAAAATTTTAATTAGTAAATTTTGAAATTTTTTGACCATTTGGTCAAAAAATCTCGAAAATTGCTAATTAAAATTTTTAGGTTAAATCTAACCTCAAAATTTTTAATTAAAATTTTTAGGTTAATTCTAACCTCAAAATTTTAATTAATTTTTAATTGAAACTTATATAAGTTTAAATTTTTTTTTTTTTTTACATTTCACTTTAACTAAATTTTTGATCTTTAAGGATGATTTGAAGGAGTTTTAAGGTAAATTAAAATAATATATGCATTTTTTATGATGTTTTTATTTAAAACCAAGTAATATACGTACAAAAATCTATTTCTAACAATATCAAAATACAACACCAGGATCAAAAATGTAATAAAAAAAAAATTTTAAACTTATATAAGTTTCAATTAAAAATTAATTAAAATTTTGAGGTTAGAAATAACCTAAAAATTTTAATTAAAAAAATTTGAGGTTAGAATTAACCTAAAAATTTTAATTAACAAATTTCGAAATTTTTTTGACCATTTGGTGAAAAAAATCTCGAAAATTGCTAATTAAAATTTTTAGGTTAATTCTAACCCCAAAATTTTTTGAGGTTAGAATTAACCTAAAAATTTTAATTAGTGTTTTTGAAATTTTTTTGACCATTTGGTTACCATTTTGTCAAAAAAATCTCGAAAATTGCTAATTAAAATTTTTAGGTTAATTCTAACCCCAAAATTTTTTGAGGTTAGAATTAACCTAAAAATTTTAATTAGTGTTTTTGAAATTTTTTTGACCATTTGGTTACCATTTTGTCAAAAAAATCTCGAAAATTGCTAATTAAAATTTTTAGGTTAATTCTAACCTCAAAATTTTTTGAGGTTAGAATTAACCTAAAAATTTTAATTAGTGCTTTTGAAATTTTTTTGGCCATTTGGTGAACATTTTGTCAAAAAAATCTCGAAAATTGCTAATTAAAATTTTTAGGTTAATTCTAACCTCAAAATTTTTTGAGGTTAGAATTAACCTAAAAATTTTAATTAGTGCTTTTGAAATTTTTTTGGCCATTTGGTGAACATTTTGTCAAAAAAATCTCGAAAATTGCTAATTAAAATTTTTAGGTTAATTCTAACCTCAAAATTTTTTGAGGTTAGAATTAACCTAAAAATTTTAATTAGCATTTTCCGAGATTTTTTTTGACCAAATGGTCAAAAAAATTTTAAAATCACTAATTAAAATTTTTAGGTTAATTCTAACCTCAAAATTTTAATTAATTTTTTTTTTTACATCACTTTTGACCCAAATTTTTGATCTTTTAAGATATTTTTTCTTGAAATTTTTTTTTAACGGATAACCTGAAAAACAAAAAGTACCCATTTTAAAAGGTAAAGTAAAGACTGTAAGTATATTTTATAATATTTTTATTTAAAATCAAGTGTTATAAATACAAACAATCATTTTTACAAGTACAATTATTTGTACATTTAATTCAAACATATTATTTATAACAATATCAACTTACAACAATTAAATATATAATAAATTAATTAAATACAGGACAGTTATATTAATTCAAATATATAAATTCACTTAAAAAATAATGTACAATAAATTATATTTATAAAGGGTGGTATGGGGTGCAGATCTTGGTCTTCAATCGACTGTATTTTCTATAAACAAAAAAATATAAAATTAATTGGTTTAAATTGTAAATAAAGTTAAAAGTAATACATTATTTGAACAATACATACGTTTTTATTATGTTCCTTATGGTCCTTATTGTCTCCTAGCACCTAGAGGACTCCAGGGAATAGATTCTTCCAGAAGCTGATGATGCTTTCTGATTGGGAGTTGATACCAGACCTCAGTCAAACATTTGGAGGTGAGGAGTTGCCATCCCAGTTGGGATGTTTTGTTGTAGTGTTCCGATTTGGGACGATAGGGGTTTGTGTCTCGCCATTGGTTGACCTGGTGATGTGGGGATCGCTAACATACTGTGCCTTTTGTAATAATACTTACAAACTACATAAAATGAAACAAAGCCAGTTAGAAGTACAAGTTATAAAGTATTATTGAATACAAAAGAGCGTATCGGAGAGATGTTACAAGAAACACATCAAGAGTAAATATAAATAAGTATCTAATTCTGCACGGTGAGCCAGCAACCAATGAATAACATTATTATTATTACTTGGGTATTCAATAGGTGTTTAGCTACAGTTTAACGGGAATTCGTGGTGGAACGGTCGAATGCTTAATTAAGTATGTACATATAGCGGATGCAAAATAATAAATTTTTAAAGTAACCGTCGGATGACGAAAAATACGACTGGATTCATAAGGTTTTGCATCGACAACCTCAACTCCTCTATACATGCCACAACATTAACTGGGTGATCGTAAAATGGGCTTTATATCCATTTTATGGCATTTGTAAAATATTGCATTTCAAGTATAATATATACACTTGACTATGCAGCGCCATGATTGTATTGAAATGAGGAACAAAAATAAAGTCACTTTTGCAAGATCTCTCTACTCTATTGCCATCATTTTGCACAAAATCAATCCACATTTCAGTCATCAAACTCAACTAATAGTTATTTATTTATTTAAACAATCATACAAAGTTCTTTTATCTATTTAATTTTTTTTATTTTTAATCTATAGAAACAATTGTGAATCGTGACGTGAAGACGTGTAACACTCCGGTCATCCCATAACATTTAATAAAGCTTGATGCAACGACCATGAAGTGAGCGACAGCAAAAGCACATACTGACACAGTAAAACTCCGGGAAAGACAATTGCCTAGTGGCGGTGGTAACGTTGTCTTTCCATGACAAAATAAAACTGAGTGACAGTTCCCAATGTTACCGCCAGAGCTACTCAACCGCCTCTTTACGAGCGGTTTATTTTTTATCGTTCTCGTCCGTCGGCGGATACGGCTCAACGAGTTCTATTGCCGCACTAGCGAATTATACCAACGTTCTAACGTAGTTTCTCGATAATTTCATTGTTTCCATCCGTAATTTAACGTTTCTTCACATTCTACAGTCTAGTCAAATGTATTTTTTTTTTGCAATTTCAATAAACTTATCATGATCCAATTGATAGAAATTTTTTTTTACCATTTATTCGAGTTATTTTTGTGGAAATTGTGGATAATTTATTTTGTAGTAAAACAGATTTAGCTCCAACTAAAGTGCCTGAAAGGCATAACTCTTCACGGATGGGCATATTATAAGGTGATGATCGAAGATGGCTGTGAGGTACAATAAATATCAGTTTCTCATATTATCCATCAAGGTCTTTCTACTTAGTCGGCATATCTAAATACACACTATTATTGTATCGTAATATTCTGTTGTTCACTGGCATTAAAATCGCAATACAATCTGTGAAACGTGACCGATTCGCCGGCGATCAGCTTTCAACATTGTACTTTATTGATCACTATTTCATAAACATATTTATTTTCTTTAATATAATCAAACTAAAACAGCGCCTTAACATTTCAACTCACACAATTTAATATCAATTTCCCTTTTAAATACAATTCTACGAGATTCCTTCTTAACGGCACGTTTAACATGTTTATTTATAAAGATACAATTTTTATATTGTACAAATATGTGTTAAATAAATTATGATAATTTCCAGACAAATGTATATTTATTCCTGAATGAATTGATAATTCATATAAATTAATATTTATAATAGATTCATCAATGACATTGTTTTATAAGGAAATTGAATAAAATATTGCAAAAATAAATTATGATTCATTGAAAATTCAAAACGCAAAAAAGTAATGCGTAGATGATAAATTTATTTAAATCTGAATGCGACTTATATGGTCTAAGCATTGATAATTCAGAGATTTTAAAAATTTATAAATATCGTTCATAAAAAATGTTTTCATGATTTATGGATAAAATGTTCTCGGTGTCGACGTAAATATTTTTAGTAGCACTGATTTTGCTAAAGTAACCATTACCAAATGGTCGTAAAATGGCCGCAACTTGGAATCAGAGTTGGTGATGGTTTATAGTTGTAGAAACTACTGTAGGTAGGTATATATGGGATCGTGTACTCAAAGTTATATAGCTCGTCTTGAGTTGTTTGAAAACGAACGGATTGTCGTCGGCAGAGCACTGCCTTACATATAGTATGTAGGTGCAATCACTGCTGCTGCCATTGTTTGTATAACATACATGCAGTGGTTTTTTAATAAAATATTCATTGGATTTCTCTACTTCGAAATCCTTTTGTTCGCAATTGAGTAAGGTTTGTTGTTTGGTGATTTATGTGCTAATAAAACATGTGCCTTGATACAAAAGGATGAGTTCCTGGATTTTCGAACTTCATATCTAAGCACCAGTTTAAAATTGTACTTGATTTATATTATTTCAAAACACCATTGCAATCGTTTTTATTTCAATAAAAATTGCCAATCTAAAATGTTTAATATTTTTTTATGAAAAGTAATATTACATTTAGTGCTTTAATTTGTACATTAGTATGAATTTTTAATTTTATTACGAAATCAATTGGATTAAAAAGTTCTCATTTCATGAAATTTGTAAAATATATAATAAATGATTTTTTTTTTAAAATTACATATGAGAGATATAAAATCTAAGTTAAAAATGGGAGTATCGTATCCGAGGGAGGAATAATAAAATGCTATTTGTGCAGGAACGGTTCTCCGGTACATTTTCGAATTATTGTCTCATAAAGCCTGTTATGTTCGAATTTAATGGCTCTATATTATGAATAAAATTAATTAAATTCCTTTATGATACCCACGGTTATAAAGTTACAAAGTTTAGTTTGAGCTGAATTTCAATAGTTACGACGTCCTCAAATGCAAATGGAAATATGAAAATTATATGATACCCTGCTACTGCACTATCGCTCGCATTTACTCAAAGAATCGTAAATAACTTCACTAAAATTCTATTCCATCACACTTCAAGCCTTATCAGGCCTCTTTAAATAAATCTCACTATCCAATTTCAAATTCGGCTCAACGAACCTTTCGTTTTAAATAATTCTCAATATTTTCCAACACACACAAAATAAACATTTTTAACTGACAACAGAGAATCAAGTATGTACAATGTACATACTTGATTCTCAAATCGCAGCTATTAGGAGCGCAGAAGTCGCAGCGTACCACATTTTTAAATCCATAAGCACGTTAAGCACAATCGTTATTTTGCAGGAATCACAATTGTGTAGAATAATTATTGTCATTTGTTATACGAATAACACATTTTATATGCTAGTTAAACATTCATCAAGCACAATTCTCTGGACTAACTTATAAAATAACAATGTTCATTTAATCCCTTTATTACAAATTGCTATATTTTGATACAAAGATTTATATAAAATAATTCATTTTTATTTGATTGAATTAGATTCAGAATAGACAAATATGTGTTTTTTTTTGGTTTTTTTTTGTCACGTCTAATATATTTCAGTAGTTCAGAATTTTCCGATGTTTGGATTAAAACCACTTATGGTGCGTTAGATACATATACTATAAGTCAAGTGCCACTTGAAATGTGATTTAACTGTGAATTATATTTTAAGTTTAAGTTACATTGAGTGCAAATTATTACTTAGAATGACTTTAGTATTTGAAAAATGTCTGCTGTTGGTGCAAAAAATAAATTAGGTATTCCGTTTTTAATTAACCTGTTTTTAATTAATGACCGCATAAATTAAAGCAAGGATAAAAGTGGTTTCCGCGGTGGCCGTCTTCAAGGCATTTCAGCGCTCGTAAAAACGAACTCACAAAATAAAGCCACAAACTGTCATGTAAATTTTAACAATTGCCCATTCCTCCACTTACTCGTCTCCATATACATGATTGTTATTAATTATTTGCACGGGATTGTCACACTTAAAAAAAACGCTTAAATGCGTTTTTATTACATATTAACACACATTTTTGTATTTAAAACATTTCATAAATTCTCCATCCAGGTGTTCGATATATATTTTTTTATATTTTATCTTGGCAATATTTTTGGTTTATATTGTAGCATGTGTTTTAAAATCGTATATGTGGATATAAATATAAATTTATTCTAATTATAGCTACAGGGTATTTGAACTTTTTTTTAACTCAGTTAAAATGTGTTGAAGTAAATATTAAAATCAATATTATTTAGTTTCGTTCACGTTGATGAAAAGATGAATCATAATATTTGGAATTTTATTTCTTTTTTTGTGGAAACAGTAGCAGCGAAAATACAATTTGGCATCAACGTCGGCGGTCCTATGTCAAGGCAGCCAGTTAAAACGTTTTGTCTGTCCTAATAGAACGCCGAACGTGCGGAGTAAACAAAAATAAATAATAAAAATGGTCTTAAACGTATAAATGTCAGGGTGTCACCGAACACATATATTACAAAGTTTATATGGGTTAGATTTAGTCGCAGAGGCGAATGGAACATTCAAGTGAGCCGACATAGACTCAGAGAAATCCACTTATAAACAATTCCACTTTGTATTTATACCACTGTCCTAAACAAAACTGGACTTTTAAGAATCTAAATTATTATCCTTAAATAAGGATCCAATTAACATTCTTAAGAAAAAAAGTCCAAAAGAACTCATAGTCGTTTGAAATGGATATTTTTTGTAAAATATACAAAAATGTGTATATGGTGCAAAACTATCGAGGAATTGGGTGTGGCGTGAAGCAGTTAAGAGAGAACCGAAAACAAAACAAAGGTGAACAATTTTAACTGCACGTAAAAAGTCGCAGCCAAAAAGCCAATCGTAAAACGCTGACTACGAGAATTATGAGTTGGGAACTATAAAACACAAAACTCGAGAGAGAGTTTAAAGTTGGATTTCAAACTTAAACAGTACTTGTTGACCGTTTTAAATTTATAGACGAACGCTGGAAAGACGGCGAAAAAAATTTAATCAATAAACGTATGTTTGCATACACAAATGCAATGTGCAACCATGTGCATTCGTTTCAATTTTATTCCTTTAATTAAACTCACGTTTTTACGTGTCATTTCACGGATTAAAGTCTCTCATGTCGTCTATTTTCTTACATCCAGGATTGTATTCACATTTTTAGTTATCCTTGTATTCATAATAATAACATCAATTAAATTTAAATGACGAAATTAGCTCAATATTTTATTATATTACAAAGAATTAACAATAAATTTTTTTACAAATATATATTCTTAAGATTCTTTCAAATGTGAATACGTGCCTGTTTCTCAGCCATACTTGCATCTCTTAAACTCCATCGCAACGTCCATATGGTAACTATTGGTGTAAAAGTCATTTTTCTTGAGTTTTATGCGGAACACACTGTAAATTTTCATGTTTTAGTATATTTTATGTGTGCATCATGCACAAGAAGCATACATATATGAAAAGTTTTACCGCACTAGATTTTTCGCTTGCGTATAAACATTATAGCACTTTTGCGTAGGATGCATTAGACATTGTATATTACCTACTGTTTTGCGAAAGATTATGTTTCATACACCTTTCCTCACAGAACTATAACTCATTTTTTATATCCCATTTATTACGAGTTCTTATAGGTAATTCTGATCAAACACACCATACACTGTGCTATATGATCTTTGGGTGAAATAAGTATTAGGAATACATGCGAATAATTTTTAAAATATATGGCATCGCTTATTAGAAACTTTATTTTTGTGTTGTTTTTATTTGTTCGTTTTTGTTTATTAGCAAAACAAAACAAAGAAAATACAAAAATACGAGATCTCTCGTGGCGGGGTACATTTTTAAATTCCGGCGATGTTATTACCGGTAGTGACGTACATTTTATTGGTCTATTGGAGTATAATAAAACAAGCAACTAAGAAAAATCATTGTTCACTGCAGATAGTTAACAATGCGTGAACACTAAAAAAATAATACAAAACATATTTGTTTCATATTCATATTTTATGACTCGCAAGAAAAAGCGCATTGAGAAATATTTTCGGTGTCTTTGACACGGCATTAAAACTAAGAAGACTAAAGTTTTATTATTAAAGGGCCGTATGTCGACAGACCTATAAAACCTCATAGATCATAAATTATAGTTCTTTGTCGAAATTTAGAGCCTAAGAGTAACTTAGTTCCTATTATGAGAATTCATTTTTATAAGAGGGGAAACCAGCTACCCTATTCTCGAACAGTCATAAAAATATGAAGAAAAAAACACGTGCTGAAAATTTTATTACCGACTTGTAGACAATAATGAATTTGTATGGTATTTTATTCGGGGTACTTGTGCTTCACAAAAAAAAAAAACTCATAAAACTACTGTGCTCTATTGAGACATTTGTGTTAATGTGCGAATATACAAGAATGAAAGAATCAAACTAAGATCTATTCCACAATAGCATAAAATATAAGTCAAAGTGAAAAGAATAACTATAGCCGGATGGCTGTTGGTACAGTTGGAAGTTGCAGGATATTTTCAAGTTCTAATAGATTTTACGAGCTTGGTTTGTTTAATACAGTTTTCATTGTACCTTTTGTGAGCCGGTAATACCGATATGGTTACCCAACTCTGCTTCAACCAATTACTCTACAAGAATAGCATGTTCGTTCGCAAGACCGGTGTTTCACATACAAATGTATACGTAAACATCTTCGCTCGCAATCTGCTTTGTATGCAATTTACCAGGATTTAACAAATGTTTTATTAGTTTCCTTAATTAAATCTTAATTGTCTGTAGCATTGAACCGAAATAGTATTTTTAGAAATTTATAAACTATATATGTGTAGAAATATTTTGAATTGAATTGTATCGAAATGTAAAGAAATAATGAAAGAGTAAACGAGCGATAAAACGGATTTTTAATTTTAACATGAATAATGGAGAATAGCGTTTTAATTACTGTGTTCCAGTGTAGTAAACTAGTGAATATAGTATATATATATATATTAAGGTTTAGGACTATGTAACGGTTTTCATTTGTGGTTTAATTTAACATTTAATCGTGTGCGACACATTTAAACTTGAGCTTACAGCTTATCCGAAGTTGTGCTCGCAAACCAGACGGTTACAATAAAATCTTTATAGTCTATATGCAGTATGGTTAATACCATATTATGATGTTCTATTGTTTTACCGAATTGCACTATTATAAATAATATAATTTGCAATCGATGGTTTGTGTGTGTATATTACTAGAATAGTTGTTGATTGGATTCAGTTTACATCTTAACTCCTGATAAAATGCTGGTATTAGTTGCATTCAGAGCCGCAAGAGTGCAGTTAAAACTTGTAGTATTAAAACCTCTGAAATGATAGCCTATAAAACCCATGTTGCTGTAGGTCGTAAATCATAACGGCTGAAACATGCTTCGCTTGTTATATTTCATTCTTTGGATCAGCGAAGCTTGTGCTAATCTTAAATGTGTTTTATATTATGTACCACGCATTTTCAACTTCATATCATTACAAATAATATCATGACTCTTAGAATCAGAACATATGTACAGTTGCACTATTCCTTTTTATCTTTCATACAAAATTATAGCTACAAGAACATGCAATAGAATACAGATACAGATACAACAGAATCAAATATGTATTAATTAAAAATCCTATCGAAATAATTATATTCTATACGCAATAAGCACTTATTTGTATTTATTTATTTAGAAAAGATAAAAAAAAAGGTTTGGGAAATATAATTATTCATTAAATTATGACCATTTATTAGGAGTAGTTTTTAAAGAAATTAAACACCTATTGCTCAAAATATAGAAGAATAGAAGTAAAATAACAAATCCCAAATTATTTAACCTTTAGAGGACCGGGATTTGAGAAATTTCAAAAACCCAGTTTTTCTATTAAAAAGTGAGTTTCGGTCATGCACAAAAGACTAAACTAAGACCAAGTCTTTCGCGGGTCGGGACTTCCGGCCCGGCACGGAAATTCGCATGGTAAATTATAAAAACGTTTAGAAGATTGATCAAGCCTCAAAAATGTTTCCATATAGGTTTTTGGGGTTGCTGAATACGATTCTGCAATCAAACTTTCAAAATTCAAAATGGCGGATCCAATATGGCTGCCTTTTTGAACTAAATTTAATATTTTGGGTCATGCACAATAGACTAAACTAAGATCAAGTCTTTGGCGGGTCGAGCCTTAAGCTTATTTTGTTTCCCTGTTACAATAATCTGATTAGAAGTAAATTTGTAAGAGTGTACTCTGTTGGTGGCGTTACTAACTAAAGAGCTGCGCTCCTAATACAGCTAGTACCTATTTTCTAAAATAAAGAAGTCATGGTTTGTTACTAGAGTTGCATCATAAATTTTATTTGCACTATGATTTATTTAAACAAAATATAAAGAAATAAAAGGGAGCTATTATTGAAAACAACAAAACAAATGCCATTCTATCGATTTGAACAACACATTTATGGTAGCGAAACCACACCTCGACTCGGCTCAAACCATTTTATATTCCATCGTTCGAAAGAAACTTTGAAACCTATAAACGCCATTCACATATTTCAATACAAAATTATTGTAATAAGTAGTTATTTACGTGCGCATAATTTATGCCTATATTTCTATTTTTTTTTTTTATTATTTTGGTCGCAAATCATATTCAATATATTCTTGGATTGCTATTAAAACTTGTTTGTTCTCAAATACGTGAAGGGTGTAAGATATGTTAATCCTTTTTTTTACGTCCATCTTTTGTACATGACAACACATGAGTAATTTATGTCGAATTTTCGCAAAATATTCGGTCGGCTGTTATACCTTGATATTCCATAGTCGTAAATTATATTTTTATTGTTAATTTGTTGTGTGTTTTCGCCGAAAAAGTTATTATTTTTGTGCGTCTTTTAAAGAATTTATTAATTAATGTTATTGAACATATTAGTAGATTTTGCGTGTGAATAAAATGATAAACTAATTAGTGAAACATAATTAATTTCGAAATGAACGAAACGCAAATTGATGCTATGTTGAAAATACAGCGTGGGTCACAGGTAATTTTCATAATTACAGTTGCACAGTTCAAGAGGTTTTACGACTGATCGTAAATGTGTGTGCCGCCGGGATAAATACATATTACATGTTAAAATAACAACAAAAGCAAACAAAAATAAAAAAAAAATTGACATCTCGACGGCCAATCAGAACGCAACATTATTATGATGCACCGCAACAGCATAACCAGTTACAGGTAATATTATTGTGCGCAAAGAAAAGGATGCATTCGGTGTTTTAAAATAAATAATAACTTGCACAATATAATTTCACTGATTGGTTTCACGTGAGCGTTAAATCGTGCAACTTTTATATTTATACTTACTCCGCCTTATTGCAATTAAGTTTTAAACATCTTTTTTTTCCTTACAAATCAATAAAAATCACTAAACATTCAATAATAATTTTAAATCTTTACACATCACATAAGCATGTGTATAGATATTTTTCATAAAAATCTTATGATAATTTTCATAATCTAGTATGCTATTTTAGAATTCTAATTTATAGAACAAGATAAATATTTTGTTGTAAAAATATGCACGTGTATGCATTTTACGATAACTGCGCTAGTCGACAAGATAACATAAGTACACAGTACTTGATGCCTGATGTCTGTCCTATGTCTGATATTTAGGAAATATTAAAATGACCTAAAAGGTCCTTGTCCTGAAGTTGAAATACGTAAACTAATATAGAGTTTTTATGTTACAGATTGTCATCAGGAGGTCGAATCTACAAGAAGAAAATGTTTCTATGTAATAGAAATTGTTATTAAAATAAAAAAATCGTCCGTTATCTATTGTTTCCTGGAGTTAATGAAAACATTGTCATAGTTGCGGTATTCTCGTGTAGATAGTATAATATTTACCATAAATTCATGATTCTACTTAAAATGTAATGTTAGGTCTTAGAGATACAACGAAAATATGTTTGGTTTTGTTTATATCGATATATGCTTCACCAATACGTTTACTTAAACCGTTCATATTAAAGGAAATTCATATTTACACCAAATTGTATCTTTTCTAATAAACAAATCATTTGTTCTTTTCTCTTAACACAAATTGATATAATACCAGTTGGTGCAAAGTAAATTTCCACACCTACTTTACTATTTTTCTAATTTTACTAAAATGTAAAATATTGTTATTTTATAATAATCAAATTACTACTTAAATTTTTGATGTTAACATAGGGTTATTTTTGTTTAAAATTGAAGACTTATTTACTTATAATGTAGTTTTATATGTTCTTAGTCTACTTAATTATTTCTTAAAAATGTTATATTTAAAAAAAAATTAAGAGTAATTTCTTAGACGTAAAAGAAGTTATTATTTTTTTTTATATAGAAGAGCGAACTTGATAACAAATATTAAATATTATAACAATTCCAAAGAATAAATTAAAATAGTTGTCGAACAACTTTAAATTTAAATATTTAGATTTTAACAAAATTAAATGTGAAATTTTTAAAATAATTCAATCGTTTGTTCTACTTTTTTTTTGTACGGTGTAACTAATATTTTTAATATTTTTTTATTTCTACTTTTTTACTGTGCAGTTCAAATGAACAAATCAAGTTATAATTTGAATATTCTTAAAAAAAAAAAAAATAATTTTGATGAATCTCTTCAGATTTATACAAATTTACACAAATTATGACTATTTTCTATTTGAATTTCGATCTAGTATATTTTCATATAACAAAGTGTATTTTGCATAATTTAAAACGAGTCGTAAAAATCGTCGTTAAATAGTCGATTAGTTAATTTAAAGTTTCATCAAAATATAACACTGTAAAACTGAACGAGTTATAAAAAATTGGGTATTAATTTTTTACAGTTCCAAGAAAAGTTTTAATATATTTTTTTTATATAAGTAAAAAAAAAAGTTTTTAGCATTCCTTTAATTCTAATTTAAAATGAATAAAAACAAAAGTTTAGTGTCAAAATTTAACGAAATTACTCAATATATTTTATTGTGATATTATTTGTCTTAAATATTAGAATATTACCTCAGATACTTATTGGAATTGCAATACACTTATGATTTTGTGTTTTTGTCTATAAGTATCGCTATTTATAGTTCTAGATACAAATATTAATAATAAGCATGTTATAAATAATATACTAAAATATTATGCTTATATGAATGTTAAAAGTTTTCATTTTCCTTTGATTTCTTTACTTGTTCAAAATGTGTGAAACTTTGTATACAATTGTTATGCTATATGTTATTAATCTTATATTATTACGTTAAGATTTTAATGTATCTGGTGTAGAATAACTACTATCAATCAATGTATAGCTATATATTACGAAATATTAAAATAACTATTAATAAATACAAGAAAACCATGTATCTTCCTTACTACAAATTTTTGAATATTCAAAATTACCAAAAACGTACTAACATCTAACATGCCTATTCCCATCAAATAAATATATTTTTCATCTATTGTGGCCCTGTAAGATATGCTAGCCAAATTAACAGAGAAGCAGCGCGGGTAAAAAATATATAGGCGATCTTTTATTAAAACGTCGACATTGCAATTTTCCATGATGCGTATAAGAAAGTAAACTATTGGAAATCCTTTTTCGTATTTTTAGTTTTTCGGAATTCCAATTAAAGTATTTTATTACAGTATAAAACTGTAGAAAGAAGAAAAAGTATTTAATATTTTTCAATCGCTAACGTGAAAACGCAAGTACTGATATAATAAAACTCAAACAGTAAAATGGATTTTATTAGTCATAAATTTCTGTACTGAAACTATATATTTGAAATTGAGATATCCATTCTTAAAAATACAACAAATCTTTTTTCGTTTATTTGTTTGTTTGCTTTTTAAAAATGTTTACTTCGAATGGTATAAGATGAAATAAAATCGTTTATAGGTTGCACCAATCCGTCTTTTATATAATTTTAATAGAATTTACATCATGCGTTCATTTTTGCGATTTTACTAAAATATCAAACTTCCTACTAAACTAAATAATTCAAACGTAACCAGTACGAATAATAATTGTTGAGTGGCCATTATTAGAAATGCTGCGACCCAATTCAATTATTGCACGAGTATTGTGCACTAATTTATCTAAATTATGAATCATTTTTCAATTTACTAATGAGGATATTCACAAGGTCGTATATTTAGTTATAAAAACGCTACCGAAAATTTATTGGTAACATTGTCACAAACAATGTCTGATTATAAACCTACTCCGATTTTTGAAAAACATGCTTCGTTCTTACGCTCAGTTGTAAATATGTTATTTAAAACTGTAGTTTTCGGTGTAGACAAAACGAGCAAAGTGATACAATGGAAAGATCCAGACGAGTTGAAAAGCATCTTAGACCTAAAGCTTAGTGATTGTGGTGCTTCGCATGGAACGTTGTTGAAGCTTATTGAAACAACTATACAATACAGTGTTAAAACAGGACATCCATATTTTATTAATCAATTATTTTCTGGGTAAGTTTATTTATTTGTTTGAGTATTTGCAAAAATACTAACTTCCTGGAATTAGTTTGGATCCTTATGGGTTAGCTGCGCAATGGGTTACAGATGCTTTAAACCCAAGTGTGTATACTTACGAAGTAGCTCCAGTGTTTACTTTGATGGAGCAAGCAATACTGCAAGAAGTGTGCCAATTGGTCGGGTTTCCTGATGGAGATGGACTATTTTGTCCAGGCGGCTCTTTAGCGAATGGTCTCGCTATGAATGTGGCCAGATATCATTATTTCCCGAATATCAAGGTATTTTATTCCATATTGTTTTATTTTCAGTAAATTACAGTTTCATATTCATTCAGAAAACTGGTACTTTCAATATCCCAAAACTGATAGTATTTACGTCGGAGGAATCTCATTATTCAATTCCAAAAATGGCGTCAGTGTTAGGTATCGGTGAATCAAACGTAATTGAAATCGAAACAGATGAGAATGGTTGTATGATAGTGGAACAACTTGAAAAACAAATAACCAATCAAATATCAATGGGAAATGTGCCATTGGTTGTAGTTGCCACAATGGGCACAACTGTTCGCGGTGCATTTGATCCGATCATAGATATGGCGGAGATTTGCACAAAGTACAATATTTGGCTGCACACTGACGCTGCTTGGGGTGGCGGTTTGATATTCTCCAAGCGCCATCGCCATAAACTCAATGGTATTGAACGGGCGAACTCAATAGCCATCAATCCGCATAAGCTGCTCGCAGCTCCACAACAGTGCTCCATGTTGCTCGTTAAACATGGTGCAATTTTAAAACGATGCCATTCAAAAGAAGCCCAATATTTATTCCAGAAAGATAAATTCTACGATATATCGTACGATACTGGCGATAAATATATTCAATGTGGACGTAGGTGCGATGTTTTTAAATTCTTCCTAATGTGGAAAGCTAAAGGCTCGCTAGGATTTGCTAAACATGTCGATGACATCATTGATACTTCAAAGTATCTTACGAGCTCAATAAAAAAACGATCGGATTTTAAATTAGTATCCACTCCACAATTTATAAACGTTTGCTTTTGGTATATTCCACCGAACATTCAAACAGAACAAACCCCCATGAATTATAAGTCACGATTGCATAAGGTAAACCATAATACTCTTACTACTATTTGGTATTCTAACTTATACTAGTTTAGGTTGCGCCATATTTAAAAGAACTACTTATAAAAGAAGGACAAGTAATGATAAATTACCAACCTTTGAAGCACCATCCGAATTTCTTTAGATTCGTCTCGCAGAACTCAACATTTTCTAAGACAGATGCGGATAATCTGTTGAGTAAGATTGCAGAAAAAGGGAAGCATATACAATAAACTAGATCTGCGATTTTATTTAGTTGAATATAATAGTGTATGATAAACATTTAAAATCAATAAAATATATTATTCATTCGTAGTATAAGCCATAAACTGATGCAGTTGCATATAAATACATATTTTCATGGAAATACGCTGCGTATCTATCTCTTTCGCAATCCCATAAAAATCGAGCACACGCGTACATATCATGCGCTCGTTTTTCACCCATTGTCACTAAACAAATCAGTTTATACCTAAACAAAAAGCCAATAAATGTTGACATGTGTATATTTTATGTAGATAATAAATTGTAGTTATGAATCACCTATCGTATTCTTGTGCTTTGACTCTAGTGCGTATGGTTTCGCTGGCCCATTTCGCTTTCGTTGCACAAGTGTCTGGATCGTAATTCATATTGTCTTGTATTAGTTCGTGCAGAACGTCTACTATTATTGTATTTACTTTATCAACATTGAACGGTTTTTCGGAATTTAGCTTATAGGAATTCATGAATTTAGGTGCCTAAAAAAGAAGCATATGCACATTTGCCCACTTTATATGAAATCCAGTGTTTTAAAACAGTACGATTTTATGAATCATATTTAAATTTAATTAGTTTCAAGCATAATTTTGCAACCATTTTTGAATATCTGTTTGAATTTAATAAATATAATTTACTTACTTATACAAATAGTTAAATATCAAATAACACAAAAATTGAACTATTCGTTCCACACTAACAATAAATAAATTTTATTTAAAACTTTTTTTACGTCTTGCCTGCTTGACTGGCACTATCATTCTGCATGTCAACAATTACACTATATATTTGAAATCAATATATAAGATGGTACTACCACGTACCGTAATCCGTAATGCTAATGCCAATAACTCATTTAATATATATAAATATAAATAAATAAATAAATATACATACATTTATACATACATGCATGCATCATTCAATCAAAACGGATTTTATGAGTGAAATGGAAACTGTTTTGGTTAATCAAGTATATATATATAGTTGAGAATTATTTAATTTATGGTTGTATGGTAACGGAATGGTTTTTAATAAAATTACCTTTTGCCGTTCGACGTAGCTACCAATGCTGCCCCGTTTGATTGACCAAGTACTTGAGAATCTCATTTTCGATTTGGACGTATCGCGTAGATCCTTTAAATATTAAACTAAGTCTTAGTTTGTGCTTTTGAAAATGCTTTATTTTACAAAATTCAACGGTATAATTTGTTCAAAGTTACAACACATGCAAACAACAGAAAATTTCACATTTACAGCCCAAAATAAAATTCAAACAAAAGATAGCGCTGTATCTTCTGTCGATAGGGCGTCTCCATTTAATATATAAATTTCCGTTTACCGTCATCCATGTCTTGTAAACCATTACACTGAAATTACATTAGGTTCTTGTTGCAATCGAATTTGTATACTTAATCAACACTAGTTTTATATGTTAGTCCGCTAATTTAAATATAATATTAATATAAAAAAAAAAAAAAACGAATATGTACCTTGGAAGCTAATTTACTTGCTCGACCATAAGCTGTACTTGATTTTCTGAAAGTAGAGAAAATAATTTACTTAAAATATAAAATAGCAAAGAATCCGCGCGTGCTTGAATTCTCGTAAATAATTTATGTTGCCAGAGAGGTGAACCGCATAGTATTATAATTCGGCTGAAGCTCCGATTTTTATAATGCTTTCGTTTGCCTACGCAATCAATACTGTACGTACAAAAACAAGCATATATAAAATATGATAATCGATAATATTTACTTTGGAAGAACTTTCGTATCGCTTGCAATTTTTTCAAAACTGACGGTTTGTAGATTTTTATTTGATTCTTGAGAACGAGATATGGCGACTTCACTTGTATGTTTAGCTGCTGATACCTTTGATGGTATCTGCACTGGTGCTACATCTCCAGATGGTTCGGGTTCTCCACCAGTAGTTTCTTGAGGTGGTTCTGCAGAGTCTCCTGTGCTTGGGACAGGTTCTGCAGGAGGCGCTTCTTCTGGCGCTGCTTCTGGCGCTGCTTCTGGCGCTGCTTCTGGCGCTGCTTCTGGCGCTGCTTCTGGCGCTGCTTCTGACGCTTCTTCTGGCGCTCCCTCTGGCGCACCTTCGGTCGGTGCTTCAGTTGCTCCTTCTGGTGGTGCGTCTGGTGCTACTTCCGCTGAAGGAGCACCTTCCTCTGGCGGTGCTGCTTCTGGTGCTGGTTCTGCAGGAGGTGCTTCAGGCTCAGGTTCAGGTGCAGCTTCAGCTGGTTGCTCTGCTTCTACTGTCGTTTCTTCCGGTTGCGCCGCATCTTGCGCTAAATATTACTAAATTTGAGGCTTTTCCATTCCAAATACTAATTTATGGAGGCGTACCTGCTTCACCACCTTCTTCGTCTGCCATTTTAATTTATTTATATCTATATAAAAACTATATATATAAAATATAAACTACACATATACACGATAAAAATGTTAAACCGAAATTGTAAAAAACCGACAGTTTTTCGTCGTTGTTAAAATAAATTTTGTTTTTAAATATTGGACAATTCATTTATCAAAGGTAACTACCATTAATTTGTTTCCTTACTGTATCATGATATGAATTTTAAACGACGAATATGGAATCTAAAAACACAATTATTCTCGACTTAAAATTTTTTTATTATAATTAATTTTGTGTGTGTGTGTGTGTGTGTGTGTGTGTGTGTGCCTGTGTGTGCGTGTGTGAGCGCGCTACATAAGAATATTCAAAACAGAAGTGCAAGTTTACTCTAAAGCAATTTTTTCTCAAAAATGTTTGCTCTTACAGCAAAATCAGAATAAATATTAGAAATATTAATATGAATTTTATATTTGGATATTCTTTAAAAAAAAAAACTACAAGTTTAATAAACATAAACGCATAAAGTTTTAAAAAATGTTCTATCAATCGAAATGTGCTGCTGGGGTAGTGCCCCCAAGTGCTTCACCGTACGAGACGACCCTGTTCTACCGAGTTACAAATGAAGCACAGATGTCTCTGCCAAACTGACTTAGCAATGTGATAATAACATTTTAATTTGAACATACTTAAGAAAGATTTTCCGTAAGACATTTTACCTATCTAACAAAATGTGGCAAATTTTCTGTCAATCGCCACAAATAAATTCCATAATCAGGTATGTATATTCTAAATGTATGGTTACGTTCACAATTATATAAGTTATTTAAATTTACTGAATGAGATTATATTGATGAAAATTTTATTTCAGAAATTCTACAATTAACAAAAGTTGGTTTGTACAACCATGCAAAAATTTCAATCGAAATCTAAATCGGCGCTTTAAATCAACGCAATGCAATATACAAACAAAACCTGTATATACATTTTCAACATTAGCTAAGATCGGTTTGGGTTTAACTAGCGGTGCTTTAGTGAAAAGCTCGTATCAAAAATGGGCTTTTTGCGAAGCGAAAACCAGTCGTTTAGTTGGATATAAAATACAAAGCGATAAACATCTTCGATTCGATTGGCGGCGATTTTGGATGTATCTTGTGCCACATATTTGGTACTTCATTGCTGCAATCGCTGTAAATTACTCGTGGCATTCATAATTTAGAAATTACAGTTTAGATTTTTCAGGGTGCTTTAGTTGTAGCTTTACTGAATATTCAAATACCGCAAATAATGGGTGGTGTTATTAATGTTATAGCGAAATTTCATGATAGTAATACGTTTATGGAAGAAATAAAAATGCCTGCGATTCGACTTTCTTGTATGTATATTGCGCAGGTAAATTCGTTTACAAAAATGTTGTGTTTAACAAAATTTCTTGTATGATTTGATTGTCTTATTTGTATATCGGTTTTCTTCTAGTCATTTTTCACATTCTTCTACATTTACCTACTTTCTATAATCGGTGAAAATGTTGCTTGTAGCATGAAAACCGATATGTTTAAATCGGTAATGCAACAAGATATTACATTTTTCGATAAGCATCGATCAGGCGAAGTGATTAATAGGTTCACATTCATAGAACACACATTTATCACATAATTTGATTGCTCTCTTACAGACTTACGACAGATATTCAGAACTTTAAGAGCTCATTTAAGCAATGCGTTTCGCAAGGATTGCGAAGCGGCGCTCAGATTTTAGGATGTGGTGTTTCATTGTTTATGATTTCACCGCAAATGACAATGGTCACGTTGCTTTGTATACCGAGTGTTATCGCCGCTGGTACTATTGTCGGTGCTGTTCTTCGGACGCTATCGAGAAAATCGCAAGATCAAGTAAGTACTTTTTCGTGATAAATTACACAATAAATTGTGCCAACAAGAAAGCGAAATAAATTTCGTATTGAATTTTCTCAATTAACTGCTTATATATGACTGTATATTGTATATGTAAAACATTTTTAATTAATAAAGATAATAAAAATTGGAGTATATTTAAAATATTAAGTGAATACGATTAGATATTTTCTAAAGAGCAATTTTAGATAGAAAGAGCAATTTTAGATAGAAAGAGCAACCGCGGTTGCTGATGAAGCAGTGAATAATGTACGTACTGTGCGTGCATTTGCTATGGAAGATCAAGAATATTTGCTGTTTTTGGAGGAAGCTGAGCAAGCGAAAGTCTTAAACACCAGACTTGGTTTCGGTATTGGTTTATTTCAAGCCGGTACGAATATGTTTTTGAACAGGTACTTCTTTTACGATTTACTCAGTTTAAACTTACTCAGCTGAAATTTGACTACAAGACTCATAAAAATCGCATAGACCTATGTTAACATATTTATTATAAACGCTGCTTTGAAGAAGAAATAGCAATAATTATTTTATGTTATTAGCATGGTTTTAATAACAGTTTGTATGGGAGGTTACCTGTTATCGACAGAAAAATTATCTGCTGGTGAACTAATGGCGTATTTAATGGCGACGCAAACGATTCAAAGATCATTGGCGCAGATTTCATTATTGTTTGGGTCGGTTGTTCGAGGACTTGCGTCCGGCGCAAGAGTATTTGAAGTATGAATATATTCTGAACAGTTCATAAACACTGTAATACGAATTTGATTTTTTGGTTTCAGTATATTAACATGAAACCAGGAGTAACTTTATATGGTGGTACTACAATTCCATACCATACTCTAAAAGGTGAAATCCAATTCAATGATGTTACTTTCGCCTATCCTACAAGGCCTGAACATGTGAGTTTATAAAATAATAAATAATGTGAATTTATATAAAAATTAATATATTTTAGAACGTGCTTAAAAATTTTAATCTAACAATACCAGCTGGTAAAACAGTTGCAATTGTTGGATCTTCAGGAAATGGTAAATCTACAGTGGTATCTTTACTTGAAAGGTAGGTCTAGACACTTTATTTTTATTGAGTATACATATCAATTTAATTCGTTTTTCGATTGGTATAGTTAATAAATAAAAATTATTTGCAGGAATGCAGTCAATGAATTTAATTTATAAAAAAACGCTCAACGTTTCGAAAAACACAGTTGTCTTCATCAGGATCCTTTGTAGTCTCCCGATGAAGACAACTGTGTTTGTCGAAACGTTGAGCGTTTTTTTATAAATGAAATTCATCGACTGAATTCCTGCAAAAAAAAAATTATTTATACATATCAATATTTATTAGATTTTACGACATAAATGGTGGAAAAATCACTTTGGATGGCGAAGATATTGAATTTCTAGATCCATCTTGGTTGCGGGGTCGCGTTCTTGGTTTAATCAGCCAAGAACCAATTCTGTTTGGAACTACAGTTCGAGAAAATATCCGATATGGAAAACCGGACGCTTCTGATTCAGATGTAATATACTTTTAGTGTAACTCTTTGATTATTACTAGATTGGTTTTTTTTGGTAGGTTGAAGCTGCAGCTCGTTTAGCGAACGCACATGATTTCATAAATGGATTTCCCAGGAAATATGATACAATGGTTGGGGAACGTGGGACTTCACTATCGGGTGGTCAAAAACAACGTATCGCAATTGCTAGAGCGCTATTGAAAAACCCAGCGGTTCTAGTTCTAGATGAAGCAACAAGGTATATATTTTGAATTTAAAAATGTAGTCATATTAATTGTGAATTTGTTTTTAGTGCATTGGATACAGAATCGGAAAAGGTTGTCCAAGCCGCTTTGGAAAACGCGAGAAAAGGGCGCACAGTATTAGTGATAGCGCACCGATTATCTACAATACAAAACGCTGATATTATCGTCGTTTTAAATAACGGAATTATAGTAGAAGTATGATTATATTTTTTTAAAAATTGTATTGATTGTATTAATTAATTTAATTTTTTAGACTGGTAATCATGATTCTCTGATTAAACAAAAAGGGCAATATTGGTCTTTGATTCAACAACAAACTAAGAAAAAAGAGTCAAATTGACTAAAGTTTGTTCATGGTAATGGTTTGAAATATAAAGTTTAAATTTTAATTGCAAATTTATTATTAATAAATATTGACATTTAGTCTGATTTAAAAATAATAATAATGTATATATATATATTTTATATTAATACGAACAAATGTAATATAATATGTTTTGGTTAACAAATAAACGTACAATGTGAAATGAGTTCTTAGCATTACAAATATCTGTTGTTTAACAGTGTCTATATAATAATTACATAAATTCGTAAATATTTATGGATTCATTTGATTTACTTACCCTTTAGAGTTTTTAAAAATACTTACGTAACAATTTTGAAAAAATTGAATATAGTAATACTTTATTCTGTGTTTAATAATATATGTATTTATTCATTTATTATTAGTATTTGAGTAAAGTATAGAGAACATTGAGCGGCTGTGCTCAATTTAATGGATCTGAAGAAGTAACTAAATTGTGTTGCAGCCGTTTAGAGTAGCAATATACAATTGCGGCAGTAGCGTAGCTAAAAGTACGTATATACGGATTCAAACCCCAAACGTTTATAATTAATCGTAATAGCTAATTTAATTAATTACAAATATGGTGTATCCGCATTTGATGTGGATCACTGATATTCAATGATTTTTCATTTAATTTAAATTGGATATTTTATTAAAAATTATTTTTATACCCCCATTCAATGGGTTTTATGTGAACACAGAACATATTTAAAATATTGATAGATTGCTGCCGGCGCATTAATATTATTACATAAATTCGGTTTGACCATTTTAGAATAATATATATATTTAAAGATTATTCATGTTTTATTTATGTACATTATAATACATTTGTTAATGATGAGCGTCGAAATATCTGGTATTTACAATTTCCCATTTTTTTATGATTGCCTCTGATGTGCGACGTTTATATCTTTGTAAAAACGAAACTGTTCTAAAACCAACTATTGGTGCAAGAAACGAATGATTGTACTATTAATTGTGATAAGCTGCTTTAAAGGACGTCTGTAGAATAAATTGTTGCACCATAGTATTCGTAGTTGATTAACACTAATTCGTATCTCAATAACTAACGTTAAAATATACATTATGTACATATCACATTTATTCACTATATCAAGTAACTATAGTTTTATGAAAATACATTCATTTGAATCCGAACGACGTCATTATTTTGAGAAATAATGCGGATGATTTTTTTTTTATGATGAATATGAACCCATACATTCAGATAGTTTTGTGAATATTTGAATTCCTTTCACCAATTTTAGTGTAAAAAGATCTCAATTTAGATTTTTTATCTTACTTTTATCAAAGATACGATTAGAAGGATAATGATTTGTTTAGTAGTTTGAAAACATTTAGTGCTTGATGATTTTCGTCTCAAAGAAGCCATATTGTCACCTGAAAATTTAAGAAAATATATTTATTTGTATTATAAATTTGAATATAATTGTCGATTCCAAGCGTTTTGTTTTTAGGATGTGGATTCTCAGGGTAATTTCGAACGTGTACTATGTAATCTAATCGATAAGCCAAGAGATATAATAACCTTCTTCAACGAAAATGTAAATGGAAGCTGGTTCAGTGTTCGATGCATTGCACGTATAATTGCCTGAATCGCCGTCATGCGTGTCCCGTATCGTGAGACGGCTCTGCGTTTCAGTGCCGGGCAATGTCTCTACACTTACGCCGCCTCGAGCAGTGTCGTAATTTATCATACGGTCGTTATGATACCAGAACACGTACTGAGGTGGTGTTGGACTCTGGAACATGAGAAATGACAATTGCTTTAACGTTTTAGAAAATTGGAGAAGCAATCATAAATTTTGGATCGCTACGTTTTATATTTCTCACGAAATGACGTCTTGAATTTATTTTCTACGCTTATTTTATATGAATCTGGATACAACTAAGTACGAATCCTGACTGGCATACTCACTACAAATTTATTTTATATTTATAGCTGTGCCTCTAGATTGTAGACATAAGTTTTGATATAAAAATTACGGGTGAGTGGCGGCACTCACGATATAACTTATTACACGATGTGCGTCGGAAAGCCCGTAGAAAGCCGAGAATGCTCAATGTGCACACACAAAACCACACATCGATTGGTAACGGGACAGTTCAAGCGTAACGCATTCGCTCTCATGTCAAAAAATTTCTTATATATTTAGACATTTAGCAACTGTTCTAGACTATAGTATAAATCGTTTTGGTTATTTTGTAAAAATAAAGTTTTGAACTTTTATAATTACAATAGGTCATGGAAATGTTTAGTCAACTTTTGATTTATGTACCGCGACTAAAAATGACTTTATCATAAAAAAAATGCCTCATTGAACTATGAAGCTTGTTCTATACGCATGTGGAACAATTAAATGTCAATTAATTCGAAAAGTGTATGTTACATATATTTGAAAATGATCAAATTTCACTTTGTTCTATTTGAAATAGCTCTAGGAATCGGATTTAGCGTTCGTTGCATGGTAATTAACGTTGGCTTTAAATACAATTTACCTTCAATCAAACCAATCCATAATTGCATCATTAATTAATTAATTAACTAAAGGAAGAGAAATTAATTTTATAAATAAATCATAATCTATCAATGATTTCCGTAAATCAATTCATCCTATACACAGTTACACTTTACCTTTTCTATAACGCACACAAGACTAATGGCACTGCCAATGTCAACATGTCTCTCGGCAGAACCTTGTATGAAAGCCTCAGGCACTACAATCTGCAGGTTTACGAACTGTGATATTAAACCTATGCTCGTCGATACCTAAAACAATATAAATTGAAAATATATCATCTGTAACGAAAACTGTTAAATTAAACAAATATATTCAGATATTTTAATTATAAAACAACAACGCCTTGTTACTACTTCAAAAAACAATAAATTTACTGAAATGAAATATATTTGTTTCTGTTGTTGGTTCTATAATTATTTACGATATTATCAAATTTCATCTCGGCAAATAAAGCCCATTGCAAGAATTAATATAACAACGGCTTCATTAATTTCTTAAGCAAAAATGATGTTTTATTAACATTACAACGAACATATTAAACCCAACTCTCATTAAAATGTCAAACAAAATATATATATATATATATATATATAAAGTATCTCCTTTCATTTGCACCGTAAATAATTTCAAAACCATTAGACAGTCTTTTGAACTTTTATTTCATTGTTATTTCATATATTATTTTCATGCTCTCGTTTTACCAAATAAAATCGTAAATTCAATTTATAATTTGACTAGAATTAATTACTGCTTCAGTTGGAACAGTTTTGTTCAATTTTATTTAAAATACTACGTTAATTGTTAATGTTACTAATATCTTAAACTTGATATGACATATTTGCATATGTAGAAAGTAAATTTATCTGATTAATTTTGAGTATGCTATGTTGGCAGTACAACTCAACTCTGATAATTTATCATAACTGAATTACAGTGTTGAACGCGAATCCCTCGAGATGGTCAAATAATGAAGTGGTTCTCTGTCATAATTGGCAATTAACTATACCGCGTTAACATAGTGTTTGGTTTCATTGCGTAATAGCATCCTTAGTTCAGGACTATAAGTCACTCCTTGTCCACAATTCCAACATCCTTAAAAAATCAAATTAAAAAAAAAATATATATATTGATAATTGATTACATTAGAATGTTTTTATTTAAAATTAATAAATAATTTATGCATATTTATGCGATTTATATTCATACACACACACACCAATTTTTATCTAAACTTTTACGTTAATATAGAAATATTGGTATGGTAACAAAGTATTCCTGCTAGGTATTTTTTTAAAACTGATTTATGACGGAACATATTTAAATATATTCAAATCTATCTGCTTTTTATGTGGAAAAATAACAAATATTAGTGAAAACATAAGAAATGATGAATAATACATTAGTGAACGTTTCCTATCGCATAGATTGATCCGATATTTAAATAATTGTTTTTATTTGTGTCCTTCGAGATTGTCGAGAAGTATATGTTGTGATTCGTTAAAAACGTAAACAAACGCTTTTAAATTTCGTTCGGAAAATAAAATTCAAATGAAACGTATTTCGTTGACGTATTTAATGTAATTACCTGACACTCGTAAGTGCCGTTGTCTCGTTTCTGTACGTATTTAATTTGAAGGGTCCAGTCATCAGATCCTTCCGGGTGGAGGATTTGGAATCTTTCGTCGTTGGTATACGTCAGCATTCCTGACGACAAAATATGCCAATCTCGACGTCTTACCCATGAAACATGCTACAAAACACAAATATTATCTAAATATATTATGTTTCCTGAAATAAAAAAACTCATGAAAAAAAATTGTATCCCATATTCATAATTATGGAATTTTTTTTTTCATAAGTCCGACATTTTTTGAGTTTCGTTTTGATGCCTCAAAGTAGTAAAATGTGTCTAGTACAAATTGTAATGGTTGTATATAACAATTGCTTGTTCTTTTTTGGTAGAAACGCTTTTATGACTATAGCTTGTGTTGCACTCATGAGTGACGTTATGTGACGAAATTTAGTGATTGCCGAGTTTATGTTTGGTTGCCGGTGGCGTTATAATAAATGTTATGCATGTATGCTACGGTGAACTATTATATATAATGTATCTGCGAATATTTCGCTATATTAGTTAATGGGCTACGTAGGCGCGCTTTATAGCTCGTTATCTATACATCGTCATGTATCACAGCTTCATATAGAATCGGGAGTTCTTGTTAGAGTTGGTGCAAGCTCCAAATCGTTAAACGCATTGGGACTACTGTATTGATCCCAAAATACTCAAAATATGTTTTTTTTAAAGGAACTATAGTACATAAATACTAATAATTACTTCTGCACCACCAACAGTTCGATCCCCAAAAGTGCGAACGTGACAGTGAAGGAAAGCAGTTGCACCAAGTTGTACTGTAACATTAGTTACAGTATTATTCTCCATGATACCCCATGCAGTGCCATCAACATTCAGCGCTTCATCTATGCCAGAGTGCCACAATTGTCTCCAGTCGGGATACGATGTTTGGACATCTCTACGTTCTGTAACAAACAATAGATTATTTAATCCAAACTAAATCTCATTTCTCATGAGAACGAAAACATATTTCTAAGCGATTGATCATAATTTTGTCATTGGTGTAAATACGTCGCGTTAATAACATTGTTTTATGTGTGTGGCAATTTAATTGAAAATTTGTATTTCGAAACATTTTAAATAGTATGCTGTTTTTTAATTTCCGGAAGATAATTCGTGTTTTCATTTTCGCATTCATTGTTTTATTTATTTATCAAAGCATTTTTTTTTCCCAATGGTACAACAGGTGTAAACATTTGGTGCGAACATTATTTCTGTTAGATGACAGAGATAATAAGTTGCTGGTAGTTCATAAATTGTCACCGCGAAAAAGAGCCAGCTGAACCTGAAGCGATAAAAAAAAATCAAAAAAAAAATAATGTATTCAGTAACATAAGAAAATTGGTAATTGTAGATTTGTTTGGAAGAATAACAAAATGTGTACTTTTAAGAAAGGCAAATATAATCCAGTTGAAGTTGTTTACGGTTGTTTGGTTTGGGAAAGTCGTTTAATAATTGCTTTTTATAGGTGGTGGATTTTCAGAATGATGTAGATACCCGTGAAAAACAAACAAGCGAAGGATATAGAAAGAAGTACGATTAGGCCGGATAGGATCAAGTGCGAAACACTCGGGAAGTCAGTCATTCGAACGGAACTAGAGTTTTATTAAGGCTTGAATAGGTCCAAATATTTTTACGATTCGTATTGTGATATATTGTCTACATGTAGTATATATATATGAGAATCAATAAATACTGCATTTTTATATTGGTCCTAGATGCTTGAGCGTGAGCACTGAAAACGATTCCTGTTCTTTCAGTCTGTTGACTGGCTTCTAGAGCACAATATAGCGCGAATATTCCACGTGCAACGTGACCGATTCGGCACCAGTAAAACGTTGAAAGAATATGTATTATGCAACCGAACATCACATATAGAAATTACAAAAAAACATTTTCCAAACAACCATTTGACTACATTTCGAAATTATGTATCTGTTTACTAAAAAAATATCCGCAAATGGATATTCAAATTCACAATTTTAATATTTTACTAACTTTTAAAACAAGCCAAAGCAAAAAAAAAAAACAAAAATTGTACAGAATATTAAATATCACTAATTTTTATTCCAACTATTTTTGCTGTAAGTGCAACCGTTTTTGAATTATTGCAAAAACCACAAAAAATGACTAAAGTAAACATGCACTTCCAGTTTGAACATTCTTTTCAAAAATAGGTTTTATTTTTTGCTTTAACCGTTTAGACTGTAGGGCTCTTACACACACACACACACACATACAGACAGAATTAGACGTGGTGTCAAAAATAGTCAGAATCGATTTAGGGAAGGTCAAAAGGTCTATTTCTATAAAAATCTCAAAATAAAAATTTCGTATAGGAAAGTAATAATAATTCAGGATCGCTTCCCATGTGAATTGAGTCCGAGTTGCAGGATACCTGCCAATTCCCAATTCTATGTAAACTAACAAAAACACCGCCTATATCCTACGTTGACGGTCTCGAAACACTTGCTTTAAGTCACGTGCACTTTTGTTAGTGCTCTCATGTGTGTTGTATACGCGACGAAATGTTTGCTATACAGCAAGGAGCTGATATTTCTTTCAATTTTATTTTCTATTCGAAATTAAATATTGCTGCTTTATTCCCATTGACGAATTTCCTGCAGACGTGCACGAATCGCATTTTCCTGCGGCTGGAAATTATATTTTAATATTTAACGAAACGTGTTGCTGTTGTTGGATTTTATTGGTTGTTGTCTCAAATATATCTCAATTGCGAATACTTTAAAATGTTTCTAGAATCTAAAAGGATTTCAATTTGCTTTTTTTTTGCATTAGTTTTATACTAGGTAAAAAATATATAACTACATATATGCACCAGTTTATATGTTGTTTGTAGCGCTGGTTCAAAGTAATTAAGTTTGAATTTTTAATGATTAACAACGACATGCTGTATTTGGTATATGTGCTATATCGTGTTAGCAATAAATAAATAATTTGTACTTGTGTGCATATCAAACAATTTAAATTATTAAATTTATATTTTGCTGTACGGCCAGGTAAAAAAAAACGTTGTTAATAATTTGTACCGGTTAGTCCCAAATGAAGAATTAACTTTTGATGTAAAAACTAATGGGTTTATATCTGGGGCATTATCAAATTAAGGGATAATGAAAACGGAAATATTTCCATGAATTTATAGATAAAAACATTTCTTATACGTATTTTATTTAGATACATATTTTTATTATTACAGAAACTGTAAAAACTGACTAGAGTAAACAAGCACTTCTGAATTGAAGTCAAGCGATTATTTGTGAAATGTATATATTGGAATGATTTTGACTTACGAAAGCTATTTTTGTCGTGACTGATATGGCCATTATATATGGTGTTTCCGAAAATATGTGAATAATTGTGTAGAGAGGACACTAACGATTGAATAGTTCTGGTATAATAACATCGTTCATCATGAGAAATAGGGTGGCAATGACGTATCGAGCCTACGAAATAACTTTTCGTCAAAAAAACGTTTGGGTAAAATAATATAAAAAAAGCTCTACCCCACTACTTGGGGATATATTTCAATTTTATTGTTCGTAACGCAATTTAGACATTTTTCATCGTTTTTAGAATATCACAAGCTGGCGACTCACGCTACACCGTTATTAAGTTTCTTTTACCTGATAACTCGGTATAAGCGAATCGTGTTGCAGTGATATGAACATTCAACATTAATCTGATTGAGATTTTTTTTTATCGTTTATTATGCATATTTAACTAATTTACATTTTACAAAATAATTTCAAGCCTTATAATTCACATTTCACATTAATTAAACTATTTGCATATGTTGTACTAATTAAAGAAGTAGAGAAAAAGACCGCTATTTAATTAGATTTAAAAAAAAAAAAACTGCAAGACTAATATTAAACGTAAAAGTTTTTTTTCAACAGATTTCTTTATTTAATTTTAATTTAAAACTAATATACTTCAGTAAAATTTAAATTCTAACGAAATATAAAAAATATATTTTTACGTGTATTATGCTAATACGAATTTAATTCAAACTTAGCGGATGCAAATATGATGAAATAGAATCCAAAGTAATTATGGAAGTTTAAGTCGTTCGGATATATTTTTAGAAAATTATGACAGATCTGGTAACCGTTTCAGTATAAATTATTCGTGATTTAAAATTATGTTGACGTGAATAATTTGACGAAGTTGGCTGGGTTGTTTTTGTGCGCCGATTGATGCTAATACCTGCTGAAAAATGGTAAAAAGAAGTCTGCTGAGGATATGCTGGATATCGCTTTCCCCAAATTACATTGGAAGTCTCCTGAATGCAGTGGTTCGTACATAAAATTAATGTAACGAAGACAGTAAAAACTAAATCTGGTCGCGTAGCAAAAAATTTTTTTTTATTATTTATTTTCATCAATCGTTATTTGAGTCACGTAAAAATTACCATTAATTCTTTTTTTATTCCATTTCAACTATGACGAAAACGCAGTTTTAAATAATGTAATTAGGTTCTATGGAACAAATAACCGCTAAAATAACAAATATCTTTAATCAATATTCTTATTTGGTATAAAAAAAATTTATTTTCCGAACAAACGAGTATACATGTTTAGAATTAGGGTTTTTATAAAATAGATTTTTCTATTCAATTATATTACGGACTTGGAACTGAAGAAGTTCGAAAGGAAACCAACATTAGGCGAGACTTTGGTGGTAGTTTCAAAATGCGTTTACCGAACTTTTAGCTTTAATATTCCCTAGAGTTGCGGGAATCTTATTAGAAGCATCTTGACTTTTTTTTTTATCAAGTGAAAACAAAGTAGCTCTTTGGTATTTTAACGCGTAAAAGGTGATGCGAGTATATTTTATGACAAAGGTTTGGGGTTTAATTAAACCTGATTTAAAGTACAGTAATAATTAAAATAAATAGAAATTTCAATAGATTTTTATTTTTTTAAAAAGTTTTTAAGTAATTATCTATTTCGATCCATAATTCCAAAATAAGACTTTTGCATTTCTGACTATGATTTTAAATTTATATTAGCTGCAAATATAATAAAACAAAATTTTTGTGTTAGTCATTTTTTATGTTCTGATACAATCAATTCATATATGACATAAAATCAATAGTGATCTGAATTAGTAACTGTGCAAGTGACGTGTATTCCATAGCAATATCAGTTAAAATATTGCTGGTGCACCAAGTAACAATTAAATTATCCATTGAACGTAAACTATGATCAAAAGCAATTACAACTATTATCTGCACCGCTGATGGATGAATCTACGTAATTTATATAATAAATCATACTTACTCATATCCATGGACGTGGTCAGTAGGACAGGTGACAACCAAAGCACAAATAGTGCATACCACGATACCAATTCGAAAAACATGCCGTTCGTTTCAATTCATTTACCTAGAACACACAATCGCGCATCAAATATTTATTTAGAATTAATCAATTTCATTTTGATTATAATTGCGACCACACATATTTGCATTGTAATAAACTGAAAATGGGGCATCTCACTATAATAGTACACACTTACAGAAAAAAAAAAAAACTTTCGCACATCATGTAATAACGTCATCACTATAGAATCCGTTTTTAAAATTTATCCTTTTCGGACTGTCCATGTTTATGGCTTACATAAAAAAAAAAAACGTATAATTCCAATTTTATATACTGTGTCGACTGGTGTCAGAATGGAGTAGATGTGGAAGCAGTGTATAATATGGAAATGACTGTCATATGTTTGCATCCGATTTTAATGTGAACAATTTGAAAATTGAGAAATTTACACCCTACACTTTTCGCACTAACTCAGTATGCGGATAAAAAAAGCATTATATTCATAAATTACCGGAACCAGTCGATATTAACTCGTGTGTAACGCTACCAATATAAATGCCACCGTGATATGTACTTGGCAATTAAAACAGAAAATATAGACATACCTATATATATATATACGCAAAGATTAATTGTTTCAAACAGAACATACATACATATATATATATTCACATAAAAACACGTTAAATACATTTAACAAAGACATATTATATTTATTGCTATGTTAAATAGCTTATATACATCAAAGGCAGATATAAAATAGACAGTCCAAAAAAATATATTTTATTATAAATAAAGGTATTTCTACATTTTAAATGAGCTTTGTTTATTTTGTAATTAATCCTATAAAGAAGTACTGATGAAATGTATGAGGCTTCTTATTTTTTTTTTGTAAAAGAGAAATGGGTCATCTACTATCAGTGCTCATGTTGGAGCAAAGCCCCTAAAATTTGATTGCTGACCGTAAACAGGTCCCAACAGTAGCATCATCTTGGACAAACAATTCCTTATGGTGTAGATGCCAAGGATTGATAGCTTGTTCTGATAAACTATCTCTGTTTTGCCAGCAACCATCAAGGTTACTCGTATCATTTCCCGGCTACCGCTATAAACTGTCATTACGCCAGTGTTATCCAGCAGGATAATAAAAAGAGTTACAACCGTAGTGTAGGTCATATTTTTATGCGAGAATTACGAATAGAAAAATTCCTTGGGGCTGAAGTCAAAGTATAAGTCATTGATTTCTTTTGTAAATAATAAATTTTAAATTCTTTTGTTATTATTTACTCGTGTAAATGTTGATATATTTCGAATTGCGAGCAAATATATTATATTTGAAATCTTTATGTTTCTTATTATCGTGTTTGCTTGACAGGCGTTTGTGGTCTTGTAGTGAAATTTCTGTAAAATCATTGATTAAATTCCGTGCAATTTACTCGAGTTCCGTTTCCCACCAAATGTTATGGGTATATCCGGCTGCAGTCTACATGCGACACTGCAAAAACACGCCTGTCGTTTACCGTTTTATTTTACGTCGCTTCACAATTGTAATTCCTTTATAAACTAGAAATGGGGAGCAGATTTTTGATAATCTTGTTTGCAAATAAATTTTGGTACAATTTCGATAACTGCTTATACGAATGTTTAAGTGTATCGCCAGAAGATAATTCGTTTTGTACTAATCAGTTTCTTGTCTTGCACCATTTGCGCAGTCTTTACCCAATTACATTTGAAGTGAAATTCGAATTTGAAGCGTTTTATTTAAAAATGAAAATCTCATTAAATTTCAACATAAATTGTTAGTCCAGCCGTGAAAGTTTTCTATGGTAATTTTTTAATTAAACTTAAAATCTCAGAGATTGTTCATTCCGGGCTATTTATAGGGTACGCACTACGCATATAAATTATTCGTTAATTTATTATTACAACTTTCAAGTATTTTATAAAAATAATATTTTACAAACATAAGGTTGAATAAACACATTAATAATATATTGTATGCTGATTAGAAAATTAAAATTTTTAAATAAAGCTTCAATCAATACTGTTCAAATTTAAAATATGCAAACGTAAAAATAATATTTGGATTGCGTGATGTAATTTTGACTTTCCATGGAATAAAATAGTTTATATACCCTTTGTAGAAATACTATTTATTTAAAATGTCTTTTCGAAATAGGAAATAAAAATCTAGGGTGTATATATATATAAAGGTTTATGTTTGCGTGTGCAAAAAAAAAAACTTTTTTCTTGTGTTTTTATGTTTTCTTTTCTTTTTATATACAACGGCATCGGTTTTATAGACATTTTTGCATAATTCTGTTTTTGACAAATGTCAGTTTATTTTTATTGAGTATCAGGATTTATGCATGAGTTCTTACAATTTTTGTGCCATTTTTGCAAAATAATTTACTATAAAACCACCGAATATTTCAGTGCAAGAAAATTGGCCTGTATCTCTTTATTCGAACATATGCTAATTTTACGGTGGCTAGTGTCACGTCACAAGAATAAAAACTTTCAGAGACCCTCGATTTATTTTGATAAACGCGTTCACTTTTCCCTCGGGCGTAATAAATACAGTCTTTTCAAGCGTATATAAGCGTGACCACGCGATCGACGAAAAAATCTTACATAAAAGACGAGCTTTTTCTTTTTCAGACGTTCTTCAAACGGAAAGAAGAACGCTACCGGTACCGTGCGGCAAATTGTATATAGAATACCAAAACCGTGTAGGCAAAATATATTTCGTCTTTATAAAAGACCAATTTTATACAACCGATAACACAGGAATAATGTACAATTGAAGAAAGCAAATATTTTATATAAAATAGTACAAAATATATATAAAATATATATGTAGACACAATTGGCTTTTAAGTTAGAATTTAATTTATATAAAAAACCATTCTTACATTTTGTTCACGCTTAAAATAAAATGTATAGAAATCTCTTGGAAAGAGAAAATGTGTTTTTTCAATGTCGTATTGTTAAATGCGAGAACCGCGTGATTCTGTCTTAATAGAAAGTAGCAACGAATTTCTCCAGTTCATGGTTGGGGTGGAAGGTTCTGATCTGTTTAGCAAATAAACTCAACTCTGCCCCAGTCCACACCCACCAGCTCAAGTTCGAAAAAATTTGCAATGCAGAGTTAAATAGATCGTATGGTTGGGGCGAGTAAATAAAAATTATGAAATGTTCACGTTCGGTTTGCGACAGTTCGTTGGCCAAAGAAAACGTAAACGAAATTCATTCGAGACCAAGAAAAGCACGACTCTCTACTTATCTTTTTATTTCTTCACAGAAAAAATATATTACCAAAGATTTATGTCTATTACTTATTTGTAATTTATCAATATTCGAATTTCACTTTATAGTTACACATATTTTGAATATTAGAAGCATATAAATGTAGTCAAATATGTTATAACAGCTTTACGCATACAGACTATAAATTATACATTGAAATTCTCAAGTGAATTTCAAGATAAATTGAGACATCTAAGAGTCCCGCTAGACTGCAAGTATATAAATTTTAAATTCATGATGCCTATATTCATACTTGATATTTACATATTTAAAGATATTGCAATATATGCATACACAAATATCATCTTCAAAATACATATTAAAAACGTTATATGTAACATAAATCCTATTTTGAAACTTATAATTGCAATAAAGTTGAGTCGTTCATTTTCAGTTCTAACGAATATAGTTTCGCTGTCTGTTGATTTATAACATTGTTACAGTTTCGCAATAGGACGTTCATTTTGTTTGATATTTTACTTTTTTTAGTAAAAAAAACTGGATGTGTATAGTGACGAATTCAACAACGGCAACCATTTTATTATTGTTACAAGCTTGTAAAACTTTATTGAATAGATACTAGTTGTGAATTTTTTATAAAACAAGTTTGTTGTGAAACTCAACGGCTAGAAAATTGTGAATAGAAAATAGAATATTGCGTGGAAATACAATGGACTTATCAAAATGAAATTTGTTATCTAAGCTATGGATTTATTATTTGTTATTTTGGGTTTTGTATCTTCATTATATCTCGGAATAGTAATTTTACTTTCAGTTGCGAAATAATTGACCTTCCCTGAATCGATTATGACTATTTTTGGAAAAGTCTAAACGATAGAAGGTAAAGTTAAGAAACTTAAGATTTGTGTACGCCTGGCAAGAAAACCAAAAGTGCTTGTTTACTGCAATATCTTCGACATTTAGTATTTTTACTTTGACATTAATATTTATTGTAAGCAATATATTTAGTGAAAAAGTGCTTCAAAAGTAAAATAGTAAAAATATGTATTCTTTTCATCTAAAACGTATAATAAAGTATAGTGTAGGATATTGCAGATGTTTTAAATTAGCTGTTTAAAACTTTTTTCGTAATTTAATTAGATACATTAAAATAACAAAAAATAATCCGTCATTAAATTAAAATTTATAAAGAAACTCACAGCTATATTTATGAAAGAAATTTAAAGAACCTTAAAAAAAAAACATTGCTAGATAGGTCAGTAATTTATATAATCATGTTGCGAATTTAAATTTCAATTTTTTTTTATAAAGTCTTTGAACTATTTTTGATTGATGCTTTTATTCAAATAATACACAAATAACGAGTAAGAAAACCTTCTACTTATGAGAATTTATGAGTAAAAATAAAATGAGAATAATAATAAAAGGTCTATAAAAAATTCAGGCGACTGTATTATCAAAGTACTCTCGAAAATTGCTATCAAATGGTTATGGATCGGATGTAGAACTGCCGTTGATGTATTCATACAGAACAATAAAATGGATAAGGCTGTTGTTACAGGGTCAGAATGTGTACTTAGGACCGTTTTCTAGCACTTAACATGGAAATGAACATAGAATCGACCCAAGTAGACCTAATACAACCCACATATATTCCATTTTAACTTTATTTTTATTCTGTTCGCCGTACCAATTACTACCCATTTGCAGATTAAACTCAAGAAAGAATATCACATTACGCTCCTTGATAGTTCAATTGGAATTGCATTAGGCAAAAATATCAATTTTTATTTTTTCCAATAGACGCTCTTTTCATAGGCCTCATCCCGAAAGTATATATATATATATATATATATCTCAGACGCCTGGATAATATTGGGTCGTCGAAATTACTAAATATTCCATATCATTATTTTATATAAATTAATATAAATGTAATATTCTCGTAATAAAATTGTAGATTTAAGATTTCGATTGTTTTTCAGGTCTAGACCCTTTTGTTCAAATATAATAACAGACGAGAAAACGCATTTTAAGGACTCAGATAAACTTAATTTCGTTTCAACCCTGTTGGCCGTTGGGATTTAGAAAATTCAGACGTCGCTGAAACGCTATTCGTGTTTATTTATGAGTTGGTTTTGCAAATATGGGCGCAACTTAATTCTTCTAGCAAAAAGCTTCGAAACATAATTATTACAAGGATTAAATTAATTTTCAACTAATTGCCAAGAAATGAAATCAAATTATCATTATTTTCATTATCTAACAATTTAATCCGTCTGTCCCATGAATTATGAAATACGAATTTAACACAATTAGTCCTGAATTGTTTAATGCAATTTTAATATGGACAAAATTTTTGTTTTGCAATATATTCTTACGAACTTTAATGGTTTCTGGCTTGGGAATTAATGAAATAAGAAGATTATTGATCACGCTTCACCGGAGAAGAATAGAGTTCGTTTCAAAAAGGTTTTAACACATTACAATAGCAAGTTGGCTATAAACAGCTAATAAGATTACAATTTGTTCGTCTGCAACATTGTAAGTCTTTCCAGTTGAAAGATAGTTTTGTTTTTCTAGTTTTCACATGAAGAATGAATTATGGTTTTCAAATTCAGACGCACTGTTCGAAATCTATAAGAATTATTTGTGGAGTGTTTTATTTATATATTATTGCGTAATTAAATGTAATCCAATATATATTTAGTGGATGGGAGTATAAGGTCTGATTTGATTTCTAGTCACGTTTGGTTCGGAACATCAAGCCATGAGAGTAATCTGTTTCTTATGGATGCTTCAGGTGGGGTTTGTTAACACTGATATCGTGATGTTGTGTTCAAACAACTCATAGTCGCACTCGATGTAATATTATGATACCCAAGACCCGATTCCAATTCGTACACTTTTCCTAGGGGAGCCCACTGGCTGCTTGAAACTGGTTGCGACCAACAAAATAGATAATGGAAGACGAATTACCAATTTGTGAAATCGAACTTTCAAACAAAACGTACTCCACACATTTTTGATTACTTTTCTGTCGAATGTTAGGTACTGAAAATGTTTTATGCGATATTTTCCCATACTTTCCTTTCACAATTTATTGCTCCTTGGCAATGTTTCCCATGAAAATGTTATTTATAGTTTCGCACAAAATTTGAAAATATCATACTTATTGATGTTATACTTCCAATTTTTTTAATTTATATATACAAGTAATGCTAATAATATAATATTTATTATAATTTTAGAATAAATTTGTAAATATAGTTGTTTTTGCCATTCGTTAGATTTGATTTTATATTCTAGAAAACGACTGTAGGTAATTCGTTTTCAATGTTTATTTACCGTGTTGTTACAGTTTTATGTAACATATCTAATTAAGGTTAATTGTGCTTATGGTAACTGACTGCTGAACTCAGTTTACAGGCTAATGACACGTAGTTCATTTATCATCATTTATATCGGCAATTTTTGTAAATTTATACCCAATTTTATATTTTCTCGATTTGTAAGAGCTTAAAAGGTTCACAGTAAAATTATGAAATTTTAAACTTAAGATTTATATATGCCTGGCAGGAAATGCCTGAAAATATTTAAACCAGAAGTGCATGTTTACTCTAGTCATTTTTAGCGATTTGTGCAATATCTTAAAAATAATTACATTTAAAGCAAAAATAGTTAGAATTAAAATTAGAGATATATTTCGTACACTTTTAGTTTAAATTTTTTTTCAAAAAAGGTACAGTTTTCAAGAAAATGGTAAAGTGTAAGACAGTGCAGATATTAAGGATCAGAATTAAATTTAAGATTATATAAATCTTTAGTAAACTTTATACAAATTAAAGTTAAATATAGTGGTTGCGATTGGGAATATAAATCGGATACTTAAGTCGCAGGTAGCTTTCCAATGATTACATATAAAGGTATGCTTCCACTCCAAGTTCGTGTAGCGTTATTTCTGTGTTAGCTAATACTACTAGCTTTGTAATTTTGCTGATTGAGCTACTTTATAGTTCACTAATTGTTTTGAAAATGGATTACCGGCAAGTGCTGTTCATTCCAAAACGGCGATGAGACACCGTGTGTCTCACAGAAACGTTGAGGGAAATAGCATTTTAGGTCATAGAACAATCGTTCTAGAACAAAGCCACGTAAAGAATAGCACAGGAATCTGGATTGATCGAGTATTTTTTATTCTACATGTTGATTGTAACAACAAGCGTGAAAAATAAAATTTAAATATACATTTTTAAAATTTCTATCTTTTATAATATTTTAGCATAAATTCAAAACAAAATTACAATACGCAACGTAAGGAATTTGGTACAGACATGACAAAGTTTGGTAGATTAATTTTAAGAATCCAACGACAAAGTCAAAGATTGTAATTTATCATTGGCGTATATACTGTACAACGTTAATTTTCGACGGAAAATTCTTTTATAAAAAATTCTGATATTCAATAGCAGCGATATTAGAGAGGAGGTCGCTCGGCAAGAATATCCTTCTGGCGGAACCGGATGTTGAGAATCGAAATCCGGCCGCCGCCAAATTACAATCCCATGGGATCTAATGCTGCCAATTACTTCGTTGCCCCAACAGTGTTACGTGATAAATGGTTACTCTTTATCAGCATATATAACTAAAGTTCGTGCAACATTAAATCAGAATAACACCGGACATTGTTCGGATGTAATGTTTTGCAACACATTCTACCTAATATTCATTTGAATAGTTTTATACAAAAACAGAGCTTATCCCTTATATAACGATATTAGTGTTCCTAAACATATTTTCTTACTAACATACAACTTGCTACATTAATTTTTATGAAACTTGAATCAAATAAAAAGCATTTTAAGCACAAAATTAAAAAGATTTCTCTCATTGTAATTCTTAAAATATAATTAATTTTTAATTCATTACATAATTTTGTAGCTTTTTAAAAACAGCACTTATGAATTCACGACGAAAATATATTAAAATTTGACAAAAAAAACTTTTCACTGAAATTATTAAAAAATATATTTTTCACTTAATTAAAAAATTAATTTATATATTATAGTAGTTGAGCGAAATTTTCTTGAATTTATATTTTTAGTATAGAAATAAAAATAAGTTATATGGAAAAAGATAAGCAAGTATGTATATGATTAATAATTGTATAAAATCATTGCAGAGGTGAATCTACGTTATGTACACCGTAAATCAGAAAAATATCGTTATAGAAACAAACAATCGTAGATCTACGCAATTTATAGCGGACGGGCGTGCTTGCAGAAATAACTCAGGAAACCAGAAAATATATTTTCAAAAAACAACTGAAGTAAAGGATATGCATTGTATCCAAATACGCGTTCTTGATCAATGAATATTCAATTTTGGGTTGTGAATATATTTTAGTTTATGCAGAAACTACGGATGCGGTATCTCGTGGCGAATGTTGTAATATCGACATGTTTCAACTATTCAGGATAATCGATTCAGATGCGGTATTTGTAAATTTTGGGTACTATTTGCAACTATAGATGTATAGATATTAAATTAAACTTTATATTTTTTTTTAGTCTATTTCGTTTTTCTGTTAAATAATTAATGAAACTTACATAAAAATAAATAAAATATGAACAAATTTTAACAACTATTTTCCTGTAGGGATGGTTAAGCTTCAATTTATTTGCTGTATATTCGGGATGTTTAACATTTTATAAACAATGTTTTTATTTCCATGCTTTGGAAATGTTGACGGATGTTTCCTATGTCAAATTTTCCTTGTTTGTTGATCTTAAAAGTTTGTTGACAATGTTGTATGGGAATTTGTGACTTGTTTATACTTTATTTTGCTTGACAAATATTTACTTTATTCGGATTTAGACGCAAAAAAAAAATATAAATTTATGTTATCAATTTGTATTATTTATTTTCTAATATAAAAAAATATATATATATTCCAACATGTAATGCGTCAATTTAAGCTTTTTGCCGTTATTGTTACATTTTTGGTATAATTTATTTCCAATAAATACTTTCGATCTCCAAAATGTTAAAGGTTAACAGGCGACAATATTTGTTTTAACATGATAAAATATTTATATAGTTTTATATCTAGTATTATTGTTAGTCACGCGATCATGATTGAAAAAGTATTAGTACTAAAAACACTTATTCAATTCGGAATTTCACTTTAGAATAATTCAATTCCATTACTCATCAAAGTAACAGCTTCCTATTATCTGTAAATTACTTCCTATTTGAAACTTAAGAAAGACATCTCTTTAGGACTAAAGAAAGGCAGGGTAAATTCGAGGGTGTGGCACACGATCTTTGAATAATTGATGAAAGGTCTGCCAGCTAGCTACTATTATTGAACCTCCATAATTTATATTATCGGGTTCGAATTTGTGATATAATTAACCAATCTCCCGTGTCGATATTTTGATCGAGTTGGATTTAAAATGTTCATATAAATCATTATATATTTTATTGGTTTCAAATACCCGATAGCAGATTCCGATAACGGTCACGTAAATGTAAATAAAAACAAGCTTTACATATAATAATGTAGAGCTAATGAAATTGACTCTGAATGATTTATGGACTATTTGCAAGCTAGAATGATATTTTTTGATATAAACATGATATCCAGTTACTTAGTCGTTATAGGAATACGCATCGTTAAAAATGGCCTTGTAGAAGGCGTTCTATAACGAGCTGTAATATATATATATGACGCTACTTATTTAACCTTGAACTATAATGGAATTTATTGATGTTTCTGCAAACCATATTCTAACGGCATGATTACCATTTAATTTAAAGGCGATGCAATTTTTTTTTTTTTTGGTGTCATTTGTAAACAATTTTTTTAGTATTATACTTGCCTACTATTTTTCTGAACTGTCTTTTTTGCTGGCCATATCCGCAGCTTGGAATTCTGGAATGAGAAGGAAATATTTGAAATTTGCGCAGGAATTACGAGGCATATTTATTTAAATGTAAACTTGAATTTACAATTGTTTTGTCATCTATGAGAAGTTGAAGTTTTGGTTTAATTATAAGTATACGAGAAAGTTTAGCGATAAAGCTCTGGCAATTTCGTGGTACAAAAAGAATGAATAATACGCGAAAGAAGTTCAGTCAAGTGTAATAATTTTCACATGTAAAGTTATTTTTAGTTTATTTTTTATTTTAGAGACTGCGAACGTTGTCCAAACCTAAACGTTTCGCAAACCCATGGCACGATTCACGTTGGAACTTTATTAGCGTGGCTACCGGCTTTTGCTTCCTCCTTTTTCATGTAAATGCGGTAAAAGTGTGGTTCTAACAGCAGTCTTTCAACTCCCAAAGGTGTTCTTTCAAACGAACATCCTCCTAGTTTGCGCTTACACTTTTAACATCCTAACACTTTATGATTCTCTTAGTATGCTGCTCCTTACAACTGAAGCTTATATATTGCAAATTAATGGCGATTAAGCCAATTTAAGGTATTATTTCTAACGACTCTAGGGATTAAACGACAACTTAAGAGGGGATAATAAAGTAATTCAGCAAAAGGAAATGAAACTATTTAATCGAATTAAATTTATATATGAAATAAATATCTAAGTATTGTAATCCTGAAAATTTTCAATCTCGAGATTTTAACGGAAATATACGTTTTGACCTTCCCTGAATCGATTCCAACTATTTTTGGAATAACATATGTCTGGTATAATTATGAAATTTTAAACTTAAGATTTATATATCCTATTTTTGAAGCCGAAAGTACTTGTTTACTCTAGTCATTTTTTGCGATTTCTGCAATTACTCAAAAATAATTGAAGGTACAGAAAAATTATTCGGATACAAATTAAAGGTATTAATATTTCGCAGAACTTTTGTTTGAAAATATTTTAAAAAAAGTGTACAGGGTTTTTTATAGATTTCAGTGGTCAGTATGTATGTAAAGTGGTTGTTATGTAATTATTATGAAATTAACACGCAATTAGAATAAAATTAACATGTACTTTCGTTGGTTTAAAATTTTATTTAAGATCAAACGAAAATAAGTTCATGTTGGTGTGTTTTCACATTTTATATGTCTGTAGGTTTAGAGGAATTTTTTTCAGTAGACAGAGGCCGTAGCACGTAAAGCACAGGCCGAGTCGACAGCAGTGCACATACAGATGCTCTCATGTTTGGAAAGGAAATGACTGTGAGTGTGTGTGTGAGTTCTGATCCTTTTCACAAATAACGTAGTACATCCACGCGCTCTCTATAGCTTGACGGGATTTACGACGACAGAGTTAAATATCTGATGTCTCCCAGCATAAGAACATAAAAATAACGAACGGTTTCTGCGCGGTGTTTGATAGTACTGCTGCTAAGAAAAAATAAAGCAAAGAGATTTTCTTGCTTTTTTATTCATTCTCTTTACTTCATACACAGCGCTTTGCCGTCTAGTTTCCACTAAATTTATCTAGTAAACGGGTGCCTCTTTTATTTTGATTCTTTTCGAAATCAATTCTTCTTCATTGCATTTCCATTTTTATGTTCATTTCCACTGATTTATATTTAAATTATGTTTTTTAATTTTACATTTTCGTTTTCATTCGGTTAAAAGAAAACAAAATTTACGAGTTGAGTTGAGCTATAGATAACACTCTACTCGATCACGAAATGATTGCTTATCCGTAAACGTATCGGAATGACGTAAAATACTATAAGAAAGTATTAAAAAGTGTTAAACTGGGTCAAGTACTTTATAAAATTCTGGGTTAGAAACGATCAGTGCTTTAATCCTGAGAAATATTTGAAAATGTTTGTGTTGCGTGCTGTGACATATAATAAGCTTCGATTATATTTTCCCCGACACAAAAAGATTACTTTGTTAAGAAATTATACTCATGAATCTTACGACTAAAAGTAAAACTAATATTTATTTCTGTATTTTATAAAATCTTGCCCAAATACAATTTAAGAATAAGTTTAATTAATATGTATTGTTTGTTTTTGTATTAATACGTTTTCCCACATAATAAAATAATTTTTTGGAATTTCTATTGGTGTAAGACACATAAATAATGAGATTTCAAACATAGTTGCAAACAGCAGGCGCATGCAGGACAGAGCTTATACCCAATGTAATTTTAGATATTTTTATCCTTCCAATCTAATACGTAAATGAAATTCCACTGCGGGACACTACACATATTTTTTTTTGATGGAATTCCCATCAGGTTATATTTATTTTTATTTAAAATATACAGCTAATCTTAAATTTGGATCTCAAAGGAAAAATAAATACCTTTCTCCAGAAGGTAAGTTAACGTTAATTAAAATTTTTTAAAGAAAATAAATTTGTAACGAAATGTTAAATTAAATTACTATTTATACAAAAAAAAGAAAGAATTAAATACGTCCATTTAGCATGTTTGAATTTTTTCGTAGCAAGGTTAATAGAAATCTTATTTACATTAAAATTTAATTTACGATTTTTTACGTTCTTATACGCTGAAAGCTATTTGATCTTTAAAAAACTTAAAACGAGTATGTAATTTGTTTTTTAGATCAAATTTAAATTTATTTCAATTGAAAAAAATGAACAAATTACATTTTCCAAACTAGTTTATTTAATAAGATAACAGTATGGTCACGATTGTTTATTGCGGTATATATAAAAAATAAATATTTAGTCGAGCAGGCAATACAGTAATTTTATTTCATCGATCACTGCTACTATTGACAGTATAATGGCAATTGAGTTACGTAGTTCATCCATCATGTAGGACGTGAACATTGTCTTAAACTCTGCGCTTAACAGTGAACGCTCAATATTTAACTTTAACCTAAACGACAGTTTAATATGACAGGGTTTCAAAAAAAATAATGTTGATACTTTTTTATGGTGTTAATTCATGGAAAATAATTTTTATTTAGTTAAATGAAGGTTTAGTGATTGAAGACGGGTTCTAATCATGAAGTATAAGAATATCCCAACTTTCTTTTTTCTATTTGGTTTTCTAAGAAATTGACTCAGAATTCCCAGGCAACGCTAATCTTTCCTTGTATCTTGCATACGCTTAACTCAGTTTATCACAAAATAGTTTCAAACACGAAATTAAATAGTGAAATTTCTAATTAGTTAATTAATCATTCTTAGACGTGACAGTTTAGTGCAATATATTATTATTCTTGTCTCACTTTCTGAGTAGATATATTATTATTAAATTTAAATCATTCATAATTTTCTACATATATTTGTTATATTTTACCAAAAATTGTATGTATTAAAAAAAAAAAAACGTTTAACTGTTTATAAAAATAAACGTTGATTAACCACTTAAAGTTTAATACTTTCCCGTGATTGTGTCTGCTACAGGGTTCCACTTAATATTGTCTTTCTTTTACGCTGAAACTGTTTGCATTATCCTTAACCTACGGTATTATCCTTACCCTCGTCGCTAAAATATGCAATTAGCTTAATTGTGATACCGTTTGAAAATTTTCGTACACTTTAATTGCATAGAATTAAAAACATCTTAACATTTTATATTTGCCCTAAAAATTTGAATACATTTTAATGTTTGCGAAAACATTTAATAGTGTAGTTAACAACTCTTATAAAATTTTAAATAAAATAGTACGTTCCATATTTTAAATAATTATTATGAAAATGAGCTCGAACCCCCTGATAATCGTATTAAAAGCATACTATAGCGCATCCGGATAATTAAATGAATTAATTAGATCTTACATGAGTGGCAATAATAATATTAGCATTTTTGTCGTTATTTTCAAATTGTTTGTCTAATTATTGTATTCTGTGTGCTTTACGTGCTTAGCAGACAAATGGACAGGAAATAATATCACATTATGTGATAGACAGGATTAAACCATAGAATTACCCTTAGCGTTGATTATAGTTCGTATGAACAGTATTTGAAATCAAAGGATTTGAGTATTTGATTGTTAACAATGCTATCAAATAACTTGTTAAGTAATTTGTTTTTAATTAAAGTTTATCATATTTGGAGTAGTTACTATTTTATAAATTTATTATATATATATATAAATATGTCATAAAATTGAGCGTTTTAGGATAAAATACGTAAAAAAATGTGTTAAGCCATTGATGAATTTTTAAAAATTGATATACATGTTATAAATATGATACGGTAAAACAGGAAGTAGTGGTTAATTGTATATATCTCGGTTATGATACGATATAAAGTTTAAAAATATATTTCAGTACTCGATGATAAAACATTAAAAATGACATAGGTGTAATAAAGTTTGTAAAAAAGTAACGGGAAGTACTCTTTTTGTATTAGGTATAATTCTAATATAGTTTCAGCGGTCACGTAATTATTTTTTATTTATTTCTACGCTAGCTGTATGAAAACATGTGTTGCGTGTGGTGATGTAAATGATATAGGGTAGGGTCACCCTCACTATATATGTGCGTTCGTGCTGATAGTTTTATAAAGGTTTATACGTATTTGCAAATGTGCGTGTAGGTGAACTTAATTCAATATTGGCGGAGAATAGAGAGTGCTAAATCCCAGCTAGACTGGGTTTGAACAGCAATTGCCTACTTAAAGCACTATCTTACTAAAGGTTCACCGGAGAAGATCTCTAAAAATTACGACGCCTTTCAGCGGTAGAAATGATTTGTAAAGAGTTATATTTTTAGAAATAATAATTTTATTGTGTCTGATACATAGAAATGATTAATGGGATATAGTAAAAACTCTTTTATGTATCGGTAGTTTTTTAAATGACATACATCTCATAAAGTTAACCGAGTGTGCAGTAGCTAAAAAAGCAATAATAAACTGAGATGTAAGTGGTGTGTTCGTTCTCAACACATGATCCGCCCGAGGCGCGTTGACCGCTTCTATGTGTCGTTATATCTTTCAATCCTTTTCACAAATTATGCGGCGGTCAGTGAACATATGTGGAATGGTGACTCTGTGAGATATTATCAAGAACTTTATACACGGTGTAATTAACTAGTGTTTTATAATTAATTCAGGCCAGAGGCACCGATTAACATACTTGAGTTATTGTTTGAGAATCTTTTATTATTTCGATAATATATTTCCTAATATTTCAGTTTAGAGCTCTGTGAAAAGGCATTTATGCAGAATTTCAGCATATGTAGTGACGTTGCTAATGGCTAATTATGCAATAATTATACGTGTTGTGGTTTTTACGTTGTGCGGTTATAACTTCCGATGTAAAAGATTAAAATGCGTGTAGTGGTATAATCTTTCTGTCATTTGATATGAAACCGGTTTTCGGCAATCGTATATGTAGTGGAAGTAAACGCCGTATGTAAGGATTGTGTATACGTTTTTCCGGATTTTTTGGAATATCCGCGACCAAGATACTCGTATCTTGTGAGTGCGTCAAGACTAGTTGTTTTTGGTATACCTGCATTCGCAAATCGTAATTTGCATGCGACGGTCTTCACTTAACCAGGTGCAACACAAAGCACAGTGGATTGTCTAGTGTATGATCTCTTTAACTGGTTACTATTTTTTTTTTTATGTGATAACAGTGCCACAAGTGTTCCTAATTACGTGAGTTACCTTATTTTCAATTATTCACTATTCCGTGACATTGAGAACTAGTCGAAAAAAATTATTGTTCTCGAATATAATTAAGTTGAAAAATAATAAACAAGATTTTAATTCCACTTTCCTGCTATATAAATTATATTATTTACGTTTCCTTAACTTCACTATGAACCGGCTTCGATGATTATATGCATATATAAATATAATTTAATATATATTAAAATATAAAGTAAAAAAGAGTTTTAGTACAATATAATAAAAAATAAAACAAGTTTTAGACATAAAATGACCTTGTCGATAATTATTATAAATATGATTTATGCTATAATATAATCAACAGTATATTTATATATATATATATATATATATATATATATATATATATATATATATATATATATATAAAATAATTTGTTTTTGCTTTCTATTCAGGATTTAAGAAAACTAAAGTATATATTTTTTTAAGGTAGGCATTTCTATATAATTTTAACGTTAAGGATAATTAAGAATACGAATACATTAAGATGATTTCCAAAGTAATATACAAAATAATTGTGATAATATATATAATTAACTTGTATCAAGTTAGTGGACAACAGAGTCCATGTCCTAATATATTCGAGTATTCAAACTTTGATAATCGTTGGTATGGTTTTATAACGATACCAAATCCAGGATATGGTACAACGAAACTTACAGCGAATGTTTCATTTAGAGGACCTATACTGAGAGTGAGTGTTTAACAACAACAAATTACTATTTATTTCAATTAGATATTTGGTTTGAATTTGCTAACATAGTGAATAAATAAATGAAGAATCGTTGTTATTTTTGTTTTAGGGTAATGGTGAAAGTTTGGATTTGGTGAAATCGTTAGATGAAACAGTGGAAGATTTAAAAAGAGGCGAAAATATAATGTACATTTTCACACTACCGGTTGCACAAGGAGTACCAACGTTATCTTATATAAGACTAAATGATGATGAAGAAATTTGTACTGGACCAAAATGTTAGTTTACAAATGTATCGTACAAAGAATTTACATTCTGAAACAAAAACTTTAAACTTTAAGAAATTCATAATCTATACGTCTCTACATAAAATAAAGAACAATATTTAAGTGAACATGTTTTTATTACAGTTTCGAATCAAGCAAGCTGGACTTTTTCCAAGTCATTTACATTTCCAGTTGGCGGAGATACTTCTGGTTTACCACGTATTCCTAACAAGGCACCAACACCGCGACCAACACCGCGACCAACAACAAGACCAACAACAAGACCAACAACAAGACCAACAACAAGATCAACACCCAAACCCACAGTAAGAACGACTCCAGAACCAACTCCAAGGCCAACACCAGCACCAGTACGAAAGCCTTTACCAACATCAAGCAATAACGTAAATTGGTTGTCGCGAGATGAATTTTCGGATCAATGTGGCATCAAAAATGAACCCCTAGATAATATAACACATCTTATCATTGGCGGTTGGATAATTGATCCAAATGAGTATCCGTGGATGGTCGCACTTTTCAAAATTACAAACAGACAGGGACAGCAATACAAAGAATATATATGCGGCGGCAGTTTGGTATCAACAAAATATGTTTTAACAGGTATTTTCCCAATAGTTTTACCCTTTTACAAATATTTAATTTGAAGACGAAATACCTACAAGTAAAAATGTAATTTTACAGCTGCCCACTGCACAACTGATTTGGATACAATTTTAATGGAATTCGGTCGACATAATATTACATCGTTATCGGAGCAATACACTACCCGATTAACAGAGGGATCGAAAATTATAAAACACCCCGAATATAGACCAAACACTGGACATGCTGATATCGCTCTTCTAGAAATCGATGAAATATCATTCGAAAATAAGGTAACTCAAACTGAATATTGCACTTAAAAAGAAAATTATACGATTTTAATTCAAATTATTATAGATACGTCCGATATGTTTATGGCCATTTGGTAGTAATTTAGATTCCTTAGAAGGAACAATTACGGGTTGGGGTCGCGTAGAAAACGGAGGATCGATGGCCACAACACCAATGCAACTCACAGTTGGAGTTGTAAGTCAAGAACAATGCCAAACCGTTACAGAATTAGCGAAGATTATTTCACCAGAAACTTTTTGTGCTGGTAATTTTTTATTATTTTTTTAACAAACATTACGATCTGAATACTGAGTTTAATTAAACTGAAATAATAAGCACAATTGATGAACGTATTTTAAGAAACGTAAGAAAATATTTCAAATACACTTACGTGATTTTTCTTTAGCTGTACATAGAAAATCTGTAAATATATGAAAATATTTCAAATTAATATAACTATTATATGAATGAGCTTTAAATCACGTTAATTTATGTAATGATATTTGTAGGAGGACAGAACAAAGGTCCATGTCATGGAGATTCTGGAAGTGGATTCTATGTAGAAAGAGATAAACGTTGGTACTTGAGAGGAATCATATCAACGTCTTTAGGAACTAAATACATATGTAGTATCAATTATTTTGCAGTTTATGCAGATGTATCAAAATATTTGGATTGGTTACAAGGATATTTAATTTAAAATATGACTATGATTAAGCAAATATTTATGTTCTTAATAAAAGTATGTTCTACCTCTTATTCTTTAGTTTAACTTGAAATCTAGACTATTGACTATTATATACATGATTAAGTATTAGTTTTATTTTAAACCACATTACATAATACTTTTATTTAAAACTAAAATATGTTCTTCATTTATTTCCCGATCTGTTTCGATATACACACATTTGTACTTAATTCGTCATCAACGTTTTTATAAGCTTGCGCTCAAACCCTAACAAATAGATAAAAAAAAAGAATGTATTAAACATATTTTAGATAATTTACTTCCTTATTTATAATGCTAATATTTTAATATTTAAAACCGGTTTAAAAATAATTGAACTCTCAAGAAATAGGGAGTGGAAATTACAAATATAAATAAATGTTAGATGTAACCTGTCCTAATAGTAAGAATGGGAAAGAAATCTAACATAGTCACCTTTTTATATCTGCAAATCTGTGTAAGTTTTGTGCGAATGTGAATTTTAAACAGCAAGTATATCGATTGGTAAAGTAAGGAGCGTCCCGCGACTGTACAAGTAAGTTTACAATTGCTAGATATAATAGTGTGTTAGTATCCTACGTATTCTTACTACTAAGGAAAAATTAATAATTCTTTATCAAAAATAATTCTTTATCAAATAAAATACCAAGAAAGTAATAAATATTAGTATTCTAATAATAATAAAAAAAATATATATATATTTTGAAATTATTTGTATCAATAATATTAAAGGTTGAGGAACATGGAAATCCATATACAAATTCCCATATTATGAATTCATAGACTTAAAAAACCAGCTGGCATTGAAGAGCTATAAGGTCATCATACATAACTAATAAATTTAAATTCAGAGGAGGATAAGTTACCTGATTAAGGCAAGAGGTTTAGATTCTAGTTTACTATTTCAAAATAACGTGTATTATGCTATTCGCAATCCGGCGATTTATTTTAAATCACGACTACATTTGTTATAAGAGAAAATATATAAATGAGAGGAAAGAGAATGGAATAATTTGTCTGTAGAAACTCATATCGTCATAGTAACACATTAGCTCGAAATTAAAAAAAAAATCCAGTCGCACTATACAGGTAACAATATCGAGAACAATATTTCAAATACAAAAAAACATCTAAAGCATCTTAGAAAATACAAGGTATCTATTTACAGGTGAATCATTAATTAGCATATCTCACGAATATCCATGGATAGTTGCCATATATATATGGTTGAGGAATGGAAATAGAAATTTATATGTACTGGAAATTTCATATCAGAAAATTTCGTGCTCACGGGTAAAGTATTATTTTGCTAATTTCTAATTTTGATTTTGATGGTTCACCGTTTCACGGTGATATCGCACTGATACGTATAAAACCAGTTACACTTAGCGAAAAGGTATCTTATGATGTCATCATGAGTATTTCTATAATCTTCTAAGTGTGAGCTAGTGGTATTTGTACTTGCATTACAGCAACTCTTGCTATTATAATATCAAGTACTTTTTGCGTGTGTTTAGATCAATCCAGTTTGCATGCTGGCATCTACATCAAGTTGTTCTTTGAAAGGTATAATGGTGGGCTGGGGTATCAGTGAAGATTATAGTAAAACGATTCTAGAACCATTGCAGCTCGGAATTATAAAAATCAGCAGAGATGAATGTCAAGCAGATAAATCACTGGCACCATTGCTATTTGGACGATATATTTTGTGGGCAAGCAGATAGTAAGTATATACAAAAGAATGTTATTTAGAAAATCCATTCGATGAAATAGTGCCATTTGTCTTTTTTTATTTTAATTTTAATTCCATACATACATAGATACATAATATTATGCCTAATCCCATCAAATAGGGTGGCAGAAAACCCTTTGCATTCTTTCACGTCTTTACACTCAAAACTTTATTTCGGTGAATTTGTTATTTTCTCTTGCTTTTACCTTATCTCGTATACATTCGCATTTTCTTATCCATCCTATGAGTTAGTTCAGTGCGGGGCCTGGAATATCGCACCCGTTTCATACTTTGAAACTAATTTTAATAAATAAATACATTTTTGTAATTTACAGTGGATCCAGACGAGGCTGGTCCGTGCCATGGTGACTCCGATGCAGGTTATTATGTATATAGAAACAAAAAATGGTATATTCGAGGAATTGTATCATCCTCGGTAGGTAATGCAGGGTCGTGCGATATTGAACATCCCTCACTGTTTATAGATGTTGACAAGTATTATACTTGGATAGAATCATATCTATAATAATATATCTTTCATTGTTGATGCATTTATATTTATGATATCGATATTGATCAAGGAAAATATTTAAGCTATTATAAACTAAGGATGGATTGCGCTGTTAGAAAAAAGATTTAACAATCTTTATATGTATTGATTTATACTTGGATAGAAAATATCATGTATTTTTATTAAATGTATTTATATTTCATAATTCGTTTTTATAAAATGCAAAATCCAAATACATTTATCAGATTATTTTAATAAACTGTTGTCGCTTTATATTTCCTTACTGTTATCAAAAATGTGGTGAAATAGCCGCAGTTACGCAGTATTAGACGTATTCCAACTACGTCAGTGCTGGTAAAAAATAACTTTATAGGTAGTTATTCGTTGTTCGCGTTTGCCGAATCATCTAGTATATCGTTTTGAATTATCAAGTAAAGTTGCAAATTTTATTACATTTTCAACTATTTATTGCAATTTTTTATTTCTAGTGTACATGAATAGTGTCATATATATCCTTTTTGGATTAGCATATATTGAAGCACTATTAATAAGTCCTTGCCCAAACATTTTTAAATATAGATATAATGGTGTTGAAAACTACGCAACTATAACAATACCATCTCCTGGCCCAGGTCCCGTCGCACTAGAAGTTGTATTATCAGTACGCGGGAAAGACAAGGTAAGAATTACATTTACGTATTTAATAGTAGTTACGCCAGTGTTTTTCAGTTTAGAAATTATATTTCAGAAACGACAAGGTCTACTATATCTTAGAGAGTCAGATGAGGATTCTAGAAATAATATATTACAAGGACGAAAAGTTGAGTATATGCTCACATTCCCTTATTCCCAAATTACTCCTTACCTTACATCGATTACACTTAATAATGACCCGATATGTGTAGGAAAACATAGTAAGTATACGATTATCATTAAAAAATGAACAAATTAAAATAATGAATTGAATTTGTTTAAAATTCATTTTAGACTATGGAGATCAATTACTAACCATCAAGAACACGTTTCAGTATAAAAATAACTTTCTAGCCTTTAATTCATATTATGGACCGAGAACGAATGAAATCACTGGAGTTGCGAAAAAAGAATGCGTCCGAAAGAAAGTTGATTTTAAATTTGCGCACAGGTGTGGCATTAGTCCAAGAAAATTGAAGAGAAAAAATCGCCGAGGAGAAGCTGTCCAACCTGGGGAATATCCCTGGCTTGTTGAGTTGTATCATTTAGATACAAATATGAAAGTACCGAAATGTGGCGGTACTCTAGTTACAAATATACATGTTATTACGGGTGAGTTATCAAAAGCTGCACAATTATTATTGTGTTTTGACAATTTTACTCATCAACAAATGCGTTTTACTTTTAGCGGCTCATTGTGTTATGGTGGAAAAGATTTATTTGACGCTCGGTTTACATGATATGAGACATTATGAAAAGGATCAAACAGAGCGAAATGTCTCGAAAATCCATATACATCCAGATTATCGTAAAGATACTGGAATTGGTGATATTGCTATTCTTGAAATGGACAAGATTGTTCTATTCACTGAAAATGTATATATTCATTAGAAATCGAAGCAGTGACAAAGTTTATTTATTATTTGCTTTTCAATTTTGAAATTAGATTAAAAATTCAAAATTTGTTTTGTATACTATACTATTTATCGACTTCCAAACAAAAATAAATAACCACACATGAAATATTAATTAAATTATATACATTTTTAACAGATACGACCAGCTTGTATTTGGCCATATTATACTTGCAACGGCAAAGATCGCGGTTACGTCGTTGGATGGGGAGGATATTCGGTGACTCCAAATCAAGCAGTCGTAACAATGATTGATCAGGAAGAATGCAGAGCAAAGAAAGAATTTCGAAATATTACATCAGATATCACATTTTGTGCTGGTCAATAATATTCAATTGAAACATTTAAACTTAATTCATTATAAAAATGAAGATTTACTGAATTTTACCCATATTTAGATGCCATACAACAAGGACCATGTGGTGGAGATTCCGGAAGTGGTTTTTACTATCCATATGAAAGAAAATGGTATTTACGAGGTATTATATCCACTTCTGTTTCACAAACGATAGGTGTTTGTGGTGTTGGTCAAATTTCTGTATTTGCAGACGTCGCTAAATTAGTAATGTGGATTAAAAAGTATATAGACTAAGAATTTTTAAATTTATAAATATAGAATATTATTTGTAAACTTTTTGAGATAAAGAAATAAAAGAGTGATTTGAAAAAAAAGCATGCTATTTTGACATCCATTCATTTGCAATGCTCGTGCAATTGAGTCGTAAATTTTGAAATCAAAGCAGCTTTTTGGCAGGCCAGTGTCAAACCAGGCTCAAAAAGATGAATTTATCATTTTATGTTTTATTTTTATGTAGAGAAACTGCTAGCATATATATATGTTTGAAGAACATATACACTCCATTCTCATATCTATAACAAACAACATTTCAAAATATATCACCGTCAGTTCTGTACCTTTTCAAAATTTAATAATTTTTCGGTGCTCTTTTATTGGATTATCGGCAAATCGCATTCAAATTTCATCCACACTTGGCGATGTTAATCCTGTATTTTCATACCGTATAATTCGATGTTTGGGGGCGAATAAAATAAATTAATATCGTCTGTACTTACTCAATTATGAATATTGCAGGAGCAATCCACCTCAAGTTGAATTCTTAATAGTATCGCAAAAGTATTACGAATACTATGTATGTATGTATGTTTATTCATTTTCGTGCACCATCACGTTAACGTAATACCACCATAATTATTTTTTTTTTATTTTGTCCACTATTGTTTTCAATTATTATATATATATAAATATTCACTAAACCCAAATGGATTTTCAATTTAAAAATAATAATAATAAAAAATCACAAAGTTATGAAATTAAGAATTAAATTTAAATATACAAAAAATTGTTAGTTTTAATATTACGATACCGACTACTATGCATGTGCCATTCGAACGGTGTTTTAAGGGTAGGTATAGTACACACGCACTTGCTGACGATATTCTGCCGGCACCGAACCGTTATTGACTGCAGCGTCGCGACGCCTCACTCGGGATTGTTCGAATTTCACCCGGAATCGCACGAATTGTGGGCGGATTATTGTTAGAAAGTAATTTAAATTCAATTTGTCAATAACATATAAATAATAGAACCTTGATTATCCGAACTATGGCTTGGACTACAAGATAATACAGATTCAATTGTAATTAGACGAAACTAATCACAAGTGTGAATGACCCATGTAGCGCATGCCACACAGCTCAATGCACATCTTGATTACTTTGAATAATACGACTATCACCTCAGATTAGACCAACCTACGTAATTTCGTATATATATATAAATAAAAAATCAGAAAATTCTAGAATACATATATTTAGTGAAAGATGAAAAAGAAACAAGTATACGTTTGAAGAATAACATAAATATTTGTTACGTATTTGAAATTTCATACATGGAATACGAGCCTAAACTGTAACACGGGTATCTGGGGTATGCTCCAGTAGCATAATACGACTCGGGTATATGTTACCTATAGGCTCCTAACATGCATGCATATAGAGACAAAAAGTGCGCCGAAGTTTATTCCTACGTGATGGGAATCCGTGCGCATTAAGATTCCATTTCTATTCTGATTCGTACAGTCGGCTCGGCCAACTGTTCAAATTCTCACATTGCGTTTGTGTGAGCAGAGAATCATCGTATTGAAATAAACATGATAAACAAAAAGTCACTAAGTTTCCTAACACAAAAAAAAAGAAAGAAAAACAGGACGAAATATATAGAACAAAAACTTTCATCCGAGTTGTTGAATGCATATTTGTATTGCGTTGTTGTTTTTTACTCATAATAAGTTCTAATAAAGTCAAATTTTTTATCGTACATATTAACATTAAAATTGTATGATATTTGATGAATCTTGTTACCGTGACGGATTTAATGCACCTGACAATGTGTCATGTTCTGCTATGACAAAATTCATGCATTTGCAATTATGGTTTAGCCATCTCATATCCGTGTCAAGCTCGCAGTGCAATTGTAAAATTTAGTCACGATATACGTATTGTTTGAGAATTTAAAAACAAATCGACCGGACATTTGTTCCGGATTTGTATCATATTACAACCGAAACGGAGATTAGTATAATGGCCATTGAATTGCGAATATATTGGCAATAACCACTTGGACAATTTCTACAATGTGGATACGTATGTTTACAAAATCTCAACTAAAATTTTCCTGTTTTGGATTTTTCATTTCAACACAAATTTTTGATGAAAAATGACGATATAAATTTTCTATGTACATTTGCAATTAAGTGATGAAATGGAGTACCCATACAGGAAAGATAAGTGTGGAGAGTGCCGTATCGTCTGATGGGTATACGGCTAGTTACGTTCACATGAACCGTGTCGAAATATACTGCACACTTGTCGACATTAATTAACCTATTAAACATGGTTTAACTAATATTTTACTGTAAGTTACTTGCGCAATCTTCTAAGGGCAGACAAGGGTAGCGCCCGAAAGCGTTTCCAGTGAATTATTTCTATATTCGAGTACAATGTACTTGCCAACGATAATTACAATGTGCACTTATAATACAATTTTCAGCAAATATGTTTGATTTTTAAACTAATTAAACAACAAATAATGTATTTTACTAAATGTTTAAATATAAATCAAAATTCAATTAGCAGTTTGTATATCTATAGGAAAGTGTTAGTTTCCGTCCGCAGCGAGGAAGTTCATTTGCAGTTCATAACTGTGCGATACTCCCGTTTACTTACTAACGGTGTCCTTAATTACAGCTATGTGCTCCAATAAGGACATTTACATTTTATCGATATTTGGTACAATGAACGTCCTCAAACTATCGTAGTTCAAATATTCGAAATGGCTATAAATAAGTAGATGTTTGCATGAATAAAATAAATGTTTGTTTTCATTTGAATAAACGAAAACATAAATTACTGATTTTTTTTTTTCTTCTTAAATGTACAAAAGTTAGTTGTGTTTAAGTAAGCAGAGCAGATGGATGTCGTGAATAAAAGGCGTCATCTTGATGGATAAGGTCAATTACTCAACGGGTGGTAGGTACAACCGAATGAGAATTAGTGACACACGTACACTACCACAACCGTAACTCTTAAGTACCTACCAGTAACTTTGATACGAACCCTGCTCAACGCCCGGATTTTAATTAAATTTATATCGTATTGTCACACAAACTTGATTATATAAGAAATCATATGTTATTATTGTTATTAAAATTAAACATTAAATAATTCACGATATAAGTTTGAATTAAATATTTTAATGGTGTATTATGTTTTGGTTCTATTTAATCTGTAGTATATTAAAATAAAAACATGTTTTACGAAAACCTACTATAGTACTGAAATGTGTTGGGCATATTAAAATTAAATTATGTTAGTATTCCCAGGACGTATTACGTACATCTCGCCTGTTGCATTATTTACGTTTTACTTTATTTATAAATGCACGCCGAAGTCAAAGTTTTTCAAAAAACCCTGACTTTTTATCCTGTCCCAAAAAATTATGCAAATATAACAAAATAAATGAGCGGATCCACCAAAAAACGCATATTACATTTCTTAATAAATATGTATACAAAATACCGAATCATTTTGTTAATTCATTAATATTATTAATACGAATAAAATATATTTTGAACTTAAACACAATTTGATTAATTATAATTTTAAAAAAAAACTGAGGTGTCTATATTGATATTTCGAGTATTCAGATGGAAAGATGGTTTAATTTTTTATGATTATCTTGTCGATTGCATTTTTCCGATTTGATTGTAATAATAATCGGAATAATACGATCTGGGTTTGGTCCTGTTTCTGGGGAGTTGGCCAGTGCAAGCAAAGGCGAATCATCGATCGCCCGGTTTACCCGAGGTCGCTTGCGGAAACCCACAAGCTATCCCCGACAACTATGTCTTCTGCGGTTTGGGTGTGTGAGAGCATGTTTATGAGTCGGTATACGGTGTGTTTACTTTAAAATGTTGTTATGCAAATTTTAAACTTCATTTTTTATCATATCCTTTGAACTGAACAAACTCACAACGCGAAATTTAACCACTATATGCTAGACGAAAGTTACTAAAACAAAACGCATATTTTTTAATTACGTTTGGCTGCACTCTCATTTTTATATAGCAATTATTTGCTATTTTGCAGTTTTCAGCAATTTATATTCGATTAGGCTAAAACTAAAATATATTTTTTTTATCAAACCAACTCCGAGTTATACGAGGAAAATAATTTCCGTAAAATCCCATTCAATTTAAGGCGAACAATTTCCTAAATCAGCGACATAAAAACGCGAACACTTTTTCTGTAGATTTAATCCATATAGTACATGAAAGGAATAAATTTCATGAAAGCATTAACTTGATTGCCAGCTGAACGTGCCGAATGAACACATTTATAACACAAATGAAACAGTGTTGTGTCTTATGTGCTGCGGCAAAAGTGATTTTGCATTTACAGCTTCAACAAAAAGGTACACATTGACGTATCTGCAAATTATTTACAAATGCAATCCCATTATTTGCAATCTACGTTTAATGACACTTGAGTTATAATAAGGACATTAAACAAATTGCAAATGATTCAAAGTGGAATAGTTAAAAATGGAAGAATAACGCTTATTATGATGTCGTCGCAAAATATCAAGTGTTAAATCCCATAGAAGTAAAGCTCCTATAGGAGTTTTCAGTAAATACGTATGCAGTGTTTACAAACTGGAGAAACATCATACATTTGAATATGGAGTGCTGCTGGGTTACGGTTTCTAGAAAATTCATTAGCTGTATATAATTTATTCTTGTACTTGTTATCATTTAACTCGTGCAATGCGCGCGGTATCTTTATGGAAATAATTGAATTTCAAGAAGTTACTTGATATATTGAGGCAGCGTGAGCCTATGTGCGGCAACTTGAGATTCGGGTAATCCTACGAAAGTCTCGCACACAAATATAGAGAAGAAGATGAAAGGAATTATTTAACATATAGACAACTTAAAATTGTTTGTATATAAAATTCCGGAAGATAATTAACATAAAATGAGACACATTGCAAAATTTCATATACATGAACGAGCGAATTTAACTGATTCAATTACAAGTATACGGACAATAATTTACGATACTAGATCGCTAATGACTGTCCATGAAATCTGTTCTGGAACACATATGATACTATAACGCTCCGTTAATTCTAACAAATAGAACGATGGTGGTCAGCTTATTGCGAAATGATTCTCTCGCAATATATATCGACCATAATTTATATTTTAGGAAAGTTTCATAACATAAAAAATTTTTAGTTTTATTTATTGGTGTTCTAAGTAATAAATAAAAAATATGTAACAGTTGTTTCAGTTTTTTTTTATTGATCCGATAATCGAACAAGGTTTGCACACTTAGTAATTATTTCTTTGATAGCTAATCATTAACTATCCGTTGACTAATCAATGATTAGTAATGTAATTGAATCTCTTTAAAATGAGATATTTTGCAGGAAAGTATTATTAGATTTTGTTGGGAGGGAAAAAAACGCACATTGACAAAGTTCTAGTTACAAGAAAAAAAAAGTGCTACACAACTGTAAGCTGAGAACATTGACAGGATGAGTATGAACATAGTATGTAGGACAGGGCATGGTATATAAGTCCGTGGCTTTCAAATCAAAGCTGTTATTGTTCCGTTAGAATGCGCACTCTGCAGACTCTTTGAATAGAAACCATGAAGGACTCTCGGACGAAGGTTTTCGAGGGTCTTGTGTCAACAGTATGCCTTTCACACTTTTTTCAGAAAAACCACTTGCATGTGCAGATATCGTAGCCACTATTGTTTTTTTTTTGCACCTTTTACATATTTCAATTATCGAACAATAGAAATTCATTTTTCGTTCAATTTACAAATGATATTCAATATCTCAATAAGTTTTTATATAACACATATTCTATGTAGTTACAAAATTTAATAAAATTTCAGTGTTTTATAAAAAAAATTGAGTGCGGCGAAGATCTGAAAATAGTTGCGCTATTTTGAATATTAAATGCGAAATCTTATTTGCACATACGAAGTTCGTATTTGTGCTTAAATGGGTTACGTTCATCAAACGAAAATTACAAGTTATATACGTTAACCAGACGGAAGTTGTCTACAATTGTGGTGCAATTTGGGTTTCTTAACGTCGCGAGCAGATGCTTAATGCAAATATATGAAGCGTTATGCACATGGTGACATGAAATGGCGAGGAGTGCAAGGGTGTCTTTTATTATCTGTCACGAATTATGCTGAAATATTAGCTATAAACTGAAACTGTTTGTCGAACTGAAAATTATATTCGATGCACAACGAGATTTAGTATTCTTTTCGTGTACTTTTTACATAACAATTCTATCTGTTCTCATACTGATCGATGTCTATACATCTTCAGTTGGTTATCGAACAAGTCTGTCAAGAATGTCAATTCGCACTTGGTTCACCAAACTACATTACTTGTATACGTAGAAAAATAGTCTGCTTTTGAATTTGTTTGGAAATACATTTTAAAACTTCGCGTTTTTTTCATCTTTAAGAGGTTTCCAACAATCCGATTAGCATCGACTTATTTTTCAGAATGGCATAATACGGTTTTACTTACAGTACAGTGCACCGCTTCCTTTTGTTTGCAAGAAAAAGTTACCGGTCGTATATTTACTTAGTGTCCAATAAAAAACCATAAACTGTTTAATTCGACTCACTTACCGTAAATAGATTTGTATGGATCTTATATTTGTTGCTGGAACACGTAATAATTGGTTTATCTTCAAAATGTTTGTTTTGGTTCCCATTTTTTAATAACACTGCGTATTTTTGTGAAAACTGAAATTGACCTAGAATCCTGACAGCCACCTTCTGCTTTTCGCGCAGTCTTTATATACCTTTTGAAGGAAATTATAATTTATATGCATGTTTTTTTGAGGCTCCTTTTTGCGAAACAAAGATTTATCGCCCGTTTGAATATAAAAATTATGTAAGATTAATCTGTTTATATTCTACATTGTATGTTTTAAATTTGAAAAGAGATTTACTTGCTTCAAAATTGGTAGAATACCTCCACACGAAAAATTATCTGTATACCATATTTGCGAAGCGACTGAAATAAGTATGAAAAATGGTCGTGTAACGAAAAATATTGTGGTCACAATTTGTGAATTTTACATCTAAATCCCTTATATTATATCATTTAAAGTAATCAATTATAAATGTTATAAAGCCTTTAAATATTTCTATGGCTATAAATTAAATCTTTTAAACAAATATTTAAAAAAAAGGCGGTGACAAAAGTAACATCCTTTCACACGGTCTCAAGCGTATCTCGTTTCAGTGTCACTTTCTATTGAAGTTTTGGTAATTAAAGAGTTTTTGGGTTCGTTCCCTTCAGTAATTATTTTTTTCACCACAACGCGCAGATACAGTGAGATCACTGCTGTGGCTGTTCATTTGATTTTAAAATGTCCAATTTGGTATTCCGTATTTTTCTCTCGGTTTTTTTTATCTCTGTTTTGTTGCGTTTTCAAAATTACGTGTCTGGTTATGACCTGTCAGCGTTTAATTTTTTTTTTGTTTAATTAAATAAAAACCATTGTGTTTCACAATTACAAATTGATTTGTCTTCAGCGTTTGAATTAAAAAGTTTGTTGTAATCAAATAGTTCTGGCGTATATTATCACAGTTGAACTGGATTTATAAATTTATAAATGAAACATAATTACCAATTTACATGAATGCATATGAAAATACGAATTTTTTTTATTTAATGAAATATGAAATATATGATATTGTTTAATAGAACGATATGGAATGGTATTTTCAAAAAATGTCAGAAAACGTCGTTTCAAATCATGGAAATGTTTCCGCTGATTTGAAATTCCTTGTTTTCGATTCATTATTTTGGTTTCCGCTTCCGTGGACACAGCAGCAGCTGGTTTATGCAGCTTTGATGCAAAACTTTTATGAGTTTCATAAGCGTTCTTTTTCACATAGCTTGTTAGTTTTTTTTTGGAATTTTTTTGGAGAACCATCGAATTTAACCAGGTTCAATTTCATTTTATGTAACTGCAATTTAATTCTCATTTCACATAAAATAAAAAAAAATTTTAATACAATATGAAAAATGTTAATTATAATACTGAATGTAGTCATGAAAGAATCATCTTAGCTAACTGATTGATTAGAATCATAAAATAATGTGAAAAGTCTAAAAAGTAATTAATTGAAAAACAATGACAAAACGGTGGGCATTTGCATGCAAATAAATGATAGATGGTGCGTGTTCCGGTATAGTAATGAATGTTAGCCCCATAGAACCTTTTGTTCAATATAAATGCGTAATCCGAATTTCCGGAATCGTTCGATATTCATATCCCTTATTTCGAATACTCATAAAATTCTAATGGTATTTCATTCTCTGCAAAGTTGTTATGGAATTTTCATGAACCTGTACCTATCGATAACAATTCGTTTATATTCATCGAATTTAATTCGTAAAAAGTTGAGCTTTTATATAACACATTTATGTGTCGCTCAAATTTCTGTTATCCTGTTCGATGTTTGTGGGCAATTTTTTTTATTAAGATATACTCACTTCCTCATTTAGAGTTGCAAGCGAGTTGATCTGCATGAGCCGATTTCCGATTCCTCTTCTTACACACGCGCACAATAAATTTCTATGTTGTACCCGGCACATGACAACAAAACGCCAATGTTCTAGTATATATTGAAATAAAATTAATATTGAATTTAATAGTGTTTAAAACCATTAACGTTAACAGGAGTCTATAATTTAGCAATGCGAATGATTGCTCTATATTTGAAAGTGTTCATATACTAGTCTACATTATCCCGCACTATGTAGAACAATAATTTATAGCATTTTACATGCAGACTAACGTTAAAATAGAACTGCAGTGACCGACGATTCTCACAATAATAATATTTTCCATCAAATTTCGACAAGTTTTCAAGTTAAAACCAGAATCATGAGAATAAAATTCAGACCCTATAATGAGTGGAACAAGGACAGACATCCCGTGACGTATTTTTATATTAACTGGTTTCATATTTAACTACATGTACATGCATAGAACAAATAAAACTGTGATAAATTTTAATAATGATGTTTTCTTTGACCAAAACTTTGCTAAATGTGCAAGGTTTTTAGTTATTTTAACAGTTGCAAAAGAATAGAGCATAAACTTTGCTTCAATTTGATATGCAACATTATTTTGGAGTTTGACTTTTAATATTTATTCTAAGAAATAATTATAAATTAGAAAAATAGTCTAAATATGATCTGACCGAAATGCGTATAAGATCAGTATGTTTTATTCATTATTTCATTAAATATGTAAACAAGTAATTAATGTTGTTGAAGAGTTTAGGGGTTTAAGGCCTGTGAAATACAAAGTTTGAATTCAAAAATAACTCAAACATTTTTGGTTCAATGTAATAATTAATGCAGTGTAAGTTTGTGTAAGAATTTATTGCATTAGAAAATTTATGATGCAGTTATCATAAGTAATGGCAGTAAACCTACTCGGGAGTAGGACACAGCCGTTGTTTTTCTCATATGAAGTTCCGCGATTCACGCATCCCCCAGAAGGCCACTTTTCTACCCCTCATTATTCTCTTTCTCACTACAGAATTCAATAAGAAAGTGTAGGTGCAGATAGAGACAGCTATACAATGAATTTGAACAATGTTCACTAGTGCGAAAGAGATAACAAAACAAGTAGACTAATGTAGTAATCGTCTTTTGTGATAAAAAGAGTTCAATAAGAAAAGATTCTTTTCAAGTATTATTCTTTTCATAGGGTCTTAAATGTAATTGTTTTAGAATTTTTAATAATCTGATAATGTGAATATAATTCTCGCGATGGAATTGCATATTTATGATGAAGATTTACGAAACTGTCGATAGTAGTACAAAAACAAAATTGGACGAATAGTGTATAAGATATGTGTTCTTGTTTGTGTTGAGCTAATAAGAATAATGTTATAAAACTTTGATGGGGTATATTGTTGATGTGAATGGGCGGCTGGGACATATCTAAATCTATTTGATCTAAACTCTGAAAGGCTAAAGATGAAGCTTCAATATTTCATGCAGAACGCGTTCATCGTCTAACAGACACGTGGATTCAAAAGAAAGTCATTCATCACAACTTAACGTGTCTTCTTCAATGTTCTATATAGGTTTTCTATTCAATTTCCTTTTGCGAAGACTTGTGGATTTCGCCCAAGACTGATTTATAGTTTTACATATAGAAATTAGTTACTCCAACATCTCGATAAGATTCGTTGCTTATATGGTCATTCAACATACAAAATCTGAGATACCTTATGCGGTTTCCAATTAGAACTAATGGGTATATTTGCACATACTGCAATGGATTTGAATTACTTTGGTTTTTCCACGAATAGATATATAGTCTGATACCCTTTTACCGTTAAGTGTAGGGTCTTTATTCATGCACGAACTTTGACCACTGTTTTTGTTTCTTGCACAAATTTTTGCTTCCTGCACTGTTTTTCCCTTGTTTTCCAGTATCTTCTCCACGATCACATCCCAATCTTCCCTTGGCCTACCTCGTTCCCTTTCCTCTTTTATTTTGGCTGTCCAGACTTTCTTCACCGGTCTCTTCTCATCCATTCTCACCAGATGTGTGAATAGATCATAAAAATAATTGTTTGTTCTTCTATATGCAAACGTTTAACTCAAAATTTGTGTGACGCATTTATTATATGTCTTACTCAAAATGTGTAATATTTAAGTTTTGTATTTATAAATTAAATGACAGTATTTTGGATGTTTGTTGAATGATTGATGAATTCTTCGATAACGATATGGTATGTTTGCGAAGAGTGGTACTTCGTTACGTTGTCTTTAGAGAAGGTAACATTTTCGTGCACATACTTAGACAATCATAAATCTACTATTTTTTTGTGAGAATCTATCTTTTCTTTTGTCATGCGACATAGAAGTATAATTCCTAGTCGTATTCGAGATATCTGGACGTTCTCTAGAATATTGATGACCCAGATGGATTTTTAATGTACGTTTAGATTTATGTGTTTGCGAATAATATTCGCTTATATTACAATTTTTATTTTTTTTATAAGAAGTATAAGTATTGTAATCACGAAAAATTTCGATCTTGAGATTTTAATGGAAATATACTTTTTGACCTTCCCTTAATCGTATGCGACTATTTTTGGAATAATTTGCGTCTGTGTGTGTGTGTGTGTAGAGCGCCTACAGCCTAAACGACTGAAGGTAAAATTATGAAACTTTAAACTTAAGTTGTGCATATTCCTGAGGTGTGCACCTCCTATTTTTGAAAAAAAATATTCAAACCGAAAATGTAAGTTTACCCTAGTAACTATTTGCGGTTACTGCAATTACTCAAAAATGGTTAAAGTTACGGAAAAATGGTTGGTAAAAAATTAAATTTATTAATATTTTGCATAACTTTTGTTTGAAAATTGTTTATTATTATTTATTATAGATAATATTTCGGTTCTTAATTGGAAAACATTTATTTTTATTTTTTGATAAAGTTAGTTTACAAAATAGGAATATTTTACAGTGTATGGAGTAGCCGATAGAAACTTGGCACGTTACTTTAGTGCTTGTCAAATTTCTTATGCAAATCCATCCCCTTTTACGCGAGATAGAGAGATTATCTATATAGAATGGAGATCAGATGGACGCTTGGTGATCCGGCTGAGGCAAGGAACCATTTTACTATAGTTTGCTGCTTGTGAACAAAGTGTTACCAGCAATCTAAAATTGCGGTTTTTTGACGTTTTCCCTATTTTCCCAAAACGATCATGTCTCTCTTCAGAATTATTCAAAAGTTTTGCTAGTTGCACGAAGAACTTTGAATCTTTACGATTTTGATAATTAATGGTATTTTTTACCAGCAAGCTTAGAGCAAAAAAAAAACCCATATTTATAATTTATTTTTAAATAATATGTTATTTCTAAATTGTAATATAAGCTATCAAATCAATAAATTATAATTGTCAAACAACTAAATTTAACAGTATCACTATTTATTTTAATAACAATTGTGATAAAATTTTATGTAAATAACAATTTCACGCATATAAATTGCATTTAGCAATTGTTTATTTTAACTTATGCATTTATTGCACTCGTGCATTAATATGAAGAGCTTAGTTAATTGTAATTGCAAATTGTTTATTAAATAGCGTTTCATATATTTTACTAACATAAATTATTAATTCGCATATTTTAATCATAATAAGGATCAGATTACTCAATTTTGTTACTAAACCAATATATTGACATTTTTCTTTTAGAAGACACCCTCATCTTCTATGATTGTTTTATTTCGTTAAGCCTGTCAATATACGCAATAAAAATATATATCCTCTCATAAATTTATCCCTTTTCCGTATTTATTTTTTTTAAGTGACATACGTTATTTATATATATATTTCGCAACTATACGAGAAAACTAATAAAGTATTTTTAAATGAGGCTGAGGTTTGTTCGATGTATTGGAAGATAAATATCAATTTGTCGCAAAGTCCCATTGTACAATAGAAATTACTAGTATAAACAACATTGAAGTAAAAACATCTGCGTGTAGCGTGTATAACAAGCAAACAACTACGTGATACGAATTTGTATAGGGAATTCGTGTCATATTGACAATATCCCTAAGGCACACCGTAGATATTTTTATATAGAACTTTAGTATATATGCATCGATTTACTCTAAATTTTCCAGGCTTCAAAACTAAACCTATCTTTCAAATATATAAAGTATTTTTACTCTTAAAAGTTACAATCTCCCAAACTTTAATATTTCTAGCAACACCTTATCAGACTCCCATATTTACTATTATATATATATTTTTAATATTTAACCCATTTATCATTTCGACTGACTTGTTTTGTTACAAATATATATTTTATTATGGTAGTTACATTTAATTTATTACTTGAATATTATTATATTTTAATGAAGAAGCTTTCGGCGAAGCTTTCAACAGTAACGAATTCTAGATAAATTTAATTATGCATGTTCTTTATATAAACATCGAGGATTGCCTTCGACTGAGCGAATTTAACTATTTGCTCGTCAGGTTTAAATTAAATATATCTGATAAATTGTTTGTTTCTGTCTAGACGCATTTTGGAATAAAATAAATAAATAATTAAAATTTAATTTTAGTAGCTGTAACAATAGCGATCATTTTCAATATCCGTCGGCACTCTATCTCGCGGCTTATGTAATAATTAAAGGATTAATTGTCAAAGTGTTAATTGGCATTTTTTGCTCGTTGCTACCGGGCGTGATAAGCGGGTATACGCCAAAGGGTAGTTATCCCGGTCAAAGAGATTAACCCAAGAAATTTTCTAATTAAATTTTTCACCATTTGTGTACATAACGTGATTCTCTTTTTTGATTGCAATTTATATTTGTGGTCATACGAATTGCAATCGATTATTGTTCGTAGTCAATTTATTTATCTGTCAATTTTCGATAACTAATACACTGGTTCAACATTTACAATTAAAGTAAAATATTCTACAATATGTACAATGAAGTACAAAATCTTTCTTTCTTGAAAAAAAAAATGTAAATTAAATATTTAACAGAGAAAAATCAGATGCCGAGCGACATCCGCTCCATTTAAAGTTAAAGTTAAATATTTAAAATAAAATGTGTGTTTTAGTAAATTATGATATGATTTGAAGAGTTGCTGATTATGTTGTAGCAGCGATAGATATATATATGGTTGAACGCACTTGAGAAATTAAGTTATCAGGTTGTACATACAAGTTAAGTTTCCAGACATCCGGTTCAACTCTCAAAGTATGCACTTGGGACCGGAGAAAACGATGTCGAAGAAGTTTGTTTTAGATTTCCTGCACTATTCATAGAAAATTTTACTGGTTAACTTAACTTTTTTTTGTATTTAAGTTTTACAGAAAATCTTTTATTGAAATTGAATACGAAATTATTTTTAAAATAAATTACTTGCCAACAATGGGTTACAGTAATATATTTATAAGTAAACGAAATAAAACGTATTTATCTATTTTATTATACTGAAAATTAATTTCTGTAAGATACTTTGAAACTTCTTTGACGAAATAAACCATAAGCTTAATTAGCTGGAAACTTATGAATCTAATCAAATAGTGAAGTAAGAGCGTATTAAGTAAATCCTTTGCCTAAATTTGGTGTAATCTATAGTGATTATGAATAAATGAAATTTCTTCTCATTTTACATCGTCTTGGAAATGTTTAGCATAGTAAATAAACTTATTGCGCGATTTGTGTGATACTCTGAAGTTAATTCAGTGGAAAGTTGTCTTAACTTCCAAAATGTTTCTAATGACGGCTGGGTGTTCTAATGGGAAATCTCTTCAAGAGAACGGGTGTTAGTGCATTAGTCTTCTTGTGGTTCGTTATCTCTTTCGCACACATGAATATAGTTCGTTCTCCGAGCTTAATTGGTTCCCTCTTTTTATTTTTCCTTATAGAATTTCACACTTAAGCGACTGTAAGTTACAATGAAAAATATAAAGCGGTTGCCTCATTACGTCTTCATTTCCAATTATAAATATAAAGTACATACATATCATTCTGGGATTAATTCTGATATATATGTACTTTTTTTTAATTTCTGTATAGACAAGGATTCATATTGAAACGATGTAAATGTTAATGTTGTTACATTTATGTATTAATAAACAATATATTTTAAAATATCAAAAACACATTAAACACTGTTATCTGAAATATTATAAAAATGTTGCGAGAAAATCTGCAAATTTAACGATATTTCACGTTTCAATTTTAAATATTTTGCTATCAGTTTTATAGCGTTAATGATGCCAACGCCTGTCAATATTCATACACTTCGCTTAAAATAAAATAGCAATATATTTTTCCAAATGCGTAGAATAAAGTAAACGACAAATATCCGTAAAGAAATTAAATACATATAATAATTTAAAAGTGCATATGATAAATTATTTTTTTAATAAACCAAAAACTATAATTTTTTTATTAAGACTACCATAGCAGTTTTCTACTATAGTATTATGTAGTTATCTACACAATTCTTTGCGTCCTTTGTGTGTAAAATGCAGCAACGCACATCGTTGTGTGCACAAATATCCTGCCTCACAATCACACGACAGACTGAGGAAGTGATTCCGCACAACTTTTCAGTAAATAAGATTTACAGGCTTCTTTGAATGCCTAGAAGAATATAGGAATGTAGTATGCTCTGAATAAACTGGTATAAAAGCGATTAACATGTAAATTTAGTAATATCCTGAATATTACGTTCTTACAAAGGACGAAGCAATGTTTATTTTCAACCAAACAGCGAATCGTTTCTATTAAAATTTCCTGTCTCGTTGTGCGTATATATTTCAGAAAATATTTACCCATTTTATAAGTAGACTTAGTCATTATTTTAAGTAGAGCACCATTAAGATTATAGTGTTAAATATGAAGTATTTATACCTACTAATCCTCTAAGATTGAGAAGATTAATGGATGAGAAAGCCACTTCATACAAGTACTCTAAATAAACACTATTAAGTCCTTCAAGATATTATCTAGGATGTTTTATATATATATTTATATTTATCCTTGTGGTCGATGAATACGTGTAGAAATAATAAATTTATGGAATGAATTCGTTGGAAAAGCAATTCAGGCAAATTTTCTTTGTCACCGGAAATTATTACTGAACACAAGTTAAAGAATGGGTTAGGTACCCTTTTCAGAATGGACAAATGTTTGCAAGCTATAGAAATTGCCATGATTGCTTTCCGATATGCTGCCCGTCTTTACGAAACAAGCCACTTTTGTACTGGTCTACCAGTCAATTAAACTGAAGTTATGATTTTTATTTGAGTTCTTAAACTCCAAATATAATAAAAAAAATATATATATATTAAATGTACATTTATAATTTGTTACAGAACAGATTAAAATCGTTTCGAAAATTTTTTTAATAACTTCGTAACAAAATTAAGTGGAAGAGCATTAAATATGAACAGGCGATTTTCTAAAATAACGCAATATTCCGTACTTAGATCGTCCCATTATAGTGTAATACCTATTACGAACATGCTGTGAAACAGCAAACAAAGGTTGGTTTCCCTACAGCTTTGCATTGATTAAACTTTCAATAGACGTCTGATACGCCACTCGAGCTTCTAAATACTCGCCTCTTTACCCTTTCATCATATCAACGGCAACTTTAAGCTAATGTGAAAATACTTAGTATCATATGCTTTGATCAGAACTCGACAAGTTTGATTCATCTCGATTTTTAAAGTTCCAGTGGATAACCGTAACAAATGCCACTGGCATAAATGGCTAAGTGCTCGTTCGGTAAACAGAATATGCGGCTCACCTCAACGTCACACTCTAAATCTACAACCTAAATCACATAACAAAACGTCCCCACATGTATAGTACACTATACCCCCATTCCACCTAAACAGGGTTGTTCCGGTTCCGGAAGCTCACTTGTTAAACAATTGTGACAACCGGCGAAACAGTTGACAACTATACTAATTTAGAAACATATACAGGTATAACGAAAACATTTGGCTAGGCTTCGGAAGGAAATGACACCAGGATATATAATTACTTCACTTTCAATGGGACCTGAGGGTCTAAATGTTTGTAATAAAATATTTAACTATTTTATTTTACTGTAAGATACGCATTTAGGACTAAATACACAATGGCTCTATTATTTCACTAAAACGCACCAACTCATAAGTAATAACTCGACATAGATACAGATTGAAAGACATTCTAGTAGTTTTTATTTAATGTAATACTATAATGTATTTATTTTTATAAATTTAAAACAATCGAATGTTGCTTGCCCAAATTTGAAGAAAAGGGCAAAAAATAGAGGGACCAGTCTAGCAAACAAATTCAATGCAGGTGCGAGTAACCATTTAACAGTTTAATATTTAATAAAGAGCTGTTTACTTAGGTGAATCTTCGTGGATCTGCATAACGTGCAAATGATTATACGGATAACATGAAGGGCCTCGTATTTTGAGAAAATTCTCTGTAAAAGGTAAGAAGCACTATAGTGCTCATATGGAAGAACAATTACTGATTATAGCTGGTAAACTCTGATATAGCGTTGTCGACTGATATCATATGTCGAAATTTATTTTATTATATTAAATATGAAGAATATCGAAATTTATTAAATTTGTAGGACAACAATTAAAGAAGAAATCGTATGCGTATCCGAGGCTGTAGTATAGGGTAGTAAATTATATTATCGAATGAAATGATTTTTCAGGATTTATCAGAGAAATAGGTAGTTGTAAGCTCTGGCAGGCTTGAGGGCACCAAGGCGGTGTAACCGTGATGGATTCCAACAATTATTTAGCGGTATTCGCCGGGGAAATAACTAGCAACGAGCACGTACATGTCCTGCTCGTTTTGTCGTTTCATGAATTCTGCGTCGTATTTTAATTAAATGTGCTGTTCTGCTCTGCGTTGCTGTGCGTTCGTCATCACTATTGATTCGGGTGAAAGGCAATTTTTTTTCTAAACGCTTATTCATTTGGAATGCATAAAAATTGTATACAAAGAGATTTTTCCGTATGGTCAATTTTTCACAGAGACTGCTTACTTTAAAGTTATGGATTGATCAGGCGTTTGACTCCTAAACGCACTTTCCCATGCGATGACATAATTGAATGCAACAGTTCATATGTAAGCTGGCTTCTTAGTTCAAATACATATATACGACATACAGTTTCGTAATAAACAATATGTATCGGCTCGATTCAGGGAAGGTCAAAAGGTATATATCCGTTAAAATCACGAAGTTATAAAAAAGTAATATATTAATATTACTTTTTTATTATTTTGTGTTTTTAACAGATATATACCTTTTGGCCTGAAAAATAATAAATTTATCCATGTACGAAATAGAGTTGGTTGACAATGTCATCGTGTAGCCAATAGCTCAGGTTCCAGAATCGATCAACGAATCTCTTTGGCATATCTCTTTCACGCAGAGTCTACTGGTGAGAACCAGCACCCACGAAGTTTCTGATAGAACGACTGTCGGACCCGACTGAATACCTTCCCTTATAGCTGGTGATATTTTACCAGTTTCAAATCTATGTTGCATAGACAACGTACACCTATCTATTTTTGATGTCAATATAAATGAGGATATTTTCTGAAACTTGAATGGCATAAAATCGTGAAAAGTATGACTAAAGGATGAATTTCAACACACGCTGCGTGTATTATATATATATAACATATTATTTAAAGAATCATTGAAAATTTATTAGAAAATCTATTTGATTTTTATTTGTCTATTTTTATAAATTTTATTAAATATATACAAAATCAAGGACGAATTTTTTTTTTATTATTTCCCTATTTTGTCCTCCGAGTTATCTAAGAAAATCATGAACATATAAGAAATATTTAAATAAGACTTCATTGATCTTCTGATACAGAGACTACAACACAGATGGCTATAAGAGCCACATCGGGATTGATTCCCAAATTTAGTAAATATTTCAAACCACAGATGGCGCCAAGCATATCATCTGAAAAGCTTCTGAGATTTTAATATTTTTTTAAATTTCTTTTGAAATCATTTTTATTATTATTACTCATATAGAAATTCAAACAGACGTCAATAAGATAAATGCAAAATATATTAATTGAAATAAATATATTGACCACATAAATTTGTATTAAAATAAATTTTAATTTAAAACGGAAGCGGTGTTTTTATTTATAATAATTTAAAAGTAATATAATTTTTTTCGCTATAACTAATAATTTTGTTTGAGAAAATGTACATGGAGTGTATGGTGCAATTTAAGTTAATTATTAAACAAAATATGAATTGGTCTTATAATAATTGCAATATTGAAATGAAATTTACATATATACTGAACTATTATTATAAATTTCGATCATTAAAAGTGAAATTGTAATAATTGATTGCAAAATTTATTACCAAAGAATTTATTTATTAATTTCTATGAAAAAATGTTATATTATCGTATATTTCCTTACTCTTATCAAAAGTGTGGTAATTTCAAGTTGTCCACAATATCCGGAATATTTTATGTATTAACTATTTTTAACTGCCCAAGTACAAATTCCAAACAGTAAGTTAAAATTGCTCATGGTGTACGTTTACAGATAAATATTCCAATATTTTTTTAAATTCTTGAATTAGTTTTGAATTTATATATATATTGAATTAGTCAGGCAATTAGTGAATATTGTTATATATTGAGTGTTATTCTTTTAATTCAAACTTTAAAATGAATATTTACATTTTCATTTTATTACTATTTACATACGTAAATGGAAAAATATCAATTAGTCCGTGTCCGAAAATTTTTCAATACAGATTTAATGGTATTAATGACTTCGCAACTATAATCATCCCGAATCCTGGACCAGGCCCTGTCCAATTAGATGTCTTGTTGTCTGTTCGGCGGAAATATGCAGTAAGAATTAATATTATATGATAAGCTTTTCTTGTATTTTCTTATATCGAATTTATTTACTAATCTTCAGGTTTAATATTTATTCAATTTGAATTGTAAGTAGAATTTCAAGAATTGTGGATTGATTTCTCTTACAGTAGTAAAAGAAATTAAACGCTAGACTATGAATACAGTAGTATTCATAATCAAGCGTTTAATTTTAGACCAAAACTAAAATTATAATCTTATGTAGTAGTATATGAATAAAAAGCGCATGGAAATTTAGTAATACTTTAGCATAGGTTTATTTTCTTTATGAATACGCGCTACATTTAATTTCTAAAAAATTCTGAATGTATTAGATTAAAAATACTAAATACAAATACTAAATTTTAGAACTCAGGAGGCCTATTACACCTTACTAAATCGGAAGAAGAGTCTATAAATGATATATTATCTGGACGTCAAGTAGAATATACTCTTAAGTTTCCTAGGTCTCAAATAAAGCCTTACCTTACAACAATAAAGTTAAATGGTTTGCCAATATGTGTTGGAGGTCATCGTAAGTATACCTGAACTAAATATGTTGTACATGAAAAATCTTTGAAAATATATAAAATTTTAGATTACAAAGATGATTTAATCTGGATCAAAGATAAATTTACGTACGACAACAATCAAAAACCAAAAGAAAGGACTCTTTATGAGAAACCCAATTTGATTGCCCAACCAATATACGAACCACGGAAAACAAAGTTTAAATTTTCGAAGACATGTGGCATAAGCAAAGTCAAACTGCAATTTAATCCAGTGCACACTATTATTGGAGGCTCTCCTGTTCTACCTGGAGAATACCCATGGCTGGTTTTATTGAATCATATAATTGGAAATAGAAAAGTACGGAAGTGTGGTGGTACTCTAGTATCGGATAGACATGTTATAACAGCCGCTCATTGTGTACTAACGGATAAGATTTATTTGGAACTGGGATTACATGAAATTGAAGACTTTAGAGGAATAAGTGTCATGGGACGAAATGTCTCGAAAATCCATATGCATCCAGACTATCGTAATATGACTGGAGATGGTGATATTGCCGTGCTAGAAATGAGGGAACCGGTTACATTTTCTGAACGAGTATGATTTAATATTTTCAAGGATTACAATTAAAAAAATTTTTCTTTATTGAAATGGTGCTTGGCACTTGATAAACATCATTTATCAGGATGAAATAAAATGAGCACACTTAGTATGCATTTCTTATAATTTCGACGCATTTGGCCTGTTAAGTCATTTTCAGTCCTGAAAATGATCTAAAAGTGGAACTTATACCAAGTGCACATAATTTATTTGATTCTGATTAAAATATAATTTTACGAAAATAATTTTTTGTTAGTTAAGTTTGATTGAAATTTTAATTTTTTTTTTTTTCATTTGTAAAATTTGATGTGTTGAAGGAGTTTGTATTGAAATATTTGTTAGATTATGCCCGCCTGCATTTGGCCTTATGATCGTGATGTTTACCACGAACGAGGTTACGTTGTAGGATGGGGAGTAAATGAGACAAATGGGGGCTTTACTGAAACTCCAACTCAAGCAGCCGTAGGCATAATGGACCAAACAATGTGCAGGAATCATGTTCTTTTTAAAAATATAACATCAGATATCACATTTTGTGCAGGTTAGAGAATTAACACCAGAAATCTGATTATTATTATTTCCGACTATTTGAGTATATAAATATATAAAATGATTACTTCAATCAATTAGTTTAGCAATCATTTGATATTCAGGTGGAGATCGAAAAGGGCCATGCGTTGGAGATTCCGGTAGTGGAATGTATTACAAATATGAAGAAAAATGGTATTTACGAGGAGTTATATCAATATCTATATCCCAAGGAGGAGGATCGTGTGATGTTACTCAGAGTTCAGTCTTTGCAGATATAGCAAAATTATTAACATGGATCAAAATGTATATTGATTAAACGTTTTAACTAATTTATAACATTTATAATATATTTGGTAGTTAAACGCCTGTAGATTATTTACTTTGTTATAATGCTTAATGCAGTCGTAATATAAAAAAGATATTTATGAATAAATAGCACCCATATTAGCAGCGAAGCAAATTGCTTTTTCTGTAGTACAGGAACGGTGAACGTGTGAAATGAAAATGGAGTTTTCAGCATTCATTTTAATTAGTATCACACTGATTCTCCAATTTTGTATGAAAATACCAACAGCCAAAAAGCTACATGACGTCTGAACTCTTCATCAACGAAATGTTCCTTTGACAAATAAGTCTGGGGGAGAGTACAATTTAGCGACATAATTCCTGTTGACTTTCGCACCGACTTTAACTTGTACACTAACAATAATGATCATTTCAACCAACGAACATCTCTATTATTAAACCATTCTAAAGATTTTCATGTCTAATTCATATTTCGCAACTTAAAAGAAACGTAATAAAATATTTAAATTTATTTTTAAATGAAATATCTCATGAATATATTCAAGACCGCAAAACTACTTAGATGTTTTATTAAACTATTTTAGAATAGGAAACTACATTTATAAGTAGTACACGTACCGCTTCTTTTTTTTCGTTTACACGATTATTTTGAGATAAATATTACTGTAGTCCTTCCTTATCTTACAAGGAATAAAATATATGTATGTTATAGTTACGAGAATAAAATTGTAATAATTATTATTTAAAAAGTGTAATAAAAATGAATTTCTGATATTAATAGTGGAATAAAACGAAGTTGCTTACAAAATGCAAATATTTACATTCAGGCATGGATCGAAGTCAACATAAAGTTTGCTTCGACAAAAGTTTCAATGCAAGCAAGTTTATAGTTCAAATATCTCACGGCTCTTTGCTATATGTACTTTCAACTTCTTGACCTGCATATATTTTATATATATATATAAATTGAAATGAGATAAATGATGTGGTGTAAAAATTGAAAAGAACATTTTATAGCTAACGCATAATATGTAATATTTTGATTTGAGAAAATCCCAAAGGAATAAACGCGATTCAGTGAACTCCCATGTACTCCATTGGGATCAGAGCTTATGGCGCTTGTGCAGCTTTTCACATCCACATTATTTCGATTGTTTATTGAAGAGTAGGGAAATGATTGTTTGATCTATCACAAAAGCGTCACAAATTATATAGCTGCAACGATTTGTTTTAACGTGAATTTAATAATATTCCAAATTACTTATTACGTATAAAAAATTTTTTAAAAGGCATAAAAACTAATGGAAATCATTCTTATGTCAAAAATGCAAGCAGTATTTGCCAGTTTTTTTTTTTTCTCAAGTCTTGTTATAATGTTTTTGGATACACTCCAAGTATTTATCGAACATGTATCTTGGAACTGGTTCAACATTGTATTTGGAGTGTGACGTTTTCCGTTTCAGCGTTAAATAAAATCAAATTTTCGAAATCAAACTCAATTTTATTTGCATTAAAAAATATAAGCAATCCTAGCGATTATTCCTTTTGCCAAGTAAACGTTTTCGTTTCTTAAAACAATTCTAATAATTTCTAATAGAAAATGATTATTTTTAAATTTATGTATTCAATGAATCGGAAAATTTAATTGTGAAAGGACAATTTGGAATATTGCGCAAACAATATATTCAGATTTATAATTTCAATATGTTACAAATCTGTTTAAATTTAAATATCTGTCAATTGATGAAGTTGCATTATTTACAAATACGGAAAAATACGTTATATTTAATCACTCGAAATTGTGTTACAATATGAACAATACATTTATGCTCCACATATTTTATGCTGTTTATTGCCAAATTTTTATTTGTTTCATATAATATCCATAACAATAAATAAAATATAAATTCTCTAATAACATTGTTATATTAATAAAGTCATTCTACGAATAATTGGCAATTGGAAATTCATGATCTATATTTCTGTTGACTTTGGTAATAATTTAAAACAAATCCAACTTATTTGACTAAATGTTTGAAATTACGATTGGGATAAACCACTACTATATAGTGTTTTGGTTGGAAAACGGGAGAATTCCCTTTGGTTTCCGATATCACTGTGCTGCTACCAAACTAACTAAATATTCCGACCCTAAAAGCAACTTCTAGTCGAATTACTCTATCGTTATTTGCATCTAATAAGCATATAGTTGCAATTATTATTTTAAAATAAAATAATATTAAACATCCATATAGTTACCAACATATAATTTAATTTAAGTAACTAAGGGTGGAATAAATTTTACTAGTATTCCATAATTGTTCCCCAATCTTCAGGGTCGAGATATTAAATCAGGTTTGAATTAGCAGTTGTTTGAATTTGTATAGGAATGTACTATTAGTTTCTGCAGCGAAGATATTCAGTTTGCTATTCCCAACAACGCGGTAGGGATTATAATGATCCGCTGCATTATAGGTTTACTTAGTAATAGGGTTCTTAATTAGCAATCATCTCTGCTTATTTGAGGTTGTTTGCTTTTAGATTTTATTGATATTAGGTATAGAAATGGTCGCAAGCATATCTATTCCTAGTCATTGCATCCCAGATTCCAGTTAATATATATATGTGTGTGTGTGTGTGTGTATTTTAGAAGAAATATACAATTTCGAGACATCGTATTACAATTATTAATTAAATATAGCTTTGAAGATTGCAGAAAGTTTTTCCTTTCAAGTTTTTCAGGAAAAAGAGTGGGACTGCCGACGGGTTGTGTTCACGGATCGATGTGGTGAATTGCGAAATATCCCCCAGGATCAACAGACACTTGCTGCAGCAGTAGGGCACGGCAGAGGCCAGGAAAGACTAGTTGATGGACTGGGACTTTTATGGAGCCATCGGGTAGTGTAGGATGCGAACACTTCTCGTGATATTCTAGATTTGTGTGTTTGTTCAAACGAATCGAATTGTTTAGAATTATAATTTCGTTTTCAAATAAAATAAATCCCATTTTTTTACTATAATCGTGGAATGTTTCATACATATTGGTAAAAATAGAAAATGTTTGGAACAAAAAGTAAAAAATTGCATGTTAGTGTAACATGCATGCCAACAGTACTGAAATATGTCTGGCATATTAAAATTAAATTATCTTTGTATTCCCATGACAAATTACATCTCGCCTGTTGCATTAATTACATTTTACCTTATTTATTTCTCTATGGACCATGAAGTACCTACTTCTGTGGAAAATACTGACTTTCCTATGCTTTTTTTTTTAAGTAAATAGTTTATTACGCAAATAAAGCAACCAAACATAGTGAATTTAATATTATACAATTGTCTAGTAATATTTATTTGTTACCTATGTGTATGCATGTATTGAATGAGTATTTTAATGGAATGGAGCACGAAATTAAAATCATTTGAATATTAGGTCAAACTTTGTTTTTTATCGTTCGGAAATTTAGCTGTATGTAACGTGATTCCTCATAAATTTATTATAAAAATGTGCATGTTGCGTGTGTTGGCCAGAGACATATTATATAGATAAGATAAACGTAATCATTATTATAGTTGTAAAAAAAAATGATCTATTATATATTTAACAAAAACATAATCTCTGAATCTATCTAGTTCGCGATGCTGCTGAATATTTTACAATAAATCATATATGAGGACTCAAATAAAAAACAAAATTTGTTTGAAGTAACATTTTATGCTACTCAATTTAATAAATACAAATAATATATTATTTGATTATCACAATTAATGTACAACGAAATGCAATTTATATAAATTGTTAAAGATAAGAATCGCAATTGGTACATTTCTGATGCATATGTCAATAAATAAATTTGACAAAACTTTCATTTCTGTTTGAAATGTGTTATTGTCGGCACTTGCAACGGGCAATCAAATTAATGTGTCCATGGAATTTATTCCTTTCATGTACGACTACATGGATTAGATCTACAGAAAAAGTGTCCGCGTTTTTCATGCCATTGATTTAGGAAGTTGTTAGCTTTAAATTGAGAAACGCTTTGCGGAAATAATTCTCCTTGTAAAATTTGTTTGCTTCGGTATCCGAATGCAGAATCTAGCATTTTATCTTGATTGTATGTAAATTGATGACTTTGTAAACGGTAAAGCACTTTAATTTTAACTGTTACGTTGACTAAAAGGATTTACATAGATGATGTAAAATGGACTAAAAATTTTCACACATAAAATAAATGATTGAAAATCAGTAGAATTCCATACAAATCATCAACTACCTCAACATAAGGTCAAGTATAAATTTATTTACGAATATACCACATTAAAATTATTATTTGTCATATAAGTTAAGTACGAATTATAATTGAACACAACAAGCATTTGTTAAGCTACCTGTCCCAATATATCATACCTGTTACACTCATGCTACTTTCGTGCTTTTAGCCTCTCCTTAAGTTAAGCTTTGCAACATAATCTTATAACTGTCAACAAAGTATATATTTACTGCTACATACAATTTTCGGTTTCTAACAAAATTCATGCTATGAAAACTTAAATAATTTACATCTATGATGTGTTTGCTACTCTTTATCTAAATAATTCAATGATATTTATTACCTTAACTTAAATTTTGTTGACTAAACCCAAAATATGATTAAAAGCAAAGCGTATCTTGCAACTTTATGTTTTTTATATATGGAGGATTAGTAGTCTGTTTAATATGTTTGTATATTAATAATAATAATATCTCGATAATAATTAATAATTTAATGAAGAAACCTGCATGAATGTGTGAAGTAATTAATTTGTAAGCTTTAAATAAATGAAATTCAATTCGACGTGTGCATACAGCATCACTGTAGGTGATAATAACGCATTGAAATGCAGTGCAGACTGTATTTACAGAGTATTGCAATATTCGGGCTGTCAGGTGCAACAAACAAAGTCTGGACTGAATTCAAACAGAGATAGAATACTATAGGGGTATTTGCGACGAGTTGGTAGACTATGCATATGTCTGCATGAGTGAGAGCTAGATGTGTCCGATACGAAACACAGATATTAACTAGAACTTGGGTGAATATGCAGACTTGAATAATATGTATACGTTTACTCAACATAATTGCTTAGGAGTTTATAGATTACTATAGATCATAGAGAACTATAATAAACTCCACATAAACGTAGTTCATGATCTGAGAGGGGAAGAAAAATTACACTAAAATTGAAAAATCACCAAAATAACATGTTGTTGATATTATTCCAATATTTGAGAAAAGTTTATCGGAAGTCGCTGGGATTTCAACCCAGAATACTCGATTTGTTACTTTATCACTTGAGCCACGCTATCTATAGCAGCCCTATAAATTGCTAGTAGATGTATTTTTTATATTATTAGATATTATTTTGGAATTATTTTTAAATATTTGTGTATCAGTGTGAGAGAAAATAAAAAGAAATAAATTCGTATAAAAGACCTATAACATCCAAAGAAGACATGGGTGTCAGGACAAGCCTGTGTGTACCCGCAGGCGTCCTCGGTTGAACCGGGCGATCGATGAATCTCCTTGCCTTGCGCCAGCCAACTCCCCAGAAACACTACCGAAACCCGGATCGTATTATTATGATTATGATCATTATAAAACCGTGCATAACTGTGTGGAATCTGGAAAATGGGTGACATTATCACACCTTTTTATACGCTTGTGCATACCTTCGTATCATTAACATGTATACTTAGTACGTAAAATGAAGCAATAAATCGTCAATAAAAACTTTTTTAAAACAAATTTATATTTTATTTCTAGATACCTTTATTGGTATTACACAGTAAACAAAATATACCATTTTATCCACACATGCTTTTGTGTACTCATATATAGTCGTAGTCAGATTATCATTTATTTATGTACTAACTCATTTTTTAACTTAGAGCAACATACAAAGCATAAATAAAGCAAAAGGTGACTTTAGCTTTTTCAGTCGTGCTTTATCTGTATTTTGAATTTACAGTAACTAATTTTATTTAAGCTTCACAAATTCTTCTACAGCATAAACATATATTTTGATTTAAGAGATATTTTAAAAATGACCAGTAAATATTATATTTTATTCATTTATTAGATTATAAAATATCTATAGATTTAAAGCATTCATAAAAAATATGAATTGGCTCAAATATCAGCCAAATAATACAATATTTATTCATTGGCAAAAAGGTCTGATTTATCATTTAATAAACATAAAACGAGTAATATACTGGTACTACGTATTAATCATGTTTTTCACTTAAAAATAATAAAACGAAATCGAACTTGTTGATCATATTTATCCGTGCTTGTAGTGTCGATAAAAGCATAGACAAAGCTAAGGAATTTAATTTATCTTGTATACGAGAATTGCACAGTTTCAGTTATTTGATCTGAAATATTTCAGGATGTTCAAAATTGCTTCATAATAAAAATAAACACGTTATTGATTTTCATATCTGTACATTTAAAACTTTACTATTTACTGTCTGCTTATACATAAATGTATGCTCTGAGTATTATAGAAATGATAATAGATTTAAAAAAATAATACAATTTTCCAACAAAATGAATAAATATAAAAATTAAATTAACACTTTCGTTAGTGGGCACTTGGTGAAACATTTTTCAATATTTATAGAAATGATAAGGCACATGATAAGTTTCACAATTGGATATATTTACGTTCTACAATTATTTCAACCTTTCGGTCATCATCAGGAACTCTTGATGATGTCCGAAAAGTTGAAACAATTATAGAACGTAAATATATACTATTGTGAAACTTATCAAGTGCCTTATCATTTCTATAAATAAATATAAAAATATTTAATGCCAGCCCATCTGCTCGACTCGAAATATATTTAAATTTATTCTGCTTGAATGTTATTATAATTTCCTCTCCAGTCGTATTTTATTTAAAACAATACTTCAATGTTAATATGAACGCAAACAAGTTAACAAACAAAAATGCTTTTGATGTACCAAAAGAATTTCGAAATTGAAATATTCCAAGTTGGACATTTTCACAGATAACTATATGTAAATATATTTAGATTGTTATTTCAAAGCATTAATTTATAATTTAAAAATTGCTAGAATGTAAATGTATTTGTATATTTTATGTAGTGTTACATGAAGCCAGCAGATAACATTTAGATATATCTAAGTCCAAACAGGGAAACCTGAAACTTCAGAGCATATTTGTTTATCGCGAAGGCTATGTGAAAATTTATTACTAACGATAAAAAACAACTGCGATCCACTTTGAATCACTTTCGCTTTTATTTTTATGTGAAAAGCATTCTACTCGATAAACTTAAAATTAGTTTTCTTCTTCAAAGTCTATATGAACAGAATGTTCGCTTAACCATTCTGATGGAACGGCCATCATAAGTCAGTATGTTAAATATCTATAATCAGTCAGTATTTATCTTCACAGCTCATTGCCAAAATCATTTTACGAAGAATAGGAAATATATCAAAATGTACGTTATAAAAAAAATGTGTACATAAAAATATATTAGACTAATTAACAGCTAAATTAAAATATTCTAAAGTGTCGGGAAATAAGAGTAAATTACGTGAGAATTTTCTTAATACAATAAACTAAACGTCGTTTGATATAATTGTCGTTTATTTTTGGTCCATTGATTCAGCTATAATTCTCATTAGCTGGTTCTCTTTGACAAAAAAAAAAATGAAAACTCCACAATTGTTTGATTAGTTAGAAACGGGTTGCAAAATTACCATATTTCCTTTTGTTTCAATTTAATTGGCTTTCGACGATGAATGCTTATGATGTTCGATTCTGCGTAAATACATAAATGCAAAATAAACAGGATTTTCATGAACGAGCCGTTTTTTTAAGGTATTTCCATACTATTTGATAACTCAAAAATATTTGAGGCCACACATACATTTTGATACGCAAAATAGCATAAATAGCAATAGCATTAATATAATTTCATTTTTCGAATGATAAATCATACATTATCTTCTAGATAATTAATGCAAAATATACAATTAACATATATTACGCAAAAGTTAATGTAGAATAAAGTAAATTGAAATATATATTTTACTGTTGTAGTCTATTTAATAAATAATAAAACATGTATTAAATACTTGATAATTCCATATAAATTGTATTTATGAGGCAAACAATAAAATTGCAAATGAATAATATAGTAAATTATGTGTTATTTTCATTGGATTATACTACAAATTGAATATGGTGTTTGCAGTGGTGAATTAAATACTAAATTAGCGATATTTTTTATTTAGTCGCTATTTTAGTTACATTTATTAACTTTATGGTAAAACATGTTTGTTTTAATTTACATGTAAAATGTTCCGGTGAAAAAAACAACTACAACTTTATATGGAAAATAAGATTTGTTTATTACGTATTTTTAATAAAAAATGTCTATGTAGCTCAATATACAAATAAAATAATGAAAAATTCTATATAGTTTCCGTGTCCCAGTTTTTTTTTTTTTAGTTATGTTTGGTTCGTTGGAATTTGTAAAGGTGAAGAAGACAATGCGATACCTACATGTGCAAGTACTTTTCAGAGTGTGAAAGACATACTGTTGACACAAGAGGGAAGCCTTCGTCCGAGAGTCCTTTATGAGTTTGCAGAGTGTGCATTCTGACGGAACAATAACAGCTTTGATTTCGTATGGTGTATATGTATATCTTGTCGATGTTCCAACTAACAACGACAGTCTTTTTTTCATTCGCTTGAAGCTCTTTTCAAATCATATAGACGCATAAAAAATTAATAATATTTAATAATATGTTCGAGATTTTCAAATATTAAATGTATTCGTCGCATTTGAATGAGATTCGTAAACAATTTACAATCGTCGATATAATTATAATGTGATGGAATCAGTTTATAGTAAACGGACAATCAGAATGTCTCTCATTAGGATTAACAGTGCGTTAGTATCATATGTATTCTCGAACAGATTTAACGGGCAGGCGGTATCTCGTTGTTAATTATGAACATTGTACTATAGCGTAATTGAATTAATTAAACTCACTTATTCATGTGTGCCGGATTTTGCAATCATGAGTGTCCAACTATATGTTTTATAGTTATTCCAATCGCATATTCCTATTTTGCGTATTGTTTTATATAATTGCATTCTCGGTACTGTCTAAACAGCTTTATTATTCCCTTTGAAATATTCAAAAATATTGTGGACGAATTGCTGTAAATTTGTTAAAATTGTTTGAATATATTTCAGTTTAAGGATCCCGTTTTTGCGATTAAGTATTCTACTTTCGTATTTTCGGGTGTAACATTTCTATTTATATCCTGAAAACTGATTGATGTCAGTTCATCTTACGTGGTGGGTTCTAGAACGACGCTGTCAAGCCTATCACATCTCTGGTGGCTTACCAAATTACATTTCTAGTGTGTATGACAAAAACATGAAAAGATAGAAAGCAGATCTATATGGTATTCTATAACGCAAACTCGTTACGAAATGAATTTTCAAACGAATCGCTCTTTTCCCAAGACCCTACCACCAATCCGATTACGAACGAATATAGGTTTATTATTCAATAAAACAAGCAATATTTTACTTAAAATGTGGTACAATGTATAATTTAGTTTATTTTTATTTGAAATTTAATACTATAAAACAACCAAAATTTAACTTTTTTTATAAGATTTTAATCTGATAGTCTCTACTATCGCGATGTATCATCGCGTCATGAAGGATGAAACGCGTAATTTGTAAGGATGCTAGGTAATAAAGAGACATTTCATTTTTAATAAAAGCACAAAAATTAGATGATAAACGCGAATTGGGCGTTCGTGACTGAAGTGGGCAACCATAGCAACGAACACCGTGCGTGAGATCACTGGCACTGTATCCACTTATCAGAGTTGTGCTCTGTCAAAAAAAATTAATTAACAAAGAGCGCAACAAACCCTTTCATTACTGAACCATAAAACAACACCCTTCGTTATAAACGCGTGACATTGATGTCATAGGATTATTCTTTTGACACCTTTTTTGTCAGATTTACTGTTAAAATATATGCTTTCAAATACTTTAAGTTTCTTTGCACAAAAAAAAAAAAACACATAAAACTGGTATTACTTTTTAAGTAATTAATCAGCTTATATTGTGAATGAATATTCATAAGGTATTAATATACAAAATGATAATTTCGATTGAGTTATTTTTAATATTTCTTTAAAAAGAAATTCTTTTAAAGCAGAAAATTAAAAATCAAACGAGCTCGTAGTATTCTAATGACGTAATTGAAAAAAGAAGCAACTTGAAGGGGCTATTAAGAACTTCTCCTGCAGCGTAATTAGAGACCAAGAAATATTTTCCAAAGATCATTATATGCTCAGAGATGCAAAACCTAAAGTGGTTTCATAAAATCATTTTCAATATTTTCCTGTTTGACTAATTTGTCACAATTTTACTTTTGCATTATGTAACTATTCAAAATAAATATTAAACCAAAATAAAGGGTAATTATTAAATATGTATATATTCGGTGATGATGTAATAAATAATCTAATTATTGACAATTAAAAAAAATTAATTATTCATTTTAAATATGCATAATAAATCTGGAACTCAACAATTAATCGTTATGTGATGTCAATACAGTAATGTAAATGTTACTCCTGATCTGACAAAAAAAAACGGACAAGAGACGACTGCAATTAGGAGCAAAAACCATGAACATTTCTATTTACACTTAAAATGGAATTTCTACATTACAAGCGTTATATTTTTTGCCATTTTCACTGTAGACCATTTTTCTTTCATTGTACAAAAAGTGATCCAAGCGGTATTTACGATTACTTTTAAACCACCAAATTCAATTCCACCAGTGCGTTATAGGTAAAAAGAAATGTTCATGATATAAAAAACTGTTTGTACAATATTTCAAAAATTATTATTTTTTTTTTAAATTTTGGTCATATTATTTTTTTTGAAACAGCTTCCAAATTATTTATTATTTTCACCCGTATTGTGTGCGTGGAAAAAGTGTTAACGTGAAAAATTCGTTATACTCGGTAAAAATTCAGAAGAATGCAAAAATAAACTTTTTTTTTTAACAGGAATAAGTTCAAACATTTATAGGTTTTATTTAACCTGCATTCTTATTTTTGTTTTTGCTATTATTGTGTTTTTAATATGAATTATGTATGTTTTCCTAAATTCCTTTAAGCACGCATTTTTGAAAATATTGCATAAATATAAATTGAGAAGACATACATTATTTTGTAAACGCTACAATAAATTTTTGTTTTGTTTTCGTTAATAAATAATATGAATGTTAATTGTGAGTCAAGTTCTTTCGCCTGTTCTTGGCATTAGACTTGATTGCTCAAATTGGCACTTCATATCTATGATTGCTTGCCATTTTCACGATGTTTTCATTATAGATAATAATATGTTGTACTAGCTATTGGTTTAGTATTTTGTGTTTAGGTCAAATTACAAATAAAAATATTTGCTATGATTTTTATTTAAAAAAATAGTACTATATTCCTATGGAATTTGTCTTCCATGTCCATAAGTTCACGTATTTTCCATAAACTAGAAATAACTTGGTGTTGTTGCCATGTTACTTGTCATTAATGGAATTCTATTTACGCGATTGTCCCATAATGTTAGTTGCATTATGACATTCTGTAACCGATAAATTTACTCGCTAGGATAATTAATATTTGTATTCAGGACAAAGACATATGGTGACATGTTTCATTATTATTTTATATGTTCCTGTTTATGTAATAGATTCGATTATTATAGTGTATTGCTGAAGATAAACTCTTGTTTTGGATATTATATTTCATATTTGTATTTAATGCACATATTTCCAATTTGGGTGGTAATTTATTTTGTCAGCATTATTAGACGGATATATTCATGAATGAAATATATATGTCAAAATGAATAAAATTGTTGCAAGTTAGGAGTAAATAATATAAATATTAAAAATGTTATGGTGAATTAGAAAGGAAAAAAAAAACTATCGATAAATTATTTAAAGGTGCTTGGAGAATCTAAATTTATATGATTTAAATTGTGAAAGGCTAAAGATGAAGCCTCAATATTTCATGCAGAACGCGTTCATCGTCTGAAGGAATAGACACGTGGATTCAAAAGAAAGTCATTCATCACAACATAACATGTCTTATTCTGTGCCCCAGATATGGGTGCTCCATTCAATCTTCTTCGGCGGAGACTTGCGGCTTTCTGCAAAGACTGATTTATAGTTTTACATACAGAAATTAGTTAGCATTAGATTCTGATCTCGTTAATATCAGTTCTTCTGTTCATCGCTTTGATATAAGTACATATTTCAATTTGTGAATCAATAAATAATGTAGTGCGTCCCATATTTCGACCGATATACTTGCATCAAATATGAATGGTATTCTAGAGATATGCTTCATTATTAATGAAGATAAAGAAGTATATCCAGTGTATGTAAGGTAAATAGCGAGTACTTCTAGCAGCGGTATGGTTTGATTTATACCAACACTGAGTGGTACTTCGTCACGTTGTCTATAGAAACGATAGGATTTCCTCCGGTCGGCAAACTCGGTATTCCGCATTACTGACTGAACGCATCTCAACTATCATAAATCTATTTCTTGTGCTAACATAACGTTTTGTTTTGCTCCACGACGAAAAACATCGTTTAATTTCAGGCCGTATTCGAGCTAACTGGACGTTCCCTCGTATATTGATGACCAGGATGTATTTTTATGTTCTTTTAGATTTATACATGGGCGTTACTTGATACGACACTATAGTCTTGACTGCATAGGTTATTGATGTGCTTACATAAAGGATAATAACATACTTTTTTCCTTATTGAATTTAAAAACCGCTAAATAAAATTTAATCTTATATTTTCAAAAAAAGACAATCTTATAATAAAGTTTATATAGTTTTTAAGTCTTATAAGTCGACATATTACGATTACATTTATCGATAAAATTCAGTAATTTTGAATGTAAAACGCCTATTTTATGTTGAAAAAGCCGTCACTTTGAAGTATTCTTTTGTTTTTGAAAAAGAAAATGCGACATGATTACACTATGTGATTGCCTTTAGTTTTTAAATACAACATTAAATTCTATAGCTTATTTTATTTCGTAACGATGCCTTGTCATGCAATACTATAGTTTATTTTCTTTTTCAATGTACTATTAAATTAATATAAATAGTTATTTTGATAGAAACCCTCTTGCCGGAATATCTGATAAAAATGTCATATTTTAGCATTAATATGTAGTTTGTAGGACTTATTTTTCCAATTAAACAATAGATAATTATTCTTTTGTGAAAATATCTCGTTATGAAAACAATAACGCGCAAATATACGATAAACACGCCAATAAGGGCATTGACATTACTCTTAAAATATGATTTTTTTAAAAGAATTTTGTCTAGGTATTTGGTAAAATAAAATGAAATATCTAATTCATCGTGATAAAACTTTAGTAGTATTTAGTTTAATGTTAGTGATTATTAAATAATGTTAAGGATACCATTTGGATTAGGGATGGATAAATTATTGTTATTTATGTAACATTATAGGAAAATAATGGTTTTGTGCATAGGTAATTAACTAAATTCAACAGATTTAGAGTAACAGTTGTTGCATCAGTGGCGCAAATATTTGTTAAATACAATTCATGTGTTTGAAAACGTTATATGTTTATTTTAAATTTCATCATATATAACGTGGATAATAATTAGTCAATTCGTAATCATATAATATTTGTCACGTAAATAAAAAGCCGTGAAGTCTCATACTTCAGGATTGTATTTTAAAATTAATGAATTACAGAGTTTCTTGGAAATTGAAACATATAAGTTTGTAGATGCTTTATTTATATAAGATAGAAAATTATGTATATAATTTAATATCTTGAAATGAAATGTAAGTTGAAGAGTTTTAAATTTTGTATGCGTTAGAAATTACTTCGACAAATAATTTCATTTTCTTAAGAATATGCTTCGTTTTTTTGAAATGAACTTTATAAGAAGCACAACTTAAGCAATTATTCTTTTACTAGTTTTGATAAAAGTTTCAACTCTAATGTAATAAATATTTATAATTTTATGAAAAAGATAATTTAACTTTTACGAAAATTAGAATTTATATCGCAAAATTAGGGGTTGCAAAATATTTACAATGACGTACTGTAAAGCCTGAAGCGAAATTCGAAAATTTCAATCATTTTTAAAAAAATGAACCAAGTATTTCATAAGCGTTATTATTAATGGAGAGATATTGTGAAAATGATCGTTCACTTCATGGTATGATCATATTTCCCCAAGGATCAATTTTCTCAACTATGTTTGTAATTTAATAAACCAATATTGACTTATTTCATCCAGTGGAGAAAAATCGTTTTATATTTCTCAGTTTTTCGTTCTTTTATCCTGTCAATAAGTTTAATATGACGTATATATCTTTTGAATTAAATTTGTGCTGCACTACAACTTCATTATATGGGATTTGTTTCAAAATACATAATTTGCAAAACTCAAAGTGTATCAATATGCGATGAATATTATTATTATTACAAGACATTTGTTAACATTTAGATAAATTAAATATTAAAAGCACTATCTGATGGGTGCATAGGTTTACTATAGATAAATTCAAGCTAGTGTAGTATTTGTGAAAACAATCTGAAACAATTGTAGGATTTACTAGTAAATAATTAAATTCGTATGTGAGTGCATCTCAAGTTAAAGAGGGTAACAAGAGAAGCATAGAAGCAATCGTTTGGGTGGGTCAGGTCAGGCGTGGTTCTCTTGTGTAAAGCACAGTGCAATATAAATTCACAAAGTTTGCTCACATACTCGCTATCAAAACAGTCATCTATAATTCATACTTTAATTTCGACCTTTTTACTCCAGCTCCATCCACTACTGTTCAACAAGCCTGTTCTCGCATACTGATGATGGTTAAAACATTGAATTTTTGTTCTAATTTACCAATATACAAAAATTCATTGCACCTTATTTCAAGTTTCAAAAAAATTTTTCATATGAAAAACATTGCGTATAATAAACAAAACGATGTGAATTTCCAAAACGAAAATTGTTTAACATACCGGAAATTTATTGAACGTTATCTAAAGTCATTTCCTTATTAACGTTTATAGAATAACGAATTTAATTTCCTTCGTTATTTATAATATTCATGTATAGATTCGCAAGACGGAAATTGTGGTTTCGAATGAAAAGTTTCTATTTTTTGAAAACAAAACTGTGGAAACGTAAAATTCTATAATTTCCACATTTGTCGTTATGGGAATATGTGAGTCCATACTAAATACGTTATCAATATATAATGGTATTTTTTATTCGATATTCTACCAAGTCTATTGACTTGGTAATGGCGGTGTTGATGTCTCATAACCCGTGGAAAAGCGGTTTGCTTTACTGGATCACAGACAAGAACATCTGGGCACTGAACATGTACGTGATATGAATCTGTATCCACATCGCATTATTGACAACTCCGGAACACCATATACGCACCCAGTTACACAAATGCATCTGTAGCACTATTGTGCCTCAAATATAATAAATAAATATATTTTGCTATAACTTTAATTTTAATTAAATATATATGAAATTGTTTACATTACACAATTAGTTTACTTAGTAAATAATTTTGAGAATCTTGAAAGTTCTCTACCAGGGATATATTAGCATCGAGTTTTGTTACAATAATATTGATTTTATGTAGAGAACACACGAAACATAAGTTTTAGTATAGAAGACAAACAGGGTATATGCTGCTAAATATTTTCTTAAATTAGTATCTGTGTTGTACATGTTTACATTTTAAGTGGATAAAGACGGATTTGAAACTAATAAGCATACGCAAAGCTTTTATAGTTAAAATATCTCGGAGTATATGTTCACTATTTTTACTTTCTTATACGCAGCATAAGTAAGTATTGTAATCATGAAAAATTTCGATCTCGAGATTTTAACGGAAATATACGTTTTCATCTTCCCTGGAACGATTCCGACTAATTTTGGAATGACGTCCGTCTGTGTGTGTATATGTGTGCGTGTATGTATGTGTGTGTGTCTGTGTGTGTGAGCACAAACACACAAACACACAAACACACACACACACAGACACACACACACACATACACACAGATGGACGTTATTCCAAAAACAGTTGGAATCGATTCAGGGAAGGTCAAAACGTATATTTTCGTTAAAATTTCGAGATCGAAATTTTTCATGATCACAATACTTATACTTCGTATAAGAAAGTAAGTATCACATCCTCATTTAGAGTTGCAAGCGAATTGATTTGCAAGAGCCGACTTCCGGTTCCTCGTCTTGCACACGCGCACAAAATGTTTATGTTGTACTCAGCGCATTACAACAAACCGCGAATGTTCTAGTATATATTTAAATAAAATTAATATTGAATTTAATATGGTTCAAAAGTTCATAAGAGTCTAATTGCGCAATACGGATAATTGCTCTATATTTTAAAATGTTCATATACTAGTCTACATGATCCCGCACTATGTTGAAAAAATTATTCATAGCATTTTATATGCAGAGTAACGTTAAAACCGCACAACAATGACCGGCGGTGGTCACAGAACTGATTTCCCCAATATTATTCGTAGGGTTTTATTGCAAAAACCAGTAGTTTCTGAATAAAATCCTATCCCAACATAGGTGGGATGAGGATAGACATAGTCAAGTGGCAGGCGTCTTTAATAAATATTGGTTTCTGATTTTAATGTATTAACATGTATAGACTATCATCAAATTGTTGATATGCAACAACAATATTATTACTTGCGATAAATTATAAATTTTAATAAATAAATTTTTCTTTAAAGAGATAATTAATTTGAAAGATTTTTTCAAAGAATTATATATTTTCATCTGTGAGCCAATCAAGTATTCATTTGATTATTTCTTTAGTAAAACTCTATCACCATGCAACAAGCACACAACATAAACCAACAACTCTAACAAAATGTTTCTTTAAAGAGATAATTAATTTGAAAGATTTTTTACAGAATTATATATATTCATCTGTGATCCAATCAAGTATTCATTTGATTATTTCTTTAGTAAAGCTCTATCACCATGCAACAAGCACACAACATAAACCAACAACTCTAACAAACATTTTCTTTAAAGAGATAATTAATTTGAAAGAGTTTTTCACAGAATTATATATTTTCATCTGTGAGCCAATCAAGTATTCATTTGATTATTTCTTTAGTAAAGCTCTATCACCATGCAACAAGCACTCAACATAAACCAACAACTCTAACAAAATGTTTCTTTAAAGAGATAATTAATTTGAAAGATTTTTTCACAGAATTATATATTTTCATCTGTGAGCCAATCAAGTATTCATTTGATTATTTCTTTAGTAAAGCTCTATCACCATGCAACAAGCACACAACATAAACCAACAACTCTAACAAAATGTTTCTTTAAAGAGATAATTAATTTGAAAGATTTTTTCACAGAATTATATATTTTCATCTGTGAGCCAATCAAGTATTCATTTGATTATTTCTTTAGTAAAGCTCTATCACCATGCAACAAGCACACAACATAAACCAACAACTCTAACAAAATGTTTCTTTAAAGAGATAATTAATTTGAAAGATTTTTTCACAGAATTATATATTTTCATCTGTGAGCCAATCAAGTATTCATTTGATTATTTCTTTAGTAAAGCTCTATCACCATGCAACAAGCACACAACATAAACCAACAACTCTAACAAACATTTTCTTTAAAGAGATAATTAATTTGAAAGATTTTTTCACAGAATTATATATTTTCATCTGTGAGCCAATCAAGTATTCATTTGGTTATTTCTTTAGTAAAGCTCTATCACCATGCAACAAGCACACAACATAAACCAACAACTCTAACAAAATGTTTCTTTAAAGAGATAATTAATTTGAAAGATTTTTTCACAGAATTATATATTTTCATCTGTGAGCCAATCAAGTATTCATTTGATTATTTCTTTAGTAAAGCTCTATCACCATGCAACAAGCACACAACATAAACCAACAACTCTAACAAAATGTTTCTTTAAAGAGATAATTAATTTGAAAGATTTTTTCACAGAATTATATATTTTCATCTGTGAGCCAATCAAGTATTCATTTGATTATTTCTTTAGTAAAGCTCTATCACCATGCAACAAGCACACAACATAAACCAACAACTCCAACAAACATTTTCTTTAAAGAGATAATTAATTTGAAAGATTTTTTCACAGAATTATATATTTTCATCTGTGAGCCAATCAAGTATTCATTTGATTATTTCTTTAGTAAAGCTCTATCACCATGCAACAAGCACACGACATAAACCAACAACTCTAACAAAATGTTTCTTTAAAGAGATAATTAATTTGAAAGATTTTTTCACAGAATTATATATTTTCATCTGTGAGCCAATCAAGTATTCATTTGATTATTTCTTTAGTAAAGCTCTATCACCATGCAACAAGCACACAACACAAACCAACAACTCTAACAAAATGTTTCTTTAAAGAGATAATTAATTTGAAAGATTTTTTCACAGAATTATATATTTTCATCTGTGAGCCAATCAAGTATTCATTTGATTATTTCTTTAGTAAAGCTCTATCACCATGCAACAAGCACACAACATAAACCAACAACTCTAACAAAATGTTTCTTTAAAGAGATAATTAATTTGAAAGATTTTTTCACAGAATTATATATTTTCATCTGTGAGCCAATCAAGTATTCATTTGATTATTTCTTTAGTAAAGCTCTATCACCATGCAACAAGCACACAACATAAACCAACAACTCTAACAAAATGTTTCTTTAAAGAGATAATTAATTTGAAAGATTTTTTCACAGAATTATATATTTTCATCTGTGAGCCAATCAAGTATTCATTTGATTATTTCTTTAGTAAAGCTCTATCACCATGCAACAAGCACACAACACAAATCAACAACTCTAACAAAATATTTCTTTAAAGAGATAATTAATTTGAAAGATTTTTTCACAGAATTATATATTTTCATCTGTGAGCCAATCAAGTATTCATTTGATTATTTCTTTAGTAAAGCTCTATCACCATGCAACAAGCACACAACATAAACCAACAACTCTAACAAAATGTTTCTTTAAAGAGATAATTAATTTGAAAGATTTTTTCACAGAATTATATATTTTGATCTGTGAGCCAATCAAGTATTCATTTGATTATTTCTTTAGTAAAGCTCTATCACCATGCAACAAGCACACAACATAAACCAACAACTATAACAAAATGTTTCTTTAAAGAGATAATTAATTTGAAAGATTTTTTCACAGAATTATATATTTTCATCTGTGAGCCAATCAAGTATTCATTTGATTATTTCTTTAGTAAAGCTCTATCACCATGCAACAAGCACACAACATAAACCAACAACTCTAACAAAATGTTTCTTTAAAGAGATAATTAATTTGAAAGATTTTTTCACAGAATTATATATTTTCATCTGTGAGCCAATCAAGTATTCATTTGATTATTTCTTTAGTAAAGCTCTATCACCATGCAACAAGCACACAACATAAACCAACAACTCTAACAAAATGTTTCTTTAAAGAGATAATTAATTTGAAAGATTTTTTCACAGAATTATATATTTTCATCTGTGAGCCAATCAAGTATTCATTTGATTATTTCTTTAGTAAAGCTCTATCACCATGCAACAAGCACACAACATAAACCAACAACTCTAACAAAATGTTTCTTTAAAGAGATAATTAATTTGAAAGATTTTTTCACAGAATTATATATTTTCATCTGTGAGCCAATCAAGTATTCATTTGATTATTTCTTTAGTAAAGCTCTATCACCATGCAACAAGCACACAACAAAAACCAACAACTCTAACAAACATTTTCTTTAAAGAGATAATTAATTTGAAAGATTTTTTCACAGAATTATATATTTTCATCTGTGAGCCAATCAAGTATTCATTTGATTATTTCTTTAGTAAAGCTCTATCACCATGCAACAAGCACACAACACAAACCAACAACTCTAACAAAATGTTTCTTTAAAGAGATAATTAATTTGAAAGATTTTTTCACAGAATTATATATTTTCATCTGTGAGCCAATCAAGTATTCTTTTGATTATTTCTTTAGTAAAGCTCTATCACCATGCAACAAGCACACAACACAAACCAACAACTCTAACAAAATGTTTCTTTAAAGAGATAATTAATTTGAAAGATTTTTTCACAGAATTATATATTTTCATCTGTGAGCCAATCAAGTATTCATTTGATTATTTCTTTAGTAAAGCTCTATCACCATGCAACAAGCACACAACACAAACCAACAACTCTAACAAAATGTTTCTTTAAAGAGATAATTAATTTGAAAGATTTTTTCACAGAATTATATATTTTCATCTGTGAGCCAATCAAGTATTCTTTTGATTATTTCTTTAGTAAAGCTCTATCACCATGCATCAAGCACACAACACAAACCAACAACTCTAACAAAATGTTTCTTTAAAGAGATAATTAATTTCAAAGATTTTTTCACAGAATTATATATTTTCATCTGTGAGCCAATCAAGTATTCTTTTGATTATTTCTTTAGTAAAGCTCTATCACCATGCATCAAGCACACAACACAAACCAACAACTCTAACAAAATGTTTCTTTAAAGAGATAATTAATTTGAAAGATTTTTTCACAGAATTATATATTTTCATCTGTGAGCCAATCAAGTATTCATTTGATTATTTCTTTAGTAAAGCTCTATCACCATGCAACAAGCACACAACACAAACCAACAACTCTAACAAAATGTTTCTTTAAAGAGATAATTAATTTGAAAGATTTTTTCACAGAATTATATATTTTCATCTGTGAGCCAATCAAGTATTCTTTTGATTATTTCTTTAGTAAAGCTCTATCACCATGCAACAAGCACACAACACAAACCAACAACTCTAACAAAATGTTTCTTTAAAGAGATAATTAATTTCAAAGATTTTTTCACAGAATTATATATTTTCATCTGTGAGCCAATCAAGTATTCTTTTGATTATTTCTTTAGTAAAGCTCTATCACCATGCCACAAGCACACAACACAAACCAACAACTCTAACAAAATGTTTCTTTAAAGAGATAATTAATTTGAAAGATTTTTTCACAGAATTATATATTTTCATCTGTGAGCCAATCAAGTATTCATTTGATTATTTCTTTAGTAAAGCTCTATCACCATGCATCAAGCACACAACATGAATCAACAACTCTAACAAAATGTTTCTTTAAAGAGATAATTAATTTGAAAGATTTTTTCACAGAATTATATATTTTCATCTGTGAGCCAATCAAGTATTCATTTGATTATTTCTTTAGTAAAGCTCTATCACCTTGCATCAAGCACACAACATAAACCAACAACTCTAACAAAATGTTTCTTTAAAGAGATAATTAATTTGAAAGATTTTTTCACAGAATTATATATTTTCATCTGTGAGCCAATCAAGTATTCATTTGATTATTTCTTTAGTAAAGCTCTATCACCATGCAACAAGCACACAACATAAACCAACAACTCTAACAAAATGTTTCTTTAAAGAGATAATTAATTTGAAAGATTTTTTCACAGAATTATATATTTTCATCTGTGAGCCAATCAAGTATTCATTTGATTATTTCTTTAGTAAAGCTCTATCACCATGCAACAAGCACACAACATAAACCAACAACTCTAACAAAATGTTTCTTTAAAGAGATAATTAATTTGAAAGATTTTTTCACAGAATTATAAATTTTCATCTGTGAGCCAATCAAGTATTCATTTGATTATTTCTTTAGTAAAGCTCTATCACCATGCAACAAGCACACAACATAAACCAACAACTCTAACAAAATGTTTCTTTAAAGAGATAATTAATCTGAAAGATTTTTTCACAGAATTATATATTTTCATCTGTGAGCCAATCAAGTATTCATTTGATTATTTCTTTAGTAAAGCTCTATCACCATGCAACAAGCACACAACATAAACCAACAACTCTAACAAAATGTTTCTTTAAAGAGATAATTAATTTGAAAGATTTTTTCACAGAATTATATATTTTCATCTGTGAGCCAATCAAGTATTCATTTGATTATTTCTTTAGTAAAGCTCTATCACCATGCAACAAGCACACAACATAAACCAACAACTCTAACAAAATGTTTCTTTAAAGAGATAATTAATTTGAAAGATTTTTTCACAGAATTATATATTTTCATCTGTGAGCCAATCAAGTATTCTTTTGATTATTTCTTTAGTAAAGCTCTATCACCATGCAACAAGCACACAACACAAACCAACAACTCTAACAAAATGTTTCTTTAAAGAGATAATTAATTTGAAAGATTTTTTCACAGAATTATATATTTTCATCTGTGAGCCAATCAAGTATTCTTTTGATTATTTCTTTAGTAAAGCTCTATCACCATGCAACAAGCACACAACACAAACCAACAACTCTAACAAAATGTTTCTTTAAAGAGATAATTAATTTGAAAGATTTTTTTCGCAGAATTATATATTTTCATCTGTGAGCCAATCAAGTATTCTTTTGATTATTTCTTTAGTAAAGCTCTATCACCATGCAACAAGCACACAACACAAACCAACAACTCTAACAAAATGTTTCTTTAAAGAGATAATTAATTTGAAAGATTTTTTCACAGAATTATATATTTTCATCTGTGAGCCAATCAAGTATTCTTTTGATTATTTCTTTAGTAAAGCTCTATCACCATGCAACAAGCACACAACACAAACCAACAACTCTAACAAACATTTTCTTTAAAGAGATAATTAATTTGAAAGATTTTTTCACAGAATTATATATTTTCATCTGTGAGCCAATCAAGTATTCTTTTGATTATTTCTTTAGTAAAGCTCTATCACCATGCAACAAGCACACAACACAAACCAACAACTCTAACAAAATGTTTCTTTAAAGAGATAATTAATTTGAAAGATTCTTTCACAGAATTATATATTTTCATCTGTGAGCCAATCAAGTATTCATTTGATTATTTCTTTAGTAAAGCTCTATCACCATGCAACAAGCACACAACAAAAACCAACAACTCTAACAAACATTTTCTTTAAAGAGATAATTAATTTGAAAGATTTTTTCACAGAATTATATATTTTCATCTGTGAGCCAATCAAGTATTCATTTGATTATTTCTTTAGTAAAGCTCTATCACCATGCAACAAGCACACAACACAAACCAACAACTCTAACAAAATGTTTCTTTAAAGAGATAATTAATTTGAAAGATTTTTTCACAGAATTATATATTTTCATCTGTGAGCCAATCAAGTATTCATTTGATTATTTCTTTAGTAAAGCTCTATCACCATGCAACAAGCACACAACACAAACCAACAACTCTAACAAAATGTTTCTTTAAAGAGATAATTAATTTGAAAGATTTTTTTCGCAGAATTATATATTTTCATCTGTGAGCCAATCAAGTATTCTTTTGATTATTTCTTTAGTAAAGCTCTATCACCATGCAACAAGCACACAACACAAACCAACAACTCTAACAAAATGTTTCTTTAAAGAGATAATTAATTTGAAAGATTTTTTCACAGAATTATATATTTTCATCTGTGAGCCAATCAAGTATTCTTTTGATTATTTCTTTAGTAAAGCTCTATCACCATGCAACAAGCACACAACACAAACCAACAACTCTAACAAACATTTTCTTTAAAGAGATAATTAATTTGAAAGATTTTTTCACAGAATTATATATTTTCATCTGTGAGCCAATCAAGTATTCTTTTGATTATTTCTTTAGTAAAGCTCTATCACCATGCAACAAGCACACAACACAAACCAACAACTCTTACAAAATGTTTCTTTAAAGAGATAATTAATTTGAAAGATTTTTTCACAGAATTATATATTTTCATCTGTGAGCCAATCAAGTATTCATTTGATTATTTCTTTAGTAAAGCTCTATCACCATGCAACAAGCACACAACACAAACCAACAACTCTAACAAAATGTTTCTTTAAAGAGATAATTAATTTGAAAGATTTTTTCACAGAATTATATATTTTCATCTGTGAGCCAATCAAGTATTCTTTTGATTATTTCTTTAGTAAAGCTCTATCACCATGCAACAAGCACACAACACAAACCAACAACTCTAACAAACATTTTCTTTAAAGAGATAATTAATTTGAAAGATTTTTTCACAGAATTATATATTTTCATCTGTGAGCCAATCAAGTATTCTTTTGATTATTTCTTTAGTAAAGCTCTATCACCATGCAACAAGCACACAACACAAACCAACAACTCTAACAAACATTTTCTTTAAAGAGATAATTAATTTGAAAGATTTTTTCACAGAATTATATATTTTCATCTGTGAGCCAATCAAGTATTCTTTTGATTATTTCTTTAGTAAAGCTCTATCACCATGCAACAAGCACACAACACAAACCAACAACTCTAACAAACATTTTCTTTAAAGAGATAATTAATTTGAAAGATTTTTTCACAGAATTATATATTTTCATCTGTGAGCCAATCAAGTATTCATTTGATTATTTCTTTAGTAAAGCTCTATCACCATGCAACAAGCACACAACACAAACCAACAACTCTAACAAACATTTTCTTTAAAGAGATAATTAATTTGAAAGATTTTTTCACAGAATTATATATTTTCATCTGTGAGCCAATCAAGTATTCTTTTGATTATTTCTTTAGTAAAGCTCTATCACCATGCAACAAGCAAACAACACAAACCAACAACTCTTACAAAATGTTTCTTTAAAGAGATAATTAATTTGAAAGATTTTTTCACAGAATTATATATTTTCATCTGTGAGCCAATCAAGTATTCTTTTGATTATTTCTTTAGTAAAGCTCTATCACCATGCAACAAGCACACAACACAAACCAACAACTCTAACAAACATTTTCTTTAAAGAGATAATTAATTTGAAAGATTTTTTCACAGAATTATATATTTTCATCTGTGAGCCAATCAAGTATTCTTTTGATTATTTCTTTAGTAAAGCTCTATCACCATGCAACAAGCACACAACACAAACCAACAACTCTAACAAACATTTTCTTTAAAGAGATAATTAATTTGAAAGATTTTTTCACAGAATTATATATTTTCATCTGTGAGCCAATCAAGTATTCATTTGATTATTTCTTTAGTAAAGCTCTATCACCATGCAACAAGCACACAACACAAACCAACAACTCTTACAAAATGTTTCTTTAAAGAGATAATTAATTTGAAAGATTTTTTCACAGAATTATATATTTTCATCTGTGAGCCAATCAAGTATTCATTTGATTATTTCTTTAGTAAAGCTCTATCACCATGCAACAAGCACACAACACAAACCAACAACTCTAACAAAATGTTTCTTTAAAGAGATAATTAATTTGAAAGATTTTTTCACAGAATTATATATTTTCATCTGTGAGCCAATCAAGTATTCTTTTGATTATTTCTTTAGTAAAGCTCTATCACCATGCAACAAGCACACAACACAAACCAACAACTCTAACAAACATTTTCTTTAAAGAGATAATTAATTTGAAAGATTTTTTCACAGAATTATATATTTTCATCTGTGAGCCAATCAAGTATTCTTTTGATTATTTCTTTAGTAAAGCTCTATCACCATGCAACAAGCACACAACACAAACCAACAACTCTAACAAACATTTTCTTTAAAGAGATAATTAATTTGAAAGATTTTTTCACAGAATTATATATTTTCATCTGTGAGCCAATCAAGTATTCTTTTGATTATTTCTTTAGTAAAGCTCTATCACCATGCAACAAGCACACAACACAAACCAACAACTCTTACAAAATGTTTCTTTAAAGAGATAATTAATTTGAAAGATTTTTTCACAGAATTATATATTTTCATCTGTGAGCCAATCAAGTATTCATTTGATTATTTCTTTAGTAAAGCTCTATCACCATGCAACAAGCACACAACACAAACCAACAACTCTAACAAAATGTTTCTTTAAAGAGATAATTAATTTGAAAGATTTTTTCACAGAATTATATATTTTCATCTGTGAGCCAATCAAGTATTCTTTTGATTATTTCTTTAGTAAAGCTCTATCACCATGCAACAAGCACACAACACAAACCAACAACTCTAACAAACATTTTCTTTAAAGAGATAATTAATTTGAAAGATTTTTTCACAGAATTATATATTTTCATCTGTGAGCCAATCAAGTATTCTTTTGATTATTTCTTTAGTAAAGCTCTATCACCATGCAACAAGCACACAACACAAACCAACAACTCTAACAAACATTTTCTTTAAAGAGATAATTAATTTGAAAGATTTTTTCACAGAATTATATATTTTCATCTGTGAGCCAATCAAGTATTCATTTGATTATTTCTTTAGTAAAGCTCTATCACCATGCAACAAGCACACAACACAAACCAACAACTCTAACAAACATTTTCTTTAAAGAGATAATTAATTTGAAAGATTTTTTCACAGAATTATATATTTTCATCTGTGAGCCAATCAAGTATTCTTTTGATTATTTCTTTAGTAAAGCTCTATCACCATGCAACAAGCACACAACACAAACCAACAACTCTAACAAACATTTTCTTTAAAGAGATAATTAATTTGAAAGATTTTTTCACAGAATTATATATTTTCATCTGTGAGCCAATCAAGTATTCTTTTGATTATTTCTTTAGTAAAGCTCTATCACCATGCAACAAGCACACAACACAAACCAACAACTCTTACAAAATGTTTCTTTAAAGAGATAATTAATTTGAAAGATTTTTTCACAGAATTATATATTTTCATCTGTGAGCCAATCAAGTATTCATTTGATTATTTCTTTAGTAAAGCTCTATCACCATGCAACAAGCACACAACACAAACCAACAACTCTAACAAAATGTTTCTTTAAAGAGATAATTAATTTGAAAGATTTTTTCACAGAATTATATATTTTCATCTGTGAGCCAATCAAGTATTCTTTTGATTATTTCTTTAGTAAAGCTCTATCACCATGCAACAAGCACACAACACAAACCAACAACTCTAACAAACATTTTCTTTAAAGAGATAATTAATTTGAAAGATTTTTTCACAGAATTATATATTTTCATCTGTGAGCCAATCAAGTATTCTTTTGATTATTTCTTTAGTAAAGCTCTATCACCATGCAACAAGCACACAACACAAACCAACAACTCTAACAAACATTTTCTTTAAAGAGATAATTAATTTGAAAGATTTTTTCACAGAATTATATATTTTCATCTGTGAGCCAATCAAGTATTCTTTTGATTATTTCTTTAGTAAAGCTCTATCACCATGCAACAAGCACACAACACAAACCAACAACTCTAACAAACATTTTCTTTAAAGAGATAATTAATTTGAAAGATTTTTTCACAGAATTATATATTTTCATCTGTGAGCCAATCAAGTATTCATTTGATTATTTCTTTAGTAAAGCTCTATCACCATGCAACAAGCACACAACACAAACCAACAACTCTTACAAAATGTTTCTTTAAAGAGATAATTAATTTGAAAGATTTTTTCACAGAATTATATATTTTCATCTGTGAGCCAATCAAGTATTCATTTGATTATTTCTTTAGTAAAGCTCTATCACCATGCAACAAGCACACAACACAAACCAACAACTCTAACAAAATGTTTCTTTAAAGAGATAATTAATTTGAAAGATTTTTTCACAGAATTATATATTTTCATCTGTGAGCCAATCAAGTATTCTTTTGATTATTTCTTTAGTAAAGCTCTATCACCATGCAACAAGCACACAACACAAACCAACAACTCTAACAAACATTTTCTTTAAAGAGATAATTAATTTGAAAGATTTTTTCACAGAATTATATATTTTCATCTGTGAGCCAATCAAGTATTCTTTTGATTATTTCTTTAGTAAAGCTCTATCACCATGCAACAAGCACACAACACAAACCAACAACTCTAACAAACATTTTCTTTAAAGAGATAATTAATTTGAAAGATTTTTTCACAGAATTATATATTTTCATCTGTGAGCCAATCAAGTATTCTTTTGATTATTTCTTTAGTAAAGCTCTATCACCATGCAACAAGCACACAACACAAACCAACAACTCTTACAAAATTTTTCTTTAAAGAGATAATTAATTTGAAAGATTTTTTCACAGAATTATATATTTTCATCTGTGAGCCAATCAAGTATTCATTTGATTATTTCTTTAGTAAAGCTCTATCACCATGCAACAAGCACACAACACAAACCAACAACTCTAACAAAATGTTTCTTTAAAGAGATAATTAATTTGAAAGATTTTTTCACAGAATTATATATTTTCATCTGTGAGCCAATCAAGTATTCTTTTGATTATTTCTTTAGTAAAGCTCTATCACCATGCAACAAGCACACAACACAAACCAACAACTCTAACAAACATTTTCTTTAAAGAGATAATTAATTTGAAAGATTTTTTCACAGAATTATATATTTTCATCTGTGAGCCAATCAAGTATTCTTTTGATTATTTCTTTAGTAAAGCTCTATCACCATGCAACAAGCACACAACACAAACCAACAACTCTAACAAACATTTTCTTTAAAGAGATAATTAATTTGAAAGATTTTTTCACAGAATTATATATTTTCATCTGTGAGCCAATCAAGTATTCTTTTGATTATTTCTTTAGTAAAGCTCTATCACCATGCAACAAGCACACAACACAAACCAACAACTCTTACAAAATGTTTCTTTAAAGAGATAATTAATTTGAAAGATTTTTTCACAGAATTATATATTTTCATCTGTGAGCCAATCAAGTATTCATTTGATTATTTCTTTAGTAAAGCTCTATCACCATGCAACAAGCACACAACACAAACCAACAACTCTAACAAAATGTTTCTTTAAAGAGATAATTAATTTGAAAGATTTTTTCACAGAATTATATATTTTCATCTGTGAGCCAATCAAGTATTCTTTTGATTATTTCTTTAGTAAAGCTCTATCACCATGCAACAAGCACACAACACAAACCAACAACTCTAACAAACATTTTCTTTAAAGAGATAATTAATTTGAAAGATTTTTTCACAGAATTATATATTTTCATCTGTGAGCCAATCAAGTATTCTTTTGATTATTTCTTTAGTAAAGCTCTATCACCATGCAACAAGCACACAACACAAACCAACAACTCTAACAAACATTTTCTTTAAAGAGATAATTAATTTGAAAGATTTTTTCACAGAATTATATATTTTCATCTGTGAGCCAATCAAGTATTCTTTTGATTATTTCTTTAGTAAAGCTCTATCACCATGCAACAAGCACACAACACAAACCAACAACTCTTACAAAATGTTTCTTTAAAGAGATAATTAATTTGAAAGATTTTTTCACAGAATTATATATTTTCATCTGTGAGCCAATCAAGTATTCATTTGATTATTTCTTTAGTAAAGCTCTATCACCATGCAACAAGCACACAACACAAACCAACAACTCTAACAAAATGTTTCTTTAAAGAGATAATTAATTTGAAAGATTTTTTCACAGAATTATATATTTTCATCTGTGAGCCAATCAAGTATTCATTTGATTATTTCTTTAGTAAAGCTCTATCACCATGCAACAAGCACACAACACAAACCAACAACTCTAACAAAATGTTTCTTTAAAGAGATAATTAATTTGAAAGATTTTTTCACAGAATTATATATTTTCATCTGTGAGCCAATCAAGTATTCTTTTGATTATTTCTTTAGTAAAGCTCTATCACCATGCAACAAGCACACAACACAAACCAACAACTCTAACAAAATGTTTCTTTAAAGAGATAATTAATTTGAAAGATTTTTTCACAGAATTATATATTTTCATCTGTGAGCCAATCAAGTATTCATTTGATTATTTCTTTAGTAAAGCTCTATCACCATGCATCAAGCTCACAACATAAACCAACAACTCTAACAAAATGTTTCTTTAAAGAGATAATTAATTTGAAAGATTTTTTCACAGAATTATATATTTTCATCTGTGAGCCAATCAAGTATTCATTTGATTATTTCTTTAGTAAAGCTCTATCACCATGCAACAAGCACACAACACAAACCAACAACTCTAACAAAATGTTTCTTTAAAGAGATAATTAATTTGAAAGATTTTTTCACAGAATTATATATTTTCATCTGTGAGCCAATCAAGTATTCTTTTGATTATTTCTTTAGTAAAGCTCTATCACCATGCATCAAGCACACAACACAAACCAACAACTCTAACAAAATGTTTCTTTAAAGAGATAATTAATTTGAAAGATTTTTTCACAGAATTATATATTTTCATCTGTGAGCCAATCAAGTATTCATTTGATTATTTCTTTAGTAAAGCTCTATCACCATGCATCAAGCACACAACATAAACCAACAACTCTAACAAAATGTTTCTTTAAAGAGATAATTAATTTGAAAGATTTTTTCACAGAATTATATATTTTCATCTGTGAGCCAATCAAGTATTCTTTTGATTATTTCTTTAGTAAAGCTCTATCACCATGCATCAAGCACACAACACAAACCAACAACTCTAACAAAATGTTTCTTTAAAGAGATAATTAATTTGAAAGATTTTTTCACAGAATTATATATTTTCATCTGTGAGCCAATCAAGTATTCATTTGATTATTTCTTTAGTAAAGCTCTATCACCATGCAACAAGCACACAACACAAACCAACAACTCTAACAAAATGTTTCTTTAAAGAGATAATTAATTTGAAAGATTTTTTCACAGAATTATATATTTTCATCTGTGAGCCAATCAAGTATTCATTTGATTATTTCTTTAGTAAAGCTCTATCACCATGCAACAAGCACACAACACGAACCAACAACTCTAACAAAATGTTTCTTTAAAGAGATAATTAATTTGAAAGATTTTTTCACAGAATTATATATTTTCATCTGTGAGCCAATCAAGTATTCATTTGATTATTTCTTTAGTAAAGCTCTATCACCATGCAACAAGCACACAACACAAACCAACAACTTTAACAAAATGTTTCTTTAAAGAGATAATTAATTTGAAAGATTTTTTCACAGAATTATATATTTTCATCTGTGAGCAAATCAAGTATTCATTTGATTATTTCTTTAGTAAAGCTCTATCACCATGCAACAAGCACACAACACAAACCAACAACTCTAACAAAATGTTTCTTTAAAGAGATAATTAATTTGAAAGATTTTTTCACAGAATTATATATTTTCATCTGTGAGCCAATCAAGTATTCAAATGATTATTTCTTTAGTAAAGCTCTATCACCATGCAACAAGCACACAACACAAACCAACAACTCTAACAAAATGTTTCTTTAAAGAGATAATTAATTTGAAAGATTTTTTCACAGAATTATATATTTTCATCTGTGAGCCAATCAAGTATTCATTTGATTATTTCTTTAGTAAAGCTCTATCACCATGCAACAAGCACACAACACAAACCAACAACTCTAACAAAATGTTTCTTTAAAGAGATAATTAATTTGAAAGATTTTTTCACAGAATTATATATTTTCATCTGTGAGCCAATCAAGTATTCTTTTGATTTTTTCTTTAGTAAAGCTCTATCACCATGCAACAAGCTCACAACACAAACCAACAACTCTAACAAAATGTTTCTTTAAAGAGATAATTAATTTGAAAGATTTTTTCACAGAATTATATATTTTCATCTGTGAGCCAATCAAGTATTCTTTTGATTATTTCTTTAGTAAAGCTCTATCACCATGCATCAAGCACACAACACAAACCAACAACTCTTACAAAATGTTTCTTTAAAGAGATAATTAATTTGAAAGATTTTTTCACAGAATTATATATTTTCATCTGTGAGCCAATCAAGTATTCATTTGATTATTTCTTTAGTAAAGCTCTATCACCATGCATCAAGCACACAACATAAACCAACAACTCTAACAAAATGTTTCTTTAAAGAGATAATTAATTTGAAAGATTTTTTCACAGAATTATATATTTTCATCTGTGAGCCAATCAAGTATTCTTTTGATTATTTCTTTAGTAAAGCTCTATCACCATGCATCAAGCACACAACACAAACCAACAACTCTAACAAAATGTTTCTTTAAAGAGATAATTAATTTGAAAGATTTTTTCACAGAATTATATATTTTCATCTGTGAGCCAATCAAGTATTCATTTGATTATTTCTTTAGTAAAGCTCTATCACCATGCAACAAGCACACAACACAAACCAACAACTCTAACAAAATGTTTCTTTAAAGAGATAATTAATTTGAAAGATTTTTTCACAGAATTATATATTTTCATCTGTGAGCCAATCAAGTATTCATTTGATTATTTCTTTAGTAAAGCTCTATCACCATGCAACAAGCACACAACACAAACCAACAACTCTAACAAAATGTTTCTTTAAAGAGATAATTAATTTGAAAGATTTTTTCACAGAATTATATATTTTCATCTGTGAGCCAATCAAGTATTCATTTGATTATTTCTTTAGTAAAGCTCTATCACCATGCAACAAGCACACAACACAAACCAACAACTCTAACAAAATGTTTCTTTAAAGAGATAATTAATTTGAAAGATTTTTTCACAGAATTATATATTTTCATCTGTGAGCCAATCAAGTATTCTTTTGATTATTTCTTTAGTAAAGCTCTATCACCATGCATCAAGCACACAACACAAACCAACAACTCTAACAAAATGTTTCTTTAAAGAGATAATTAATTTGAAAGAATTTTTCACAGAATTATATATTTTCATCTGTGAGCAAATCAAGTATTCATTTGATTATTTCTTTAGTAAAGCTCTATCACCATGCAACAAGCACACAACACAAACCAACAACTCTAACAAAATGTTTCTTTAAAGAGATAATTAATTTGAAAGATTTTTTCACAGAATTATATATTTTCATCTGTGAGCCAATCAAGTATTCATTTGATTATTTCTTTAGTAAAGCTCTATCACCATGCAACAAGCACACAACACAAACCAACAACTCTAACAAAATGTTTCTTTAAAGAGATAATTAATTTGAAAGATTTTTTCACAGAATTATATATTTTCATCTGTGAGCCAATCAAGTATTCATTTGATTATTTCTTTAGTAAAGCTCTATCACCATGCAACAAGCACACAACACAAACCAACAACTCTAACAAAATGTTTCTTTAAAGAGATAATTAATTTGAAAGATTTTTTCACAGAATTATATATTTTCATCTGTGAGCCAATCAAGTATTCATTTGATTATTTCTTTAGTAAAGCTCTATCACCATGCAACAAGCACACAACACAAACCAACAACTCTAACAAAATGTTTCTTTAAAGAGATAATTAATTTGAAAGATTTTTTCACAGAATTATATATTTTCATCTGTGAGCCAATCAAGTATTCATTTGATTATTTCTTTAGTAAAGCTCTATCACCATGCAACAAGCACACAACACAAACCAACAACTCTAACAAAATGTTTCTTTAAAGAGATAATTAATTTGAAAGATTTTTTCACAGAATTATATATTTTCATCTGTGAGCCAATCAAGTATTCATTTGATTATTTCTTTAGTAAAGCTCTAACACCATGCAACAAGCACACAACATAAACCAACAACTCTAACAAACATTTTCTTTAAAGAGATAATTAATTTGAAAGATTTTTTCACAGAATTATATATTTTCATCTGTGAGCCAATCAAGTATTCATTTGATTATTTCTTTAGTAAAGCTCTAACACCATGCAACAAGCACACAACATAAACCAACAACTCTAACAAACATTTTCTTTAAAGAGATAATTAATTTGAAAGATTTTTTCACAGAATTATATATTTTCATCTGTGAGCCAATCAAGTATTCATTTGATTATTTCTTTAGTAAAGCTCTATCACCATGCAACAAGCACACAACATAAACCAACAACTCTAACAAACATTTTCTTTAAAGAGATAATTAATTTGAAAGATTTTTTCACAGAATTATATATTTTCATCTGTGAGCCAATCAAGTATTCATTTGATTATTTCTTTAGTAAAGCTCTAACACCATGCAACAAGCACACAACATAAACCAACAACTCTAACAAACATTTTCTTTAAAGAGATAATTAATTTGAAAGAATTTTTCACAGAATTATATATTTTCATCTGTGAGCCAATCAAGTATTCATTTGATTATTTCTTTAGTAAAGCTCTATCACCATGCAACAAGCACACAACATAAACCAACCACTCTAACAAACATTTTCTTTAAAGAGATAATTAATTTGAAAGATTTTTTCACAGAATTATATATTTTCATCTGTGAGCCAATCAAGTATTCATTTGATTATTTCTTTAGTAAAGCTCTATCACCATGCAACAAGCACACAACATAAACCAACAACTCTAACAAACATTTTCTTTAAAGAGATAATTAATTTGAAAGATTTTTTCACAGAATTATATATTTTCATCTGTGAGCCAATCAAGTATTCATTTGATTATTTCTTTAGTAAAGCTCTAACACCATGCAACAAGCACACAACATAAACCAACAACTCTAACAAACATTTTCTTTAAAGAGATAATTAATTTGAAAGATTTTTTCACAGAATTATATATTTTCATCTGTGAGCCAATCAAGTATTCATTTGATTATTTCTTTAGTAAAGCTCTAACACCATGCAACAAGCACACAACATAAACCAACAACTCTAACAAACATTTTCTTTAAAGAGATAATTAATTTGAAAGATTTTTTCACAGAATTATATATTTTCATCTGTGAGCCAATCAAGTATTCATTTGATTATTTCTTTAGTAAAGCTCTATCACCATGCAACAAGCACACAACATAAACCAACAACTCTAACAAAATGTTTCTTTAAAGAGATAATTAATTTGAAAGATTTTTTCACAGAATTATATATTTTCATCTGTGAGCCAATCAAGTATTCATTTGATTATTTCTTTAGTAAAGCTCTATCACCATGCAACAAGCACACAACACAAACCAACAACTCTAACAAAATGTTTCTTTAAAGAGATAATTAATTTGAAAGATTTTTTCACAGAATTATATATTTTCATCTGTGAGCCAATCAAGTATTCATTTGATTATTTCTTTAGTAAAGCTCTATCACCATGCAACAAGCACACAACATAAACCAACCACTCTAACAAAATGTTTCTTTAAAGAGATAATTAATTTGAAAGATTTTTTCACAGAATTATATATTTTCATCTGTGAGCCAATCAAGTATTCATTTGATTATTTCTTTAGTAAAGCTCTATCACCATGCAACAAGCACACAACACAAACCAACAACTCTAACAAAATGTTTCTTTAAAGAGATAATTAATTTGAAAGATTTTTTCACAGAAAGAAAATTTATTTTTAAATTTTTTTTTCGATTATCGCATAAAACTATTTGAAGAATGAAGAGACCGCAAGAAAAACAAACAGAAACGACTTCATCCGTTATATTTTTTATTTTCAAGTATAGGGGTGTATGTACAAATGTACATATTTAATAATAGTAATAATGACTCCTTGTGCCATTACCGCATTGGTATATAGAGACAAGGAAAAGAAAAAACCGACATTTCTTATATATTATATTTAGTAGAAGTTGCCCGCCGGAACAAACTGCGTTTGCATACAGCGGGCCTGGCGTATCGACGATCGATGTACAATAAAATTATTATACATATGTATATGCTGATGATCAGAATTGATCAAGATTTTGTAGTCCTAAACGTAGATTGATATCAGAAATATGTAAAAATTTCAGAATGAGCTTCAACAGAGAATATTTATTCTCCGATTAAGTTTCCCACCCCCTACCTACATTTTAAGATACTTATTCTAATTTGTGCTTTGGAGCACGGCGCACACACACACAATTTTGTGCATGCATGCATTTTATGTGTAACATTGGGTACGACACAATGTTACATGTGGAAATCTGAAAGAAATTTGGATTAGATGGCGAACTGCCAAAAGGTGCAGTGTGCAAGGCTACTCTCACACACTGCGAAAACTTTAAAAGGGTGGACACCCAGTTTGCCAGGACTGGGACGTCCGAAATACTTTAAGCCTGTGAGTGAGAAAGTACAGTTAGTTATTGGGGCCCACCTCGGTCCTTGGGCAGGCCCAGTGTACGCGATCGAATTTAAGTCCCCAACCAACCAACAAACCAATCCGGTTCCCAGTGCACTAACCATCCCTCGCACTGTCCTACTGCACCCTGGCAATGCAGCAGTAGCCACGAGGGGGCAGGTACACCAGGCACCCACTGTACTACAAAGAGCACGGATGGGCTTTCTTGGACTTGGATTCGCTAGCCAGTTATTAGCAACGCGCCGACATGAAAAAGAACCATGCGTCTCATTTAGTCGACAATGTACTACGAGAGGGCGGTCCAAACTCTAAACCACACAAGCTAAGCACTTTACCACACTATACCTCGAGAGATCCGAAGCCACTAACTAAACACCGCCCTGGTATTATCCCGCAAGACGATCCCTTAACAGATAGCCGCTTTACGACGCGACTACCGGCGTAGGATACTGAATGGCAGCTACAGTAGGCTTTACGGCCCGACGGGTTTGTTAGTGCGCGACAAGACCCTCTAGCAAAAGTGTGTTGTCGGTGCATCTACATTCGTAACATGCAGTCCGGTGTGTGGTAACACGGAACTCATAGTACGAAATCGGCTAACATATTGATGCATGGCGCCTAATCATATCAGCGTTATCAATTAATTATCTATTATAAGCACCACGGCGCATCTCATTTTATTCAATATTTAAAAATTACAACTAAGTCTCAGCACGCCTTGATTACACAACATTAGTGCTGCAAGGTTGCATCGATCATAGCTCCAGCAAAGAAATTATTTAAATTAAACGGAGATCAAGCAAGCAATGATAACACATAAGTGCTCCAAGGTTGCATTGGTCTCATCATAGTTAGGACATTAAAATATCCACATTTAACCGAGAGATACAGTGGCGCCTAAAATAAATTTACTATTCATTTGAATTCAATCAATGCAAGTTCTTACTTTTAAGTAAATTCGCGACGCGCCCACCCCCGAAACACCCGAGACCCGAATTTAAACCCCAACCAAAATTGCAAACCCGAGAAGCTAAACAACGCGAGACTACCTTTTTTAAAAATACAACAACGATCTGCCATACAACCGATACAAAAAAGGGACTTCATATTGCTGTTTTCCTCCTGGAATCCAACGGTGGGTGCTCCCACGATGAAAAGGGGGAACATTTACGAAACGGACGAACGAGCGAGAAGGAACTAGAGAAAATACTTGCTCCAACCGTAGGGGCAGGTGCTACCGCATATGTTTGAAACCAATGCGCGTGTTCCAGACATATGCAGATATTTAATTGTTGTTAAATGAACTCTGATCTCGATCTGAGTTCGATAATTATCAGGGTTGGTTTGGAACAAGATATTTGTCTCAAGTTATACATCAATAATAAATAACATAAATAATATATGGGGCATGTGCTATTATTTTAATGAATTTTAATCAATACCATTTTATTTAAAATGGTTTTATGAATATTATTTATAGCTAGTTTTTATATTTCCCAGTGTTGTGTTTAACCATTTCTGAATACGCGCGTATTCAGAAAATGTTAAAAGAAAAGAAGAAAGAAAGAAAGCATAAATAATATAAATACACCCGAAGACAGCGGATTCTCTTTTATTTTTTATTTTACGACGTATAAGAGAACCACTGACCAAAACGCATGTTCGAAATATTAGGAGTCCAAAAGGTACTCACCAGGTCCAAGTCCAAACTTGTTCCTCTCCTACCACAGCTGAAGTTCTTGTTGTTCCTGTTTGGTAGTGAAGCGAGGCGAGGCGAGGCGAGGCGAAGCACTTTATTATTTAATTTCGCGAAATGATTTATTTAGAATTTGCACACGACCATTTTTGATCACTCACTATCACTGATTTTTAAACGGAATTGTTTATTTAATTGTCAGGTTTTCACAAATACTGTCTAGGGAATGTCATATATTTTACATAGTTATTTCTCAGATAAATAAACACTCGCGAACACACATAAAACATAAATCATTTTGTTACGAAACCGCACAGTACATAACATACATACATATAAATAAATAAATACATAAAGAAAGAAAGAAACTGGGAAATATAAAAGTAGCACATGCCAGGTAATCAAAACAATCACTTACTTGTTCTAAATATGCAGAGTAGAGTGGACTGGACTGGACATCTCCTAAACATAAGCAAATCAATTAGAAATCATCGTAACAAATTTACGAAAATAAATACAATTTTCAACAATAAAATAATAAACACCTGAAAGAAATAACACCTGAAATAAATAACACCTGAAAAATATACATAGCAATTATCAACAACAAAATAATAAACACCTGAAATAAATAACACCTGAAAAATATACATAGCAATTATCAACAAAAAAATAATAAACACCTGAAATAAATAACTCCTGAAAAACATACATAGCATTTATCAACGAAATAATAATAAACACCTGAAATAAATAACACCTGAAAAACATACATTGCATTTATCAACAAAATTATAATAAACACCTGAAAGAAATAACTCCTGAAATAAATAACACCTGCAAAATATACATAGCAATTATCAACAAAATAATAATAAACACCTGAAAGAAATAACTCCTGAAAAATAAACATAGCTTTTATTCACAATAAAATAACAATAAACTCCTGAAATAAATAACACCTGAAAAATAAATATATTTTTGATTACAATAAAATAATAAACACCTGAAAATTTAACATAGCAGTGATCAACAATAATGTAATAAACACCTGAAACACAAGCATAGCATTCATCCACAATAAAATAAGAAACTCCTGAAAAATAACCATTGCACTTATTAAAAATAAAACGATCAACACCAGGAATAAATAAAACACAACAAATAAACAGCTTTTATTAACAACAAAATAACAAACACTGGGAGTACATTTCACCTGTGTACGTCTTTCGCGCCATATTTAACACAATTTAACCGCCAATATAACGGCATGGCGTCTTTGTTGACTCGGCACGGCACAGCACTATAAAATGATAAATCAATTAAAACTCAATGCACTAATTCACTAATAACATCACTTAAAACTAATACAGATAAAAGCCTGAAACAATATGTTTCTCTGAAGTAAACATGCATGCACCTGCATTTGCCCGGCGAGGCAAACGGCGGTTATATATCCAATCAGCTACTTAATCCATGGATTTTCGTAATCATATCACTAAACACAGACACTGCACTATCGATTTACACTGAAATGCACTTATAACACTGAATTCACAGGCAAATGATCCATATTGATCAAGATTTACACATCGACGACTGCCGCTTCTTAGCGCCATGCAGACACTGTTTTCAACAGCAATTGCGCATTTGTCGATCGCGCATACTCAAGACGGCGCAGCTAGATTAGGATTCAGCACTCACCTCCACTCATACTTTTAAAAAGATCTAAATAACGTTAAAAAGATCTAAATTAATTAAATATATATATAGTAACAATTACACAATTTAAAAATAATGTCAACAAAATATACGCGTTTTAATTTCAATATAAGACACAAATGTGACCTGCTGATTGAAATTTTCTGATAAAGAATCAATAGAGATCTAAGTCAATTAATTGTCGATAGTGTTATTGATATTTAGCGAAAAATATTTGAGCGGATTTAAAGCGAAAAGCCGAACAAGGACGCGCGAAATTTAATGCTGAAATTGGCGAAGTTACAACTTTTTTTTAATACAATTTTAAATAAAAAAAATTTTTTAATTGCTGAAAAAACCATGAAGGTTTTTAAAAAATATTTTGATCGAACTTTGCCAAATGGTAACTTATAAAAGGACGCTTAAAATACCGTAGAGCTTAAAGCCCAAAGCGCTTTCATTGGTAATTAGGCAACATTTTTTATCCCTAACCCTGAATACAAATATCTGAACTCAATCAAAAATTTCAGTTGCCTTAAAGAACAAGTTTTTGGTTATGGTTTTATTATTTTACAGTAACGCTACGACATACGTCACAGTTGGTTATTCGAATAAAGAATTTAAATAATACAATTTATTAATTTCTATATATATAAACTAATAATTCACAAAGGGGATGGTGAAATTAACGGTTCTTTATTTTCTTGTAATTAATTAAAGCCGAAAAAAAAAAAATCTAAAATCAAGGTAAATTTTTTAACACCAAACCGAATAGCATCGCGATGCATAGCGTCAGTTATCCTAAAAAAGTGCTTTTTTGTTACTAAATAATAATATAATTGTTAAGTTAATATTCTTCTTCTTATGCATTGTGGTACCACTCAACATCAACTTGGGTGGCAGTGTTGAAGCTTTCGTAAAATCAATAAAATATCTATAAGGATCGAGCTTGCAAATAAGGTACTAAATGGCCAATATATTCCTGTGAATATAAATACACTATGTATATATAATATTTATATATATTGGAATTAGAACTTATTTAGATGTTATAAAAATGTGGGGTACTGCAGGTGTTTTTATGTAAAGAAACCGCACCGTTATGACTATGCGCGATCGACAAATGCGCAATTGCTGTTGAAAACAGTGTCTTCATGGCGCTAAGAAGCGGCAGTCGTCGATGTGTAAATCTTGATCAATATGGATCATTTGCCTGTGAATTCAGTGTTATAAGTGCATTTCAGTGTAAATCGATAGTGCAGTGTCTGTGTTTAGTGATATGATTACGAAAATCCATGGATTAAGTAGCTGATTGGATATATAACCGCCGTTTGCCTTGCCGGGCAAATGCAGGTGCATGCATGTTTATTTCAGAGAAACATATTGTTTCAGGCTTTTATCTGTATTAGTTTTAAGTGATGTTATTAGTGAATTAGTGCGTTGAGTTTTAATTGATTTATCATTTTATAGTGCTGTGTCGTGCCGAGTCAACAAAGACGCCATGCCGTTATATTGGCGGTTAAATTGTCTTAAATATGGCGCGAAAGACGTACACAAGTGAAATGTACTCCCAGTGTTTGTTATTTTGTTGTTAATAAAAGCTGTTTATTTGTTGTGTTTTATTTATTCCTGGTGTTGATCGTTTTATTTTTAATAAGTGCAATGGTTATTTTTCAGGAGTTTCTTATTTTACTGTTGATAAATGCTATGCTTGTGTTTCAGGTGTTTATTACATTATTGTTGGTCAGTGCTATGTTAAATTTTCAGGTGTTTATTATTTTATTGAAATCAAAAATATATTTATTTTTCAGGTGTTATTTTTTTCAGGAGTTTATTATTATTTTATTGTGAATAAAAGCTATGTTTATTTTTCAGGAGTTATTTCTTTCAGGTGTTTATTATTATTTCGTTGATAAATGCTATGTATATTTTTCAGGTGTTATTTATTTCAGGTGTTTATTATTTTGTTGTTGATAATTGCTATGTATATTTTTCAGGTGTTATTTATTTCAGGTGTTATTTCTTTCAGGTGTTTATTATTTTATTGTTGAAAATTGTATTTATTTTCGTAAATTTGTTACGATGATTTCTAATTGATTTGCTTATGTTTAGGAGATGTCCAGTCCAGTCCACTCTACTCTGCATATTTAGAACAAGTAAGTGATTGTTTTGATTACCTGGCATGTGCTACTTTTATATTTCCCAGTTTCTTTCTTTCTTTATGTATTTATTTATTTATATGTATGTATGTTATGTACTGTGCGGTTTCGTAACAAAATGATTTATGTTTTATGTGTGTTCGCGAGTGTTTATTTATCTGAGAAATAACTATGTAAAATATATGACATTCCCTAGACAGTATTTGTGAAAACCTGACAATTAAATAAACAATTCCGTTTAAAAATCAGTGATAGTGAGTGATCAAAAATGGTCGTGTGCAAATTCTAAATAAATCATTTCGCGAAATTAAATAATAAAGTGCTTCGCCTCGCCTCGCCTCGCCTCGCTTCACTACCAAACAGGAACAACAAGAACTTCAGCTGTGGTAGGAGAGGAACAAGTTTGGACTTGGACCTGGTGAGTACCTTTTGGACTCCTAATATTTCGAACATGCGTTTTGGTCAGTGGTTCTCTTATACGTCGTAAAATAAAAAATAAAAGAGAATCCGCTGTCTTCGGGTGTATTTATATTATTTATGCTTTCTTTCTTTCTTCTTTTCTTTTAACATTTTCTGAATACGCGCGTATTCAGAAATGGTTAAACACAACACTGGGAAATATAAAAACTAGCTATAAATAATATTCATAAAACCATTTTAAATAAAATGGTATTGATTAAAATTCATTAAAATAATAGCACATGCCCCATATATTATTTATGTTATTTATTATTGATGTATAACTTGAGACAAATATCTTGTTCCAAACCAACCCTGATAATTATCGAACTCAGATCGAGATCAGAGTTCATTTAACAACAATTAAATATCTGCATATGTCTGGAACACGCGCATTGGTTTCAAACATATGCGGTAGCACCTGCCCCTACGGTTGGAGCAAGTATTTTCTCTAGTTCCTTCTCGCTCGTTCGTCCGTTTCGTAAATGTTCCCCCTTTTCATCGTGGGAGCACCCACCGTTGGATTCCAGGAGGAAAACAGCAATATGAAGTCCCTTTTTTGTATCGGTTGTATGGCAGATCGTTGTTGTATTTTTAAAAAAGGTAGTCTCGCGTTGTTTAGCTTCTCGGGTTTGCAATTTTGGTTGGGGTTTAAATTCGGGTCTCGGGTGTTTCGGGGGTGGGCGCGTCGCGAATTTACTTAAAAGTAAGAACTTGCATTGATTGAATTCAAATGAATAGTAAATTTATTTTAGGCGCCACTGTATCTCTCGGTTAAATGTGGATATTTTAATGTCCTAACTATGATGAGACCAATGCAACCTTGGAGCACTTATGTGTTATCATTGCTTGCTTGATCTCCGTTTAATTTAAATAATTTCTTTGCTGGAGCTATGATCGATGCAACCTTGCAGCACTAATGTTGTGTAATCAAGGCGTGCTGAGACTTAGTTGTAATTTTTAAATATTGAATAAAATGAGATGCGCCGTGGTGCTTATAATAGATAATTAATTGATAACGCTGATATGATTAGGCGCCATGCATCAATATGTTAGCCGATTTCGTACTATGAGTTCCGTGTTACCACACACCGGACTGCATGTTACGAATGTAGATGCACCGACAACACACTTTTGCTAGAGGGTCTTGTCGCGCACTAACAAACCCGTCGGGCCGTAAAGCCTACTGTAGCTGCCATTCAGTATCCTACGCCGGTAGTCGCGTCGTAAAGCGGCTATCTGTTAAGGGATCGTCTTGCGGGATAATACCAGGGCGGTGTTTAGTTAGTGGCTTCGGATCTCTCGAGGTATAGTGTGGTAAAGTGCTTAGCTTGTGTGGTTTAGAGTTTGGACCGCCCTCTCGTAGTACATTGTCGACTAAATGAGACGCATGGTTCTTTTTCATGTCGGCGCGTTGCTAATAACTGGCTAGCGAATCCAAGTCCAAGAAAGCCCATCCGTGCTCTTTGTAGTACAGTGGGTGCCTGGTGTACCTGCCCCCTCGTGGCTACTGCTGCATTGCCAGGGTGCAGTAGGACAGTGCGAGGGATGGTTAGTGCACTGGGAACCGGATTGGTTTGTTGGTTGGTTGGGGACTTAAATTCGATCGCGTACACTGGGCCTGCCCAAGGACCGAGGTGGGCCCCAATAACTAACTGTACTTTCTCACTCACAGGCTTAAAGTATTTCGGACGTCCCAGTCCTGGCAAACTGGGTGTCCACCCTTTTAAAGTTTTCGCAGTGTGTGAGAGTAGCCTTGCACACTGCACCTTTTGGCAGTTCGCCATCTAATCCAAATTTCTTTCAGATTTCCACATGTAACATTGTGTCGTACCCAATGTTACACATAAAATGCATGCATGCACAAAATTGTGTGTGTGTGCGCCGTGCTCCAAAGCACAAATTAGAATAAGTATCTTAAAATGTAGGTAGGGGGTGGGAAACTTAATCGGAGAATAAATATTCTCTGTTGAAGCTCATTCTGAAATTTTTACATATTTCTGATATCAATCTACGTTTAGGACTACAAAATCTTGATCAATTCTGATCATCAGCATATACATATGTATAATAATTTTATTGTACATCGATCGTCGATACGCCAGGCCCGCTGTATGCAAACGCAGTTTGTTCCGGCGGGCAACTTCTACTAAATATAATATATAAGAAATGTCGGTTTTTTCTTTTCCTTGTCTCTATATACCAATGCGGTAATGGCACAAGGAGTCATTATTACTATTATTAAATATGTACATTTGTACATACACCCCTATACTTGAAAATAAAAAATATAACGGATGAAGTCGTTTCTGTTTGTTTTTCTTGCGGTCTCTTCATTCTTCAAATAGTTTTATGCGATAATCGAAAAAAAAATTTAAAAATAAATTTTCTTTCTGTGAAAAAATCTTTCAAATTAATTATCTCTTTAAAGAAACATTTTGTTAGAGTTGTTGGTTTGTGTTGTGTGCTTGATGCATGGTGATAGAGCTTTACTAAAGAAATAATCAAATGAATACTTGATTGGCTCACAGATGAAAATATATAATTCTGTGAAAAAATCTTTCAAATTAATTATCTCTTTAAAGAAACATTTTGTTAGAGTGGTTGGTTTATGTTGTGTGCTTGTTGCATGGTGATAGAGCTTTACTAAAGAAATAATCAAATGAATACTTGATTGGCTCACAGATGAAAATATATAATTCTGTGAAAAAATCTTTCAAATTAATTATCTCTTTAAAGAAACATTTTGTTAGAGTTGTTGGTTTGTGTTGTGTGCTTGTTGCATGGTGATAGAGCTTTACTAAAGAAATAATCAAATGAATACTTGATTGGCTCACAGATGAAAATATATAATTCTGTGAAAAAATCTTTCAAATTAATTATCTCTTTAAAGAAACATTTTGTTAGAGTTGTTGGTTTATGTTGTGTGCTTGTTGCATGGTGATAGAGCTTTACTAAAGAAATAATCAAATGAATACTTGATTGGCTCACAGATGAAAATATATAATTCTGTGAAAAAATCTTTCAAATTAATTATCTCTTTAAAGAAAATGTTTGTTAGAGTTGTTGGTTTATGTTGTGTGCTTGTTGCATGGTGTTAGAGCTTTACTAAAGAAATAATCAAATGAATACTTGATTGGCTCACAGATGAAAATATATAATTCTGTGAAAAAATCTTTCAAATTAATTATCTCTTTAAAGAAAATGTTTGTTAGAGTTGTTGGTTTATGTTGTGTGCTTGTTGCATGGTGTTAGAGCTTTACTAAAGAAATAATCAAATGAATACTTGATTGGCTCACAGATGAAAATATATAATTCTGTGAAAAAATCTTTCAAATTAATTATCTCTTTAAAGAAAATGTTTGTTAGAGTTGTTGGTTTATGTTGTGTGCTTGTTGCATGGTGATAGAGCTTTACTAAAGAAATAATCAAATGAATACTTGATTGGCTCACAGATGAAAATATATAATTCTGTGAAAAAATCTTTCAAATTAATTATCTCTTTAAAGAAAATGTTTGTTAGAGTGGTTGGTTTATGTTGTGTGCTTGTTGCATGGTGATAGAGCTTTACTAAAGAAATAATCAAATGAATACTTGATTGGCTCACAGATGAAAATATATAATTCTGTGAAAAATTCTTTCAAATTAATTATCTCTTTAAATAAAATGTTTGTTAGAGTTGTTGGTTTATGTTGTGTGCTTGTTGCATGGTGTTAGAGCTTTACTAAAGAAATAATCAAATGAATACTTGATTGGCTCACAGATGAAAATATATAATTCTGTGAAAAAATCTTTCAAATTAATTATCTCTTTAAAGAAAATGTTTGTTAGAGTTGTTGGTTTATGTTGTGTGCTTGTTGCATGGTGATAGAGCTTTACTAAAGAAATAATCAAATGAATACTTGATTGGCTCACAGATGAAAATATATAATTCTGTGAAAAAATCTTTCAAATTAATTATCTCTTTAAAGAAAATGTTTGTTAGAGTTGTTGGTTTATGTTGTGTGCTTGTTGCATGGTGTTAGAGCTTTACTAAAGAAATAATCAAATGAATACTTGATTGGCTCACAGATGAAAATATATAATTCTGTGAAAAAATCTTTCAAATTAATTATCTCTTTAAAGAAACTGTTTGTTAGAGTGGTTGGTTTATGTTGTGTGCTTGTTGCATGGTGTTAGAGCTTTACTAAAGAAATAATCAAATGAATACTTGATTGGCTCACAGATGAAAATATATAATTCTGTGAAAAAATCTTTCAAATTAATTATCTCTTTAAAGAAACATTTTGTTAGAGTTGTTGGTTTGTGTTGTGTGCTTGTTGCATGGTGATAGAGCTTTACTAAAGAAATAATCAAATGAATACTTGATTGGCTCACAGATGAAAATATATAATTCTGTGAAAAAATCTTTCAAATTAATTATCTCTTTAAAGAAACATTTTGTTAGAGTTGTTGGTTTGTGTTGTGTGCTTGTTGCATGGTGATAGAGCTTTACTAAAGAAATAATCAAATGAATACTTGATTGGCTCACAGATGAAAATATATAATTCTGTGAAAAAATCTTTCAAATTAATTATCTCTTTAAAGAAACATTTTGTTAGAGTTGTTGGTTTGTGTTGTGTGCTTGTTGCATGGTGATAGAGCTTTACTAAAGAAATAATCAAATGAATACTTGATTGGCTCACAGATGAAAATATATAATTCTGTGAAAAAATCTTTCAAATTAATTATCTCTTTAAAGAAACATTTTGTTAGAGTTGTTGGTTTGTGTTGTGTGCTTGTTGCATGGTGATAGAGCTTTACTAAAGAAATAATCAAATGAATACTTGATTGGCTCACAGATGAAAATATATAATTCTGTGAAAAAATCTTTCAAATTAATTATCTCTTTAAAGAAACATTTTGTTAGAGTTGTTGGTTTGTGTTGTGTGCTTGTTGCATGGTGATAGAGCTTTACTAAAGAAATAATCAAATGAATACTTGATTTGCTCACAGATGAAAATATATAATTCTGTGAAAAATTCTTTCAAATTAATTATCTCTTTAAAGAAACATTTTGTTAGAGTTGTTGGTTTGTGTTGTGTGCTTGATGCATGGTGATAGAGCTTTACTAAAGAAATAATCAAAAGAATACTTGATTGGCTCACAGATGAAAATATATAATTCTGTGAAAAAATCTTTCAAATTAATTATCTCTTTAAAGAAACATTTTGTTAGAGTTGTTGGTTTGTGTTGTGTGCTTGTTGCATGGTGATAGAGCTTTACTAAAGAAATAATCAAATGAATACTTGATTGGCTCACAGATGAAAATATATAATTCTGTGAAAAAATCTTTCAAATTAATTATCTCTTTAAAGAAACATTTTGTTAGAGTTGTTGGTTTGTGTTGTGTGCTTGTTGCATGGTGATAGAGCTTTACTAAAGAAATAATCAAATGAATACTTGATTGGCTCACAGATGAAAATATATAATTCTGTGAAAAAATCTTTCAAATTAATTATCTCTTTAAAGAAACATTTTGTTAGAGTTGTTGGTTTGTGTTGTGTGCTTGTTGCATGGTGATAGAGCTTTACTAAAGAAATAATCAAATGAATACTTGATTGGCTCACAGATGAAAATATATAATTCTGTGAAAAAATCTTTCAAATTAATTATCTCTTTAAAGAAACATTTTGTTAGAGTTGTTGGTTTGTGTTGTGTGCTTGATGCATGGTGATAGAGCTTTACTAAAGAAATAATCAAAAGAATACTTGATTGGCTCACAGATGAAAATATATAATTCTGTGAAAAAATCTTTCAAATTAATTATCTCTTTAAAGAAACATTTTGTTAGAGTTGTTGGTTTATGTTGTGTGCTTGATGCATGGTGATAGAGCTTTACTAAAGAAATAATCAAATGAATACTTGATTGGCTCACAGATGAAAATATATAATTCTGTGAAAAAATCTTTCAAATTAATTATCTCTTTAAAGAAACATTTTGTAAGAGTTGTTGGTTTGTGTTGTGTGCTTGATGCATGGTGATAGAGCTTTACTAAAGAAATAATCAAAAGAATACTTGATTGGCTCACAGATGAAAATATATAATTCTGTGAAAAAATCTTTCAAATTAATTATCTCTTTAAAGAAACATTTTGTTAGAGTTGTTGGTTTGTGTTGTGAGCTTGTTGCATGGTGATAGAGCTTTACTAAAGAAATAATCAAAAGAATACTTGATTGGCTCACAGATGAAAATATATAATTCTGTGAAAAAATCTTTCAAATTAATTATCTCTTTAAAGAAACATTTTGTTAGAGTTGTTGGTTTGTGTTGTGTGCTTGTTGCATGGTGATAGAGCTTTACTAAAGAAATAATCAAATGAATACTTGATTGGCTCACAGATGAAAATATATAATTCTGTGAAAAAATCTTTCAAATTAATTATCTCTTTAAAGAAACATTTTGTTAGAGTTGTTGGTTTGTGTTGTGTGCTTGTTGCATGGTGATAGAGCTTTACTAAAGAAATAATCATTTGAATACTTGATTGGCTCACAGATGAAAATATATAATTCTGTGAAAAAATCTTTCAAATTAATTATCTCTTTAAAGAAACATTTTGTTAGAGTTGTTGGTTTGTGTTGTGTGCTTGTTGCATGGTGATAGAGCTTTACTAAAGAAATAATCAAATGAATACTTGATTTGCTCACAGATGAAAATATATAATTCTGTGAAAAAATCTTTCAAATTAATTATCTCTTTAAAGAAACATTTTGTTAAAGTTGTTGGTTTGTGTTGTGTGCTTGTTGCATGGTGATAGAGCTTTACTAAAGAAATAATCAAATGAATACTTGATTGGCTCACAGATGAAAATATATAATTCTGTGAAAAAATCTTTCAAATTAATTATCTCTTTAAAGAAACATTTTGTTAGAGTTGTTGGTTCGTGTTGTGTGCTTGTTGCATGGTGATAGAGCTTTACTAAAGAAATAATCAAATGAATACTTGATTGGCTCACAGATGAAAATATATAATTCTGTGAAAAAATCTTTCAAATTAATTATCTCTTTAAAGAAACATTTTGTTAGAGTTGTTGGTTTGTGTTGTGTGCTTGTTGCATGGTGATAGAGCTTTACTAAAGAAATAATCAAATGAATACTTGATTGGCTCACAGATGAAAATATATAATTCTGTGAAAAAATCTTTCAAATTAATTATCTCTTTAAAGAAACATTTTGTTAGAGTTGTTGGTTTGTGTTGTGTGCTTGATGCATGGTGATAGAGCTTTACTAAAGAAATAATCAAAAGAATACTTGATTGGCTCACAGATGAAAATATATAATTCTGTGAAAAAATCTTTCAAATTAATTATCTCTTTAAAGAAACATTTTGTTAGAGTTGTTGGTTTATGTTGTGTGCTTGATGCATGGTGATAGAGCTTTACTAAAGAAATAATCAAATGAATACTTGATTGGCTCACAGATGAAAATATATAATTCTGTGAAAAAATCTTTCAAATTAATTATCTCTTTAAAGAAACATTTTGTTAGAGTTGTTGGTTTGTGTTGTGTGCTTGATGCATGGTGATAGAGCTTTACTAAAGAAATAATCAAAAGAATACTTGATTGGCTCACAGATGAAAATATATAATTCTGTGAAAAAATCTTTCAAATTAATTATCTCTTTAAAGAAACATTTTGTTAGAGTTGTTGGTTTGTGTTGTGTGCTTGTTGCATGGTGATAGAGCTTTACTAAAGAAATAATCAAATGAATACTTGATTGGCTCACAGATGAAAATATATAATTCTGTGAAAAAATCTTTCAAATTAATTATCTCTTTAAAGAAACATTTTGTTAGAGTTGTTGGTTTATGTTGTGAGCTTGATGCATGGTGATAGAGCTTTACTAAAGAAATAATCAAATGAATACTTGATTGGCTCACAGATGAAAATATATAATTCTGTGAAAAAATCTTTCAAATTAATTATCTCTTTAAAGAAACATTTTGTTAGAGTTGTTGGTTTGTGTTGTGTGCTTGTTGCATGGTGATAGAGCTTTACTAAAGAAATAATCAAAAGAATACTTGATTGGCTCACAGATGAAAATATATAATTCTGTGAAAAAATCTTTCAAATTAATTATCTCTTTAAAGAAACATTTTGTTAGAGTTGTTGGTTTGTGTTGTGTGCTTGTTGCATGGTGATAGAGCTTTACTAAAGAAATAATCAAATGAATACTTGATTGGCTCACAGATGAAAATATATAATTCTGTGAAAAAATCTTTCAAATTAATTATCTCTTTAAAGAAACATTTTGTTAGAGTTGTTGGTTTGTGTTGTGTGCTTGTTGCATGGTGATAGAGCTTTACTAAAGAAATAATCAAATGAATACTTGATTGGCTCACAGATGAAAATATATAATTCTGTGAAAAAATCTTTCAAATTAATTATCTCTTTAAAGAAACATTTTGTTAGAGTTGTTGGTTCGTGTTGTGTGCTTGTTGCATGGTGATAGAGCTTTACTAAAGAAATAATCAAATGAATACTTGATTGGCTCACAGATGAAAATATATAATTCTGTGAAAAAATCTTTCAAATTAATTATCTCTTTAAAGAAACATTTTGTTAGAGTTGTTGGTTTGTGTTATGTGCTTGTTGCATGGTGATAGAGCTTTATTAAAGAAATAATCAAATGAATACTTGATTGGCTCACAGATGAAAATATATAATTCTGTGAAAAAATCTTTCAAATTAATTATCTCTTTAAAGAAACATTTTGTTAGAGTTGTTGGTTTGTGTTGTGTGCTTGTTGCATGGTGATAGAGCTTTACTAAAGAAATAATCAAATGAATACTTGATTGGCTCACAGATGAAAATATATAATTCTGTGAAAAAATCTTTCAAATTAATTATCTCTTTAAAGAAACATTTTGTTAGAGTTGTTGGTTTGTGTTGTGTGCTTGATGCATGGTGATAGAGCTTTACTAAAGAAATAATCAAATGAATACCTGATTGGCTCACAGATGAAAATATATAATTCTGTGAAAAAATCTTTCAAATTAATTATCTCTTTAAAGAAACATTTTGTTAGAGTTGTTGGTTTGTGTTGTGTGCTTGTTGCATGGTGATAGAGCTTTACTAAAGAAATAATCAAATGAATACTTGATTGGCTCACAGATGAAAATATATAATTCTGTGAAAAAATCTTTCAAATTAATTATCTCTTTAAAGAAACATTTTGTTAGAGTTGTTGGTTTATGTTGTGAGCTTGATGCATGGTGATAGAGCTTTACTAAAGAAATAATCAAATGAATACTTGATTGGCTCACAGATGAAAATATATAATTCTGTGAAAAAATCTTTCAAATTAATTATCTCTTTAAAGAAACATTTTGTTAGAGTTGTTGGTTTGTGTTGTGTGCTTGTTGCATGGTGATAGAGCTTTACTAAAGAAATAATCAAATGAATACTTGATTGGCTCACAGATGAAAATATATAATTCTGTGAAAAAATCTTTCAAATTAATTATCTCTTTAAAGAAACATTTTGTTAGAGTTGTTGGTTTGTGTTGTGTGCTTGTTGCATGGTGATAGAGCTTTACTAAAGAAATAATCAAATGAATACTTGATTGGCTCACAGATGAAAATATATAATTCTGTGAAAAAATCTTTCAAATTAATTATCTCTTTAAAGAAACATTTTGTTAGAGTTGTTGGTTTGTGTTGTGTGCTTGTTGCATGGTGATAGAGCTTTACTAAAGAAATAATCAAATGAATACTTGATTGGCTCACAGATGAAAATATATAATTCTGTGAAAAAATCTTTCAAATTAATTATCTCTTTAAAGAAACATTTTGTTAGAGTTGTTGGTTTGTGTTGTGTGCTTGTTGCATGGTGATAGAGCTTTACTAAAGAAATAATCAAATGAATACTTGATTTGCTCACAGATGAAAATATATAATTCTGTGAAAAAATCTTTCAAATTAATTATCTCTTTAATGAAACATTTTGTTAGAGTTGTTGGTTTGTGTTGTGTGCTTGATGCATGGTGATAGAGCTTTACTAAAGAAATAATCAAATGAATACTTGATTGGCTCACAGATGAAAATATATAATTCTGTGAAAAAATCTTTCAAATTAATTATCTCTTTAAAGAAACATTTTGTTAGAGTTGTTGGTTTGTGTTGTGTGCTTGTTGCATGGTGATAGAGCTTTACTAAAGAAATAATCAAATGAATACTTGATTGGCTCACAGATGAAAATATATAATTCTGTGAAAAAATCTTTCAAATGAATTATCTCTTTAAAGAAAAATTTTGTTAGAGTTGTTGGTTTATGTTGTGTGCTTGTTGCATGGTGATAGAGCTTTACTAAAGAAATAATCAAATGAATAATTATTGATTCACAGATGAAAATTTAAAATTCTGTAAAAAAATGCCAGCTTTCAAAATGAAATAAAATTAAATAGAGACTCGATGGTATTTGAAATAATCTGGCTTTTAGGTAGCGACTTCATACATACATGAAACACTCATTTTGTAGTTATTCAGCACGTTTTAGAGCAAACGTGTGTGTTTTGTGCAGGGAATTATTTTGTTTTGCCGCAGCGCCGCGAAATAACAAAATTAACATCGACCGGCGATTGCCAGCGGCTTAAAATCCTATTGTTTGAACATTAGCTTTGGGAAATGTACATATGAGTCTATTTACTTATGTCTGCGTTTGTGCACGTATTCATGTACGTGTGTGAAGGTTTTGTATTATAAATTAATTTATTTGTAACAATTAATTTTCATTCATTTCATATTATGCACAAATCACATTAGAATAAGTAAATGTACGCTTTATTAAAAAATAAAAGTGAGTCAGGTGTTTTACATAGAAATATTAGTATCATAACAATAAAACTCTAAACGATTATGGCTAACATACATAGTTAGAGAAAAATTGATATATGCCGTAGTTGTATAAAAGTTTCGCATTTTATGTGTGCAATAGATATTTCGAATTGTGTGCACGTTTATGTATGGCATGTATAGAATCTCAAATCACGACTGTATAACATGCTGCAGGGGCCTTAGAAACTTTTCATAATTTCTGAAGCTCGACAAAGTTTCTGTCTTTCACGAAGCCTGCAGATTACTCGATTCAAACTTGTGCTATAAAAAATTGCAACAGTAGAACACGGCGAGAAAACATTTACGTAAACATTTTTCAAAAATAAATAAATATAATTCAAAATTATTTAACATAAAATTAAAAAACCAAATGAATCAAATTAGAATAGTTTATAGTTGATTTATTTATTAAATATGTTTTTATAAATAAAACTAGTAGACAGAAAATATCGTCTTTTAAAGATATAGAGGATGGTTTCCTTAAAAAGTTATTTCAGGTTGTATAAACCAAGTTTGTATACTGCTGGCTATACTATGCACGTGGGACTAGAAGAAACTATGGCGTATAACTTTGTATCGGAACCCCTCGACTGTTTTAACTTATGTATGAGATTTTATATTAGTTTGCAATGCTTGAGTATAAAATCGCCAAAGGGAGATGATTTTAATAAGCCTCATATTTTTTAAGATCGAATAAAATTTATCTATCGTGCAATATATATACGAATAATTCAAAAATGAAAATAAATTACATGACAAAATAAAATTATTTTGTATACTAGTGTTTCGACGAGATTTGTCTATTGTTGTTCGATACGATCGTATATGTCTAGTATAGTAAACAGGATATTACCTGATTACGAAACATCGTTTGTTTTTTATTTCTGAACGTGTAAGCATTTCTACTTTGGTTTTCAGTGAAGTAGGTTCTACTATTGTTAGTGAGAGAAAAGGTGATATATATACATATGATTTTAAGGTAAGGCCGGTATTTAATCTATAACTCATGCTACTGTATTTGTTGGGATATATCTGTTGATGTATTTATCTGTATATGTAGTGTGGAATGGATTCAATAAATAAAATATGTTATAGAAATTATGTACTTTAAATTTCACAAAGATCTCAAGAATAAAAATAAATATTTTATATGCATAGAATGTATTTTATTTAAATTCAAAATAACACTTTGTAAAATCATGGAATTTTAGAAAGCAGGTTAATTGAAACAAATGTGTGATTTAGTGTTCATGAATACACTTATGGTGCTGTCATGTATTGCGTTATGTTCAGCACTGTAAATAAACGTATTGAGCGATCTGCACGAGACTTGTTTGGAGTTTGTTCATGTGGAAAGTCGTCTTAACTTCCAAAATGTTTCTAATGACGACAGGGCGTTCTAATGGTAAATCTCTTCAAGACAACGGATGTTAGTACATTAGTCTTCTTGTCGGTTGTTATCTCTTTCACACACATGAAATCGCCCAGCTTACTTGCCTATCTCTCTTCATTGAATTCTATACTAAAACTTGCGAATGTAATAATAAAACGAATACTGCTCCGGGTTACGTTTCTCATTGATGCTTATGTTCGAGGCATCAACAATTTCTTACATCTACATTTAATATGAACATTCAAACATTCTTTTCTTTAATATTCTCGGAAAATAATCTTTGATATATTTAAATATAAATTTTTTTTTTTAAATATTCCTACGAAAAGCTAAGTCTAGTTATGACGTCAATGCCGACATAGAATACATTCTAGTTTCTAGGTCGAATAAAAATACATTTTGTGCAACTTTTTCATTTCAGTTGCTCTTCGTTGCATGGTCATTTTGTTCATGGTGCTCTTCGTTGCATGGTCATTTTGTTCATGGTGCGTGTGTGTATTTGTGCAGTATTGATTTAATTTGATTTTTTCCCTGATAATTTATTTATACTAATTGAATTTTTAACAGCACACGCAAATTCATTAAGTAACACTTAATAATTTACAGGTATATCTGTACATGATCGGATGTTTTCCACAAAATACAATTTAATTTTTCAATGATTCGGTATAGAATTCAAAACATTGGAAACTCATATTACATAGGATCCTATGTTTATGAATTGATAATACATTGGACCTTTTATTTAGGAAGGTAAACAAAATAGTTTATAAAAAGAATTTTTTTCACTATTATGTTTCATTGTAAATTGGTATTGAATAATAAATACAATCTTTTATTGATTTTCCCTACAAATGATGAACAATTTTGTTGTTTTAAGTTTTTATACATTTATAAATATTATATAATATTAATGGGATAGAAACTCAAAATCGTCAACTATGAATTTTTTTGGAAAATTTTTATTTTTAAGAATATTCCGCTTGTCAGTTATAAATTTCATAGTATCAGCAGCATTAATGATGACATCAGGACTCGTCAATTTTCCAATTTATTCCACTTGATATACAGTGGAATAGCGACATCATCTCGTAAACGCGTTCGTTCAACTGACGCTCGATAGACGCTTGGCTGTTTACTTCATCTCATCATCCCTACACCGAATTGCATTAAATTCAGTCTATCGCTTCCGGAAGGTATATTTACCACGTACAGCTTAGCTCACTGGCAATTAATAATTACCTGACTAAAAATAAGAATCATATTTAACTTTCGATTCAATCTTGTCGTAATTGAACATCAGACCTCATCATTGATACATTCCCAAAAAAAAGAGCGAAATTACTTCAAATATCTAAATGTCCTCATTTATTGAGTATATGAAACTCAAGAAATGATTCCACAATTTTTTTGTTGAAATCTACAAATTGCTTCGTCGAAGATTCTATCGCTTCTATCTATCGCCTTAAAATTGTCGATAAAATATAGAATCAAGAATAAATATGTTCTAATAAATATATAGTATATTTTATTATTGTTTTTTAAATAAACTGCTGTCGCCATGACCTTTCTCCGGAGTCAAGCGCTGCAGTTTTCTTTTGTGATATTATGTAGCTATTTACATAATCCGGTGCTACCTTTGTGCGATGCGGTAACGTATAAAGTGCTGCGCTACCCAAATACCTTGCAACAAAACTTCAATCACACGCTGAACGGAGGAAGTTATTTCGTGCACTTTTTTGCATATACGATTTACAAGCTTCTATTTGACTATTATATAAATATATAACTAAACAAACAGAAAATCAACCTTCATTTAAACTAACGATGCGACTTAGTAGATTTCTCAATTTGAGAATATTAAAATATTTAATAATTATTAATTTTCAATTCAAATTGCATTCACATTTTTTTTTTAAATTTGTTTTAATTTGGCTTGGAATACAATTTGATACGAAGTTAAATTTCTGAAACATTTATGATCTGATGTGTACAAGAAATGTGGCAGTTAATTATAATAAAAATAATTCTCGATGAATTTGGAAGGGTGTAAATTCAAAGAAAGTCATGATAAAGTAGAGTAAATAAGGTTTCCGCAGTGCTGCATTCGAGTGAGGCAAAATATTTTCATTTTGGTTCATTTTCTTAGTTCTCTCAATTACGTGCGATAAGAAATTCGTAAGATTCATCTTACGGTTACCATTCGTTGTAAAAGCGATTCAGGAAATTTTTCGTTGTCACCGGAAATTATTACCGAACAGAAGTTTAAGAATTTGATACCCGTTTCATTTTCAGTATAAACGTTCTCTTTACTGACTATAAGTACCGTCTTGATAGCTTTCCGATACGCTGCTGCTAATGTTACAAATAACTTTTGAACTGGCCACCAGTCAATTAAATGGATATAATCCTTTTTTCAGCGAATTTCATACAGTTCCATTCACCAAACATTTATATTTACTGTCAGACTTAAATATTACATTAATTTAATAATAAATAAAAAATTTGCTTTTGACTTCATTTATTTGTTGGATAATGTTTGACCAATTATTTCGAATGCGAAATGAAAATTTATCTTAAAACTACAACTGGAAATAAACAATTGTTTTCTTGGAATAGCCAAAAAATTATAATTAAACACTCACAATGTAAGTGTAAGGTACTGCACAATCACCTTCTGAGAATCAATTGCACATGATTAATATCAACGACACAGGTGCTAAGTTATTTAATTACACAAACTTTATAGTAAGGACCACGATTGTATGAACTCCCGAGAACCTACTCGTATAAGATCAAGTAAATGTTAAGCTTGACATAATATATGGGACAAGAGGTCAAACAACAACCATACCAGCAATACCACACAAACAAACCATGTACTAAGTCAAATTTAATTAACCGTGCAATAAATGAAGTTATTTGTAAATAACTACCTTACCGTAAACTTCCCAAAATACAAAGCCAAAATTATTTAGATCACCAATCTTTTAACAAAATTAAATCTAATATTTTAATTTGTATGCAAAAATAAGCGAAAAATATTTAAATATTAAATGCTAAATTGTGTATTAAATATTAGCAAATAATTTTTCTGTTGGAACACTTTGTTAACGTCGTATACTGTCCATTAGAAGAATGATAAATAGTATTTTGTAAAAGTAGGGCAAAATGACAGGGGACATGAAATAAATTATGACTCCTGCTGCATTTTATATTTCAAACAAAAACTTTATCGGAAGTTTAAAATAATAAAATAATTCAGTCCTAATATTTTTTCGTATCGTCGAGTATTTTTATTTAATATTGAATATTATTTGCTTTTAAATATATTATAAGTCTAAAGAAGCTATGTTTGTTATGAATAGGTCCATATTTTATAAAATTTAATATATAAGTCAGCCTTTCATGCAAATTCTTCTTTGTTTGCGATTGCAGTACGTATTATCGATTGGATTACAGATTCAATTTATGATGAGCCAAACATTATTTGAAGAGCATTACGTGGTTTAGTGCTACAGATAGATAAGGATATGCGGTCTAGAAGCCGCATTGTAATTGGTAAATAATCGTTAATTACGTATTGCAAGGCAAATGACATGTTATTACATTTGATTCAAAAAAATAATAGTATAATTGTTACTATTAGAAAAATAATAAAAATGGACTGAAATATATATTTTTTAAACTGCATGTATTAGTTTGGCGATTCATTTGAAATAGTAAATCTTATCTTTTTATAAAAACATATTTGTATAGAAAAGAAAGTAATAAATTATTCATTTTATAAAAGGAAATTGGCCTAACACATACGCCAGACAGCTGTCAACTTTTTACATAAAAAAGCATGTCCGTAAAAAAAAATCCGGCAACACATACACGTGAACTGGTGAATTCTGTGATGACAGGTCGGCAAGGCGAATAAAACTTTGCCCAATGGAAACTTTATTATATTCTCGGCAAAGTATTTTCGGTTTTACAAACATATTTTGATTAATGGGCATATATAGTTAAATATTACGCGCATTCATGTTCGTCACTCATTTAAAGAATTTCATTTATAAAGCTCACTAGCAGAATATTCATGTATTCTGTAAGTGAATTAATAAAATACGTAAATACTTAACGGATCAATAAAGCAATGAGATATTTATTTTAGTTTTTTTTTTTAAATTAATCAAAGTTAAATGTAAATAAAACAAGAATATAAATAATTTGATAAATTTGTGCAAGGTTTTATTTCAGTAAATAAATAAATTAGTTTCTAGTGTCTTGAAGTTTAGTCGTATTTTATTTGCCTGAAACAAATACGAAAATAACTTTTCACACATGCAATGGTAAGGTTGACCATAATTTCAAATTTATTTCCAAGTTGGTAAAGTTTTGGCAAGTATAATTTTGATTTAAAATTTATACCTTTCGAATCAGTTCATTACTAACGTTATTTATTGGTTATCGAGTAACTAAGTTCTGCTTCAAAAGCAAGGGTTGACGAGTGAATTATCGCTAAATCAGTACTACAAAATCTTAAATAGTTTGCGTTTTAAATTTAACGATAACATATTTTAATGTATAAACCAAACTACCAAAAAAAATTTAATGAATTTGAAATTAGTTTCCTTGGAATAGAAATAGGGAACTGGAAACTGTATTGTTACGCTTTATAATAATTTTATACAAAATATATTTGGGAAAGAGCTTATCATACAAGTTTAACTGCTGAGTTTATTTAATGTTAGATTATTTTGTACTAGTCTCGTTATAATGTAATACCTATTATGAAACACCAAACAATGGCTGGTGTTTCCCTGCAGATTTGCATTGATTAAACTTTCAATAGATTTCTGATACGCTCCTCGAGCTTCTAAATACAAACCTCTTTACCCTCAAATCACATCGTTTGCAGATTAAGAGACTCGTCTTTAGAAAATCCTCGTTATGATTCAACGAAATTCTCATTGTTTTATCTTTGCCCAGATCGTCAGTTATTCGCTGGCAATACAGAAACTCAAATGTTTTGTCATCCCATAATCGTATATTTAATATAATATAAAAAAATAAATACGAATACAAGAGGTTTAAAATCAGTGTATTAATCGCTAATAATAATTAAATATTCGTAAACATTGGTGTAAACTAATTGTGTCTCAACGATTTGGTACGCTAATAGACAATATTCAGTGGTTGTTCCTTTCATTTGAACACGATTCACCCTTCGTTGTGTAAAGTTTAGCTGAATACGGCGCGTGACATGATACCAGACGTAAAATTGGTTGCGTGTTATGCGAAGCCACGAAGGTTTACCTAAATAAACAGTTCGTTATTAATTATTAAATTTTTAAACGCTATTACGTACCTGCATTCTGTTTATTCGTGCTATCGAACTCATGCATTTTTGGTCGTTATTCTTATCTCTCCTTACTATGTCTTGTGTAATATTTTTTTAAACAGGCGTTGGGTGTATTAGAAATTGAATTGGGTGCTTTATTATTATTATGTTAAATTAGATATACATTTGAAATTCTATTATAATAAACAAACATTGGAGTTTTGTGTTGTACAATGGATGTAAAATACAATGCAAGCAAATAAAGTGAACTAGCTTCATGTACAATTAATCTCGATGTTGAACGTACTTGTGATTTGTTAGTGTGGAAGGTTGAAATGTCTCGCGTATGACCGTGAAAACCACAACCGTGTCCGAAGTAACCGTGTCCATGTACGCATCCATCTAGCTGTCCGGTGGTGTCCACCGGTGGTTGTATACCGGGCACGGATGCAGGGCTTACCGAACTCCGAGCTATACGTCACCGGAACATAGAAATGAGAAAACAGTGCGGTTTTTATCAAACCTACGGGATAATTTATAACCGCATACCAGAAATTAAGGAAGACATTACTATCGCTTTTACGGGTATATTTTCTGAAAAGGAAGTTGTATAAATTACGTAAGATTAATGAATATAAAGTTGTCATCACAGCTGTGAATTTATATGGAAGTAAGTAGTTTTGAAAGTAATCACGCGACATTTTAGTATTTTTACTTTCTTATACTAAGGAATTAGTAATAATTCTAATCATTAAACAATTCGATCTCAACATTTTATCAGAAATTTATGTTATTACCGCTTCGATTCCAAATATTTTTGGAATAACGTCGTCTGTGTGTGAGTGCTGTAATCCGGCAAAAAGTGTTTATTTCTATACTTTATATAGTATAGAACACCTATAATTAATATCTGTTATTTGTAATGCCCGGTCATTTTACGTTGGAAACAATTAAAACATGAAACAAAAAAATTCTACGAACAACATACAAATGGTAATATGGCTTGTGATTCACGGTACACCTACATTGCCCTGGAATGGCAATTTTCTGGTGCGTTCTAATCAAAAACTGATTCATCTAGAACAACTGTACATTTCGAGCCATACTATGTTTATGCTGTTTTTGTTTTGGTGCTTCTGTATATATTGAACATTTCTATGTATTTTTCAAAAAAAAAAAAATTATATTAGTTGATCCTATTATTCTAACTTCACTTAAATTGGAATCAAGAATTCATATTATTGCGATGCTATGTGACTTCTATTAAAGATAGATTTTCACTTTCTAAAAGGCTTTTGCTTTCGAAGATTCGCCAAATATTTATTTAGTATAGTTGACGATACATTTGTAAATGTTATATTCGCAACTGTTTCACCGGCTGTCACAATTGTTTCACAAGTGAAAGCTTCCGGAACAACCTTGTTTAGAGGGACTTTATTGTACGTGTATTCGTTGTTCTGCAAATTTAGAATATAACACTGAGAAAAGGTGTTTTGCGCACGGAAGAAGTTAAATTGGATACATTATAAGTTAAAATTTCGAGCAAGATTATCCTTATTATTATAATGACCACAACATTTTCAGAAGCTGATTTTGAGAATTTTCAATTATATGACTATAAATTGTTGATTGATTTTAGCAATCGGCAACTCGCGTTATGCTTGAACTGTCCCGTTACCAATCGGTGACTCACTCGTAGTTTTTAAATAAAAAAAGGAAGGAATAGTATTTTTGTTTAATAAATCTGAAAGTATTTGAATAACTCTGAAATTTGTATTAAGCAAATGGAAACATTTTGTGTATTTAGTAAAGTAAAAATGTTCTGCTATTTTGTTTTGGAACGAAGATCCCGAATATATTTGGTAATTTATAGAATAATATACAATTTACAATTAGTTGGTGTTCAATTAAACAAGATAATTAAATTACCATGATATATGATTCTAATAATTATCTTCATTAAACATCAAAAGATTGCTATGCTAAAATCATCATAATTTCTGCTTGTCATGAAATTTCCACTAAATAAAACCCGCTTGCGAAAATGAATGTTTGCATATAATTAATTTGCAACAGTTTCATAATATATTATTTTCAAGAGTACTAAACCAACGTAGAAAGGATATAGGCTTAATTTCTTCAGCAGCGCCTTACTCTTTTAGTGTATCTCAAAAGCACAGGCAGTCTTTGTTAGGTCTCACGAGCTCCGGGCGCCAAAGCCCCAAAGCGGCGTTACTGTGATTGATTTGAACAATTATTTAGCGGTATTCGCCGGGGAAATAACAAGCGCACAAAATTAGCAACTAGCACGCACGTGTCCTGCTCGTTTTGTCGTTTCATGAATTTCGCTTCGTCCGCTAATTAAATGGGTGCCTCTGGTTATGTCCAAGAACTCTACCACCAACATCATCATTCATCCCAATAGAATTACAGTAATGTGACTGTTAATTTCTTCTTCATAAAAATAGAGATTTAACATTTAAATATTAAAATTTACGATGTGGTAATTTGTATAAAAAAATAGTTTATATATTAAAAACATCAAAAATGTAAAGTAATATTAGAGGGGAAAAAAGTATTAAGGTTTTGATATATTTGAGACACCAGGTGTGGTTGATGATGTCTCTCACACAAAAAAATGTTATTGGATCGTTCTAAAATATCACCTCGTTATGCCCACTCTTCTAGAAATTCTTCTTTATATGTTCATAGTTTTTGGGTAAATATAATATTTCACCCATCGCCCAAATGTCTTAAAATTGGAAAGAGTTTAATTTGACCCACATTAATTAAAATATCATTGGAATTGAATTTAATGAATGATGATATATCTTCAGTCAGAATGAGTTCAAAGTTTGCTAAATGCCTTTTTAAAAGCATTAGTGGGAAACTCGTTCGGTTTTCCATTTTTTTTTTCTCTCTAAACCTTTAGAACAAAGATTGAAATTTAAAGCATATTTCCACTGAAGTTTCTTCAGACTTCAGTAAACTGAAAACTTTGTTAAAAGATCCCGCATTAAGCTGTCTGAAAAGTATGGAACACAATGTCAATGAATATGAAATGTGATAAATATTTATGTATCCTTTCACCACGAACGTGATATCACTTTTGATACAATCATTTCGCAAACCGAAATGACTTAATGTCGGCAATTATTTCAATTTTTAAATCCTACTGTAAATGCACAAAACCATTGTTGGCACCTTCGAATCTAAAATTAGTCGGCAGTTCCTGAATCTAGAACACGCAACCAAAAGTAAAACCACTAGCTAATAAACATAGGCAAACGTATATTTATCTAACAAAACCACATTGCACGAACTACCCATATTTGCATACACATATTTTTGTTGATATGAAATCAGTTGCTTTAAACATATAAGTTACCCCCAAAGTGCATTTCAGAAGATATATGTAAGTTTTACTTTGTTAAAAAGGAATTTACTTAACTGAAAAGTTTTTTTTTTAAATTTAATTTTTAATAATATATGTATCGCTGTAAATGTATATAAAACAATATAACTAAATAACTGTCCTCAAATATTAGCCTATTTTGCTTTTACAAAAATAAAATGTAGAAAACACAACATGAAAAATGTTTAACGAATGCGTACCCATACGTACAATGAGTTAACGTTACATTACGTCTAGGGAGTCATGTTCACTGCGCCATACACTAGGACGAGCAGATGTGAACGAGCCTCACGATTCAGATATCTACCGTCTCCGGTGTACAATTTTACTTGTTTTAAGTTTCGAATTGGGAATTTTGCATGACAAAAAGACATATCTACGCATATATTTATTGCACAAAATACATATACGCAGATTTTTATTCGAATTTTATTACACTTTTAAATAGGAAGCATACTAACGTATAAAATTTCAATAACTCAAGAAAATATAATCATTATACAATATTAGTTTCCAAATAAGTGAAATATGTAGTAGAATATATTCTTCCATTCTACAACTTCGAACCCAGGGGTTCTGGGTTTCAGCCCCAGCGTCTACCGATACATTTTTCTCAAAGTCAAATATATATAAATACGAATATTTTTGTACTTCCTTGTACTTAATTCTCGCTTTAACAATACTTAAGTAAAAATAGTTCATTAATGACGTGGACAAATAATTCTTATGTTATTGTAATAATATTCCACCAATATTATAAATTTAGAAACACAAATGTAACAATTAAATTTGATTTATATATACCATAAGTTATATAGCACTTTTAAAATTGGATTACTATTGATTTATGACTACTGGCTAACAACACATTATTATGTATGTATAAGTTACAAGTTCCGAACGACCGATAGCTTTGAAGATTAATGAACTAGAACACCATTGACATGTCCGCAATATGTGTTATGTGCACGTCCATGCATCCTGGTTAAAAATATTGTTGTTCCTGCCACCGAATTGCTAAAGTTCAATATACAAACATTGGCCTATTTGCAATTTACCAAACACAAACTCATAAAGTTATATTTCGCCAATCAACGTAATACTGAAATCGGATTAGTACATTTAAATACACAATGTTCAAATTGCGTGTCTGGATTTTCTAAATACTCAACTTTTTCAATTTCAATACAACTCAATTTTGCTATATTTATTTTTTGAAAAACAAACGACTAAAATATAAAAAATGTAGACGAATTTTTAAGAGTTTTTTGCTCAAACATAGATAGTATTTTTTTTTTTTTTATAAATTCAGATTCTACGACAGTAGAACAGTCTCCGAATTCAAAAGCATGGTAACTGAAAATTTTTTACACCTCTTTGTAACTACTTTTTATCAGACGCGTATTTTTTGTCACACAGAATGCTATTCATCTACTCTAAGCACTATTTTTAGATCTATAGAATAAAAACAACGTAAAAGATTTTTATTATTTGTTTTTCACAAAATTTATAAGCGTCGCTTACATATTTATTTACTATTTGACAAATAAATATGATTGAAAAAGTCTAAATTCAATTGATATTCCGGATTCAGCATAAAATATATTTGAACACGATCAATGAAGAATGAATGTGGTTGGGACGGTTCATTACTATGAATCTATCCCATTTGTGATCGCTTGCTACTGATCCTCAGTAATCAGGAGTAAATTGATCTAGGAAACTCTACTAACTGGCGGTATCAATCAACTTGCCAATTTCCGTACTCTAATGATTTGAAGTCCGTTAAGAAAATAATGTGACGCTTAATTATTTCAAATAATTACGCTTATTATAAATAAATTTTATAAAAATTGGTGAAATATTTTAAATTAATTTCATTTCAGTTTATATTTAATAATGTAGAAATTATTATAATAATATAAATTAAATAAACATCGAAGCTGATTTTAAAATTATTTATAAATGAATACATAAAATAATGTGTTATTGCATTTATTGTATTTCTTAACACTCTAAAATTTGCAATTATAATTAACTAAATAAACCAATTATTTGGGTATATTCAAATTGTTTATCAAATTAATGAATTTTATGTAAACAAAAGTTTAATTACATACAGCAAAACAATAGTTATTTATTTCATTTAAAAATTTTCTACCTATATTAACGAATTCTGTTTAAAATTATTGACAACATAAAGTTATTTATATTTTTAGCTCATATCATTGGTTTTGCAATGTTGACTGTTTTATATTTAATTTCGAAAAATTTTTTTGGAATATGTACCAAACTATAAAATGTTCTCTGTAATGGTATGAATGATAAAAAATATATGTTCTTTTATTCGTAAATTTTTGGTAGAGCATTAAATAAATTTCAGGCACTTTTCCATATTGTAGAATATTTAGTATTCAAAACAAATAACATAAATATTAACGAATAAATATGAACTTTCCTCATAACTTACATAACCAGAAGTGCATGCCAACTGGTAAAAATTAAATGTATTTCGTGAAGAAATTCACCGAGAAAAGTTATTTAAATTTCAATACGTGACCTATTCGTATTATGTTAGCTTTGGTTGCACGCCGGTGCCCCATTCTCCGCGATAACATCGCACTCCTACTGTGCCTCAACATTCATCACATCGTAAACCTGAAGTTTATTTCGTGCGGGTTTCGTACAAACCTTATACCTAAGCTGCGAACATAATATTTTTTACAACGTAAACAATAGATAAATTGCTGGCCACCTTATGTACATAAATTCACAGTCGAGCGAATAAAAGACAAATAACTCCAGGAATACACAGTACATCTTAAAATTTTAGTAAACTGTATTGTTAGATTGGAGCAAAAATATATCTGTGGGGAATATGAAAATAATATACTATCGAAATGATGGTAGTGGATTTTGTATGTTGGGGTGAAATTGAGAAGTCTTCCTTCAAATAAATGGAAGGATATGATTGGGAATGAATTACGTGACTGAAAGATCTTGATTGCACATAATGTTCGGTAATGTATCAACTTTGATATATTTGGTGGAGGCACGTGAAGTGTGTAAAGAATAAGGTGAAGCATATTTTGAGTCTTATGCGAGCATCTAAATACTGTATTAGACAATATGAGTTTTACAAATAGTCTCAACAACAGGAGAATATTTTATGAAAAACTTTCAGGATGCAGGAATGAAAAGATGATACTGCATTTCCTCTATTTCGTGATATTTTCTTTTATGGAATATAGTAGTTTTTTCATGTATGCGAAAAAGGTTTGCCGTACAATGTTATCGTGTTACCAATAACTGAGGTCAGCACCTTCGCTGCCGGAATCGATCAACAATCGCCTTTGACATTTCTCAATCACACTGGTCGTACTGTTAGGACCGGTAACCCACGCTTCAGATAGAATGTCGGGTTTGGATGAATACCCTTCGTTATACCCGATGATTTTTTACCGCTCTCAAATGTATATCCCTGTCTACTGATGGTGATGTTTCTTGGTAATTGAATATTTATCATGGTGTCATGTTCTATGGTTTCATATGCGCACCACTGAAAAATATGTAATGGCTGTAGTCTAAAAGCAAGAGTGTAATATGAATATACCTTTGCTCTTAAGATTTAGTGTTCGGTGTTCCTTGAAAGAAAGTATTCATTGCGATATAAAGTGCGTCATTGTATGAAATGTGTCTGCAACAATCCTGTTAAAAATCCTGCTGATGTATTCATACGCAGTACTAAACGAGGACGAGTTCCCTGTTCTATAGCCGGCTTCATACGCTCTCGACATGGAAATGAAGATAAGATCAATAAAACCGTGCTTCTTAAGTCTGACGTAATATTTTCATCATTTTCCTCCTACTTTTACTCAGATTACTCACTGGTTAAATATATAATGCATCTATCTCCAATCTTACAGCTGTATTCATAGAAAATATTAAGTACATCTTAGCTAAACTTTAAAATTCAACTAACAAATTGAAACTATTTTATTTAATATTAAATAAATAAAAATTGCTGATAGGAGTTTAAATAATTTAAAATATAATAGTAAGTATTTTCTACATTGTTCAATTTTGTTATACACGTGTATAATACAACGTCGTTAAATTGAAACATTACTTTTTTGGGAAGCTATGAAGCAGAATATTATTAAATATTTTCTGACATGTGTTTCTGGTTATTTTGTTGTCGTATTAACTCCCAAATAAAAATGAAAGTCATTGGATATAAGCCCCTTTGCGGTACAAGACAATGTTTATGTCGTACCGAATGATTGATGAACGTCTCATATTGCAAAAGTTGAATTATGTAGAACTGTCAATAGCTTTATGGATCGGTAATCGAAAATGAACAAACGGTTTTCTGCTGTTATTAAATTTCCGGACTTGGCAAATCTAACTTTAAGTTTTATAGCTATAGTTTTTAAATAAATACGCGAATTTAAAATAAAAAATTTAAAAGTAAATCCCCATATACTTCAATCTGAGATCTTTTAAATAAATAACAAATTGTAGCTTTATCAATGACTTGAAATCTACAAAGGCCACCCCTATAATTTTTTTTTGTCCCGTTCCCGTTGTTAGTCATTGATTTAGATGAAAATGATAATGGTTTACTATGCGAAATAATACGGAAGTTAAAAAGTAAAAAATACTGTTTTAATTTAACAAACTTTTGCATTCAAGTAGAATAATGCAGATCTAGATCTTGAATAGTCTTTCCGGTTTTTCTACGCATGTCGTATTTCAGTCTAGGAAAAAGTAAGACAATGGGATCGAGTCAATTGAAAACAATGGGACTCTCTTCTACGTGTTCAATATATATCTTGCTTAATAGAGATTTTATTCTTTCGCTATCCTCAATTGTAGAACTAAAACGATAAAAACATTTCTAAATCAAATATTCATTTTTAAAAATATTATTAATTGTGTTTCTTTATTTAATTTACGAATTTTAAATCAACGAAACATTGATCTATTTATAAGAGGAGATGAAATAATGAAGTTTAAGCTTTAGAAATGTTTAACCATTTATTGTTATTATAATCTCAAACGCAAGGAATGAATTCCTTAGACGTTTGAATTCAATTATGGCAAAGGCATAATCCATTCAATGCCCTAGACTTTTAGGGCAAAATCAGAACCAAAGCTACAATAATTGTTAATTTAATGTGCAATAAAAACAAACTTTCATTAAAGATTCAGTAAGTTCCACCAGCATAGCGCTTGTCTCTAGCGTGCTGTCCTGCAACTTTTTGTTCGCTAAATAAGTATTTGTATTCTGCTCGACCTCTGTTTTTATCCACGTTGCCTTCTTGTAGATTTGCAATTAACTTAATTGAAAAGTCTGTATTTTTCCCCAAACATTCGCCCTGATCACACAGTGACACGAAAATTTACTAGCAATTAATTTGTAAACGTTTTATATGACATAAATAACAAATTTAATTACATTGTCTATGATAAATAGAAATTAATTCGCGAATAGTGAAATAGGATTTCCATCAACAGAGGAAATGGCAATTGTATTACAATACCCGTAAAATAACTCATTTAAGTATGAAAACAATTCTTTTCTTCTTACGAAATACCTACTGTACAAAAGAAATAATTAATGTAGCATTTTTCACAAAAACAGTCCGTTTACGTGTTTTGTTCGTTATTAACATTAAATGTCTGTTGCAATTGAACAAAAATACGTTTATATACCTTCTAATTAGAAGAACCTCTTGGTTATACTTCTCCAGCCACAAATATAATTCTTCAGAGCTGTTAGCGCGAAATTGTTCATCTAATAACACTCTAGAGACTAATGAAAGAGGTAAAAACGTATAAAATGTTTTTGGTTGGATCTTTTAATGGCTTTACACAAATAAAATAATTGCGTATACACTGTTTAATTCTTTTTATAGTTAATTTACAGTTCCTTCTGTATAACGCATAAGGATATATTTATATATGCGATGATAGTATTTGAAAAGTTTTAATATCATTTTCTAAATAAAGAAATATCGTTCTCACATTTTTTAATATTTTATAATTTAGTAAAAATACATTATTTAAAGCTTCCGTCAAAATAAAATTATAAATTCACATTCTTTTCAAATGAAAACATCTAGCTATACATTTTTTTTCATATTTAATTAGCATAATAACACTAATTAGCTAAAATTGTAACCAATTTTGTTTTACATTTCTAAAGAGATCATTAATATTTTATAAGCATCAATTAATTATTGGAGGAAATTAAGTACAGGGATTTGATAAATAATGCGTTGTTAATATGAAAATAAATATTCAGCTTGATTGGTAATTTGACTATGGGAAATTTAAATCTGTCGCCGGAAGCGCGACAAAATATTACAAATTATATGTGAAAAGTTTGCTGTATATTTTATTATTTTATACGCCTTTTTGCATAAACGAGTGTGACACGTAGAAATGATAACTTTTTTTTTTATTTCTCCATGCCTTGAGATTTCTAAGAAGTTGCTCTCTGCATTTGATGTTATCAAATCTTGTTTACGCCCTTTCATGTTATTTGAACCGGCAACATATTTGAAAAATCATCACATATAGAATATTAAAAATATTTTTTTTATCATAAAAAAAAATTGAGAATAAAAATGTATTTGACTTATAAAAAATTCAAAAAAGAAACTACTACTATTTTCTGATATTATTAAAATAAATATTTTGCGCCTAGCATTTTTGCGCAAAGGAGTGTGACATGTTAAAAGGATAACTTATTGTATTTGTCAAGATGTGAATGGATGTAAAAGGTTTTGTCACTCCGTTTGATGGAAATAAGCATAAAGTTATTATTTCCAGAAACGGTTAAGCTTTACTTTTACCTCGCTATAGGATTCTAAAATGCGAATTCAAATATCTGGTTTTTTATATATTGTTAGTCGTGTGTCTCCATATTTTATGTTTGTCGTTAGACATTCATAAGAAACGAACCATAAAAGTAGAAAGAAGAAAAAAACTCTTCATGCGTTATTATCTCCAGAAATGCTCGTTTCGTGCATCCCATTTTACATTTTTAGTGCACGTATTTTTCATTCTAACATTACTTCTTTTATTCCACATCTATTACTTCCATTAAACTCACATGTTCGACAGTGACACACATGCTTTTTACGTCCAGTTTTTCTTCTTTCATAAAACAGCTAGATTGTTAAATAATTCTTTTATTTTTATTTACTAGTATAAAAAAGTAACAGATTTTTATAATCTATAAATATTGTGGACGGTCGTTGTAAAATCGGTTTCGAAGGTGGAAGAGAATGTAGGATTGAGTGACTGCTAGACTAGTCGATTGGAATTGCTAGCTTATCTGCACGGATTTTAAGTTTGTCTGTTTGTATTTTGAGATTATCGTCAGAAATCTGCGCAGACTTAAAGTTTGTTTCAATCTTGATGCTTGAATTTTATAGAATAGTAACGAAAGTATCTTTCAGTTATTTGCTTTTTTGTGAATTTCACTAAGGAATTATGAAAAATTTCTGTAATTTATTTAAGTTACACATAATCACACACATTTTTATATTTTATATATAGTGTCACATTCCTGTGAAAACATAGCGGCACGGCTGCTCCTCAAAAATAAAAACGTCTCCGCTGCATCCATGTTTCAGGGAGCTTTGTTGAAGTAAAACCCAAAAAAAAAAGTTTTCATATTTGTACTAACCGTGTGTATAGACTCATCTAAGATAAGCTCAATCCGTCCAAAATTGTAGCCCTAGTAGCAAGGAGACTTTTTAATATTTCGCTCCGGAGAAGGGGCTTTATAATATGAAATTTTAGTCGAATCATGTTCATCGTAGATGATTCCAAGCACTGATATGTTAAGAACATGTAGTCAACATTTTGTGAGGATTGATCGCATTTTTTTTTTGAAAAAAACCAAAAATTTTTTTTTTGATTTGTTCAATCCGAGACTCCATAAGGTACCCTTAAAGAGTTGAAATGTGAATTTCATATTAAGGATTTGGATATAAAAAAGTCAATAAATACGTAAATCAAAAATGTTCGGATTTGAAAATGCAGTTAAAGCATTTAATTAATGTGTGAAAGCTTTATGTTTGAGTTAAAATCACTTTCGAAATACTGTTCGACAATTATATAACAATCCCAACAACTTCAGACTAATAACTCGGCAGAAGTTTCAGTATTATTCTTGGTCATAAATCAAGTCATTGTATGATTGATGCAGTTAGAGAAGCAAGTAGGTCATAGGATAATTAGTTGCTTGTATATGTATGCATTTGTGTGTTTGTTAGAGAGAGATGTGTAGGAAAGTGAGATTTTGGACAGTTAGTGGTCGGGTGATATCGATCATTTTCATTGCTCTGTGGTCCTGAGCTCGGCATCTGCAACAATCGCTTGTTACGGAAACTCGGAACTAAGAACAGTTGAATCTACATATATTCCCCTCCCGAATCACCTCTTACATTGTTATTTTTCCAAATACCACAATCCTCAAACATACATGTGGACAGGATTGTCCAGAACGAGACCTGTTATTGTTAAGTTAAAAAATAACATTTATTCTATATTTACAAAAAACACGGAATTTATTAAATGCAATTATTCGACCATTTATGTTTTATGTATTTGAAAACTAATCCAATATTGAGATTGATTAAATAATGTCTTTATTAAATAAAACATTTAGTTTCTTTGGCAAAATAAACATTTGTGTTAATTTGTTTTCCGGTAGCGTATTGCGGGTAAATTCGCAGCTATCCTAAATTTCAGTTCCGCGTAGTGTGAGTGAGACACTATCGTTTCAACACGCTATTTAAACTTCCGCATTGTCCCCCGGTGCAATGTCCCCGGATATTGGTCCGGTTGACCCTTGCAGTATCGGGTATGGTGACCGCAATACGCCCTGCCTGGTACGGCTCTATATTCAATCCGGTCGCACAGGAAAAAAAAAAAAAGAATTGCGACATCTCCAGTATTGGATGTCTTTATGAATTTCTAACTTACCTTCAATTGTAAACAATTTTATTTAAATTAAAAATAAAACTAGATGAACGTATGTATGTGGTCATGTTAGCAATGTAAAAATACCAATTATTTATTTTGTTTCAAGTCGCAATTGTTTTTATTTTACCATTCTGTTTACTTTATGCATAAAAAGAATATGAATTCAACTCACGCTCCATGTTTATTCAAGCGTTTGGCTTGTTATATAATTTGAGTTTCTGTAGCAGCAAGCATATTATAGCTGACAGAGCTTGTTAAAAGTATTGCGACGAACGCCAACTTTTTCTTTGTTTTATTTCTTTAAAGCCGTTGTTGCGTATACCATTTGATAGGAAAACATTGTTTTGAAATGAGTACAATTACAGTATCGTCCAAACATTCAATGACAAATTCGTATTTGCACTTAATATACTCTTTAAATAAATAATACTTAAAATATTGTAATACACTTTAATACATTTCCTACAAATTTGATATGACATGAATTTTTCATCAGTTACTGATGTCATCTACGTTTATTATTTTCTTGTAGTTCTCCGCAACATATCTTCCTGAAAGCGTAAGTACCGACTCTTCGCTATCAGGACATTAAATATGATGGATAGCATTTCAATCGGTCCATGTTGGTCCAGATATTACCACGATAATCGCCAACGCTGAAGTTTATCGACATTCAATACCGTTTTATTAATCTAACGATATATATTTGAGTATTCCATAATTTTAGCGCTACTAAATTTATTATCGCTCAATATTAATGTAATAGAATTCCGCGAAATTAATCATAACGGACGAAAAGTATGTTTGGGTTTCGTTGTGGATTAGCCTTATTTTCACTAAAAAATTTCACGTTATAAACAATCAGGCTAACTTTTCTTTTTTAGATTTATTCGAAAATAATTCAAAGAAACCACGAACTTTTATTACAAGTCTCACGGAAAGTTGTGTAAAAACAACTTTTCGTTTTTTCTGAGTCTTCAAAGAGATTAGGGCCGTGTGCTGATTTGTCAGGATTTTTTTTTGCTTTTCACGGCAACTAAACACTTAATAACTTCAAAGTCTAAAAGTACTTCTAGATTTATTTCCTTCTCGTTTTTCATACCAATAAATGGATATACAGTGCAACTATCAGTTGCCAATAAATGTAAAAAATTTCGTCAAAATCTAATTCTATATTATACCAGGCTTTTTGAGTAATTTTCGGAATTATAATGACTATTTCACTCACCTGTCATCTGTGAAAAGTAGACCAATAAGAATGCAGGATTCTGAATTTTACAGCCAATCCAAATGAATTGTAGTGCATATTTTGTACTAGTAAGGTTGTGTGTCGACAATTCAGTACTAGTACTAGTACAGTAACTGTTTTTCTGGTTGCTATGGTTATGAAAACATAGCCAAATAGTATTACTATTTTTAAATTAAAAAATAGATTTGGTTCATTGAATAGTCCCTCGAATACGATTCGTAGTCAAAGTTAAGAAGATTATTTTTGATGGTGTCTCTTTAGCTTTCGAATATCACTCGTGCTACGCACTCGTAATATTCATACTAAAGCACAAGAGACATTCATAATATTCATACTAAAGCACAAGAGACATTCGTAATATTCATACTAAAGCACAAGAGACACTCGTAATATTCATACTAAAGCACAAGAGACATTCGTAATATTCATACTAAAGCACAAGAGACATTCGTAATATTCATACTAAAGCACAAGAGACATTCGTAATATTCATACTAAAGCACAAGAGACATTCGTAATATTCATACTAAAGCACAAGAGACATTCGTAATATTCATACTAAAGCACAAGAGACATTCGTAATATTCATACTAAAGCACAAGAGACATTCGTAATATTCATACTAAAGCACAAGAGACATTCGTAATATTCATACTAAAGCACAAGAGACATTCGTAATATTCATACTAAAGCACAAGAGACATTCGTAATATTCATACTAAAGCACAAGAGACATTCGTAATATTCATACTAAAGCACAAGAGACATTCGTAATATTCATACTAAAGCACAAGAGACATTCGTAATATTCATACTAAAGCACAAGAGACATTCGTAATATTCATACTAAAGCACAAGATACATTCGTAATATTCATACTAAAGCACAAGAGACATTCGTAATATTCATACTAAAGCACAAGATACATTCGTAATATTCATACTAAAGCACAAGAGACATTCGTAATATTCATACTAAAGCATAAGAGACATTCGTAATATTCATACTAAAGCACAAGAGACATTCGTAATATTCATACTAAAGCACAAGAGACATTCGTAATATTCATACTAAAGCACAAGAGACATTCGTAATATTCATACTAAAGCACAAGAGACATTCGTAATATTCATACTAAAGCATAAGAGACATTCGTAATATTCATACTAAAGCACAAAAGACATTCGTAATACACCATGAAAAATAATCGACATAACTTTGACTACTTATGGTATTACCACAACTATGTTTAGTATGTGTATGTCAACAAAGTGATTTACATAATATTAATTAATGGTGTAATATTACGAAATTGGGTTAAAATATTTAATTTAATATAATTAATTACGTTATAAATTTAGTAGCAACATTATATGAGACAGTTTGTTATGGTTGTTGCTGAACCATAAAATAATTATAAAATAACAATTGCTAAGTTTGGTACGCGTAGTTTGTTACACATAGAAAAATAATGTAATTATATTTCTGATCCTAGAATAAATAATGTTTACCATTTACCAATCCGTTTAGATTCTAGAAATTCTAAGCTCATTTATAAACTTGGAAAACTATTAAAGATAAATTTTAATATCCTACTTGAAGTTGATTCATTTTCGCGTTACGTACTTAAAAATTTACAAATTGCTTTGTTTTCCTCAGTCAGGTGTAAGATATTTGGTAAATCGTCGTCCAACGCAAGCAAAAAGAAATAGGAAGCTCGAAAGCGCAAAGTGCACGAATCGTTGAGTTGGCGTATCGTAAATTACTTCAAACGGAAACGTTCAATGTAACGGCGGTTAAGTTGTTAAATTCTCTCGACCCGGGGTTGGGTGTTTACACTAACTTCATTTACTTACGAATATAGAGCTTACGAACACTTACCTGCTCCATTGTTTCAAACCTAAACGTGTATTTTTATTTTTATTTCAAATGACCCAATTGTCTTACCACTAACAACCACAAATTTACAAGCGTCAATACTCTCTCTCTCTCTCACACACACACACAAAAATAAACAATAAATTATTTATATTTAGTAAATAAATTTTGTAAAAAAATTTCTATTTAAAACTGTAGATAAAAGAAATGAAATAGTATTAAAAAATCTGTAGTATTGTAGAAAGATGCGTAAAGTGGCTGGTTAGAAGATTGAAATGATAGTTTAATAATCACAGAATGGTTATTTAATTGTTATTATAATTAGGATAGTAATTACATTTAAATAGAATGATTTCATATTACAGTGTAAGTACAGTCATATATCACATATGCTATTCACATAATAAATATACAAGGTGATGAAAATACATGGTAAAAAAAATATGTTTAATAACTCAATGCTATCGTAAACTTAAAATATACAATGTCAAATATATTAATACTATTTGGCTGCTTATGCGGACACAATCGGATGTTTTCCGTCGTAAAGATGCCATTTTGTCTCCTTGAAAACGACAACAATCTCAAATTACCAAAAAAATCATAAATATGTTTACTTTTAAATAATAGGATTTTAATAAATTTCTTTTAAAATTCTGAACAATGATGAACTTAAAAGTGTTAGGAGTTACCTTCTTGGACGAATACATATATGGAAGCGGGTTCCGTGTTGGATGCTGTACAAGTGTAGTTTCCTGAATCACCATCGTGCGCATCCTGTATTGTGAGCCTACTATGTGTCTGGGGACCAGGTTCTGTCTCTACATTAATCCCGCCTCTGGACATGTCGTAGTTTATCATACGGCTGTTGTGGAACCAGAACACGTACTGAGGTGGTGTTGGACTCTATAACAATAGAACCCACCAAATGAAATTTCATTAGATATACGTTCATGCATGAGCATGTTGCTAGTCATTCAATTATTTGTTTGATGAGAAAAACCAAACTATAACACTGCATAGTATAGTGCAATCTAAATTAAATTTAAAAAAAAAACTGATTAACATACATTCATTATCTAAATTGCTTTTTGTTTTTCAATGATTTCCAACGATTTCCAACTATACTAGTTTCAAAGTACAGTTGTATTTAAAATCGCTGGGGCGTATTTTATTTTTAAATTCTCTCACTGTCAAGTTTATTAATTTTAATTTAAAAAAACACCTAAATGCCAGGGAATATGTTGCGTGTCTCGCATTGATAAATCTCTGTCGAAATAATCACGTTTGCGTTTATATAATTTGTAAATGTAAGTTAATTGACCTCGTGCAGTCGTGTGGAAATGTTGACATGCTGGAAGTAATAGTGTCCACGTTATCCATTCATCTGCTTGTCCTATTACATTCACGAGCTCATCTAGTATGGAAACCTCCGGATGGAGAATTAAATAAACTAACTTCATTACGTTTACGATTTTATATAAACTCAGCGCTCTCTCTCATACATACACACACACACACACATACACACAGGCAGGCAGACTCAGATACACAAATAATCGGAATTGCTCCAGGGAAGGCCAAATACTTACGTATTACTGGGTATAAGAAAGTAAACACACACACATACACACTTACATACATACATATATACATACATACAGATGTAATTCCAAAAATAGTCGTACTTAATTCAGGGAAGATCAAAAGGTATGTTAAAATCTCGAAATTGATTATTTCCATGAGAAATTAAAAACAATCTATATGGTGGATGTAATTAAAAATACATTTATTTGAAATAAAAAAAAGTCACTTGTTATTATAATTCCAATAAAAGAAAATAAAAAATTACCTTTTCTATAATACAGATGAGGTTGATTATGCTACCTAAATCTACGTGGCGTTCACCAGTACCCTGTATTGATGCTTCTGGAACAACGATTTGCAGATGTACGAAATGCGAAATGAGACCCGTACTTGTCGAAACCTGAAACCCAAAACCCCAAAAAATGCTTTTAGTGTTTCAGCAAACATTTCAATAAAAAAAACATTCATTAAAATTATCAAAATAATAAGTAAAACATGAAATAAATACGTTTGATATAGAAGCAAAATCGTTTGAAAGTGTAATCTTAAATAAAGCAAGATTGGTACTCATGAATAAGTTATCTAACATGCTCGGAAAATAGTTGGTCTTAAAAGTGGTTTAAAGAGATGAATAGTTGTACAGAGTGGAAAGAAAGTCTATAAAAAGCGTAAAAAGTACAGACGAAGTACAAGAGTTCGCTTCCAACTATCAAAGCGTGTGTTGTATGTGACAATTCTTATTTCTTCTGTTTGTGTTGTTCACGTTTGTTTCGCCTAGTTTATATATTACATACTAGCGAAAGGTTGCTTTAGTGGGTCAGGTCTTATAAGATATAATTATAATTAATGAGATGTGTGATTAATTTACAACACAAGGGCCTCTTAATAGTTAAATTATGCTTTAATAAAGAGCATATTACCTGGCACTCATATGTGCCGTCATCCCGTTTCTGAACGTATTTAATTTGAAGGGTCCAGTCATCTGATCCCTCCGGGTGGAGGATTTGAAATCTTTCGTCGTTCGTATACGTTAACATTCCCGATGAAAGAATGTGCCAATCTCGTCTTCGCACCCACGAGACATGCTATAATAAAATGTTTACCACATATAACATAAATATATATAATTTTTTAAGAATATTGATTCGTTTTACATATATGTGTAAACATTTATGTGCGCTCCAGGAGAAAAACAAATTACATTGGGTAAATGCGAAAAACTCGCATTGCGTTATGCTTGATCTGTCCCGTTACTAATGTGTTACCGGTTCAGTGTGTGCGTGCACATCGAGCATCCTCGGCTTTCTACGAGTTTTTCGCGTGAGTGCCGCCACTCACCCGTCATTGGCCGCTTTAGTGAAATATATTATCTCTGTATGGAATGCTGAAACAGTATATGCATGTACGATATAAGCTGTTTTGATCAAGGGTTATGTTTTTAATTGAAGTTGATGAATATTATGAAAGCAATATGTGTTGGTTGTAAATCTAAATTAAATGAAGCGTATATATTACTTTATGATGGTTCTCTTACCATATAGTAATATAATAATCTCCTTGATGATATTAATGTGCTTTTGTAAAGCTAATGTGGAGCGAAAAACTAACTTCGGTCGGTGTGTAATTTGAATAAAAGGGTTTGTGGGTATTTGACCAGCAGGTCAACAGATTTACACAATATTAGATTGTATTTACATATTTTTGGCGCTCTACTATAATGTTTACACATAAAATCTTCCATTCAACGACATAGAATTAAATGTTCTTTCATACTTTGATTTAAAAGTATCCAACTTTAAAATAGAATTCTTTATTTATCTTATATCAAATAGCGTGTAACTCGAAATAAATAAAAACTTTTGCAAAAATGTATATTGATAATTTTAGAATTCTATAAATTTCAATTACAATTCTTCAACGTTACCAAAACGTTATTTTTGTTTCTACATAAAATAATGCGAAAGCTAATTAACTGAAACTGCAGTACATATATTTTAATGTATATCCAAAATAACTAACAATTAGTATCTGTAGTTCGTTTAGAAGGTCGTTTCAAGTCAGGCTTTGGTTTTATACAACAGCTATTTTGTTTTAATGGCAACACATTAACGCATAGACCACTCTAGACTTTGTTTACCCATATAGCGTTAGTGGTGCTTTCCGCATTATATATGACTTTGTTATTTTAATAAAAATAAAAATAATGGAAAACATATTCATACATTCACCTAATACATAACTTGCGTGGTTCTTTAGTTTTCTGGACACAGTTTCAACACATGTTTCGTGTTATCCTAATGAATTTCTTTTTTAAGCTTGGCAACTTTATTTGGAGTTAACAGTAACTTTGGATTCAAATAAATGTTGAAAAAGTTGAAATTATTTAATAACTAACAATATTAATTTGTCCAATATGTTTTATAAACAATTGTGATTTATAAATAATAGCTTATTATTATAAATAAAATTCTAGTTTAAATTGATAAATTAAAAATTCGGCAACTTATAATAGATGAAAAAGCTCCCAATATAAAAATATAAACTCTTATGGCGTTTCTACTTATTGATTTAAAATAAAAATTATGAAAGGGTTTCCAGCAAATTCAACAACCATTCATTAAAAATATACACATCAGTATTTGTTTTCAAAATAATTCATTTCAAATTATTGGAGAACGAAATAGGGGAAAAAAGTGTGGATATTAATTGAACTTTTTGTTCTGTACCCTGTTGGTCTGCGTGGTGATTGAATAAAAATTAATGATTTGTGAAACATATAGGTGTAGAAATCGAGGGGTTGGGTTAGTTTCGAGATTGGGATTAAAATGTCTGCATATTATACTTCTGAAGGCTTTCGATAGAAGAATCAAAGTGTGTATTGTTGACGTTACACTGAACATTTTAAAAAGTCTACGTCGATGAAATAAAATTTATTTTCTATTGGTTCCTTACCTCGGATCCGCCTGCCATTCGATCCCCTGTATTCCGGACGTGACAATGTAAATACGCTGTAGAACCCAGCTGAACGGTAACATTACTGATGGTATTGTTGTCCATAGGACTCCAAGTCCCATCGCCGTCTCCTTTCAATGCTTCCTCGATATTCGATTGCCATAGAAGACGTCGTTCTATGTATGAATAAGTTTGGATTTCTCGACGTCCTATAAATAGAATATCAAGGATTTAATATTAGTCCGATTTCTGTTGTGATGTAGAATTTCACTATTATGAAAATATTTTAAATCTATAAGAACTCTTTTGTTGTTGTGCGATAGCACAGGAAAATTCGTCAAGTTTAACTGTTGACCCCAATGGGTTGTGAGAGAAAATGAATTGAGGGTAAAAAAAAGATTACTTCCATTGCACAGATTGTTTGTATAGCAAATTCTAACCGCGGCTTACCCAAGGGTTTACCCTTTGCTAGCAAGACGATTGCTCACACATACATAAAAAATATATTGGTATCATAAAAAAAAAAACAAAGTTAAATTTTGTATATTTCCAATTTCATTCAGCACTTATTTAGTGGACTACGACTTTTTCAATCTTCGCTCACAAATAAATTCAAAAGCACTAAATAATTTCTGTTTGCTGAAACTGTCAAAACGCGATTTATATCTAACATGTATTTTAAAAACAAGACAAACTATAATAATAAAAAATGTATATTTAATACAAGAAGTGAAAGTAATCACTTCGAAATATATAATTCCGAATATAGATAGATCTCATTTAAGTAAGTGTTTTGCTTGTTTGTTCAGAAAGGTAGAAAACACTTCCTGTTTGTTGTTTAACTCTGAAAGACTTTATTTTTTTTTTGTTTACCAATACATCACATCACATCACAGCGACATTAATTTCACCGTTTTCAATACACACTGCCTTATCATTGTGTCGTTATAGCAGAAACACGAATGTAAAAGACCGCATAGAACTACAGTATTGACATCACTTTAGATACCACATAACTGAACTCAAAAGATTTTACCTATACAGATGGCATTTCAAAAGAAGTTATTGAAAATGTTAAATTATTTATAGAAATGGACATCTATTGAAAATCATACTTAAATGTGTATTGAAATAAAAATATTCCTGACATTACTGAATTTATATATTGGTCACATTTGTCTCAAAAAGTTTTTTTGTATAATGTCTAAATTCTTAAAATTAAATTAATTTCTATGATAAGTGTGCGTTACTGTTAGTTCATTTATGTGTTAAATTGGTGTTATTCAGCAATATAAACATACGTTCTATTGATATTGTTTAGGTTTGTATGGTTTATCAGGTAGTTTTGGATGGTTTGTGGTTTTACGTTCAAACATAGTGGTAACCCACTTGCTCCATTTTCTGAATGTATATCTAACCAAAGACAGTCAACCCATGTTATTATTGGAGCTAATGCCCGTTGAAGCCTATTAATTGTTTGCTATTTAACACTGTTCTCTGCCTACGTTTTCTGTTCCAACTCAATCGGAAGCTAAGCATATATATTATATAAATTTACTGAGCGCGTAACTACCTCTAATAGAATTACTATAAAGCAACCACATCATCAATCAATTTTCTAAAAAGTGCTACTATTTTGAGTTATTGCAGAAACTGCAAAAAATGACTAGAGTAAACAAGCATCCCTGGTTAGAATATTCTTTTAAGAAATAAGGGGTATTCTTGCTAAGCATATACTTAAGTTTAAAGATTCATCATTTTACCTTCAACCGTTCAGGCTGTAGAGCACTCACTCTGACACACACACACAGAAAGTAAAAAAAATTAATAAAAATTCTCCTACCTTTGGAAATTGTTGAAACATATTTTCAAATGGTATTTCCCATTTATTAATTATAACAGTTACATATTTGGAACATAAAATGTATAAAACTAACACGGTTTGCTGAAAGGAGTGGCACATATTGTTTTATGAAACTACTACCGAGGGAAATGAAAACGTTCGATATTAGTACGAACCATTACCGAGGGTTCGACTGTTATTGTTTTTTTTTTCCCCAGTTTTAATTAAATGTATTGTGTTACAACCCATCCTATATTTTCCCTGTAAATTGTTTTGATCAAACTTGCCAAACAAAAAAAAAAGTCTCGCAGGATACCGCTATATTTATGTATCATTTAATTTTTTTAGTAAATGTTTGACACAAATATTTTATCTATACAATTTATATGGGTATTTAAATTAATTAAATATGGTTCATTTTAACAGCTTGCATGCTATTTAAATTTTATTTCCCAATGTTTCAATATTCAGGAACGTAATTTATTGCGAATTAATTTCGGAAAAGTGACTTACTCATGTCCAGCGAAGTGGTAAGCAGGACAGGCGATAGGCAAAGCACCAGCACGGCTTGTAACGCGCCAGTCTCCGACATCATCCTGGCAAGTCTGCTAATTATCTGAAACAGAAAAAAATTTAAAATAAAATATAATTTCCTAAAAAAAATAATCATTTTCGAAACTCTTTTCTTATTGCGCTTAGCAAATATTCTCAGACTTTGATGGTAATAAAATATAAATTTAATCTAAAAATACATTTGATCGTCAAATATAAAACATTTCGATTTCTCGATATTTTTTTATGATTGTATTAACATATCAGAGTGTTTCGGTTCAATTGTGTTCGTTATGTATTATCGTTAAGTTTCATGGTGCCGTTCGTTTCTGTTCTGCGTTGCGGCGTTTGGACATTTTTGTGCGTTCACTGCCGTGAAATAACCTTGGATTTATTGATAAAATATCTACTGATACAGCGCGCTGCCACCAAATAATCTAAAGGCAAATGGATGCTTTTGGTGCTATAAAAATCTTTAACATCAAATCGGCAAACGGAATAAAACTCTAAGCAGGAGAATAATGACACACAAAACTAATTACGGCAATAAAAAAATTGTTTCGTAAAATTTAAATCCCAGAAAAATTTTTATTATACGAAATGTTAACAGTTGAACAAGTGTTAAAGACGACTTTAGTTTGTAAAAATGTATATTAAATTATGGATTTAAAATCTATATGATATATAATATATAGCGTTTATTAAATGTAATAAGGGTAAAAAATAATTGTACGACTATATGTGACATTAAAATAATTACATGTTTTAAAAAAGCTTGTCAGAGGTACGTATGATGTATTGCTCATCGGTCCGATAAAAGTGAGTTATGGCTAGCATGTTTTTTTTTGGTTTGTCCTTTATCGTTTTTGTCGTCAAAAAAAAGTAGGTGGAAATTCTTTGCAGTCGTAGTGTCCACGATACTCGAGTAACACGCGTAAGGAATTCGTTATCTCAAGAAACTCCAGATGAAGTGGAACACGAAACTTGGTGTTTTTGTCTTAATTACTTTTACAGATCTTTTTCTGATATTTCATCACAATCCAACAGATATCTTAACAGTGACACAATTTCTTTCGCCAACCAAACCATTTAGAACTTCTAAAGACTATTCTTACCAAAACACGATTTTAGTCTCTTCAAATATACGCAATATTGACTGAATTTCATTGTCAAATAACGTAATTATAAGATCTAAGCGCACATTCACACAAAAAGTCCTTGTTGAAAGTTCTGGTTTTGATAAATTTTGAAATTTTAATAATGACATTTTTAAATAAAAATAAACAGGGGATCACATTTTTTTGTATACCTACCTGTTTTTATCAACACTATACTGCGTACATAAATCATACCAATAAAGATGAAAATGAGGCGTGCTTTACACACATTTAGTTTTTTTACAATTTGATAACACGCAACAAAGCCATTGCACGAACAGAATGATAGTAACTATTTCGTTCTGGTCACCCTGAACATGAAATTGTCGTCAACGTCTTAATACCATCAAGGATAATCTAAACGCAATTAACTTTGTTTTTGATTTACGAGTTTATTTTACCGCGTCTTCAAAATCTATAACTAAAGAATATTTAACATTTCTGTTATTATCTATTGTTATATAATTTTAAAATATTTTATTAATCATCAAAATTTATGTCTATGGTCAAAGAACTTAAAATTAAGTTAGTAACTAAACAGTATAGTTTGTTTTTAAATCCTTTGAATTATATATGATGTAGAAAGCTTTCCCATCAACGAAAATTAATTCTACTTTGAAAGGACTATAACATAACGTACGCAGTTAATATTTATCGCAGTTCTAAACATATTTGATTAACAAGTTGAGTTAAATTTGAAGCTTGCAAACTTTTACTATATTAGGCAAATGGCTTTAAATAATCCACCAAGTTCACACTTCCATTTTCTAAACACTTACATACTTTTTTTGTGTGTAAAATACCATTAAAATTACAAGGAAAAATAACAACTTGGCAAGGAAAAAAAAAATAGAACTTAAAATTGCAGTTTTATTTTCATTTTAATAATATAGTAGGTTACAAAAAATATATATAGTTCTTGTAGGACTAAAATAGAATACAGAATTTTCCTTCTACCGACATGCTTTGAATAATTTCGAATTGGACATTTCATTGATATTCTATCCATCTTTCAAATTATGTTAATACCAAAAGTAAATAAATCGAAAAAATGCAAATCTTGTGGGCTATAAAGGATATTGCTAGCCTGTTTCTGGGAAGACGGTATAATTCTTTTTTTTTTTTAATAATTGTGTAAAAATGACACCGGAAACCGTAGTATATTTAAGATTTGGCAGTATTTTGGCAAAGTTCCCCCGAAACCTTGACTAGGGCGTTTAAAATTCTGAACAAGTCGCTGTTGAAACTAATGGTCCATGGAATAAGGCCACTGTATTTATTATCCGGTGTCATAGTCGTTGACCTAAAACGCTTTGAGTACGCCACGAATAACTGAAACTAACTGCTGAAATTTTGTTATCTCTTACTTAAAATTTTATGTCCTTAAAATTTGGTTGTCTTCAAATAAGTATCAATTTATTTTTAAGACAACTATTATATTTAGAAGATTTATAATTTATGTGTTTGTGTTTGTGTATGTGAGGGAGGGCATGCGTATGTGTGCCAGAGTCAATAATCAATAATAAGAACTGCTCTTGAAACTGTTAATATAGTAAATAATTCATGACAATCGACTATTATGAATTGAATTTCATGAAGATACTTAATGGTTACTGCATGTCTACAACCTATATCACTTTATATTGACCCCAATACATCATCCAAACATTACAACCTTTACCATCCATAATTGATGCAGTAACGCATGCTTATATATTATTTCAATTCGGCAATACATATATTTGAGAAATACTGCACTCCAGCAAATTATATTATATTATATAAAAAAGCGAAAATTACTTTAAAGTAAATATATATTTTGAAAACGTAATAAATTAGCTGAAATAAATATGTTTTTAAGTACTTATGAGAGTGGAACCAGACACATTAATAATAAAAGAAATTTTTATTTCAAAAATAAAATATCTCAACGGGCGTTGTATAAACGTTCTATTCTTAGATATTATTTTCTTTCTGGAGAGTCAGTAAACCTTTGTTATTAAAAATAATGACAAAAAGGATACTTTGTTTTATTATTTTCGTTTTACTTCATTTTCTTGAAATTCTTTTATTACGCAGTCAATGTCTTTCATTTTCACAATCATATCAAAAATACATATTATGTTATATAACATTTTCGCTCATTAAATTGCGAAACGCTTGTATAATTTTATAAATGAATGAGGCAATAGTAATTAATAATGTAGCATATAAGCACAAATTTACTGGAATTGGACATTTATAAAGAATTTAAAGATTTAAATTTGATCAAAGATATGGAAACCAATGAAGTATTGCTTAATGATGAATTTCATTTTTTAACTGGATCTATGTGATTCGTAAATTAGATTTGATATTATTGGATAAAAAGCTTACGCGAGAGAATCACAATGTAAGCATATATAAAATAGGAAAATTATTATTTAAATTATTCATTTATTTAATTATTTATCAACTAATAATGTTGAGATTAAAATAGGAGTGGCAATACAGTATTTTGTTTCAGTGAAATAAATATCAAATGTCAATATTCAATGACACAACTGCGATTAGCTGAGAAGCTCCACTTTTTTTTGCGAGCCAATACATTCAATTCCATATAAATGGAACTGGTGAAGTGCAAATAAATTGATTTTCGTTTGAAGACTCGCTTTAGTTTTGTTCACTTTGAAGTGTGGAGAGTTTAAAACGAATGTAAAGAAGTAAATTCATGTTACTCAGTTGTCGTTATGTCTGTTGACAGATTTTTAAATTCCTCTAAATATAAAATAAACCGCAACTTATATTTATTTTTCATAATCCCAAAAGAACAATTAGTACTAAAATTATTTATTTTGTTCTAATAACACATTCGTAATTTATTTTTATAAAACAGATTTTGAAAGGAACTAGGATGTAATGGTATGAGATTGACAGGTCAATTAGTACATAAATTACTTAGTGTTGGTGTCTTTACATACTAAACACACATCAACATACTCTGACACTGAACATGTTAGCTTTGGACCACTCTGGAATACGTGTGGACATGCATATTAATTGGTGCACATATTTACCTTACAGTGTCAGTTCTACATCTCATAACTTTCCATCCAGAAAATATTTTGAATTTTATATTTTTTAATTTCTTATACGAAGTAATACGTATTTTAAATTAGTAAAATAATAAAAATTCATGTAAAACATCTGCAGTGACCATGCACTACACTACATAATACTATACAGGGTGTAACAGCGAAACGAGCTACCTCGAATAACTTCTATGTTATTAAAGATACAATAAAATAGTATAAGACAATCTTATGCAGGACTAAGAGGGACATCCAACTATAAAAGAAAATATTTTTTTAAACCAGTGGTTCTCAAGCAACAACACAAAGTTATGTTTTTTCAAATGAGATGCTATATATTTTTTAAGCCCATTCGATAGAGTTTTTTTTTTGAATTCCATTATGTATTCGTTTTATACCCTTACATAAGTAAAATATTGAGAAAAATGCGATTGAAAGTTAAATAAATTTTATTTTTATAGTTACTTTTCAGTAGACTATGAAACAAAATTGAGCTTAAAGACAACGAAACATAAATTAAATACATTAAATTATTTCTTATTTACTTTATAAATAGTGTTATAAAGTAAATAACAAATAATTTAATGTATTTAAGCTCAATTTTGTTTCATAGCCTACTGAAAAATAACTATAAAAATAAAATTTATTTAACTTTCAGTCGCATTTTTCTTAATATTTTACTTATGTAAGGGTATAAAACGAATACATAATGGAATTCAGAAAAAAATATTCTATCGAAGGGCTTAAAAAATATACAGCATCTCATTTGAAAAAACATAACTTTGTGTTATTGCTTGAGAACCACTGGTTTACAAAAATATTTTCTTTTATAGTTGGATGTCTTCCTTGGTCCTGCATAAGATTGTCTTATACGATTTTATTGTATCTTTAATAACATAGAAGTTATTCGAGGTAGCTCGTTTCGCTGTTACACCATGTATACTAGACTAGTATTTGAACATTTTAAAATATAGAGTATTTATTCGTATTGCGCAATGAACTTTTGAATCATATTAAATGCAATATTAATTTTATTTAAATATATACTAGAGCATTCGCGGTTTGTTGTAATACAACATAGACATTTTGTGCGCGTGCGACTCTAAATGAGGAAGTGAGTATATCTTAATAAAATAATTGCCTTTTTCAGGAAATTATATCTCAATACGGATTTTTATTATAACAATTTATATTTTCACGAGAAATTTATTTCCCTTTGTTTTAATAAGCGCTATTTTTGCTATTTTTTTATAATTAAAATAAAAATTAATTTTTTTTGCAATCCTCATTTTATTCAAAATTGTTACTATGTACTACTACATATATATAGAATATGTAGAACAGTTGCACACTATATATTAGCATGTACTACTAACAATTATACACTTTATAGTTACATTTTATTTTGTTGAACTGGTATCGATATATTGCCGTAATACTTTGAGCTTTTGCGCTGACACTTTAGAATATGGTATTTTCAAAGTGTATATATGTGTTACTAAGCATCGAACAAGTTTACGCAGCGTTATGCATTGAAACATTTTAATCTCGGATGATTAAAAGGATTAGTAAACTCGGATACCAGGGAATGGAACAGGCGTATAATCCATATATGCAACGAAGCGACGGTACAAAATTCAACAATATTTGATGCAATTTTACGAAATATTTAATTAATACGCATTGCGTAACTGTTTGTCAAATTAAATTTTGTATAGTATCAAAATTTTATTCGGGAGTTTATTTGAGAATTCAGAGTAAAACAACTGTACAGCAAATCAATTACGAATTGTTTAATCAGTAAATTCAAAATAAGACACATTCTTAAGTTTCTTTTTTGTCTTTTTGTTAATCAGTGACTGGGGTCGAAAACTATTTCTGTGGTGGAGTTTCCGTAGGTGATTTAGACACTAACGGTTTAATTAATCTTGTTCGTAAATAAACCAGTGATGTTTATCCTGGATCATGTTCAGAAACAAACAATTTTTTTTGTGCTATTTCTTGCCTGATCTACCAATATATAATTCAATTCATGTTCGTCTTCCAACCAACATCCCAATTGCTAACTAGATTTAATCATTTTGTTAAATTTGGTATAATTATTCCACAACTCTGAAAACAGCTGACCCTCTCTTATTTTCAATTATTTTTTGTGACTCGGCCAGCGTCCATACGTATGGTAATTTACGTACGTTTTTGCATATCAATGAGATGGGTTTCGAAAATGGAATCACCGGGAATATGTGAGAAATTCTAAAACATGCAATTATGATGTGAAAAATAAAGCTCGTTTTTTTTTTTTTGTGAAAATTTTCCGTCGCTTTTGCATCAAACACGAACTGATTTCTATTCGATAATTGAAAATAGACTAAAAACCTTAAATCGGCGATTATGTTAGTATTTTGGATATACCAAACATTTATAGCGTAGTTTTTAAGGTTTGTTCCAACAGAACACTATTTTCATAATGCGCATGCGTACATTAGTTGGAACAAACCTATTATTTTTCAATATCTAGTCATTTATAAAAGAATAATCAGTAATTCTATATAATTTAAGCTATTGTATTTTTGAATAGTAAAATATATTTGACGTAAAATATACCACATGTAACTTATCATTAGATTCGATAAATGATAAATGTGCTTTTTCAATATATTGAACGATATTTTTAATGGATGCATATTTCCATAAAATAAAAAGAGTAAAATTTATTCAATATAATAATTATGAATTGAAGGTCATGTATATTTAGGATATGGATACAATGAACGTGGAAGGTAAAATGGTATTTAAATTTTAAAGCAATATTTTTATTTCAATGGCCATTCGCAAGTTCAACAATATAAAAGATCTACGATGGTTCTTCAATTCTGCATTGAATTTACGATTTGAATCCGCGTATATAGGTCATAGCAGTTTATCCTATATAAGTTCTATTTCGCAAATGTAAACACATTAAGGCGAACCACAATTCATAGAATGTTCCCGCGAAAGAGGAGAGGACATTCCGAGTGTGTTCCGTCATCCGTTTTCTAGAATATTCGCACAAAGAGGAGGAGGTGATGATAATAGAAAAAGAATTACTCAAATTTTGTATATTTTTGTTTGAAATTTTACTACGAATTTCAATTTTATATATATATGGGTTTTTCTTGTATTTCTTCTGCTTCTTTCTTGTCAACATTTTACTGTGTCCAGATTTATGTTCGTACAATATAAATATACGCTCCACGATTTTCACAAAGCTTTTAATTTATTGGATCTGACCAACGGATTACAAGAATTCTGTTCGCCGTTGTTTATCGAAATACTTTTGAAATAATTTACATTTTATTAGTCTGTTTACGTCAATACGTAAACAATTCTTTTAAATTTGGTACTTCACAAAAGGAAATCCAACTAAAGAATAGATAACGATAATCAAGAAAATCTCGTTTAAAACTGTTTCGAGTGCCAAGAAAACTCTATTAATTTTAGAAAATAATAAACTTGAATATTTGCAAGGGAGCTTCATATTTAATTGTGAATTAAATTAGATAACTTAAATCTTAGTAAATGTAACGATTTGGTATGGTTTCTTAAGTATAACTCGCAAGTGACTTCCATAAACTTCATCACTATAATGACAAACATTGGTGAAGTTAACGGTTGGTGCGCATTGCTGAACAATACTACCTTCAGCGACCTCGTATCTCAAAGCAACGTTACAGACACTACACTACTGACTGAACTAACTTTGTCAAAGTTTGTCTTTACACCTTTCAGACAGATATCTCTATCAAGTTTCACCAACTGTTAGTTATATTTACTTGACGCACACCACAAATGTTAATGAAATTGAGCGTGTAGTCTATTGTAGTTAAAGTTCCAATTACATTAGCATTATTGTTAATATTTTACTCGGTGTACATTGCGCCCGTATTCATTTAGTTCAATTTGTCTTTTCCTGCGAACAATGTAGCAGCCTGCGGTTACCAAATTTAAACTCGACTACCACAATATTTAAGACAACGAACAAGAGTAATTTTACTAGTAATTTAAAACTAGTTAATAGTTAAACTACAAGAATTATTATTTCATGAAATGTAATTCTTAGTTGTACAAATTGGTAAATGTTGAAGAAATCCTGTTAGATACTAAGCTATATGTTATTCCCGTTTCTAAATGATGGTGGAATAAAACGAGAAAAAATAAAAATCTATGAAACCGCATCGTCAACCTAGTTTCCGGGTCCGGAGCTCAACAAACCGGAAGTGGCAACCATGACGATATCACCAAAGGACGTTTACGCCCTGCAATGCTTCAACACGTAACTCTATTCTATACTTTGAATCCAACCACAATTGCTTTGCATTTCTGTAGATATTGCAAATCAAATATACACACCATAAAATTGTAGAAATGTAAAATTATTTTCAAATAAAACTCTGAAATGGTTTAATTTAGAGGATAATTGATTCTGAAAATTGTAGGATTAATTGATTTTGATATAAAACAAGTGACAATGGCGGTTTAATTTGTATATGAATGTTTTATTAAGTAGGACATTCTGTAGTAGTAATTATGTAAATGCTGATGATATGACGGTTCCTGTTTATGCAGATGAAGTGGTGTTATGGGGGAGGAAATGTGTGGAATGATATCAATGTTTGTGTGATTGGAATAGGGAATTGTTTGAATTAAATGTAATAAAAATTAAAGATATTTAGTTTGTAATGTTTTATTATTGATTTATTTGAGAGAAATTTACATTAATCTGTTCGTTAATTTTATATGTAAAGTTATGGAATTGGCAATGTTTTTTAGCTCTTTTGTTGTAATCGGCGAATAAATTCGTCGCATAAATGGTTAGGGTTTTGAATCTGAGCGTAGAATGGCTTGGCGCTGGTCCGCCGACCAACTACATCGATCCTAGTGGTCGAGACTGGAGTTCGAAGCGGATTTGCATAAGAAATTCGACCTCTCTGAAAGTAACATGAATAGTTGATGCTGAGCAGCACGTTTATTTGGTTTGTGCGTGGTCTTATCGGTTGGCCGTCCTACACACTTGTCGTATTTACGTGTGAAATGTTTACGCAAAATGAACCTTTTCAATTCATGTATATTTTAAATAATGGACTGTCTCTTATATCCCATACTCTTTGATAATATATTCCTTATCGTATAATTTTGAATTTTCTTTTCTTATACGAACTATTTCAATCTCGAGATTTTGACCTTCCCTGAATCTATTCCAACTATTTTTGGAATTGCCGTCTCTATCTGTGTGTGTGTGTGTGTGTGTTTGTGAATCTTCACCTTTGCTAGGAAAAGGTCTAAAAGGGTCCTTATTGTGTAGGAATATTGACGCTGTATGTATATGTTGTATTATGTGGTCGTCTTTTAAAAACAAATTTTGTATAGTTATTTGGCAATAAGAAATGATTAACGAGTGCCTTAGTCATTTGGTCCGCAAGCGGTTTTGTATCCTTGGGATCGTTTCGATCTATAGGGTTGAGCGCGCATGTTGGTGCTTATATGAGTGTATGTGCCACGGTCGCTTTGGTAATTTTCATATACCTTTATGAGGGAGTTTTGGAAACGCGATGTGGCATGAACCTAATTTTAAATCTATGAAGCAGAAAACTTTGCACATAAAAATAAAGCAGGATGTTTATTCAGTAAAATCTGCCCGAACTTTCAGTTTTATGGATTTATCTAAGTTATTTGTTTTTCTGTATCTTTTTTTAATAGAATCTTCTGTAAACAATTCTACATTCGCAACTTCAACTATTCTTTTTCTTTACTGAAGTACTTTTTTAAAGAAATATTTAAAAAAAAAACGTTACTGATTCAGGCTTCACAATAATCGAATAATAAAGATAGAGTTGTTTTTGTAAAATATAAAACCATGTCATTTAGTTTCCCGGATTATTTTGAAGTGTTCGGTTATTGCGAAATAATAAAAGTGAAAAATGGTTATGAAGTGGTTCGTCTTACATAGACGATAAATCTCAAAACATGCGTTTCTCTTGCGTCAGACAGGCAATCTCAAATTTAAATTTGATTGAAGCACATCCAATATATAGAAGTCCGTAAGGCAGAACGCAAAGCATCTATCAAGGGGACATCAAATAAGAATGTACTATAAAAAGCGCTGACTCCTGGAGATATAAGTTATTGAAATGGTAGGGTACATACACCTCCCCTAGATAGCAACAACCCTGCTCGTTTATTGATGCACAAGAACTCTATGCCGTGGAATTGGGGGAGAGAGATGGTTACCTAGGCGAAACATTTTAAGCTTACATCACAGAACAGAGTAGGTAGATACAGCACCGGTTTTCTTATGCAAGCGGCTATTTGAGAAAACAATCACGCTTTTGCTACCTTTGTCACTGTCGGAAAGAGAAAGCTCTAGAAGCTTAAATATGTAAAATGAACGCGCGAGACGACCATTTGCCAAGAGAATTTACGAACAAAGGCTTTCTTCCTATTCCATTTCTTTGGAAAAATAAAACGACTTGGGTTTTGAACTTGCTGCTCTACGTACAATGCTTTAACTTTTGACAACTCAAGTGAATGTTAATGTTTAAGTCAACTACTATGTATAACAAATGCATTTGCATTAAAATACCCTCTTCTAATATTACACTATAGTTCCGACATTATTTATTTTTTTCGAAATATACTTCAGAAAGCAGTCTCATCCATATTTTCAACTATATAAATTTGAGTCTCAGAACCGAACAAATGTCGTTGAGAACCGTAATATTTCAAGTTACACAGTTCTTGTGTTGTAAACGATATAAATAAGAAAACGTATGATGGATTGATTATCAGCTGACAAAAGGATCGGCAATGGATGAAAGTCTCTTCCATATTGTGATTTTCCAAATATAGTCTGGCGCATATATTTCGCACGTACGCATAAACATAAAAAAAGATTCGTAAAGAGGTTCTGCGGCTCAAGTATCCCACTTGGGAGACATCTCGGTGCGTTGAACTCCACTTGAATTTAAATGTGATATGTTTGCATTTTTTTTCCTGCCATTGAGGGCATACTTAATTTTAGATGTGTTAGACCAAGGAGGGTAAATTAAATTTGACAAAATAGTTTCGCAAGTTAGGAATATTACCAGTAGGGAATAAAAAGACATTATTGGATCAACGATCAAATACGTAGTCGTAAATATTTATATATGCTTCATACATAAACATTATTCCATAGTATGTATGATACAAACTCATAAGACGTATATATTCACCATAAGGATAGATGTTGATAACACTGATCTGGCATAGTCTTCATTTCGACACTATCAAGTTACCTACTTTGTCACACACATAATGGTGTCTCCAGGATATACCTCGGGCGAGACTGCGGCTATATCACTATATAAGAGGGTTCGATACCACACGTGACTATCGAACGCTGTATGACATGCAGTGTATGTGAGGCGAATTGGAATTATCTTCAAATCAGCGTCACCTGTTCGTGAAAGCATACCAGCAATATATGTATGTAGTGAAACGACATGTCGTTTTACTAAAATTTTAAAATTCTTTTCGTGTCCTTGTCATATACCCATATTTAGTTTTATTTTATGAATTTCGTGTGCGATATAAATCATCCTAAAAGCGCATTGCTTCCCCTACGTGCTTTGCTATTTATATTAGGGTGTCTGTTTTCTATGTGTTGTGCACTTTTCAGGATAGGGTGCAATTATGAGAGGGTTCGTTGAGATTTATCAACCATCGCTTTTATAGACATTATTACCAAAAGGAACATATTATTTCGTTTAGGGCAATTTGACTTCCTTAGGGGTCATAAATATATAAACACACGACGATTATCTATGAATTATTACTTTTTTGCATACACATAATTTACAGACACCGGCCTCGAAAAGTAAATATACCAAAAATGACTAGAGTAAACAAGCACTTCCAGTTCTTAAGTTTAAAACTTAAAATAGTCAGAATCAATTGAGTTAAAGAAGTATATTTTTGTTAAAATCTTGAAATTATTCCATGATTACTTATTATTACGTATAAGAAAGTAAAAACAGGTAAAACAAACTTTAGATCGTACAAATTGGTCCGTCTTCATTATTTATTCAAAAATTTCCAATATTTCAAATTGAATATTTTATTTATTCGAAGAATACGAAATTGCGAAAATATTATTCTTATAATTTGCAATGCTATCTACAAATTTATACGCACCGACGTCTATTTGGAATTTTACCACTCTTGTATTTACTGCACGAAAATTTCCATGAGACAAACGTTCGCTTTGACAATGATAATATTTGTATTCATAACTCAATAAAAGAGACTGTCTTATTACTAGATGTTCTTCCTTTTATTATACAACTCAATATTGAAACTATAGACACAACCAACTTTTTTTTTATAAATACATATATTTAAACAATCGTTTGATATGCTTGTAAATATATATAAAATATGTACTTTTAAGACAAATAAAATGATAAAAGACATAAAAATTGGAATGATTAATTTGAATTTTTTATAAAAGCGTGTATGGTAGGGTTAATAAACTTAACATTCATAATCGTAATTACAGTCTAATGCAATAGTGGAGTCGTTAATATATCACGATATAACATTGTTACAATGACAGATAATTATTTTTCAAATATCCATCAAATACCCTGTATGCAATAGCATGCAATAGTATTATTTTTCTTTCACTATCGGGTAAAATATATCTGTTATCTGAGTGCAACATGCGCAGACCGCGTTGATACGTGCAAGCAAAAGCGAATAGCGTGTCCGGATCAAATGTGTTGATAGCGTAGTTACGGTAGTGTTATTATATTCTTATGATGGTTTGTATGTGAAAAGTTCTAAAGTAGAGGCAATTTTGACGAAAAGTTCAGTTTACATAATTTTCTATTTATATACGACATGTGAAAAGTCCGCATAAATGGAGAAACTTTGGCATCCGAATGAGAAAACAAACCGCCACAAAAAAAAAACATTGCTGTTCGGTCACGCAGCATATAAATAAAATCATGTGATATTTTCGCAAAGTTTTTACTGTAACTTTGTTCGGTTTTACTGTACCTACGTAAAAATGAACAGCCTGTCAGGAACTAGCATACACACTGTCACATACTACACATGCTTATAATAAGATTTTTGATATGTAAACATTTACGCGCGCACCAGGAGACAAATTTTTACATTGCGTTATGATTGAGCTGTCCCGTTACCGATATACTAGCGGTTGAGAGTGCTTACGCGTCGGGTACTCTCGGCTATCTACGCGCTTTCCGACGTGTACAGCACTATGTATGAGTGCCGCCACTCACTCACAGTATTAAATTATTTATTTTAAATAATTGTACATATTAAAAATAAATAAAACTTTTAACAAATAAGTTTATATTAACAGAAAACTTTTCAATTTCTTGTGAAATACGTAATAACGAAAACATTTGGAAACTAATAAAAATAGGTGAATAACAAGCTGCACTTAACTACTTGAAAGTTTAGATGAAAATAACAGAAAAGGAGGAAGCGATAATGCATATTACAATAGAATGTGAAAGGTGAGCAGTCCGAATAGATTCATTATTCAAAATATGGTGGCGTGGTTTACCGAAACGGAAATTTATCCAATGGAGCAATGAACTTGTTCATTTTGATGTGGTTTTTGCGGCGACCGGTCGCGTTAGGGAAATTCTGATGTTTCATTTATTTGATACATCCGCTAGCCCGGGATAAATTAGCGTTCGTGTATTTTAGCTGACCTTTCCAACCCAATTTTTTCTGAGTTTTTCACCATAGGGCGATTGCTTTTGTTGGGCTCTTCATACCCTCTGGTTAAACGGGTTTATATTTGTGTAATAACATATCAAAAGAAACCGCAATTAATGAAAAACTTCATGTCATACAATGTTTTTTAATAACACTTTATGTGAAAGTATAATATAGCTTTTTTTATTATAAGCTAATATTTTTTACATTTCCTTTATTTCCTTCTCAATAAACACAATGATTGAAAACTGTTACCATACCACCGGCATATTGTATTCTCAATGCCATTGAAGCGACTGTTAATTGGTCTAAACTTAATAATTTATAGGAAAAGAAAATGAATAATGTTTTTAAGATTAGTGGTAGAGATGTATATTCAGAGGAAAATAATGGAGAAAATCACATCAATGTTATTATTGAAGCCATAGAAACTTCTGTATAGAAAAGTTTTGCAGTAAATCGAACACGACACGAATAAGTTGTGTACGGTTTTCCACTTACATTAAAAGAGCATTCAGGATAAAACTGTAAAATTTTCACAACCACAACCATAGTTCATTAATGAATTTATTATTATCACATGTAATACCATAAGTAGTCAAAGTTATATCGATTATTTTTCATGGTGTATTACGAATGTCTCTTGTGCTTTAGTATGAATATTACGAATATCTCTTGTGCTTTAGTATGAATATTACGAATGTATCTTGTGCTTTAGTATGAATATTACGAATGTCTCTTGTGCTTTAGTATGAATATTACGAATGTCTCTTGTGCTTTAGTATGAATATTACGAATGTCTCTTGTGCTTTAGTATGAATATTACGAATGTCTCTTGTGCTTTAGTATGAATATTACGAATGTCTCTTGTGCTTTAGTATGAATATTTCGAATGTCTCTTGTGCTTTAGTATGAATATTACGAATGTCTCTTGTGCTTTAGTATGAATATTTCGAATGTCTCTTGTGCTTTAGTATGAATATTACGAATGTCTCTTGTGCTTTAGTATCAATATTACGAATGTCTCTTGTGCTTTAGTATGAATATTACGAATGTCTCTTGTGCTTAACTATTAATATTACGAATGTCTCTTGTGCTTTAGTATGAATACTACGAATGTCTCTTGTGCTTTAGTATGAATATTACGAATGTCTCTTGTGCTTTAGTATGAATATTACGAATGTCTCTTGTGCTTTAGTATGAATACTACGAATGTCTCTTGTGCTTTAGTATGAATATTACGAATGTCTCTTGTGCTTTAGTATGAATACTACGAATGTCTCTTGTGCTTTAGTATGAATATTACGAATGTCTCTTGTGCTTTAGTATGAATATTACGAATGTATCTTGTGCTTTAGTATGAATATTACGAATGTCTCTTGTGCTTTAGTATGAATATTACGAATGTCTCTTGTGCTTTAGTATGAATATTACGAATGTCTCTTGTGCTTTAGTATGAATATTACGAATGTCTCTTGTGCTTTAGTATGAATATTACGAATGTCTCTTGTGCTTTAGTATGAATATTACGAATGTCTCTTGTGCTTTAGTATGAATATTACGAATGTCTCTTGTGCTTTAGTATGAATATTACGAATGTATCTTGTGCTTTAGTATGAATATTACGAATGTCTCTTGTGCTTTAGTATGAATATTACGAATGTCTCTTGTGCTTCAGTATGAATATTACGAATGTCTCTTGTGCTTTAGTATGAATACTACGAATGTCTCTTGTGCTTTAGTATGAATATTACGAATGTCTCTTGTGCTTTAGTATGAATATTACGAATGTCTCTTGTGCTTTAGTATGAATATTACGAATGTCTCTTGTGCTTTAGTATGAATATTACGAATGTCTCTTGTGCTTTAGTATGAATATTACGAATGTCTCTTGTGCTTTAGTATGAATGTTACGAATGTCTCTTGTGCTTTAGTATGAATATTACGAATATCTCTTGTGCTTTAGTATGAATATTACGAATGTCTCTTGAGCTTTAGTATGCATATTACGAATGTCTCTTGTGCTTTAGTATGAATATTACGAGTGCGCATGTATTACAGTAAAAAATATATATGGTGGAAATACAGTTTATCGTGCTAAAGGTATAACAATATTTTATGGTAATTTTGGGAAATAGTTTCATGCGGTTTTTGGTAAGGACTACCAGGTATTTCACCCTGCTAAAAGCAAAGTGGTAGCCGCGGCAGGTCGTTAGCAAATACCAATGTTTATATAACGCTAGCGTCTAAGCTTGTGAAGATAACAGGCATTTTTGACCGAATATCAAAATGTCTATAATATTTAAGAAAATTTTCCTAAATAAGTAAATTTCAATAAGCACATTAAACAAGTTTTTATTCTGTATTTTTAGCCTCTATGCATAAAAAAGCTTTACTAATCTGTTGTAAATTTATAATCAGAGGAAGTTTGGTGATTTTATGTATTTAATAGTTTATTAAAAAAGCAGCTATTGTTCAAAAATTTACTGCAGTAAAATGATCTTGCTGATAAACTTTTGGATGTTCATACACGGAATTCTAGATTAGATAATGCAGGTCTGATGTACGCATCATTCTTCATATAGTGTTCTTAGTTTAACATCGTTCTCATAATGCTCTCGATCTTCTTTCTCCGTCCAACAAATATCTTCCATCCTTGTTCATCTCATACTTTTATATATAAAAATATATAATCATTATTATAAATATGATGCTAGAATGTTAGAGGTTTTTCTCCTTACTTATTTTATCTTAACTTTTTTAAAAAAAACTTCCCCAGGCTAATATACATTTTTTTTTCTGCAACGACGCTTTTACCTCACTGATTCATAAATGTAGTTAGAAATTTAAAAATTTGCTTTTATATACTGATTAATCGATTAACATACTACCTGTAGATATTCGACTAGTTCGATTTTATGGGAATGGATTTGTGGTTTACAAAGTTTGCCAAAGGGGCTACAAGGTTTGCCACATCGCTAAGTTCATACATGGTTTTGCTATTACGAGAATTCATATTATTACCGACAACTTAATTTTAATAAACTATTTATTCATGATCCATCATTCATTCAACACTGGATGCAATAAGTATAATTTCGTAAAATATGCTTTAAATTCATATTGAATTTAATTGTTGATACATTCAGTGTTGGATAAAAATGTTTAAATATTCAAACTTTTTATTGGGATACAATCTTAAAATGTACATTTTAAATGTTAATCAATACTGCCCTAGTTTTTATAGGACATTTTTGTGAGTATAAAAAAGAGCACGCGCGCTCTATAAAAGGCAAAGTACCTATTGGGTTTTAATGTTAAACAAAAACTCGTCAGCGATCAATCACAGCTCGGAGCTGATCGTCCATAATGCAGTAGCGAACCTTGAGATTTTTTTTGTACAAGATACTATAATACCGGGCGTCTACGCCAATCTCGCTTAGCATAATTGGGAAAATACAGATTCAAGATACAACGCTGGACTTTCTTACAAGTATTAAAGAATAGTTTGTAAATTTTATATATATCACACAATAACGAAAATGTGTGGCAATAAGTTTGTCAAAAGTAATGAATATCGCATATAGGATAGAAGTGTTTGATTAATATTATTTCTATATTCGATAAAAGTTAGAACATTTTGCGACATGTGTGTGAAAATATTCTTTAGTTTCCAAAAGTTTTCTATAAATATGACTTCAGAATGGGTTTTAGCGTGACATTTAGCAATGACGCCTGGTTGGAAGAAAACGATTTATTACGTGTTATAAATATAATAAAATGTCTCTTTTCAACAAAAACATATTCTTTGTAACAAAAATTACAACCATGAATTGACCTTACAAATTCATAACGAAATTATATAAATATTTTAGACACATAATGACCCTAGATTGAATATCAGATTCCAGAAGCTATAGTCGTGTTTATATGAAAACAAAAACAAAATAATGAATAAATATTTTTTTTTGCAGGAATGCAGTCAATTGACTGCATTCCTGCAAAAAAAATTATTTATTAACTATAGCAGTCGAAAAACTAATTAAATCAAAATAATGCATGTTTAAAATGTGTGTGTGTGTGTAAATATTAAAAAGTTGAATTAATGAAGTATGTATATATTTAAATAAAATGTGAAAAACTTTAAGTGAACAGTAGGTATATAGGGAATAATTTTATAAGTTAATAAAGTATGCCGCTGTTTGAGTTGGAAACAGGAGATAAGTTTGAGATAATGCCATGTATGTAATGTGTATGGTAACCGAGAAACGTAAGTTCACAATGTGAAAATGGGATAGCATCACTGCACACGGCGGCAGCAAGATAATGCACTTACTTCTTCAGGTTTATGGAAATGCATTTGCAGCTATGAACGTCTTAGAGATATGCAAAAACTGTTGTAAATTGTGTCACGCAGATTAAATCGCATACAAGTGAATACGTTGTTTTAATTATTATACTTTGAGTTATTTAATGTGCAAAGATATACCCTGTTAACAATGTATATGCAAAGTAGCTGTTAGTATCAAGTGTAATTAAGTTCTAGAAAATTATAATAGTTGTGGAAAACAGCAGAATAAAATGAGAAAGTAAGTTTAATCATAATATAGCAGAAATAAAATTGTGATAATTTTATCAAGGATGAAAAATGGCTTGGTGACAAATGAATTAAAAAGCACCATATTATATCAAGACAACAAGACAGAATATGGTTAACTCAGCTGAACACAACGAGCTTTTAGCTGTCTTAAAAGGTTTGGGCATATGTGCGGAACGCTGATATGACGGACACATCCTGTTGCAGTAGTGAGAGTATTTTTACATTTATGATACAACGCACCACTTTTGGCAAAGTGCTCTTACAATTTATAAGTGTAAACATAACAAATTATTTTATTATTATACTCATTTGTCTACCGAACATTTTCGTTGGTAGTACTCCCTTAACGGAGTATTTAATACTATGTATCATGAAATAAAGTAATTGCATTAAATTGATGATTTAATGCATTTGATTGACGTAATTTGAATTATTCCGAATCGTCTATATCTGCAGCTGACAAGATAAACACATTTCCGAAACATGCAGTTCCTACTGGCGATGGGTACGGTTTATCGTTTTGATACAAAAATACATAAAATTTGTACAGGGTTTTTTTATTTTTATATATATTGAAATTGTCTCATAAAACCCATTTTGGTTAACATAAAATTTTTATTAAATTATATATGTCTTTTTTATTTCCAATATCAAATTTCCATAATACTCCGAGAAAACCGGAAGCTATTAATATAATATTATATATATTCCTGAAACATAAATGCATTACTGCTTTATTTAAAAATAAAACCTAGCATTTTCATCTTTAGTATATTTATTTTAAAGCAAACATTTTAATTCGTAATCTAATATCATTTGTACTACCTTTCATACAATATATGCGTAATTTGAGCAAACCGTCGCGTTTTATCAACATCTACTCATCCAAAATTTCGTTATTGCTAAATTAGTACATTTATAAAATAACTTACCAACTATATAGACGATCAAAATAAAACCATTGCGAACGCCATAAGTCTATAAAATTACACCATTTTTAAGTATTCTCAGTTTTATCAAAGCACAAACACTAACTTAGAACACATACGTACTTCACAAAACTAATCACGGCACACAAACTAACTACTTTTGAACAAGTTTCATTTTCATTAAAAAATTTAAAATTTTTGCTCAGATAGGATTGTTCATATTATAAGTTCAAATAATCCATATACAATTAATAAGAATACGTTAGCTTGTTTTCGTAATAATATCATCTCGACAACGAAACACACTTTCACGACAACGAACGAATCTGTGTTCTATGCTACTGGTATTGACTGCGGCGTCGTGACGCTCATCGCACGACGCTTTCCGAGTACTCGCGGATCTGCTCGAACATAATGCACATTATTGATGTGATCAATATAGATCAACCAGAATCATTAAATATATATAATTTATTCAATATTAAAACAGTCAGTTTTAATCATAAAAAACTATTACTTGATTTTATACATATATATATCGGATGACGCTGGGATTCGAATCCAGAACCTTCAAATCTGAAGATTCTGGTTTCGTTTCTTAGCGATATATTATAAATTTCGCAAATATTTTATGTTATTCATAAATGTTCTCGACATTTTCTTTGCGTTGAGTAACTTTTTAATGAGCGCTTTTGCGCTAAGAGAACAGTCTTGATTAAAGTTCCAAATAAGTTTCACAATGGTTTACTAATGTAAATCGGCAATAAATTCGAACAATCAGTGAGCCATTGAAGGAAACTAAGCGTGTAAATAAATTCACAGCAGATAAAGTATGAGCGCAGCCAAGTGACAACTAGATGTAGATTTAAATTTGGAACATTATAATTGCAACATTTCTAAATCATGGCATAGTCTAGCTGACATTCCGAACTTGGCTGCAACTTTAAATTGCATCCACATCATTTCATGGTTTTTATGCAAATGCAAAAGTTTTACAAGGTTTTCAACGAAATTGTCGTTTCCGTTTTAGATGGTTTACGGTTTACTTACATTTAATTATAACTTTTAAAGATAGTTTGACATGTCATTCAAATCTTTTTACTACATATTTTACTCAGATTTATTTTCCTTCATTCCGTGTCTTTTATTTGCGCAATTTGATTTTATACTCAATACACAATATCAGGGGAAATGAGAATTGAGAGTTCTTATGACCCGAATTGGTGGCGCATTTATTGTGAAACATTACAGTTATATGTGGGTTTTACACAAAAAATAAAATAAATACGTTAGAAGTAATTGAATAAGCTATTCAATTACTTCTAACGTATTTATTTTATTTTTTGTGTAAAACCCACATATAACTGTAATGTTTCACAATAAATGCGCCACCAATTCGGGTCATAAGAACTCTCAATTCTCAATTCCCTATTACCGCGCTGGTAGTGATGTACTCACTTATTTCGTCTATTAGTTTGTGAAATTTTTTTAAAGAATATATTCTTTAAAGATTTTGATTTTGCCGTTCTTTGAATGAGATTTGCTTTAAATCGTTGATATTCTTTGGTGCAACTAGACGCCTGCATTCGAACAGCCTGCATTCTCGTTGCATTGTCCACGGCACTAACCGAAAACCTACTTTAGCCCACCGACGCCTAGCACTGGCGCACTTTTAAATCACGTTTTTGAAGTTTTGTATGAAAATACATATATTCATGATATATATATATATATCGACTGTGCACTGTATTTCATATCCGCATGTTGTGGCGCCATATCACACTACCCTTGTATTTGTCCGTCTGTGTTTGCGATATTATGAACAGTGCCGGCGCTCAAGAACTCAAATATGTAAATTGTGAATTATAAGAAACTTGACCTCTTAATAAATTCACAAATATTATTCGGTAGATTATTTTATTAGTTCGTTTATCCAAGACTTAAAGATCGAAAAATGTTATAAATAAAAAAATTAATTTAGTACACAAACTCGTAAATGCATTTTTACCCTCTATGAATTATTTTTGTGAAATGGCACTGGTTGGTAATATTGTGCGAGTTGGTTAAGGCGAAATTCAAATGTACGTTATTTCTTTATCCTGACCCACATCTGCAACCATATATCGTTGTGGAGGTCATTACAAAGCGTAGGTATTGGATTCGTTGTTTAGTTGACATTTTTAATACAATATTTGATCAAAAATATCAACTGAACCACGAGTTTAATTATTCGCAATTTTAATAACTATGTTTGGTAAATATTTGCAGTTGCTATAGTTAAACTTTATGGATTATAAACTCGGTTGAATAAATAGACAATTGCGTGTGAGTTTCGAATTAAAAATCTATTAGATCAAATAATGCGTCCTGCTTGTTCTTTTTTTGGCAGGTGAACAAAAATCCTATAAATCTCTGCCAATTGTTGATTGTCTTTTAATAATCTTTAAAAAGCAAAGTATTCGTATGTAGCGAAAGTTATTTTCAATCCTGTTAACATTGTTTATCGCGGCACGGGATATATTTTTCAGTTTCCGGTTTTCCATTTAATGATATGGTCTTGATGAACAATGTTTGTTTATTAGGATGTAAACCAGTATATATTGATTATCGATGAATGAAAGGATGTAGGTGATTTGAATTTTCATCAACAGTTAATATAATAGCTCTGTCATTTCACACCAGACCACTCTCGAATTAATTACTTCATTTACCATGGCGTTGTTTAAGTAAGGGGTGCGCCGCGGTGCCATTGGCCTTGTATACTGATGCCACCCCCAAAACATCACTCCCTGGAACTACAAGCACCAGAAAGGTGATTAACCTCTGCACGGCAGGAGAACGGCTGGAGCAGCTGGAGCAGCGGCTGGAGCAGTAGCTGAAGCAGCGGCTGAAGCAGCGTGTGAGAATTTTAGTGCTTTAGGATGTTGTATATATGTTTTATTTATATGTGTATGCATATATTTCTGTGTCGCGGAAGCAAGTTGCGAATGTTTTATTTCATAAGTAAACATACATTTATATTTACATTTTAAGACTACTGTGTTCTGTGAAAGGTAGGTGCAGAATTTAATGAAATTAGGGTTTCATAACGGCGACGTACCGCCATGATGCTAGATAACAAGATGAACATTTTAATTATACTAAATACAAGGTCCTTGAACGTGAATTTTGTGGCCACATCTACATACGTATCTTTTAGTTTATCTTACACTCCTTTACTCATAATACACAGTACACCGAGTTATGCAGTATCGTGGTGAGACATGCAATTAAACAACTGTAATAATTTCTAATATATTTTATGTACGAACACTTTCATTCTTCTTTGTATATTTAAAACACCTAAAATGCTGTAAATACTAAAATAAACTTATACTACAGTACTTTCATTTTACCTGTTCCCTAATTTACACTCACACACACACACAATATATGAAGTGCACATCTGTTTTGTTTGAAATGCGTGTAATAAATAAAACATTTAAATAATATTTTGTGGTGTGCGAATTTAAAAAAATATATATATCATATATAACAAAGAATTGATAGAAAATCGCAATTTGTATATCACCGCCAAATACGTATATGTATATATATGTACAAATATGTATGTGCAAGTGACCAATAGCTTTGAGGATTAATAGACTAGAACTTTGTTGACACGTTTACAATATTTCATCCCTTGTACAGGGTACATACGCAATATACGAAAGTGTTATATGTGGAACCATCTATCGTGCTCTGAAATTTCTATATGAAATTGGAATTGTGCTTTTTCTGCTACAATAGAGGCGAATATCTCAAAATCTTCCGGCATTTTTATGTTTTCGTACCCTCAGCAAAGAGAATTGTACAACTGATTTATATAAATTTTTCAGTCATGTTTTTTTACACTGATAATTTTCAAAAAATAAAGTTAATGCTTTTAAATTTATAGTTATATTAAGTCTAAATGTGTAATTGAATAATTGAAACACAATTTAGGTGTGATTTAATTTTGAATATATTTTTATAAAATATACTTCTTAACTTTCCCTGAATCTATTCGGACTATTTTTGGAATTAGGTCTGTGTGTGTTTGTGTGTGTAGGAAAGATCAGTGTAAGCCATAACGAATATTTTAAAGTTCTTACTTTTAAATATATTTTATTTAATTAATATAAAGAGTAACATAAAATATATACGGTATCGCGGTTGGTAAGGATTATGTCTAATGTGAACAAGTCAATTTGACATGTATTATTATTAAATTGCTTTTCTAATGTAATCGTGGTTTGATATTCAGTGGGACATACATTTGATTTATGTTTAATTGTCATGCAGTTGCTAATGCATCTCATGTGTAACAGAAGCAGACGTAGCATTCATTAATATCCAACAACCGCTGTGAATTGCACTGTAAATAAAATAACATTTCGCATATACTCCTGGGTAATAATAACAGTGGTAAATAAATGTATGTATTGTCAGGGAGTTGGCTCTCGCTGAGTGAGATAACATCGATCGCAACCAGGCAATAGACGCCTTGCTGAAGGAATCAGACGCGGACACAAGACGCAACCACTCCGTATCTTGCGATGCTGCGCGGACCCAATTAATGTTCACGTCAGACATTTGTTCCATCTTCTACACCTCATGCACATACCTAGCCGGATTTGAGACATATCACATATTATTTACTCACTGCACAATCTAAAATAGATACAGAAATTTCTACCGGAGGAAATATTTTCTAAAAAGGAACTTATTTATTATAAATTTAATTAAATTATTTATAAAGATTAAAAAATTAATACTTCTCACTTCTACATTAAATTCCATTATATTATATTGAATAAAACAAAATACAATATATTATTTATTTCGAATGACTGGATTATGTATAGATTGCATATAGAAATGCAATTAATGTTCACGTCAGACATTTGTTCCATCTTCTACACCTCATGCACATACCTAGCCAGATTTGAGACATATCACATATTATTTACTCACTGCACAATCTAAAATAGATACAGAAATTTCTACCGGAGAAAATATTTTCTAAAAAGGAACTTATTTATTATAAATTTAATTAAATTATTTATAAAGATTAAAAAATTAATACTTCTCACTTCTACATTAAATTCCATTATATTATATTGAATAAAACAAAATACAATATATTATTTATTTCGAATGACTGGATTATGTATAGATTGCATATAGAAATGCAATTAATGTTCACGTCAGACATTTGTTCCATCTTCTACACCTCATGCACATACCTAGCCGGATTTGAGACATATCACATATTATTTACTCACTGCACAATCTAAAATAGATACAGAAATTTCTACCGGAGAAAATATTTTCTAAAAAGGAACTTATTTATTATAAATTTAATTAAATTATTTATAAAGATTAAAAAATTAATACTTCTCACTTCTACATTAAATTCCATTATATTATATTGAATAAAACAAAATACAATATATTATTTATTTCGAATGACTGGATTATGTATAGATTGCATATAGAAATGCAATTAATGTTCACGTCAGACATTTGTTCCATCTTCTACACCTCATGCACATACCTAGCCGGATTTGAGACATATCACATATTATTTACTCACTGCACAATCTAAAATAGATACAGAAATTTCTACCGTAGAAAATATTTTCTAAAAAGGAACTTATTTATTATAAATTTAATTAAATTATTTATAAAGATTAAAAAATTAATACTTCTCACTTCTACATTAAATTCCATTATATTATATTGAATAAAACAAAATACAATATATTATTTATTTCGAATGACTGGATTATGTATAGATTGCATATATAATTAAATGCTTCCGCAACTAATACGTCAAAGGGAGCATTCGAGAGTTTACGAAAGGTATCTTATCAGAAGCAGAAGTGCGGTTGCTGGGTAGCAAATGACCAGTGATCTCATGCTTTTAGCAGCACTCTACTACTGACCAGAATGGTTAAAATGCGGTCAACGGTAGAATTCAATTTCTGATAAGATTAAATACAGATTCACATCTAATTCTCATTTCCCAATATACTATCAACTTCGTATTCATACAGGGTGTTTGTTTTTTTTTTCCAAAAACGACATATTAACTTTAAAAATGTAGTTTTATTTTTTATTTTAATATTAACTTTCACAGAATTAATTTGTGTATTAAATAATTAGACTTGAAATGAGAAGTGAAAGTAAAATCTTTGTTTCTTGTTCAATATTTTAATTAAATATATAGTTAAATTTCCATAATTTTGAAAAGAATAACAATTTAATGTGAGTATAGAATGCTTTTACAAAGAATGAAAATGGATTTTTCGTGAATAAACATATTCATAAAATACATCTATAAAAGAATTTTATGGTATTGTAAAACGGAAGACTATTTACATGGAGTACATTTGGTCGTATTCCTATATGCATAGTATGTGACACAACTCGTCCAGAGGGTCATTTGGTTGAATGTATACGCAGATGCAACAAAGCGTACATACATATGCTTGTATGCAATTTTATTTCGAGGATCTCATTCGGTGTTACTTATTTATTCACATATGTACTAGAAACAAATTTTTATTTGAAAATTGTTTTTCGCCAGTAGAAACCAAATTGATAAATTATTAATATCTTTTTTATTTTTATATACTTATTTTTAAACATAAATAAATTACCGTTTTTTAATTTATAATAGTTATTCATATATCATATATATTCAAATGTGCTCTATATAGTAAGCAACTCACTTTATTACGGTGAACGTAAGACAAAATTTAATATTTCAAAAATAATCCAAATATGGAGAAGGCATATTGCTTTGTACGCTGGGAGTGCATTTTTTCGCAGTGCATCTACCGAGCTAGTTTAATAAAACGTTCAAAAACAAAATAAAGAATGTAAATTTAGTTTCGTTTTTTGCTTGTCTAGCAAGAGAAATTACATTTGCCAAGGATGTAGACAGACGTAGTCTCCATGAATTTGAAATATCCCTGGATATTCCACCCCGGAATTAAATATAGGATTCGCTTGCGTATAAGACATGAATACAAAATTACTTTATCTATTTTCGTTTCGAATTCGAATTAAAGATTAGCTACAGTTGAAACACTTGATTAAACGGAATTAATATCACTATATCGAATTAATTCTTACAAGCGTATCCGTCTACTTTACGCTATTTCAAATTCTATTATACACGGAAAACGTAATTGATTCTACCGTTATAGTACCAACTATTTTATCTATTCGTACGCTATATGTATGCATATTTTAAATATATACATAATTTAGCAGAAAGACCGCATTGCTCAGTTGGACAATCTGTACCAGTTATTGTGACATTACTGGTACAGATGTGTGTGTGTGTGTGGAAACTTAGAATGAAAGTTGGTGATTGGTGCGTAAACAATTTTCTGAATTAATGATACGGAACTCGTAATAACTTTTATATAGAACTAATTCACAAATTATGCCGGGGTAAAAAAAAAATAGTTGATACATTAACTTGATTGCAAAGTAAGTGTTCAATTCCAGAGATGGACACATTAATACCTTAATGGCAACGGTGTTTTCCAGGCGAACAGCCTACGCTATGGTCGATCTGACAACATGGAATGCTTTTACGCGCCCCATAGAAAACTACACGAAAATCGTTTTCAAAGTGCAATAGAATTTTCAACAAAGCGTGACTTTGGATAGCGACACGAACGACATAAATGTCGAACTCTTTCACCGTTACCTTGAGAATAAAACTGCGTGTTTACGATTTCCCATAATCGTGGAATATTTATACATTTCGACAAAAATATATAAACATTTAATTGCTGCATTATTTTCACATGCAATTTTTTAATTATATTATTAATTCACCTACAATTTTATAAGTAGTACCTGATTATGTTTTCAATTAATTTAAAAACTAAAATATACTAAATGATCCAAATATTTTATATACATTTTTATATGAAAAAAGCTTTATTCATGTACGTGTTAATTAATATTGACCTGATTTGCGTGTGTATATAACGCATATTTACATATTTCAGATGAATGCTACTAAATTATAAAAAGCAACGGAAAAGGCAATGGTCAGCACCTACATGAAGAGTAAAATGAATAATTTCGTTTCGCCTCATATATTCAACGTTCATGACATGACACACGACCTTTCATATACAAAATAAAAATATTGCTGAAACATACGCAAACCCGTGCCAGTACATACTTTTAATCCAATGTAATCTCAACATTTTTATTTTCAAAGTTTAAGAATTGGTTCAATATGGGATGTATTTAATATCACCTCTGTTTAAATTTATACAAATTTAAGCACATTGCATATACACTAAAGCTTTATGTTAAAGTTTAAGATTTGTAGAAACTTAATCGTGTTACAATGCGCATGTTCATGGATGAGGAATTAACACATACAATTTATTTGAAGCGTAACGAAATCAGGATACAATTGCCAAAAGCCGCTTTGACCCTTTAACTTAGTTTGCTTTTAAAGGTCAGTGAAATATCCCCCTAAGATAATAACATATGTCCAAATCACATTTGAAACTAATGTCACGAAATTGCGTCCATTAAATAGACACATTTGGAAAATAAATGTTAATGCCCTGATAAATCTTGCTGGGTTTATCGTGACTCGTGTTCCATATAATTTTTTTGTTGTATTGTTGGTTCTCGTAGATTTATTAATAAAAATAAAAACAAAAGCTGTCTATTTTAAAATATGATTTATTATCGAAAAAAATTGAGAACACTGCGGTTTCAATAAAATGTCAAATAACTACAAGATTGTGCCGCGCAGACAAGATGTTTACGTGCACTCGAAATTCCAGACGCAGATTTATGTCTCGTTCGGTGTGTTGTATGAAATGCGAGTTACCGATTTGACCGACTGCACAAAAATCCAATAAATTCTCAGTCGATATGATAAAACACCACTCAGCACACACATAAATCAAATCATATCTCCGGAGCCTAACCAGTACATTTGAACGAAATCGGTTCAATTTTATGCCAGTTAACAACAACCACATTATTTTATATCAATTTGTAACATTTATTATCATATCGTTTTATCATCGAAATATACAAAATTTTTGTATTTTTCGAATTTCCTTTTCTTCTATACTTATCTTTAAATAATTATTATCCAAATTTAATAGCGTCTTAACTGAACATTTTTGATACAAAGTTAGTTGAAAACGGTTCAGGTTTCGTACAATGTATTACGTTTGGCTAAATATGAATATTATATATGGTTTCTGGCATATGTGATACACAGATGACGGCAAGTAAATGTCTAGTGCTCATCTTTATAATTGTATAATTCCTTTGATATGTGTCTAGCCTTGCTGCACACCCGTTGGGGCTATCATATTAACATGACTTTCAGGTCACATACACCCACAAACATGTACTTCAAACTAGTTAAATATCATCCACTATTAACGATGGTTTAACTAATATTTCATTGTTAATTACTAGTATAACTTTTGTCTTGTGTACCTTACAACTTTGTAGTATATACTAAATTATTACTGAAATAATTCACACACAATGTTTGTGAGATAGATCCTGTGCTGAAACGCCGTGTTGGCAAACTTGAATTATTATTGCGATACCCATCATTTCATATATAGGATTAATAAAATACTATTACATTTAAGAGGCTTATAGTTCTGAGAAACCAGACAACATTAAATATAACACTTGATTAAAAATTAAACAATAATATATATTTGATTTGATACATCTTTTCATTTCATGCTTTTATGCTTGGTTTGCCAAACCCAAACATTCACTACCATGCATCAAGAATGGCGCAAGTATACCTTAGAAATATTAAAATATCTCGAAAATATACTTGAATCTCAAAATTTTACAACTAGTAGATACTTCTCTGAATCTGGCAATCATACTTGAGAGAAGAGTCTGTTGGTTGTAAAATTATGTGAATCTGTAAGCGATGCTTGCAGGTGTTGTATGTACGTACTTTATAGTTGAAATTAAATAAACAACATAGATACTTTGAATATACCAACATTTACTATAGTTTCACACTAGTATAAGCGAATAGTGCATGTGACAGTGAAACTTGTAAATTGCATTACACTTCAACTCTGTAAGTACGTAGACGTATCTTTCTTGTTGAAGGTACTTGTAGCGTCATCTCACATACTTACTCTAGAGGCAAAAAATCTAATTTTGTTAAATAAGTATTTCCTTTTTATTGACTACTCTTTCAAAAAAATCTAATTTCAGATTGTAAAATCAATTTTTTGGTCTCAATTCATCCAATTATAAAAAATTAATAGTAATTTCCATTTGAAAAATTGTTGAAAACATATTTTAAGTTAAAGTTAAAAATAAATGTATTGTAGTGTGATATGTGTATTTGTAATAAAAATGTTGTATACGTGTGTAATATATTTTTGAAAAGTTTAATATAATTATTATCAAGTTCGAGAACATCTGGTCGTATTGGACTATTGAAATTATAATTATAACAATATTTCATATAGTGGCAGAGTAAACATTGCAGTAACGCAAGAGATTAATTCAAAAAGTTTTCATCCTGAAAACCAAAGCGCTTTGCTATATGTGGCAAGTGTAAATTCAAACAGCTCACAATCATAAATCAGAAAGTTTCGTAAATGTGTGACGACTATGCAAATTTCATGATAACGTTACTAAAATACCACACCACACAAAAATAAAAACGATTTTATAATTTTGTTACAAAATGATTTAACTAATAAAACTTTAAAACACCATTAAAGCTCAGTATCAATAGTTATCTATACCAAACAGTAATCATTCATTCCCATATTACCACTGGTATTTTATTTCGATAGATTTGTGATTCATATTTTAAAACCATACTAATTAATGGGGTAATTATTCAGATTTTGAATAGAAAAACGATGTATATCATATAATGGAAGTTCTACTAACGATGAACATAACGATTGACATTTATTAGTCATTAGTATTTACTAAATTTTCCCCGGTTTGGTAATCCAAATTTAGACCTTTAAATTAAAGAATTTATATATATATATATATATATATATAAAGTTGAGATTTACTGAATATTTTTTCACGTCTTGGTCATTGTTAGACATACAATTGAAACCAACAACACTTGACTATGCAATAGAAGATAAATGAGGACATGGATACGAACTCTCGTCAGTTAAACTAAGTAAATCACTGCTTTGTGCTAATATACAATGCTGTATCGTGTTGTGGCGATGATAGAAGAGTAGACATAATGAGTTAGGCAATTACATAGAATACCTTCCAATCTATTTAAGTCATCAGATAATCGATTGTTATACATTTCTAACAACCGAAAGGTAACATACCTTTCGCTTATAAATTTTTTTTTTATTAATTTAGAAAAAAATATATATTTTTCCATTATTGTTCTACTTATGTGTCTACTTATGTATTCGTGGTTTAAACTAAGGATCTAAACATATATGTATTTTTTGTGGTACTACCAAGAAATTTGTTAGCAGATTTGACCTTCCATTAAGTCAATTTACACGTTTACGTTTGTTTGTTAACTAAACAAATTAATAAACTAAAATATATAAAAGCCTATTGATAAATGAACTCGAAGTACGCCCAGACACACAATAGAAAGTACGATTTTCCGTTGATTTATTTGGACAAAATTCCATTATTGGTATTCAATATTAGCTCAGAAAATATTTTATTTGTAATACCTCGCCCATACATGAATGTAAAAATAACCGATAAATGAGAAGAGCAGTGTTTTTTCTTTACAAATTTTATTGAGCTTGAATCGCGAAAGTTATTACAACAAGACTAGTTTGCATATTCACAGTACAATTCGGTAATAAACCACCACGAAAATCATAATACTGAAGCGATATTATGCCCTTGAGTAACAGTAACGGGTAATCGTAATACGTAATAAAGCTCTGAATATTCCGTACTTCGGCATTGCTCAAATGTTAATTCTCAAACATGAAATACCTAATATGTATGTACAAATAGTTTGAGATAATACGGAAACCTCATAAATTGTGTTTTAAATATTAATATCTAGACTGTAAACGAACATTTTAGAAATATAACTATGACTATTCTATTTACCTGTCATTTGTCAAAAGTAGACCAATAAAAATGCAGGATTTTGAATTTTACAGCCAATCAAAATGAATTGTAGTGCATATTTAGTACTAGTAAGGTTGTGTGTCGACAATTCAGTACTAGTACTTTTAAGCGAATATTTTAAACAAATGAAATGACAATATACGTCAAAAAACACTTTTGACATTGAATATTTGCAAATAACAGTAACTGTTTTTCTGGTTGCTATGGTTATGAAAACATAATCAAATAATATTGCTATTTTTAAATTAAAAAATAGATTTGGTTCATTGAATAGTCCCTGGAATACGAGTCGTAGTCAAAGTTAAGTAGATTATTTTTGATGGTGTATTACTCATGTCTCTTGTGCTTTCGAATATCACTCGTGCTGCGCACTCGTAATATTCATACTAAAGCACAAGAGACATTCGTAATACACCATGAAAAATAATCGACATAACTATGACTACTCATATGACTATTCCACTCACCTGTCATCTGTCAAAAGTAGACCAATAAGAATGCAGAATTCTGAATTTTACAGCCAATCAAAATGAATTATAGTGCATAGTTTGTACTAGTAAGGTTGTGTGTCGACAATTCAGTACTAGTACTCGCACTCGCAATATTCATACTAAAGCACAAGAGACGTTCGTAATATTCATACTAAAGCACAAGAGACATTCGTAATATTCATGCTAAAGCACAAGAGACATTCGTAATATTCATACTAAAGCACAAGAGACATTCGTAATATTCATACTAAAGCACAAGAGATATTCGTAATATTCATACTAAAGCACAAGAGACATTCGTAATATTCATACTAAAGCACAAGAGACATTCGTAATATTCATACTAAATCACAAGAGACATTCGTAATATTCATACTAAAGCACAAGAGACATTCGTAATATTCATACTAAAGCACAAGAGATATTCGTAATATTCATACTAAAGCACAAGAGATATTCGTAATATTCATACTAAAGCACAAGAGACATTCGTAATATTCATACTAAAGCACAAGAGACATTCGTAATATTCATACTAAATCACAAGAGACATTCGTAATATTCATACTAAAGCACAAGAGACATTCGTAATATTCATACTAAAGCACAAGAGATATTCGTAATATTCATACTAAAGCACAAGAGATATTCGTAATATTCATACTAAAGCACAAGAGACATTCGTAATATTCATACTAAAGCACAAGAGACATTCGTAATATTCATACTAAATCACAAGAGACATTCGTAATATTCATACTAAAGCACAAGAGACATTCGTAATATTCATACTAAAGCACAAGAGATATTCGTAATATTCATACTAAAGCACAAGAGACATTCGTAATATTCATACTAAAGCACAAGAGACCTTCGTAATATTCATACTAAAGCACAAGAGACATTCTTAATATTCATACTAAAGCACAAGAGACATTCGTAATATTCATACTAAAGCACAAGAGATATTCGTAATATTCATACTAAAGCACAAGAGACATTCGTAATATTCATACTAAATCACAAGAGACATTCGTAATATTCATACTAAAGCACAAGAGACATTCGTAATATTCATACTAAAGCACAAGAGACATTCGTAATATTCATACTAAAGCACAAGAGACATTCGTAATATTCATACTAAATCACAAGAGACATTCGTAATATTCATACTAAAGCACAAGAGACATTCGTAATATTCATACTAAAGCACAAGAGATATTCGTAATATTCATACTAAAGCACAAGAGACATTCGTAATATTCATACTAAAGCACAAGAGACATTTGTAATATTCATACTAAAGCACAAGAGACATTCGCAATATTCATACTAAAGCACAAGAGACATTCGTTATATTCATACTAAAGCACAAGAGACATTCGTAATACACCATGAAAAATAATCGACAATATTTATAACAGCGCATAATATTTGTTTTTTATTATATATTTTTTAAATCATACAATTTTAAACATTTTAAAATAAACCTTCGATATTTTTGGTATTTACATATATTACACACAAACAGAAAATAATCATACTTGATGCAGGGAAGGTCTAAAATGTATATCTCTCGAGATTGAATTATTTCATGATTAAAATACTTACTTATTCTTTCGTATAAGAAAGTAAAAAGAAATAAAAGAAAATTTTTAAAATTCTACATTATTCATTTAGCAGTATGCTATGTTCGCGAATATAAGGTAGTTGAATGAGTATAAAATGTAGGATCCGATAACAAGAGTCGCGTAACGCATTTTAAACAAGCTCTCTTTGAGCACGTACCCACTGTGAAAATGCTAATTGCTATGTCGTTCACGTCCAGTTTTATCTGCAATATTTTTCCGCGTTTATAATGAGTGAAAACAGATAACAGGTAAAGCATCACCACCTACATCGCCTACACATATGTGCTTTATGCATACAAACGTTTTAAATCTATGTACGTATGTTCACGATTGCGATGTGACAATTGCCGTATATCCGTTTTATGTGCATTGCGCGTTTTTAATCAGCTCTAAATCAGCTTTTATTGCAGTTAAACTCATTTTCAATTTTATGAAAATATCAACTAGCTTTTACTATTTATTGCCTATTAACCCATGCTAGCTCTAGATAAAAAAAAAATTATATATTAGCAGTTTTTTATCACTGATTATTATTTAAGAAAAGTAATACAGTATTCTAAAAAATTTATTATCTACAAAATTATATAGCATAAAAAAATATTACATATAAATTTCAAGTTATTAATAATTATTTAATGGTCACAAATAAATTTCTTAAAAAATCATTATCGTCTAAGTACGTTGTTTATAGCGTTAATAGTAATTGATAGTATTTTCTGCATCCGAGTGAAATTGTATTGTTACCTCTGGGATTTTAAAAATAATCAAGCACTCTTATTATGCATGGCACAATTTACATTTACATTATATTGTAATCGAAAACATAAATTATTGTTCTTTTTAATACAAATATAGCTGCTAAAGTAAAAATGTTTCAGTCGTAGATTTAAAGCTTTAAAACAATATGAAATAATGATATTCTATTTAAGAATCTCCGAGTTCCGAAATAGATGAAATGTAAATATTTATTATATTAGTAATTATTATAGTCGAAAATATATTAAATTTCCAATAAATGGTATAACATATAATAATTTACTAAGCTTTGAAATCGTGGCTGTAGCAATTGAAGTCCCAAAATATTGATAAAAAATAAATTTGAGCTTTTGATTTCAATGGAAGCATTTGTTGTAAGAGTTCATGTGCGTATTTTTTTTATTACATTACACGCAGAACAGAGCTCGGCACAGAATAGAACAGAGTGGTCCCATATGCTGGAGCAGAACTTCGTCTCACATAACAAGCGAGCTGAACGTGCCCGTTCGTCCGGCAGAATTGTTAAATTGTTGTGCGACGCGCGGTACAAAACACACGGTAATTTTTCTCAAAAAAACACCGACACCATACACACTCATGGACAGCGGCTAACTTCATATTTCCAACTAGCGCTTTGAGTATTTTAAATTGAAATTTAAAAAAATATATACTTTTGTTCACAATACGAAATATACGCTGCAACAAAAATTATTTTATTTTGGTTACTAATTCAGTAAAAGAATTTCAAAAATTAAATTAAAATTTATTTTACGCACATGAACTCTTTTTTCAGTTTCAGCTTCTTAAGTCAAAACTCGTTGAATTAAATAGCCGACAGAGAAATCTGAATGCCTCAATTATAAAAGTTTTGCCAAATAAAAATAAACGAGAGAAAACAATTTTTATTCCAACATCATAAACCATTATAAACTACAAAAGCAAAGGCACACAAGTCAATATCTTGGTTAGTTCTTCCCTTTAACATTTATAATGGGCCTGCGGATAGCGCCATAAGTACAGCCAGAAACCTTCGTTAGTATTCTCTTTGTTTTCATTCTGTTGTATTTAATATTTATTCGAGCATTATATCAAATATTTAAGTTATTAATAAATTTAAGAAACAAGAACCACAAAACATGTAAATTGTAATACGTAAAATATTTTTCTTTTCAATAAATAACTCATGATATTTATAAACTGACTTCCTATATTTTACATCAATGTTTGTTTTTTATAACACGATCAATACCACACGGTAATAGTAATCCTTGCGTCACGGCTTTTATTTAATTATCTATATATTATACCATTTATATTACGATAATGATACAGTTTAAGCTGTTGAATTCCCACACGTTTATTATCAAATACATAAATAATGCGAAGAGTTTTAATTTCAATATTAATAATTTATTGAGAACATTAATAGTTTTTTGTCTGATATTAATCTACGTAACGCATATTGTAGCATAATATATAACAAATAAAATTTCATGAACCAAATTGTTAATGTTGTATTTTTAAAGAAATAAGAATTACAAGAACATAATTGGTTTAATCAGGTTAAGTATTTGGATAATATATTATATCGTTATCCTATTCTTGCAATGAAAGAATTATAGAATAGAAATATAATGAAGGATAATTAAAATGAGTTTTTTTTATTTTCGTTGTTTTCGGCTACGTGAACAATGTCATACAATTTACTAATTATCCGAAAATGTGACTGCCATTAGTAGAATGAAACAACATTAATTATTTGCGAATTAATTCATTTTAATTCGATTACTAGGAATTGGAAACTCAATTTTCAGTTTCAGGTAATGTTGTAATGTAAAACAGTAATAATTACCTAATTTTTATCTTTCTCCTACATAATTCATTCGAATTGAACCATGCGAATTAACTCCGACAGTTTCGACATGAAGCTCTGCATATGTGCGCAATCTAGTTATTTAAATTCAGATTTAATATTCAAATATGCACATGAGCTTAACTTTTTTATTATATCAAAATTAAAACCATCATCAGATCAGAAGCTACAGTGGATATTTTTACAAGACCCACATTGACACAATTTAAACAAATTTCGATGTTTATTAAAAAAATTGTATTATTATTTTTTCCAGTAAATATAATTCACATTTATTATTTTAAACGTATACAATTTTCAATTGATCCTAAAAGGATTTTGAATCTCGCACTTGTTCAATATTGCGAAATTAAATTTTCTATTTTAAGATTGAATTCTTAAGTTAATTTATTATTAAAATAATCAATAAATATTATTAGTATTAGCTTTAATGAAAATAGTTTTATAAATTATTTGAGATGATCTCATTATATTGTTTTAATTTATGCGCTTGCATAAAAAGTTTTTTTTTTTTTGGTCTGCAAGAACATAAATTAAAACAATACAGAACTTGTAAAGTAGAGAACTCTCCCAACAAAGAATTTTGAAAACATGATAAAAACTGTGGATGGTAATCCTAGAAAGTTTTCAGTACAATCATGAAACAATACCAGAAACTTTAGATTTGTCTGGGAAGATAAATATTAAGAAAGTTATTGATCCCTAGCAACTAATGATATTTCTGTCGCGGTAAACATTGTTAGGTATTGTTTGCCAAAAATTACAACTGATAAATTGCCGATGAGCTTAGCACCAACAATAGAATCATAAATTGGCAAATTTGCTCCATTCCTGATGTTAATATGAAATGTATGGTTCAAGATAACTACGGGATAGCTGCAGATAATAGTACGTTTTCATTTTAATGAACACATAAATGAACTGCATACTCGGATTCCCAAACAAAGGAAGTGGTTGTTATTGAAAGATGCAGCGCATTTTAGAGTTGGGTGGAAATCAAGGGTTGACTAGATTAAGAACGCCACGTGATTTTACTTGCACAGCATTAATTAAAATATGAAGTTTGCGCTTCTCCACGTCACCACTTGCAGAAGTTACTTAAGACTCGGTATTAAAACTTTCCACTTTATATCTCTACTTATATATCATGGAATACTGACACATATAATCACACATCATGCTCGAGAACTAAGCTTTCAAATAATTAACATAGTACTATTCAAATATTCTTATATAAGCTTTTAAATAAAATTATTTCTAAAACCTCTTTCATACACCATTTTTTGTTTTATATCATTCACATCCCAAAACACTAATTAATGGGTTCGAAATAATTATTAAATGTAAGTAAAAAATTTGGTAGTCTAAACAAATTAAATTAATTCCGCATTTGATTTGGTGCATAAATTTCAACAGCTTTGTTCCTTTTGATCAATCACCATTGTCTTACATGTACCTTTGTTAAAAGCACAGGAATGTTAGGTATTTGTAGTCCAACAATAACAACTACGTACGTACGAATAGTTACTTAAAAGTTTAGTCAGATTAATCAAAACATATAACGAAACTTTCAAAGCTACGCTAATCGATAGTGGTGTTTAGGAGGCTCCACCAATAAATATCGAATATACACAATTGAATATATTAGTATTTATAGAATCATGCATATATCTTTATTTATAACACGTTGAATATAGAAATACGTTATATCTAGATTGCGGCATGCCATCGTTTTCGAAATGCGAAATGCGAAAATGAATAATAGTGGCAACCTATATTTTATTCCTTTAATAAGAGCTTATATATTTCAGCGAGCGGAAATGGAAACTTCTAAAATATCAAGAAAACAATACCGGTCTGAATTTATGAATGTTATTACTATTAAATCTGTACTTTTCAAATCCCAACTCGAATCAGTAACATTTGTAATTCTCCACAAACTAGAATGAAAGAATAAACTTGCGATACTTGACACGTATTGTAGAATGAAATAAAGCAACAAATAAAAGTCGCTATTATTATTTTTATAATAATGAGCTTTAAGCATAGGTAGAAATTTATGAAGTTCATTTCCTATACGGCCATTTTGACACATCTATCGTATATGCAAGCAGAACTGTAATTTTCACACCAAGGAAAACAGCGCAACGCCGGACACGACGTATAAATATGCAAAAAAGCCGTTCATTATGCTGTGGTACGTATAACATAGCCGCAAGCTGAAAAAACCACTGCACCATTGAGGCTATCTACACAAACGCTGGCTAACACCATCTGTTAAAAGTAGAATTATAATTACACCGTAAAGTCTGGCTATTGACGTATCTTAAAACGAACCGACCCATTTACGAAGTAATATAATTATAAAAACACGTAATAATTTATTTAGCGGACGTTGAATGCAATTAGTTGTGAGTTAGAAGGTGTTTTTGCAAAAAGGGAAAAGTTTCCGTGGTTCAACGTAAAATAGAGTTATTTCCATGCAACAATTTCCTAACTGATGTAATTCATTACTGTAATATACAGACGCGCTCATCCATTTAAGAATGTGCTTCTTCATTCATTCTACTTTAGAAATTGTTCATTGTATCACATTTATTATTTTGAAAACTTAACTATTATTATTTTGAACATATTAGAATTTTTCAATATTCTCGCAATTGAGTTCAAAATGGTTTTGTCAACTTTTTTATTTCTGAGTACAAAACTTTGTATTTCAGGGTGAATCGCCACAAATGTTACAAAGTTTTCTATTTTATTTGTTTTGAGGTTCATTCTTAGTTTGGTGAGGATTTCGGTCTGACAACAGAACAAGCCGCAGGCTTCTGTAACTTCTCATACTTTCTTTAGGCCCAACAAACTTTGAAATGTTACTGCTCAAAATAAACTAACGCAGATACTTATTACACGAATAATACATTGGGTTTTAAATTATTGAACTAGTTTTATTTCTTAGACCGAAAAAAAAAATACGATTGAAAATTTCATATATGGAATGACTTCGAGTAGATTTGTGCGTTTCTTTTATAGATGTATTTACATAGTTTAATATTTTGGTTTCCTGCTGGATACGTTCGCAGATGGTTCCGATTCGTTTTTATTGCACGGTGGGTTGTGATATCGTTTCGCAGCCGCACACTTTCAAGTTCACTAGATATCGTAAAAATCCTATGCGACATTATTGATTTAATATCAACCCCGACAATTCAATTTGCATATTTTTTGAGTGTCAATACCAAAAGTTTCCCTAACGTTTTAGAGCACTCGAGCCCATGTAGCAAAAATGATTTCGTTGTTATGTCAGATTAAGTTTTGCTCTTCATATGTTCATAGAATTTTGTTTACACCCTTCTACATACATTTTTTTTTTAAATATACATTTTAAAATTATATTTAGAATCTAGGTCAGAGAAATTGTTAAATTTCTGAACGAAATTTCGTGCCACTGAAGAATCAGTATTTACGTTATAATCATCTATTATTCGCAATAAAAGTTACTTTCATTACAGTTCGATTCTATGTTTCGTGCTTGCTTCTGTGTGAACATTCTATTGTGTGCTTTCACAGAAGTGCTTTTTTACTTTCTTATACATATTGTAATTATGAAAAATAATCTATCTTGAAATTTTTACGAAAATATTTCTTTTGTCCTTCCCTGGATCGAGTCTGCCTATTTTTCGAATGGCATCTGTATGCTTGTTTGCTTTATTTTGTGTAAATTAACGCAATATGATAAATTTTGCGGAGAATCTAATTTGGTGTATTGTTGTATCTTGGAATATCTGCATTTGAAACGTATGAGGTGGCGGTAACACTCCAGCTAGAATTAACATGAAGCTTAATATAGATTAATGCGGTCCCGGTGACCCCACATGCCAAGTTCCGAGTCGAGATCCCCATGCAATGTTGAATGTGACACTGATTCAGTGAAGGGTTATTCCGTGGCCTGCAAAAGTAAATTGATAAATTATGACATGTATATCTGCGACGCCAAATGAGAGATTGTAATAAATTCTTCTGGTATTAGCAAGATTTAAATCGGCTTTAGTAGTTCCCGAACGGTAACCACATTACTTGTTATAGAGCTTTTTATAATCTGTACATCGGCTACGCATATTTGCATATTCAGATTTAAAATAGTTCGTAATTTATACAGTACCTAACTATGAATTTTTAATACATTGAAATCAGTTTTGTTGAGCCTATGAAACAAATTTTTTTTTCAAAAAATATAATATTTTGTTAATTAAGACATATCGTAAAACATATTTAATGACTGTAATTCCTGTTTGTAATCATACCAGAGCGATAAGTAAGTCTACGAACTGAAAACACGATGTATGCGAAATAAGTTAAAAATAAATTACGCCGTACACTTAAGGGAGAGTATAATATACTGCTGATAATATCCATAGTAATTTAATGCGAAAGTTTTTAAACGTGAATGTTATTTTAAAAACGCCATTATTAATGTATATTGCACCGGATTATAATCTTATTTCAGGGTAAGTTTATTCTCATCTCATGCATCTGTGCATGAACAAATTAGGATCAAACTTTTCTTTAGAGTTTCCACTTCATTGATAAGAGCTTTGAGTTAGGTACTGTTCTATAAATTATAAATATATTAATTCGAAATGTCTACTTCCTAAACTATTTTCACCATTACAAGGATACCCAAATAAACTTCTTAGAATTGAATTATAAAAAATATAAAGGTGGAACATTGATTTTAAGCGTTTTCGATCTGTTTGAGCTTGCATTAAAATTTCATCATTATAACAGTTTTTTGGATCCATACCTATATATATTTTATCTTTCATTCTGAGATGCAAGATAAACTGCATTGCAGTTCATGAATAATTTTACAACAAAGAAATAATGACATTCACAAATGAAGTGAAAATTATAGGGATTCATATGCAAAGGAAATGCAGAGCTGCATTATGCAGCGCCAGACACATTACTATACAATGGGTTTGCGCAAACTTTTTTAATGAGACCGATATTCCACCACATGTTACTATATTAATATTTATATTCCTGCAGAATTATATAAAATATTTTCTATTCCGCCAGTGTATTATTTACATGTTAATCATATACGATACAGTTTCTACTTTATCAAATTACAGATAAATATCATTAATATTATTAATTGATTGTATGGATGACACATTCTTGTTAATTAAATGCTTAATATACATAAATAACGAGATGTTTTTTATGGGTAATTATTTATTTTAAAATGAGAATTTTAAATATATTTTCAAATATAAAAACATTATTTTCTCTATGCTTTTAAAATGATATCCTTTTTCTGAAGGCAATATAGTAAATTCAAAATTTGATAACGTAATAGTTTATTTGTTATCCTCTTGTTTATGGAACATTAAGCGGTTAATTGTGTAGTACTTAACTACCAAGTTTATGCAATTTGTACATGTACGTGTGGATATTGTTGCATTTAATACCTTTGAGATTTGTTTTGAATAAGATACGGATCGTAGATAGGAATAACTTGAGTTAGTTGCTAATATTGAGAATATCAGTCTACTGATTAATACTCTGCTACACTCTTATAAAAGAAGTTTAATTATGAGATAAATTATCAATTTAATTCAATAAATTTCAAAAATTATAACAAATTTGATAAAACTCAAATATTTTCATGAAAGTTAAAATACCGATATTTAATATTGCTTGGAGGATTCAATTAATTTTGGAGGTTCAAATAAACGATTGTTGTATATCATACAACCACCGCGTGTAAATAAAAATAATCCAAAAGGTATTTGATGTCGACGATTTGAGACTCTAGGTGGCCATAATGGATGCGATAAATTACTTAGCGCTCGTTTGTTGGCGAAATAACAAACAATCTAAATTAATGATAAATACGCCCGTACAAACACTATTTTCTTTCTCATTTCGTTTGTACGTATAAATAAAAACATTACCTACATAACAACAAATGCACTTTTACTCCAACGTTCAATAGGTGAAATTTATTATATAAATTTATTTATATGGAATATAATATTTCATTTCGTTACTAAATTAACCAGTCGACAAATATAAATATTATCGTAAATCAACTTGTAAATTACAATTCATTTCATAAAATATTCGCTCACAAAGTTTCTACATATTTTAATGTAAAAGTTAGAATTGAACTTTTCATAAATCGAAAATTTAATATTAAATATGCGCTTGATTTTAATTTCAATTTGCATTTAAACCCATATAAACAATTTAGAATTAAAGATTTTCAATTATTTGTTAATTTGTAGTTTTTATAATGCGTTTTTTTTTTTTTTTTTATAATATCGTCTAATTTAAATGATACATAATAACTCAAAGAATTGTTGTATCAGTATAATATCTATACACGCAATTTGAACATTTAATAAATTATATATCAATTTAGAGACTATTATCTTCAACAAAATCGGAAATGAAAATTATACATTTTTGTATAAATATGAAATATTATATTTTAGTATTTTTTATTAGAATGTTGCATGGGAAAAGGGGAAAAAAGAACAGGACAAAGGAACCTTGAGAGAGTAATAAATTTTAAGTCAATAATTAACTACGCGGCACGTCCTAAGTGAAGACAGTTTTAATTTTAACTTCCAATTAAGAGAATTAGGTGCGGAGTGGCGCCCCCGGTATTTAGTAATGAGACTGACACTCGGCTGGATACGCCGACCCGCTGATGTGACATGCAAGGCGTGAAAATGTGGCCAGATTTTAAGACGTCGTCCGAAATTGCGTCTTCACAAAACCCTCTCTTAACACAAACGAACCCCTAACATTCCTTGAATTAACTTACTGTGATTTTAACCCTTTGTGTCAACCAGACACGTAATGAAATCTCTAGAAAGTTTAAACTAACTACGACAAACTATTTTCCTTATATCTATATTTCATGTAATTATATATATTGATAGTCTACACAATTATGTTTAAATAATTTATTTTAAAACATTCAGCATTCCGGAAAATACTGAATATTTTAAATTTAAATGCAAATTCGACGATCTTACCAATGAAAACGTATTTCATATTGACGGTATCAATTCAATACCAATTTCTTCATCGTGAATTTTAACTTACGCATTCATGTTTTCCTTTTGTAATGCATAACAAATGAGCACCGTTTTACTTTTCATTCTTCACGAATCCTCTTCACATTTTAATAAAATATGCTCATAATTATTTGAGTTAAAATTGAAAGTATCAAAGTGTCCAGCTCAATGTAACATAATCCCTTGATTTCGTAGTCTGAATACTGTAATACATTATTTATATTAAATTACTTGTATACACTGTAAATACGATCAGACAAAGATAAACAATGAATCCACATGAGGGATTTTATATAAACATACTCCTGAGCCCTTTGAACTACTCATATTACTTTCAAATAGAATCCTTAGAAATTCCTTGACGTAATTCGTTTTGAATACAATACAAATAATAATGAATTGTAGTTAATTTATATCATACAAGTCAAAAATACTTTGTTATTTTCTAATACGTAGTAATAATAAATAAATATTTTAATCATAAAATAATTCGATTTCAAGATTTTAATGGAAATATAGCTTTTGACCTTCCCTGTATCGGGTCTGACAATTTTTTGAACGACATCTCTCTCTCTCTCTGTTTCTTTCTGTATGTGTGTGTTTTTGTGTGTGTGTGTTTTTGTGTGTGTGTTTGTATGTGTGTGTGTGTGTGTGTGTTTGTGTGTGTGTGTGTGTGTGAATAAAATACGTATAAGAGAATTCAGTGCAAGCCATTGCAGATATTTTATAAATATACACGCTAATGAGGCAATTATATTGTTAATATTAGCAACGACCGCACAATATCAATAGCTCGACATTGCAAAGCAGTTCTGGTTATATTGATATCATTATATTATATAGCGAAACCACCATTTCAATATTTCAATCACTTATGCACGAAAACGCTACATGACGAGTTGTATATGCAAACCATATATGTAGTGAATTTCCCTGAAGTCTGAAGAAAAACACAAAATAAATATAGTTTGTACACAAACGTATACTTGACATATTGCCGTGCATATGTCTGTAAAGTTATATCGCGAAAATAGTACCCTATATATATATATATCAAATATAGTCTAAAAGTAATTGCGTAATATTATACTGATACGGTAAATGATCGATGGAATCAAAACAAGAGCTGCATTGTTGCACATTTCCCTTTGAAATTTACTAATGGGATAGTAGAATTTGAAACTATTATCGATATCGTCTATATAGATGAATAACTCTCTGAACTTAATATATTATATAGAAGATGTACTGCGATATTAGATCCCAAATAATAATTGTAAACTGGATGTATACGTATTTGCAATATAGTTAATATTTGTTGTCTTGGCTCACATTCCATTTTCGAATACTTCTAACATTTTCTACTAGAACTAATCTAAAGAACGATATATATTTGTGTCTTTGAATTGTTTTCGTTTTTACATCAAAAGATTTCTGCTCGATAGATTTAAAATTGTTTGTGCTTTTTCGATAAAAGGGGCAAATATTGAGATCACGAATTTATTCTGAAAGTTTGTTAACTAAATAAAAATATGTAAAACTCAAATAGAAAAAAAAAACAAAATTGATTTTTGATACCTATACATGTTTATATTTATAATAAAAAAATACAGAATGTAATTAAAATATATTGAAATTTTATTAAACGGATCCAATATTATTCTTGATTTTGGTAAATTGCACATTATTATCTATAGAGTTGCTATGTTGAAAATACATAAAAACCACGTACAAATTACAAAATATAAATATTTTTTTATCTGATATTTTAAGCTGAAAATACATTTACCATAAATTCATGTATGAACGTGACTTTTGGAAAGTTCTGTTGCTATTTTTTGAGTTGTGAGCCAAAGGCTCGCATCATATAGCGTTAGGCACGTTCGGAATTTTTTTTGTAAGCCTGCACGTCCTTCCATGCCCTACACGATAAGTTGTTATTTATTTAAAATCACTGACGTCGCCATATAAAGCTCCTATTTTCATCGATAGCGAGCTTTACTACCAAAAGTATTTGTAATGCCATCTAAGTACACACAAAAATTGAACTGATGATACGAGTACCTACGTACTTTATACATACAACCGTATTTGCTCCAGCATATATACACTGGCTTCGCATTCAAGAAACTCTCATCTTAGTACAACATACATCATTCTGTATACGTAAAGGTAAACTTCTTCGCCGTCTACACTATTGTATTTTTCTCTTTGAAATCACATAAAGCAAACTTGATTCCAAACTTGGTGGTAAAGACCTGACGTGGACGTTTGATATTCAGATAACAATGTTACACAAAGGTTTTGAATTTCATAAATAAAAATGACGAAAATACCAGATAAAACTGAAATACACATGCATAAACAATACGTGAAAAAAAAAAACCATCAACATACACATATATCGAGATAAAATAGCAAATTATAATATTTATGATAAATTTATATTTTATATTGTAAAATACATATATGTTTATATCAGTATATGAGTAAATAAAAGCAGTTGATTGTCCCTGGGGGTGTTTGTTGTGGAGATACTTGGTCATAATTGGCAATTTAGTAATGCCATCACAAAGTTTCATGTTTCCCGTAATTGTATAGTTCAGTATAACCATTACCCTGAATTTATTTGTGCTTATAAATCTCGCTGATATACGTGACCCGTTAAGTTTCACGAAGCACATGGAATTCCCATTTCTTGTTTCTCTTCCATTATTCCTATGTACGTATGTGTATTTCATTTTTAATTTATTACTAAATTTATCGGGAGGAAATCTTTTTAAACCTGTCCAACATATATGTTGGTAATTTCAGGATTTTAAAGCGAAATTCGGTTTTTTTAAAATTACTTCTATATGTGACGTATGTATGGAAATTATTTTGTCAATGTTTTAAAATGTTCATTCGTCTCTACATTTTATATTTGTTTTTCGTCGGGAAATCTCTTTTCACATTTTAACAAAAACATGCAGAGGATAGCGACTGATTAATGGATCTCATGTGACAGACTTTGAATTAATCACAAATACCGCTGACGTTCTGATGATTTCAGCACATCATTAATATTTTATTCAATTAAGTAAATTGATAATTCCGAGCTGGTTGCCGTCATCAGAAAGATGTCTCATATGCGTCTTTTAATTTTTTCTTTTTAAATAATTTTCTACGTTATTCAAGACATATTTTTTATATTATTTTGGGACAAGATGCAGTAAATATGAGTGTGATATGTGAATTTTAATAAAAAGATTAATGTCATTGTTTATAATTTATGCATAAAGTGATTTAGTGTCCCTGTTGTCAAATTCGTCAACAAATCATAATTTGTTTTCACTTTGACAGACAGTGTGTAGTACGTGAATTATTATGAGTAATGAGATAACGAAACTAAAGCAAGTCGCAAATTTACACACATCACATTTATTACAACACCCAAAAATTTTTTTGTTTTTTTTTTATGCTTCGTTGAAAGTTTTGAATTCATATCGAATTAATATTTTGCGAAAATGAAAATAAGTTAAATACGTTACCTGAAAAGATAAAATGTAGTTGCTGGCCAATTTATAATAATGAATTGTAAATGTACTCCATATAGAAGTAGTTGTTGATGTATAATTATCTTGGTTGGTGGTATAATGGTATCACTGCAGTTAAAATTACCGTTTAAATTGCCACTATAACATAAAGTATGTCTACTTCATTTACTTACTGCAACTAAATAATTGAAGGTACATAGGAGTTTAGTTTACATAGCCCTCGTGCCTCGTAACTATACAATTTTACCGTGCATTAAGATTTTCAATTTTAACCTACTCGCAATTTTATTTTCTAACTTAAACAACCAATTCTAATAAAAATATTTATATTTTAAAATTATATAATATCTATTTCTGATGGTGTGTATTTTTGGAAATTTTATTTTTCCTGAAAACAGCTTATATTAATTATATATATTTTGTCGCATAGTTCTATTCAAAGAAAGTGTGCTAAACAACAAACATTCTTGTTTTTTGTTGTTATAGAATAACGTTATGGGAATTCAACTGTAAAAATATATAAAACAGTCTGTTTTTTGCGATATTGTGGAGCCATCTGTCTATTGTGACACTATACAGGAAGCTTATGGATGAAGTTCCACTTTGATTAATGAAACGTTCAAGTACAGTTAAATGATCACACAACTTCAATAATTTTTGTATAACAGCGTTTCAGTGGCGGCTGTTTTCATTAAACTCTGAACAGTGTTATTTTTTATGTATTTTTTTTAAAGAATTCTTAATGTTTTGCAATTAGAAAAATAAAACACTTGATTTTAAATACATGGTTGCAAGATTTGAAATTAAAAAATAATCTATATAACAAAAAAAAAAACAATTTGTGCGAGTAAAGCACATGGCCGCCATTATCGTTATATCTCCTGTGTCGCATCGCACTCTATCGCAAGCTTCCTGTAATTAAAGGTTCGTTCCGGTCTTCGATAATTACTAATTCTTTTGGTGCAGCTCCACGCTGATAAGCGGATAAAAAGCAGTAACCGTTCGCTTGTAATCTCGAGGGTATTCGACTCTTTTATGAAACCCCAGCTTTCGGTTTATCATCTATACCGTAATGAAAGGTATATGGTCTCTTTATTAACAGCCATTTTATTTAATCTGTTATTACTAAGCCCATAAGATATGTTTTCATTTAAATTTGTTTCTGAATACATCCTGTGTAAGCTTCCACATTGAAAATTTGTTTTCAATATGGTTTACTAAGGATTTTCAATCATATATCAAACAAATACAATAATCGTCTTAACATGACTTTTATACTGTTCCAATAGAATTTATATATTTCGGTAATAAATATAAAACCTAGTAGAGAGTGTTTTTTTTAATTAATTTTACATGATTTAATATATTTAAGTAATACGACTAATACTGGATGCAACGTTCTAACGATTTGTCGAGCAGAAAAAGCTTTAAATAAAATATTGACAGAAAATAGTAAAAACTGAGAAGTCTTTTCAGCGATGCTTTAACCTCGCACCATGTTATATCACATGCATAAACAATGACTGCAGAAGCAAGTTCATCTCATAAACATTTCAAAAATCCTTTCGAATACGAATGGCGTAAGATAATACAGACATATCCACCGGGAATTGTACATATTACAGCATTTCATACGTAATGAAAGATTTGTTTCTCAAATACATCTATCAATTTTATTCTTTTCTCAATACTTATTTTTATTATACAAAATACTATCAATGTTTTTTAAATAAATTATAAATAGCCTATATATATATTACGCTTTTATTATTCTGTTATGTAAATAGAAGTGGAGCAATTTCAGACATATTAAAAAATAAATAATTTTTTTTGCAGGAATGCAGTCAATTGATTGCATTCCTGCAAAAAATTTTATTTATTAACTATACCAGTAGAAAAACGAATTAAATATTAAAATATGTTTGATATGGAATATTACGCTTGTTTTGAAATAAATATCGCTTAAAAATTGATGAGGAACGCTGAGAAATGGAATTGATTTCATATGAAATCAGTTGAGTATTTGAAAAATAGATCGCTATGACATGTCAAAGAGATACGTTTTTAAATTTCTCCACATATCAAATGGAAAATGTATATTTTTGTGACCGTTTCTATGCAAAGTGGAATCACGTGGGAAAAATCAGATGTAAAGTATACCTGGGCATTGCACGTTTCAGTGATTCATATTTAATCGGCGAATGCCTGTTCGCTTCTCGCTATCGTTGCGTTGCCATTGGTCGGTCCACATCTCTCAAATGTATTGAATTTATCCAACAGTAATGCATATGAGCTTTGCCGTGTACGTGCAAATTGCATAGATTTCATTTGCCATAATTGTCCGCTTATCTTTATGCATTTTTAAATGTCATTTTACTACGTTTTTTTTATTTTATTTACCTTAAACACGATTCTATTGACACAGATCTATTTTAAACGTATATCATCGGTTCAACATAAAAATAATACAAAACCAAGAGTTACTAAATTATGTATGGTAGAAAAGAAATATAAGATATAGAACTAAAATTAAAGAAAATAAAAATTAACACTTTCGTTGGTGGGTACTTGGTGAAACATTTTTCAATATTTATAGAAATGATAAGGCGCTTGCTAAGTGCCTTATCATTTCTACAAATATAAAAAATAAAAACATTTAATGCGATCCTAAGAGTATTCTGTAATTTAGTTTTTGAAATAAAATTTTAAAACAATAAACCGTTTATGTTGCTTAAATAATTAATGAACCGTAATCGAATAAGTAATTAAATAAGGGTAAATATTATGAAAACATTTCTCACAGTTGTCTGTTATTTTTCTCCTTTAGAGATTCATGGGGTGCATTTACGTTCACATGTCTTTTCAAAGCTGACCTATTTTTAAAAATAAAAATAAGAAAATCTCGCACTCTGTATCTTCGTTTGGGTTCTTAAACAAGTATGTCAAATTGAAAAATAACAGTTCAACTTATATTATGTATGAAGAAGTCAAAATAATAAAATTTGAGTTAAATTTAAAAGTCAACCAATTCTTATGTAGTGATGACGATAAAATATTGTTCTTGTTACGATAGATCAAATCGTAGAACACTTATCCTCTTGGAAGATATTGGTATATTTGTATACTTTTATTCCTTTTTTATCCTCACGGAAAGCTCGTTACCACCTATAGAAGAGTAGAATCAGAAAATGTGAACTTTTCACATTGAACAACTCGTGGGTTTCTTAACGAGTACGCAACCATGCTTGTAATTAACTCTTTTCAGCTTTTTATTTGCATATCTGCGAAACAGTTTCGCATTTTGCTCCCGCTTTTATATCTCATATTTAAATATTACGATCAATTTTAATTTTATAATAACTACCTACTTATTTTTCGTGACAATATTAATTCACTTACCTTTTCTTAGTCTGAAATATTTCTTTTTTACTTTCATATACCAAAAATACGAGTGAGTGGCGGCACTCACAATTTAAAATGTATAAACATCAGTACGTATATATGTGTGTATGCATTAGAATATATATTAGAAAGCCGCACAAACACACACTGAACCAGTGACATAATTGGTAACGAGAAAGCTCAGCATGCTCAATGCGAATTCAAATTCACTCCTGAAACTTTTTGTAGAGGCGCGCCTTAAATGTTTAGACATAATTATCCAATACTTAAATACCTTATTTCGGTATCTTATTTAATTTCATAAGTTTTAAAACTATTTTTATAAGTAGCAAAAAGCTCCGTAAAATTTTTCATAATTTTACGCTTTCCACTTTACTGCCTATATAAATTTTAGAATAAAGATATTTATTTTTCTTTATTTATGGAAAATATTAATTTATATTTGTATTTCATAGATTTTACCTTTTTTTATTATTTATCTTCATAGCTGAAAGTTGAAGCGTCATTTTTTTATTTTGGCTATGGGAAAAAATATGCAGTATCACAATTAATTATATACAAATATTTTTATTTTTTATACAATATGTACAGAAGTATCACGAATATTTTCAAAAACCCTCTTAATTTATAAAAGATCTCTTAAGCGCTGCAGTACATTGTCGAATGATAAATGAAGACGGAATATTATAAGTCATATATAGAGATGAATCGTCCACATCGATAAAATAAACAAACATTAAACGATTAACAATAAGAATATGAAAAACACTATTTGGCAGAATGTAGAGTACAATGTAACTGCAATGGACTTCTTGCGCAAGGACGCCATCTTATCACCTACAAACAAATTAAATACACACTTAAGATTACCAATCCAAAATTATAAAAAAAAATGTGTGTGAACATAATAACGCCATCTCATAATTTTACATTAATGAAATATTCTTCACATTTTACCCTCAGATACCGGGACGCTAAAACACGTTTTGTATACCTAATTTTTCAGAGTAGACGAGCTCGTTAATCTGTAGTTGACTAGTCAACAACGTCAATAAAAATTCACACCATCCTACTTTTTGTAAGGTCGTGACAAACATACAAAATGTACCAACGCGTTAATCCGATAAAGAATTTTTATCGCAACTAGGTTCAAATATTTCAAGCGTGTTCCCAAAAAAATTTTAAAAAAAGCACAGGCTGTATTATTCGATTATATCTGTACGAAAAACTAAAATTTATGATACAAAAATCGTATCAATACTCAGTGCTGGATTTTATGGGACTGTCTATAGATGGGAGCTTTCTAAAGGTGGGAACCCCTGGATGGAAATTCAGGATGCACTGCTAATACGATTACAAATAAATATGTACATGTTGTAATCCAGTATGATTTAGTAGATGATTGAAAAAATACGGGTGAGTGGCGGCACTCATGATTGAAGATGTTTAAATATGTAAAAAAAAATTGTAGAGGTGCATCTATAAATGTGTATACATAAAAAGAAAAAGACCATGACATGAAATAAGTAATGTATGTATGGGTAAAAATCACAACTTTATGGGACTGGTGTACACATGTATCGTCTTATTTCCACTGTCTGAAATATGTTACCGATATATCTTTCAGGACGGAAGCTAATTTACCTTCTTCGACGAATACGTAAATAGATGCTGATTCAGTGTTCGATGCACTGCATGTATAATTCCCGGAATCAGCATCATGTGTATCGCGTATTGTAAGACTGCTCTGCGTTGGTGTGCCAGGGACCGTCTCCACGCTGATTCCACTCCTAGCCGTATCGTAGTTTATCATTCGATCGTTGTGATACCAAAATACGTACTGTGGCGGAGTTGGACTCTATTTAGAAAATTAACTTTTAAATAACAAATTGAACCAATAATTAAGACAAAAAAAATGTTTATAGCTGCTACAAACTTATAAATATAAAACACTTCTCACTGTGTATGTTTTTTTGAGTTTGGTGTGGTATTAAAATATGAATATTGTATAGGGTTCAAAAAGTGAATAATGCCATTTTATAATCAAGTACATAGTGGTACCCTTAGGGTAAAAACTCTGTTACCAATTTCGTTCAAATTGAATCATTTCGTTTTGTTTTACGATCAAAATGTTTTTTACTTATATACGTGTTGAGTTTCATCGTCGCTGTTGGAATAGGACATCTGTGTATTATAAATAGTCTTTATGTTACGGGGAAAACAATTTTCCTAGAATATTTTGGTCGGGGGATTTGTGAAATTGTTTTTCATTGAAATATATATGATGCTACATATGCAAGCATAACAGTCACATTTTACAGCTTGTAACATAAACTAGGGGCGCCACAACAATTTCACAACAAAAAGTTTGATGCACTCTTGCATTTTATATGAAATTACACATTTTTAAATATATACGATCGCTCAGGAGAAACACACATTTTTAATGAGAGACAAGAAGAATTCGCAACACAAATCAAAAATTCTAGGAGCCTAAGGATATGCTAGAATATAGGAAGTTAAGAACAAGTGTTTGATTTCTCCACCTAATCGTTAAAACGCTACAATACGTAACATTTACGGTGAATTGGACATTGAAATATTTTATTCACTGCATCGCAAGTTTATGCTCACTGCAGGCGTATAAATTATGCAACTTTACTACTTTGTTTTGTACCGTTCAGTGAGATCTGTAGCCTATAAAATAAATGAACGTCATATAACTTTTTAGAGTTATATAGCTATCAAAATAAACTACTCGAAATGTTGCTGTATCAATTTTCGGTTAAATATGAATGAAAATAGCTTTGGAGTTATTTGATTTTATTTGACTTTACCTTTTCTATAATGCATGTAAGACTGATAACACTTCCAACGTCAACATGCCTTTCAGGTGTTCCTGGAATTGATGCTTCTGGTACCACAATTTGTAAGTTTACAAAATGTGATATTACTCCTGTTCCGGAAGATACCTTCAGACAAAATTAATTCTACATTGAAATTACTTTAAAGACTCTACAAAAAATGGTTTATGGGAGTTTTAAATTATCTTAAGTCTTGAATCAAAATGTTTGAGGATCCTTTTTTGTATTATTACCTGACATTCGTAGGTGCCATTATCGCGTTTCTGTACGAATTTAATCTGTAAAATCCAATCATCGGAGTTCTCGGCGTGCATGATTTGAAACCTTTCGTCGTTTGTGTAAGTCAACATACCGGATGATAAAATATGCCAGTCGCGTCGCCGCACCCAAGACACGTGCTGCAACAACAACAAACATGGATGTGGTGTAGTCTTCTTGATATTGAGAATACAAACATAATATGTTCGCGACATTTTAAGAACAGAGTATTAAACTTCAAATCTAGGCTCTATGATATGTAATTATTACTTTGAATATTATAATTCGATCCTTACCGCAACGAACTTTGTTTTATAGCAAAAGCTTAAACAAGCAGGAGTATTGAGAAATGCTTATATGAAGCTCGGATTATGTAAAGTATATTAATACTAGCAGATGCTCGTCAATAAAGAAGACATATTTACATTCTATATGAAAAAAATTTAAATTTCATACATATTTATATTTGAATATAAATTTAGAGAGAGGCAGCAAACAGTTGAAGGTAAAAATGTGACTTAAGATTTGTATATGGCAAAAAACTGAAAGTGCTTATTTACTTGAGTAACTTTTTGAGGTTTCTGCAATAACGCAAATATGAAAGCATTTAAATTAAATTTCTTATTTGTGTTGGCATAGTTACATAAAGTATGGAAATATGTATATATTCGGTTATTGTATCATTGAAGCATATTTAAAAACCTACTTAAATAAAACTCGCAAACTAGAAACGTCTACAGTAATATTCATAATTAAATATTTTAATGAATTTTAAATGTCTGTATTATTTTTTTCTATGAACCAAAGCATGCTCCAGGCGATGAAGATGGTAATATAAAATATCATCTGCGGGTTATTTGCAATATACGTATATATTTGCTCGCAAATGAAAAAGGTACTTGTGCCACGAATAACAAAAATAAATTATTTGCTTATGAAACAGAAATGGAGCAACCTAAACGGTTATATTTGCTGAACTATTCACAATTTTTAGTTACATGTAATAATTAACAGGCTCTATATGACTTGAGATTTAAAAAAAAATAAAAATTTGCTTTTTCGTAGTTATAATAAAAATTAATAATCTATCTAAATAAATATGTGGTATATTATTAACTAGCTACTTTCTAAGATATTTTACATCCGAATAGCTGGAGGGGAATATTTTAAATACTCCAACAAATTTTCTTTGATCTTTATTTCGCAGCTATTTACTCCGCAACTTGTAAACATCCTCCAAGAAATCCTCAAACGTATATTGCTAATTTGGTTTCAATTTCTCAGTTGTTTGCTTTTATTTACATGGTTCATACTTGATGAAACACTTAGCTAACATTCAAACTCATTTTTATTTCGTCCCGGAATAATTTCATTTTCCGAACGAAAAGAACCACTTCAAGATTCGCGGATTGGTATTTTCTATGAGCTTTATCAAATAATTTTGATAAGCTCGATTAATTAACATCGTAGTATCACAATTAAGTTTAGCCCCAATGAAAATTCGGAAAGGTTAATAACGTATATTGGTACTTTCTATGTACATAAAATTCATAATTACTAAAGGCGTGTTACATTTTCGGGAAACATGTTTTTATTAAAATACTCTTACCCCTGCACTGTTTTCCCCTTCGGGTCGAACATGACAATGGAGATAGGCTGTTATGCCTAATTGTACCGTAACATTTGTGACTGTGTTATTATCCGTCAATGTCCACGTTCCACCGGTTTCGTCCACGCCATTCTGGGCCTCATCCCCGTTCTGATACCGCGTCTTCTGTATATCCGCGTGTCCGTTTGTAATATCCGTTCGAACTGGAGTAATAAAAATATATCGCAATCAAATTTTTATCATTATAGTAAAAAGATTTTCATATCGGTATATTTTTAATTAAAATTGCTTACCGAAACTGATTGACACAATAAGATAGACGAAAGACAAGTTTAATAAGAAAAATATGTTGTGTGAAGTCGCTTCTGATAACATTCTGGTTGAGTTATGTATCTGAAACGAAAATCCATATGAGTCAAATTACTAAAAATGTTTTTTACTATCTTATACATTGTATCAATACATATTGTAGCCATGAACAAATCCGAAATATACATTTTGACCTTCCCTGAATCGAGTCACACTATTTTTGAAATGACGTCTGCCTGTGTGTGTGTGTGTGTAAAAATTAGAGATTTGTTTAAGAAAATATAAGTTCAGATATTTTTATTGGAGAAAATGAAATGTGTGCGAGATTTAATAAAATCGTCGATTTTCTATTTATGTAACTCAAGTACTATAATTTCCCGTTGCTTTTTTTTATGTTTTTTTCGCGCACATGTACGAATTGTCAACTGGACGTAAAACGATTTTAAAATTCTGCAAACCGCGGTTGGTTCGAGGTCTTAGATCACAGCGAGAACACCAGATGGTCCTGGCAGTTTTCATGTGCAAAATTAAAAAACGAAACAAACGTGTACCGTATTGCTATTTGATTTAAAAAGTGGAAATAATACGCGTTTATAATCCTTAAAAAATTCTTTTGTCTAAAAATGTGTTTGTGAGTAACAGCGAAACGAGCTACCTCGAATAACTTCTATGTTTTTAAAGATACAATAAAATAGTATAAGACAATCTTATACAGGACCAAAGGGGACATCCAACTATAAAAGAAAATATTTTTTTGAACCAGTGGTTCTCCAGCTACTACACAAAGTTATATTTATAAAGTTAATAACAAATAATTTCATGTATTTAATTTATGTTTCGTTGTATTTAAGCTCAATTTTATTTCATAGCCTACTGAAAAATAACTATAAAAATAAAATTTATTTAACTTTCAATCGTATTTTTTTAAATATTTTACTTATGTAAGGGTATAAAACGAATACATGTTGGTATTCAGAAAAAAACACCCTAGCGAATGGACCTAAAAAATATATAGCATTTCGTTTGTGTTGTTGCATGAGAACCACTGGTTTAAAAAAATATTTTCTTTCATAGTTGGATGTCTCCTTTGGTCTTGCATAAAATTGTCTTATACTATTTTATTGTATCTTTAATAACATAGAAGTTATTCGACGTAGCTCGTTTCGCTGTTACACCCTGTATAAAGTGAAGTTGAAAAGCTCCTAATCTATCACGAACTTGTTAGGGAAAACGTTGGGTTATTCACGTATTTCCAACGGATTGTAACCAGCTACTGTTACCGTGTGTGACGAGTTTGCTATCTGTATGTTCTATCGCGTCGAGGGAATTGCTTATCGCCATGTGTCATGTCAGTCTAGGCACGAGCTGCAAATCGATGACAAAATTGCAATGCTACTGTCACTGGGAACATGTCGGGAATGTGAACGGACAGTGGACAATTTGCCTAATGGTTGAAAAAGAATGCTACATGACAGATCATATAAACGCGTCTGCATTACATAATTTGCCAAGTACGTTTTTGTATCCATATCGAATTACGACTCAACAGTATTATAATCATAAAAAAAACTACAAAAATAGGACACTCCAGATCCTTGAGAATAAAAACGAAATACAAATTTATCAAAAAAAAATTGCCCTAAACTCTAAAGTATAAGAGTTTTGTAAACAGAAAAATACAAAATGTGGGTGAGTGACCAATCACTTAAGTGTTATAAAATTTATGACGGATGAGACAACGTGACTAATTCATATAATACAATAAAACAGAAGCAATATATCGTAGTGGACTTCATAAAGGAATAAACAAATAATGGATAATGAAACCTGCGACCACAAGGTGATAAAACGTTAAGACACTTTAGTGTTTGTCATAGTTTTTCATTTGAAACCATTAAACAAAGGGCATAAACAAGTTGGATGTCTTTACCATTTCGTACTTTTAGCGTGATCTATCTCTTAATCCCAACCAATCTCATTATTAAAATCGAGCACTTAATCATTAAGATACTAAAGTAGCGCAATGTATCAGCATTTCATCTGTGACCTCATTTTAAATTCGCAATGGAATTCAGCAGTTAATTTTCTAGTATATAAACGGACAAAGGATAATCGCGGAAGATAATATTTGGTGACGCCGTGAGAATTAATTGAAGTTATGGTAAATCCTTAAGTTAAAAATGTCTCAGAATAAATTTCTGAGAGGGATTGATAATGTGTATGTATTTTAGGCAGTTAAGTATAATTGATCATTAAAAGTATATGATTCACATAAAGGGGTTTTGAATAATTACGTAAGGTTTTTTAATAAGGAAATAAACGATGTATTTTCCCTGGGAGATTAGAATCATCGCACCTTATGTAAAGCAGTGCAAGGAACGTGTGTTGTTTAAGTATGAAAGTTTAATAATTAATATCATTATAGCTATAAAGCTGCCGACAGTAAAATTTTAAACATAAACATAAGCACTTAAACATTTAATAAAAGCTGACTTAAACGCATTAATCTAAACTACCATATGAAAGAAAACTTCTGAATTCAAAGTAGACAAAGAAATATTTATTGAGATAAAACAAAATCAAATTCTTCTTCAATAAAGAAATTAAAGAAGTACACAAATATATTCAATAAATCAATTAATATGTACTAGCCAATTTATTGTCCTGCAAATAAGTCAAAAATAAAAAATAAGTTTTAGGTTTGTTTTCAATTACATTTTATTAGTGCGTAATTAATAAATAAGTTTTAGAACATATTTAATAATTCGTTGTTTATTTTACTGCTTGGGCTATCAAAAACTTTCGCGAGAATCATCAAAAAAATGAAGCTTTTATTTTGCGTTTGGTACACATTGAGAAAAACAGAATCTGTAGAATTAAGATATTTAATGGCCAGCTACAAAAACAAGTTCATAATGTTTGGCTTCCTTAATCGTTTCAATAAATTCCGCTTTTTATGTTATTACGCATTTTCTTCCGCACGGTTTATTTCAGGAAAGTTTTTCTACAAAAAAAAAATAAATTATGGTCAATATAACTATAATATATTTCCTATTAAATATGGAATTGTGTAAAATATGCGCAAATTACAAATTTCTTATTTTTTTTTTTAATACTTCTCACTTACGTCTGGCTAAATAAATTAATCACATTTCATGTGGGACACAAATAATTGAATGAATTTATGGTCTTTGGTTTTAACACAAAACATTTTTTTTAAATCACTTAAACTATCTTTAATTTTAAGTTTCATATATATTTTGTTAATAAAACACTATTAACTTCTATATTAGGCTAATATAGTCGCACCAAGTTTAGTGTGTTAGTATTTGATTTATAAACCATTAATAATGGTTGAACTAGGACATAATTGTGTAAACTTTAAATAATTCTTTTTATATAAAATCAAAATGCATTATCTGTCATAACAATTTGCTTGAAACTTTCCACCGTCGTCTTCACAAATTGAGTTTATTTTCACTAGTTGGTTGTTTTGTTGTTGTTGTACGTCACTGTCATTGTTTTTCTGACAGTTGCTAACAAGGTGTCGGTTTTATAGAGCCACCGATTTGACTCATTTTAACACAGGCACGCACAACACCCGCCGCGGACGGACATCTCGCTAACGGTTATCCTACTGCTATTGACTACAGCTTCAAAACTGCTAACTCGAGCTTTCTCGACTAACGCCGAAGTTTCACGAGGCGTCGAAAGCTCAGGACTACATAAGCTTATGTTATAGTCTAACAGTGACAGTTTATTTTTGCTGTTTCGCTTATTTACCAGCTTATTAATTATCTTATATAGATATTTATTACAAGATAACAGTAATACTCTAAACTTTACTTAACTTAAGCTCATTTAAGTTAATTTGCAAGTATATTTATCGTCTAATATCACCTAGTATTAAGAATGTTAACTTATATTTAGTTAAAGAATTTAAGAAATATTGTTCTACCGGTACCATTTATTTTAGTTTCGTTATTTTTCTCTTTTACTCCGAGTCCATTATTGTTCAGTGTATGGTGTTGACTGCAATATAGTTTCATTCTTTACCGGCCTTTCCTGTAATTTTCATTTCCGAGCTTTCAGAAGAATGTTACAACTCGCAGCCGTAGTCGTATTTTTTTTTTATATATAGAAAATTTTCTGCCAGCAAATACTCTTTTTAGTTCACAATTTATTTACTAAAAATGGTTCAGCAATGCTGATGGATTCTCTTTCATGATTTAAATAGGCTCGGCACAACCTCTTATTATTTCGAAATGCTATTTGGTATAACTAGATTACGGTATCCTGTAAATTCGATACACGTAATCTATTTCAAACGTGTTTCAAAACCTTCAATCACCGAATTTTAAAGCGAGGATAATTCGACCAAAGAACCAGCTAATCTTCCTCATTCATTTGATGGAAACGTGTGCAATCAATTACTCATTGTCTAATTAATTGCGCGAACATTCGCTCGAATTTGTTAAACGTAATGAACTTGAGTCAGCGAAAAGCTATTGAAATATGTTAAAATTAACAATTCATATATATATATATAATAGCTCAACACGGTTTTAAATGTGTTATAGTTTCTTATTCAAACTCCGGCAACTTATCCGTACTTTGTATTAGTTATTGAATTATTAGTATCTTCGTTGATCCAATTGTATATCGAGAGTAGGTAATCGAAGCATAACAAAATTAACATTTGCGAGCAATCACTGGAAAGCTAATTCCATTGTTTGAATGCTAGCTTCTAGATTTGCCTCACTGGAATACATGTATTAGACTAACTACACTGTACATCCATAGAAGGCGGTTACTATAGACCTCGTTATAGATTGATGTGGAACTCTATACAGGCGCACCCTACTCTATAGTTAATGTTTACTAAAGGAATGAAATCACATTCTCCCTCGATAAATACTACAACATTGATGTTTAAACGAAAAATATGGTACTAAATATTCCGTCACCGACCATATTATTATAAATTATCAAAACACACACACACACATACACACACAGGCACATACATACAGAAAGTATTTCGAAAATAGCTAGATCCGATACAGGGCAGGTCAAATGGTATATTTCCATTAAAATCAAAATAAATTTTTTTAACGAATAAAATACTTACTTAGTATAAAAAAGTAATAATATTTCTAGTGTAGACACATAGTATTTAGCTGCAAAATAAACCTAATATTAAGTTTATTTATCTAAACTAATACAACAGCATGAAATATGATATGTTGTTTATCTATAACGCAGAGTCTACATATATATTATTAATACAATAAGTAAATATTAATTAACTAGAAACATTATGGGGTTGCTTCCTGGATTGTTTATTCTGTGACGAAATATGTAATATGGAAATTCTATATGGTTGGGTGATCAATTTCACAAATATATAAATTTCCATTGGTACGAGTAAATTCAATAGAAAACACAACAAAACAAAACGTATTTGTATTACCAAAGTATAACGATACATATCGTCATTCAATCGTTGTTTCTTCATTTTAAATTGTATTTTGTACTGCTTTATTCGCGCTAAGTCAACGTTTATAAATATGTTTTTAAATTTTCTATCAAACAAATATTTCCTGCCACTTTTCTCTTAATTTAAAATTAGGAGTTTTATTTAAATGCATCGTATGATATATAATAAAAATAAGAAAAATTGTTATTTGCAATTGTAGAAGTAAACTCTGGGTGAAATAGAAAATGTCTGATTTCCCTAGAGTGAGTTATTAATTTGCAGTTACTAACACATCGGTGTGACTCGTGTATAAATCAGTATTCAAGTAACGGTATCCTTGTCTCTGTTGTTGTTATTTTCAGCAGGAACGCGCAAAGAAGTATCTACTTAAAACGAGATACTCTGCGCCAGTTTGTATGTGAACGTTAAATGCATAGAGCCTCTCGCGTGATCTGAGTGAGTGGTACTCTTCTATTTTTTTGTTTTAAAACTACGCGTATAACGTACATAATATGCGGAGTTTCATATTTTTATTATGTTTCAACTTTTGTAGAAGCTTCTACGTGTACTAGTTTTTTTTTTTTTCAAAAATATATTTTCTATCTTATAGATACAATTGTTATAAAATAATTGTTTCGAAATTGAATCTTAGTTTTTATGGCAATTACATATTAAATTTTATTAATCTTGTACTAAGTTTGAAACTTTGTTATTAGTTACATTTTCATTATGTTGAATTTGTTTTAAACAAAAATAAGTATATATGTGTAAGTATGGCAAACATTCGCTAGTGTTTTAGAGTGTATAAAGTATATGTTATACAGATTAGCATAACAAATCTACCTTTCGTCTTCTAGCTACATCTGCCGTACATACTTCTGAGATCAAACAATTCAACGAGAAGTTGTACATAAAACTTGACACGCAAACAAATTGAATTCATTTCATTTGCTCAACGTACCACTTGAAGATATATATGCATTGCTAAAGTAGCCCGAAAACTAGAAAACTAGACTTAAAATTAATGACTAAAAACTGCAATTCACTACTTTTGTGCACATTGTACTTTTAATCATTTATTGCTAAATCGTATCAAATAATTGATAAAATATCCACAATTGCTTGCACATAACTTTCTTATACATATTAAAAATATACATTTGTTTAAATTAACACTCTCGTTGGTGGGCACTTGGTGAAACATTTTACAATATTTATAGAAATGATAAAACACTTGATAAGTTCCTGATGATGACCGAAAGGTTGAAACAATTGTAGAACGTAAATATATACTATTGTGAAACTTATCAAGTGCCTTATCATTTATATAAATAAATATGTGTTTGCTAATTTATAATAATTTACTAAATATGTAAAATCTCGAGATAGAATTATTTCATGATTACAATACTGACTTCGTATAAGAAAGAAAATAGCAGTGAATGCAATAATTGCTAGATTAGTTTTTTATGCGTTTATTTATTTATAAATTAAATTGAGTTTTTTAATTTGTTTTTTATTGTGAGACTAGATACAATTGAAAAGATTTTTTTTTTGAAAATATATACACATTCCACCGGGAGATTTCTTTAAAAGTAAAATGCAATTAATGCCATGAAACACATTTCATTTATCCCGGGAATTCAACAAATAAACAATAGAAATTATACGTTCACTCTAAATTTATTGCGCAAAACAAGCATTCTTCTAATTTGAGAATTATTTCAGCTCTGCATATCTACACAATTTATAATTGTTGTTAGCCCTATCGTCCCAAATCGGTACACTACAACAAAACATCCCAACTGGGTTAGCAACTCCTTACCTCCAAATGTTTATCTGAGGTCTGGCATCAACTCCCAATCAGAAAACAACATCAGCTTCTGGAGAAATCTATTACCTGGAGTCCTCTAGGTGCTAGGAGACAATAAGGACCACAAGGAAGATAATAAAAACATATGTATTGTTCAAATAATGTATTACTTTTAACTTTATTTACAATTTAAACCAATTAATTTTATATATTTTTCTTTATAGAAAATGCAGTCGATTGAAGACCAAGATCTGCACCTCATACCCCCCTTTATAAATATAATTTATTATACATTATTTTTAAATGAATTTATATATATATATATATGCTGTATTTAATTAATTTATTTTATATTTAATTGTTGTAAGTAAATAATATATTTTAATTAATTGTATAAATAATTGCACTTGTAAAAATGTTTTTTTGTATTTATAAAACTTGATTTTAAATAAAAGTATTATAAAATATACTTACAGTCTTTACTTTACCTTTTAAAAGGGGTACTTTTTGTTTTTCAAGTTATACGCTAAAAAAAAATTTTTCAAGAAAAAATATCTTAAAAGATCAAAATTTGGGTTAAAAGTCATGAAAAAAAGAAAAAAAATTTTTAAACTTATATAAGTTTCAATTAAAATTTTGAGGTTAGAATTAACCTAAAAATTTTAATTAAAAATTTTGAGGTTAGATTTAACCTAAAAATTTTAATTAGTGAATTTTGAACTTTTTTTGACCATTTGGTCAAAAAAATGTCAAAAATTGCTAATTAAAATTTTTAGGTTAATTCTAACCTCAAAATATTTTGAGGTTAGAATTAACCTCAAAATTTTCATTAGCATTTTCCGAGATTTTTTCGACCAATTGGTCAAAAAAATTTCAAAATTCACTAATTAAAATTTTTAGGTTAAATCTAACCTCAAAATTTTTAATTAAAATTTTGAGGTTAATTCTAACCTTAAAATTTTAATTGAATTTTATATAAGTTTAAAATTTTTTTTTTTTTCAGTACATTTTAACTAAATGCAATGTTTTTTTAGGATGTTTTGAAGGAGTTTTAAGGTAAATTAAAATAATATAAGTATTAAGTAATAAGTAATTGAATAATTGTACTGATTTTTGTACGTATATTACTTGGTTTTAAATAAAAACATCATAAAAAATACTTATATTATTTTAATTTACCTTAAAACTCCTTCAAATCATCCTAAAAGATCAAAAATTTAGTTAGTGTATTGTAAGAAAAAAAATTTTTTTTTAACTTATATAAGTTTCAATTAAAAATTAATTAAAATTTTGAGGTTAGAATTAACCTAAAAATTTTAATTAAGAATTTTGAGGTTAGATTTAACCTAAAAATTTTAATTAGCAATTTTCGAGATTTTTTTGACCAAATGGTCAAAAAAATTTCGAAATTTACTAATTAAAATTTTTAGGTTAATTCTAACCTCAAAATTTTTAATTAAAATTTTTAGGTTAATTCTAACCTCAAAATTTTAATTGAAACTTATATAAGTTTAAAATTTTTTTTTTTTTTTTCATGACTTTTAACTTAAATTTTGATCTTTTAAGATATTTTTTCTTGAAAACGATAGGGGTTTGTGTCTCGCCATTGGTTGACCTGGTGATGTGGGCCTAAAAAATATTTAGCATTTCATTTGAAAAAATATAACTTTTTGTTGTTTAAAACCACTGGTTTAAAAAAATATTTTCTTTTATAGTTGGATGTCCCCTTTGGTCCTGTATAAGATTGTCTTATACTATTTTATTGTATCTTTAATAACATAGAAGTTATTCGTGGTAGCTCGTTTCGCTGTTACACCCTGTATATACCATATCAATATAGTGTAAAACATCGGATATCTAATATATTTGCTTTTATTTGCCAACAGTTTCCGTTCTTTAAGTAGACACAAAACTTGTAAATGTTTGTCACTATCATGATTTATAAGTATGATTGATGATTTATTTCTTATGTTGGCCACAGATAATACACAATAAACGACGATGGAGGCTAATCGATTTTTGCTGCAATATATAAATCTAGGATCAATAAAATTCTCTTTTTTTTGCTAGCAATTTTATCGTAAAGCCTAGAAAGTGGAGATATGGTAAAGTAAACAACTTGGAGCATATTGGAAGTTTGTTCGTTGTTAAATTTGTATTTACCTTACGTGTGTTACGAGTTGTGCGTTAGTTGCGGATGGGACTTTTTACAATCGTTCGCAGCCGAAAAAGCTTATTCGAAATCGCTTACGCTAGTTTAGATTCGGGTCGCAAACCCGGCGTGTGACACTAGGGTTAGCCACACATTCTGTTTCGAACAAGCACTTAACTGATAAACCACATCGTTCCTATCGTTAGTCACGATCATAGTAAATTGGTCTTGATTTACAACCTCGACCATTCACTTCTCTCACATATTACGAACTTTATTGTATGCCATTTGTAAACGGATATTAACTATCAAAATTTCATATCTCCATTTTCTAAATACATATACATATCAAAAAAATACAAAAAAAAAAAAATCAAATCTAAACCAAAACACAATTCAGTTTTATATCTATTAAAATAAAAATTCGTTGACTTTAGAAAATTGAACTCCTTCAATTTTCTACAGATTTAACATAAGGCAAGGGTATCAACCGTCTTAAAAAGGGTATTTTTATGTTCAGAAGCATAAATTGTTTTTCACCACGTTTGCAAGTTCTGCTTACATGCGTCACAACTTTGTTGAAATTCACAATTTTATATCCTTCCATAATTACATTTTTAAATAAATCATCAGAGAAAAACAACCCATTCTTAAGAGTAGTACGCAATTTGTTTGTTGTTCTGGACACGATCCTAGAATAGCTTGCAATAAATAAGAATACTTCTCATTTACTTGATGATCTTTCTTTATATGTATGGAAAAGAAACTCATCGTTATCATCACACCAACGTCTACGCCCTAAATGACTACAAAAGAAACGCCATTCCAATGATATAGCACACCATTTACCCTAGTGACACGATACGGGCAGCCAAGGTCCAACCTTACCATTTCTTCAGTCAAAATAGACAAATTTCGCCAACTGAAGATTTTTCAAATAGATAAAAAAATGTGATGATTTGTATATTTATTTCTTAATCATATATTTTAACTTTAAAGTTACCGTGACGTGTAGATAAATAACGATTACTAAATGTGACACATGAATGAATAAATTTTGATTTGCTGCATATAATAAATCTTAAAATTGACTTTATCATTGTTTATGGTGATGATTTATTGATAATGATAACATATGTCTCGTTTGAAACTCTAGGTACCGCGATAATTCATTTATAAATCAACAAACGCAATCTCTATTTATTTATATTATAGTGGTTTATCCCTCGAGCCCAGGCGATTAACGGATCCCGAAGGACTACTCTTATATACCACATTATTCTCTTTCTCACTCCAGAATTCAATAAGGAAATGCGGAGACAGTGAAACAAAGACGGATAAAAGAGCACAATGCCGTTCATGTGGGTGAAAGAGATAACAGACTGTGAAAAGACTAATGCGGAAACATTCTTGGTCCTGAAGAGATTTCCTATTAGGACATTGTGGGCGCGGATATATTCCAAAATTTGATTTTTTCCATACCTTACAGATTTTATCATAAATAGAGTCTATATATAAATAATTTTATATGAATTTCATCATCTTTTAAAATATTCTTCAGTTTTGTATATATTTATGTATGTAATAATAATAATAAAGCGCTTCACTGTTGTTGAAGAACTTTTATTAAATTCTTCAGCACACCCAAATATCTTCATATCAAACTGAAGGCATACCGTAGTAGGTATTTACGTACTGAAGAGACGAATAAATGCTAAAGACACTAGCGCTTGTGGTTTGACAAAACATACGTATCTAGTATATAGTAGGAAGTATATATGTATATACATATGTCTGTTGTTTTGAGCGGCACTGCACAAGCGAACAAAACGAATTGCTTTTCCAATTACGATGGATTTGCATGCAAAATGCGGAGAACCGTTGGCTGTTAGAGATTGTCGCAATGGAATTTCCAACACGATTCGTTTAACATGCTTCCAATTTGTTACTCCAAAAATATGAATTATTTTACCACCGGTCTTAACTTATACTTCATTACTCAACAATTAATTACTCTATTTTTTTTTTTTATTAAATAATAAATTGACTTCAATTTGGTAAAATAAATATTTTATTTCTTTAGAATTTGCCTATACTTAACTATATATAAATGCAAAATTTTGAAATAATACAAAATTTGTTATCTGTTTATAGTAATTAGTAACATTAAAAAACAACAGAATGAAATAATCCTCTACGATTGTTTTCAGAATCCAATCTGACATCAGCAGTTGTATTGTTGAATTCTTGGATTAGAATTAAAATTTTAATTATGAAATATAATTGTGCTTTGTAATTTTCCGATTATATTTGTGTACAGCCATAAGATCTTAATTTTCCTCTACTTGTACAAATTAGGCTATACTTTAGTCTTGCTGAATATATAATTGAATTTCACTGAACAGTCAGCATTCAGTAAATTTTTATGTTGTAGATCAAAGACTCGAAATTGTATTACTAAATGCGTATGACTATACCGCTTTATCAATTAAATGAATTTATGAAGTTTATTTTTATTTAGGAAAATATACAATGTGGTACGCTTTTAGTTAATTTTTAGATTCAATTGCAATTTGTCAATAATGTCCGGCAAACCTATCAAAATGCTCAGAAACTTTTGACAGGTTTGGGTCAACAGTGATAAAGCGAATGTGTTTAAAGTAAAGAAGGTGAATGCATTATGCGAAGAAGCATAGAAGGCAGGCACGGTAAAAGGTGTGCCGTCCTCCTAATAGATTAGCGGTAAGAGTTGAAACACTCCATCTGAACCGGTCAATCAAACAAGCTCGATGTGCCGGCCAGCTCAGATCGGTACCAGTGCTTCCAAGCTCGGGTCTCCGTTTCGAAGTGATGTAGGTTTACGCTAAAGAGGAATATGGGAAATAACATCAATCTTGCTGATGGGACACAGATTAGGATGGTGCTAGAGATGAAAGGAATTCATTTAGCACGCTAATAATGTTATTCAATTCCTATATACACCTAATTTACAGACTTCAACAGATTGCAACTCTATGCTATTCAATTATTTTTATAGCCACTGCAAATCAATACACTTTCCACATTCTTCAAACAACATATCTAACTTATCATTTCAAAAGGAAATACACGCAAATCTATAAATTTTTTAAGATATATAGATTGCGAAAGCACATTTTAGCCACATCTGGTTATTTATAAAACAAATGATAATTTTGAACGAGCATACATATTACTAGATGTATGTTTTGAATTGAATTGCAAATCATGTATAGATTCTACCAAATATGTAATATATATGTATATATGAGTTGCATAGAAAATGCAGGAAAATGAATCATGTTGCAATTATTAATCACCTAAACATAGTATGTAATAAGATATATGTATACCTATTCAGATAATTTATGTTGTTAGTTGTAAATACGTGGGTCACAAGATAATTTTAAGAATTTAACACAAGCACACCCAGAGGAAATAAATTTTGAAAAAACAAAAATAAAAGGCATTCATAAATATAAGAATTTGTACGTTTTACAGTGGCAATTTTTCTTATCTGTTACATAAAATGTGAAAAAGGAATAATAGAAGTTTTCCTTTTTGCCGAATATTAACCAATGTAGAACGAAAGATATCATTGTCAACTGTCATGGAATAATATCAGCTTAAATATTCAGTTTTCTTCTCTATCTGAATACATTAGCCTTACTAAATTAAGCATATTCTCTATCTTATGGTTGTGCAAGAACAGGACTACAGAAAGGGAAGATCTAACTTTAATAGACACAGCGACATTTTTAATCCTAGTAAATAAACATTACAGCTAACAAATCCAAACTGAAACTTTTGGTGCATCTTTATGAGCGCGCCTGGTGCCGCCACTCACCCGCATTTTTTTCTACTGTTATGCATTTTGATTGTGTCCAGCATATTTTTGTAGTTTATAGTAATAATACCTCCCTTTCAACTGATAATTAGTTCTTTTAAAATATATGTCTACAAATAGTTGCAACCTTTCATAGAATTCTCTTTCTGTTTGCTAAAGACTTTTCGTTTCATACAATATTAATTGCATAACACAGTTGTAACATACGCAAATATTGAACATCTTAAAGGATAAAACGCGTACTGTAATATAACGAATGGGTTTTGTACTGTGAACCGCATATTCCAATAAATATTTGTAAAATGACGCATTCACTCTCTGCATGCTGGTTTAGAAATGATAAAGTGATAGGCGTTAAGGTTCAGAAACTAAATTACACAGAAAAGACACTAACAAATTGCTAGATCCCTAATACTTCCTCGCTTCAGTTAATCTAATAGGGTTGCGTACGTTCAGCAGGATATATCTTCTACGACCAGATTTCGAAATAGCGCTCAGATAAAAAAGGAAAACCTAGAATGTACAACTCAAACACTTCCATTTTTTAAGGTAGAAAATAATATAACTCTATGAAAAAGAGACAAATAATAATAAAGAGCACATATTTTTATTTCAGGAAGTTTTTTTACTTCAGGAGTGCAAGGAAATAAAATATTGAACGACGAGACTCCTGGGTTAATTTATGTTATAACAATGGTGATAAAATGCTTCTTACAAATTGTACGTAATGAAGATATATTTTTAAATGTTAGTGATGAAGTGTCCTAAATAACTACGTTTCTTTAAATCAACAACAATGTACACCAAAACGGAAACTTCCTTACTAAACGTTTCATTAAAAGTTTTCACGAAACTATGTATAGTGAAGTTTAGATTGTTGTTCGAAAATAGGAATGCGTTCTTTTCTTCAAACAGCACGCGTCATGCACTGAACTTACTTATATGCATTTCGGTTAGATCATATTTAGACTATTTTCTCTAATTTATAATTATTTCTTAGCATAAATATTAAGAATCAAACTCCAAAATATTGTTGCATATCAAATTGAAGCAAAGTTTATGCTCTATTCTTTTGCAACTGTTAAAATAACTAAAAACCTTGCACATTTAGCAAAGTTTTGGTCAAAGAAAACATCATTATTAAAATTTATCCAAGTTTTATTTGTTCTATGCATGTACATGTAGTTAAATAAGAAACCAGTTAATATAAAAATACGTCACGGGATGTCTGTCCTTGTTCCACTCATTATAGGGTCTGAATTTTATTCTCATGATTCTGGTTTTAACTTGAAAACTTGTCGTAATTTAATAAAAAATATCATTATTGTGAGAATCGTCGGTCACTGCAGTTCGATTTTAACGTTAGTCTGCATGTAAAATGCTATAAATTATTGTTCTACATAGTGCGGGATAATGTAGACTAGTATATGAACATTTTCAAATATAGAGCAATCATTCGCATTTCTTAATTATAGACTCTTGTTAAAGCTAATGGTTTTAAACCCTATTAAATTCAATATTCATTTTATTTAAATATATACTATAGCATTCGCGTTTTGTTGTAATGTGCCGGGTACAACATAGACATTTATTGTGCGCGGGTGCAGGAAGAGGAATCGGAAATCGGCTCATGCAGATCAACTCGCTTGCAACTCTAAATAAGGAAGTGAGTATATCTTAATAAAAAAAAATTGCCCTTTTTCAGGAAATTATATCGTAATACGGATTTTTATTATAACAGTTCACATTTATCCGAGACATTTATTTCTTCACAATATTCATATTAAATACACTATACTTGTACACTATTTATTAACATTAGCATGTACCCGAAGTAAAATAAAATCGCCTGAAATTTTTGCCGGCTTCATTTGGTCTGTAACAAATATTTGCAAATAAATTCGAAAAAATTTCCATTTTACTATCGTTATATGTATATACGTTATTTGTATTTATATTTCCATATGTTTTTTCGACTGATTTAATTGAAATTTTATATTCATATAGTTTTCTATGATTTAAACTTTACCATGAAATTTGTTTTATTCAAAAAACGCAATATTTGTCATTTTATAGTTAGATCTAAAATTTTTGCAATTTAAAATATTGTTATAAGATAGAACTGCATATATAATTTTAAAATAGTATTACGTATATAATATATAGAACACCTGTACACTATTTATTAACAAAGAATGCATCCGATATAAAATAAAGAGTTTTTGCTGATTTCGTCTTCTCCTGCTAGGTAATACGTATTTTCAATTAAATTCATTTTACTATTATTATACGTATATGTGTTATTTGTACTTATATTTCCGTTTGTTATTGTTACGTATAAGATAAAAAAATCAACACAAGATATAAACATTTTAAAAACACCGTTCAATTAATAAATAATAATAAAAAAAAGACACGACTCTAATTTGTATTTTAGTGTTAAAAGTAAACTAATAGACTGCTAATTAATATTCTATAACGTTTTTTGTACATTAGATTTTTGCGAAAATATGAAACATCTTCCTGGCTATTGAAAGGTACGCCGTTGCTAGCCTTGGCTATCGTTAATCATACACTTGCATGTTAAATTCGTATATAAATTAATGGTTTTTATTTATTTTCGTTAACATTGCGGTCCCAATTGATTATTATTGTTTGTTAAATGTTTATGTGGGGTGTTTTTAATAATGTTATTTACGATGATTTCTAATTCATTTGCTAATGTTTTAGGGGGGTCCAGTCTACTCAACTCTGCATTTTATTTAGAACAAGTAAGTGATTTTTTGATTACCTAGCGTGTGCTATTTTTATATTTCCCAATTTCTTTTTTATCTTTCTGTATTTATTTATATGTATGTGCTGTGCCGTTTGTAATAAAGTGAATTAAGTGAGTTCGCGAGTGTTTTTTTATTTGTGAAATAACTACGTTAAATATATGCCATTCCCCCTGTACAGTACTAGTGAAAGTCTTAAGATTAAATGTAATTTTCCGTATAAAAATCAGTGTTGGTGAGTGAAAAAAAATGGTCGTGTGCAAATTTTAAATAAGTAATTTCGGGAATTTAAGTAATAAAGTTCTTCGCTGCGCTTCGCTATCAAACAGGAACAACAAGAACTTCAGCTGTGGTAGGAGAGGAACAAGTTTGGATTTGGACTTGGTGAGTACCTTTTGGACTCCTAATATTTCGAACATGCGTTTTAGTCAGTGGTTCTCTTATACGTCGTAAAATAGAAAGAGAATCCGCTGTCTTCGGGTGTACCATATTATTTATTCTTTCTTTCTTCTTTTCTTTAACAGTTTCTGAATACGCGCTTATTCAGAAATTGTTATACTACACTGGGAAATATAAAATTTGTTTGTAAAAATATGCATAACTAATAAAACCATTATTAATTAAATGGTATTGATTTAAAGTCATTAAAATAATAGCACATGCACGAAAATTGTATATATGTATAACTTGAGAGAGTATTTTGTTCCAGTCCACCCTGCTATTATTTTACAGAACTTGTTGATGGTTCATTTAATAATAAATAAATGTCTGCATATGTTTGAAACACGCGCTTTTGTTGCAAATATATGTGGTAGCCCCTGCCCTTACGGTTGGAGCATGTATTTTCTCTAGTTCCTTGTCGCTCGTTCTATTCGTTAAATTCGTAAATATTCCTCCCTTTCATCGTGGGAGCACCCACCGTTGGATTCCTGGAGGAAAACAACAATTTGAAGACCTTTTTTTGTATCGGTAACGCGTACTGTCCATCCAGTATGGCAGTTCTGCTGCGGAGGCAGATCGTTGTTGTATTTTAATAAAATCTCGCGTTGTTTAGCTTCTCGGGTTTGTATTTTTGGTTGGGGTTTAAATTCGGGTCTCGGTTGTTTCGGGGGTGGGCGCGTCGCGAATGAATTTTGTAAAAACTTGCATTGATTGAATTCAAATAAATTGTAGATAATTGATATAACGCTGATATTAGCCGCCATTGTATCTCTCGGTTAAATGTGGATATTATCCTAAAGATGAGAGCGAAGCAACCTTGGAGCACTAATTTTGTGTAACCATTGCTTGCAACTCTCCGTTTACTTTGAGTAATTTCTTTGCTAAAACTATGATCGATATGCAACCTTGTAGCACTAATGTTGTGCTACTATCAAGGCTTGCTGAGACTTAGTTCTAATTTTGAAATAGAATTTTATTAGCATGGGATGCGTGGTGTTTGTTAATATTGGCGCGTTGCAAATAACCGACTAATGAATCGTCTAAGAAAGCCCATCCGTGCTAGTACTGTGCTATTACAGTGCTGGTGCAGTGGGTGCCCAGTGTATCTGACCGCTCTCGTGCCTACTGCTGTACGGCTAGGGTGCAGTAGGATAGTGCGGGAATTGGTTAGTGTGCACTGGGAACCGGATTGATTTGTTGGTTGGTTGGTCACTTCAACTCGATCGCGTACACTGGCCCGCCCAAGGAGCGAGGTGGGCCCCAATAACTAACTGTACTTTCACACTTACAGGTTTAATGTTTTCGGATGTCCCAGACCTGGCTAACTGGGTGTCCACCCTTTTAAAGTTTTTGCAGTGTGTGAGCAGACTTGCACACTGCACCCTTTGGCAGTTCGCCATCTAATCCAAATTTCTTACAGATACATCAATCTCCACGTGTAACATTGTGTCGTACCCAATGTTACAATACACGCACGCACATAATTGTGTGTGCCCCGTGCTTACTAGCACAAAACTAGAATAAGTATCCCAAATTATAGGTAGGGGGTGGGAATCTTTCAGATAGGTAGGAGGTGGGAATATATATAGTTAGGTAGGTCCCCCCCGGAGTACGTTTCCAAAATTAACTATATAAATTAATAAATGCATGAACAAAATATTTCTTAATATTTATAAGACCTTCTTCCTGCATAATTTTTAAAATGAAGTTCAATTTATGATAACTTTTAAAAATGAATCCATCAAAGTTTTATAAAGTTTTTGATATTTTGCCTGACTGATGAGTTCCTATAGTAATTTAAATATACTGAGATCGTACTAAAAATGTACATGATGTTCTAGAAATAAGGTCCTCAAACAATCTTATTGCGTTCCAGCATTAATAATTATCTGCAAGCATAGTCTGCGTGAATGTGTAATTTGCAGCACTAGTTTCCCAACTCATTAATCCTCCAATCAGATGAGATTAAATCGCTTGAATACACATCACTACAATACTGCTTTGTGTCGAATGCTTGTAGCGTTTAAAATCTGCTATTCTCTTCAGGATTAACACTCGTGCCCGACAACGGAATTGGAGATTATTACAGATTTAAAAAATAAACAACACTCGTCCGGCAATTATAAATCCTCATTAACCACCATTCAATTCTCAAATTAAAAAATTTTCATATTTACTGAATATAAAAGAAACATTTTCCTATTTTGGTAATTCTTGCTTCATTTTTTTATTATCCTATTACACAAGAAACCTTTTCTGGTAGTAGCAAACCAATTCTGATTTACGCGCTATAAAGCACAATTATACCTAGAAACAGAGCTAGGGTATCATTTATATAAAAGACATTGTCGTCCAACTAAATTGAATCATGTATGAAAGTTTTAAGAGAATCCAGCAAAACCCTTGGGAAACGCCCTTTTGGACATCGATCTGGGGTTATTTCATGTACAATTGATGTTTTCATCACGAAAAAAGAATTTCTACAATGTTTTACACATCTACGTATTTTGATTCAAATATAAATTATTTCAGTCTATTTTGTTTAACAAAAATTCGGATCTTCATATTTATTTTAACTTGGATGAATGTTGGTTGCTGTTCTTTAGTGTACAAATTGTTTTCAATTTAAATTCCGATCTGCCTTATACTTCAGTTAAGCTCCACAAAAAGCGCTTATATCAATTATAATATCTTGTAGAAAGAAAACAAAGCATTAATAACATAACAATGGTGCAATATAACTTGAAATTAAATGTTATCACTGCCAAGCACAATATATAGCAATTAATTTGTTGCGGTTATAAATATATACGGCAAGTATCCGACAATTTCCTCAAACGCCATCACTGAAACATTAGCGTGAAACACGCTACTTGTACATGTGCTTTCGCAATTCAAGATGAGTTTTTGAAAGAAGTTCACGGTAGCTTTTATTGTCATTACACAATTTCACAATTAGACCCTTTGAACAAATGTCGGGAAAGTAACTCTTGTTTCATCACTGTCAATAAATTTTTTTCAAACAAAAATAAATATTAATTAGAAATGAGTTTCCGTCTTTTATTCTAACTTTTGCAGTTGATAACAAAATATTTGTTTAACATAAGAACTTTTTGAGTCTGTATGGGTTTTATTGCAGGCACATAAAGTTTTTAAAACAAATTGACGAGTCCGTTCCACGGTGAATGCTAGAATGTACAATATCGGTATTTTACAGCGTGTCCGTTTATATCGAGCACGACAATAAAGCATGGGTGTGAAACAGTATTTCTGCTCTACTGGTCCCAGAACAAGGTTCGTTAACGTCCGATGCGGGACTTCATCGGGATTATAGCAACGCCATATGTGAGAATGTAAAAAGTTTACCGTTCAATACTGAAAAAAAGTTGTGTTTTCAACTTTTCTACTTTATTTCCAGCTGCCAGTTTACTTGATAAAATTGAACATTTCATTAATTATTGTCCGAAACAAAATCCACTAAGTGTTCTTACCTAAAACACTATTTACCAATTCCCATATAAAAGTAAACTTATTATACCTTCAATAATGGTTAAAAATACACACACATACATACAAATCATGAGTGCCGCCACTCACCCATATTTTTTTGAAATCTAAACGTTAAACAGTGAATAATTTATAGTTTTTTATCGGAAGTATACACTTAATTTGTTTTAATTATATATTATGTGAAAGCGATACGTGTTAAATTTCTAGTGTGTAATTTTAAGATAATTATATCTTAAGCGATGTAGTTAACAAGTTGTTAATTAATAACGACATATGTTATCGCCCGAAGACATCTAATTAGGATGCATACAGTAACCCCGGCCCCTGACATTATCGCGATGATATATGACATTATCTTGCAAATAATTTTATATAGTTCGGCATAAATTTCGAAACTGATATTCTTACATAAAATTTCCATAAATATTGATTGATTAGTTTGCACAGGCACACACAACATTCGTGACAAAAACAAATTTAGTTCCCCATCAAAAATAAATTATCATATAAACCTATTTTCAAATTGTTTCTAACATGTCTGCCAAGTATTTCATCCAAAAGTAAAATTATTTCAAATTTTAACAGAACAAGAAACTAAATTACTAATTAATTAAAAAATAAATTGGTTTTAGTCGCATTCAAATTTGCTTCTTACATCTGCATTAAGGTGGATTCACAATATTATATTATTAATAATTCAATTTTGCTTGTTACAATTTGTATTGCGTATTTAGTCCTCATTTATAAATATCCGAAATTTAATTAATTTTGCATAAATCTAATATTAAACAATCAATTTGATTTTAATATTTAAGGTATAGCTTTTATGTTATCAATAGTTTTAGAACATTGGGTGAATTTTTCGAAGCATAAACCATATTAGTCGTGTTTTTTTAAATCTATTCCATTAGCCATTAAATAGCTGAAATGAAAAATGCAAACAGACCGCAGCATGCAATGGCAGTGGGGCGTGAGAAAATACACAAATGCATTTTACATATATACGAGCTTTTTGGTGGATGTTTGGATACGAATGTAGCGCTTATTCGTCCATACGAGTGCATGGTAAGCGTGACCGGTAGGTTCGGGTTAGTTTAGTGGCCGGGAGCACTGTGTGTCGCTGCGGACGTGTTCAATGTCAATTTCCTGTTCACCCTGAGCTTCCTTTATCATACATACTCGAATGAACCCATGTGAGTTCATATGGACGTTTGCCGTATGGGTGTGCTTTTTATACGCACTTATATACTCTAAATTTTATCTGTCTCATAAAGATTTTAAATTAAAAGTCATAATTAAACTAATTTAAAAAATATATATATATTTTTTTTTAAATAATATAATAATAAATTTTTTTTTGCGAATTTATCTAGATTAGTATTGCGTAAATTAGCTATCACAAAACGAGATAAATTGATGGATGACTATGAGTATAATTTTTCGGTATGGGAATATAGTAATTTCTGAATTGATAGAAAATTCAAAATATATTTTACGAGCTGTCAAATTCTAGCTTTGTTTCGTTATATCATCGAACGCTGGAGGAAATTACAGAGAGGGCGACAGTAGCGATATCCGTTCGTCGGAAGCGAAGAGGTGGGCACAAAATCCGGGAACGGCAAATCAGAATCCCGCTGATGCTGCCAATTACTGTGTCACTCTCAGTAGGCATTTGTCCATTGCATTCTTCTCGCAGGGAATTTCAAAATTACTCACTCAGCACAATAGAAATTCATTTAAATATATCATAAAGCATTTTTTAATAATCAAACGAAATACAACTTGAGCATATTATCAATTTTTATTACAAAAAGTCCTCAACATTAAAATGGCATACAGAACTATTTAAGTTTTCTTCTGCAAATTCTGCAAAGTTTGTAATTGTGAACATTAGAATTAGATTCTTCACCAACACTGGATCGAAAATTGCAGCTGTAGCAAAATTTGACTAAACCAATAAGGATGAATGTAATCCAGCTCCATAATCAAGTCTACCTAACTTCATCGGCGCATAATTCACTTTATTGCTATTAACCTGAAAAATTATTCATCTATAAATAATTCAGCTAACATTATTATGCAAAATAACTCATTTACATAACGCAGTGATATTTTCCACAAATCTATATTTTAATAATTATGTTTTAAAATATCCGGGAAATTTTGTACTATTTGTAATATGAAGCAGAAGTTTGTATGAAATACATAAAAAAAGGTTTTACGACACAATTCATTTAATATTAGAGTTCAAATGTTAGCGAGTTCGCAGTCATTTAGAAAAGATATATGGGCTGAATTTTAGTGCCACTTCTAGATAACTTTTTATCGACACGTTTTACGTGAGCGCACATATGCTTTAATAAGGCACAAACGATTTTACCTCTAACGAAATGTTTTTGCTTGTATTCCAATTTGATATATTGCATTCTAATTGCCCACAAATGGGGAATATAATACATATTTTAATACGAGAATCTGCTTTCATTTGTGATGCTTTACATATGTGTGCTTCAGGGAGTAAGTCAGATTTTCTGATCTACTGTGTATACTTGTAAGCAGATTTGCATAGAAAATACATCCTCTTCGCGATTCTATCTAAAACGTATATCCGTTAAACTCCGTGAATAATACAAGTCACCTGTCGCGTCTAAGTGCCACTTATATACCAATATGGAACTATGTTTAATATTTTTATACGATTTCTTATACGACTAGACTAAAGATTTTTTACATGACTCACAAGAATTTATTTAATTTTTCTAAAAAATACTTTAGCAAAAAGTGCAAGTTTACTCTAGCGATATTTTGTAAATACACCTTTTAACTTCCTGGAGTTGATACCAACTATTTTTAATATGTCTGCGTGCGTGCACAAGTGTGTGTGTGTGTGTTTGTGTTTGTGTTTGTGTTTGTGTTTGTGTTTGTGTTTGTGTTTGTGTTTGTGTTTGTGTTTGTGTTTGTGTTTGTGTTTGTGTTTGTGTTTGTGTTTGTGTTTGTGTTTGTGTTTGTGTTTGTGTTTGTGTTTGTGTTTGTGTTTGTGTTTGTGTTTGTGTTTGTGTTTGTGTTTGTGTTTGTGTTTGTGTGTGTGTTTGTGTGTGTGTTTGTGTGTGTGTTGTGTGTGTGTGTGTGTGTGTGTGTGTGTGTGTGTGTGTGTGTGTGTGTGTGAGTGTGTGTGTGTGTGTAAGCGTTCTACAGCCGAAACGGTTGAAGATAAAATTATGAAACTTTATATTTAAGATTTGTATATTAAGGAATATCTTTGGTATTCAAAAATAAAATTTATAATACAAAAAATCAAAAACGTATTTTATGTTACCCTTCTTCGAAACTGATGTGCCTATCACTTAGAAGAAAGTCCAGTGCAGGGCACATCAGATATTTAATATATATATATATATACAGTGGTAGATGAGAAGTCGAACGTATGTACTTGGGTTGTAACAATGTTTGAATAATGGAACACGGTTGGTGTCGGAAATGTTTTTCACTTTGAACAATCTGTTAGCGGAAATCCATTAGCATCGCTGTGTTCAAACTAGATCGATCCTTCAGATGTGCTGACGTTTGTGCAGACATAGTAATTACATTAGTTTTTTTCGCAACGACTGCTTACTTAGTTGAGCATCCAACGTAATATTTTATATAAATTCTATACTAAAGTTATAACAAAAAGTAGTAGGGATATATAAAAAATTTTAGATCACGGCATCCTATAATTATATTCAAATATACTTTTATATACCTGATGCAGCTAAATTGGCGCAGTAGTATGGAATTAACATTCCATGTGTGGCATCCGCATATGGTCATTATCCTTTGTGTATATACATGCAGGCAATTATAACAAAGAGAAGGAGATGCTCGTGCTTAACGCCATTATCTGTGAAAGTTGAACTCTGCACATGCTAAATATCATGCACAAATTTCAACATTCTAGGCATTTACATGCAACACTAAAGTTACAATAATATTCTTTCTTTGTAATTATTATTTGTTATTGCAAAGTAAATCATGTGTAATTTTATTTTCTTCATTAATTTCTTTGAATCTTCTACAAATGCACTAGGTGTACTTAATTACCTCTCCTGTCTACACGTTAGTCCATAAATATATTATTGTAAATTTGCATATTTCAATATTCTAAATCACGATAAAGTTCCGCGGGGCAAACCAGTCAGTAAACAGTATCCTAAAAATACAGCTATAAATAATTAGTTTGAAATTACCTAATGAAAATGAGATTAATACAAATTAAATACAGATGTAAAATTTCATCGTACCCTTATGCTACATAACTAAACCCCTATTAGTTGAAAGTGCGAAACACTATACTGCGTTATTAAACAATCTCGCTGACCTTAATATACCAGAATAACGCCCCATTTGATCCCCGCTTTATCGGGAACACTGACCACTGACCACTGTCTGCCTCCGGCATGGTTACTTTGAACCAGCCATCAATAGCAAAAAAAAAACACACAATATTAACAAAACAAATTAAATAAACATATTGGTAACAGTTATAAAATTGCTTTTTTGAAAAATACATTATTTTACACTAAACACCGAGAAAATTTGTATTCTATTTTGTTATTATTGAATTAAGTGAATAGCTTTTTTTGAAGTAGTTTAGATAATTTTGTGTTTTTTTTTTTTTTACTGAAGTAATTAATCGTAACAGTAATAAATCTTCCACTTTTGCTTTCATGAAGTTGTTGGACTATTTTGTTGGAAAACAAACGGCTGTTAAAGACTTGAGCATCAGAAAACAATGGTTATAAATTATTCGTGAAGCTTCACATCTGTCTGGAAGCAATATCATTTTGCATTCTAAGTATCCTAAACAAAGCATTGGCTCATTACTAAAACAATAATGGATTTAATTAAAGAAAATCGTTGTATATATTAAAAAAAATAATTTTGTCTGTATTATATTTATTTGAGTAATTTTAATAAAACTACTACGTATAAGAAAGTCTATCGCGGAACACAGTTATTTATTACATATATTTTATCTTCGTTTCTTATATGCACGACGCAAGCATAAACGTTGATATAGCTCCTCGACACTAGACAGACATTAAATATGATTGATGATCTAACTAAGGTTTAACTCAGCCTATGTCAAAAAGAAAAATGGTTTTTAAATAGCTTGTGTATCGATGTTTTTGAATATACATATGTTGCTAGTAAATTCGTGATAAATTTTGCATAATTCAATCCAGATTTGTGGAAAACGAAATTTTTGATATTTAGTGAATTTCATATAGACCTAATAATTTTGTTCTGTTGGTGTGTGAATCAATTTACAAGTCAATTAACAAGTAAAAATTCGTATTTGAGTACGACGGAAAATTCTATCGTTGAGGTCTTTGTGGTAGGTTGATCCAATTTACTTCACTGTCAGCTCATGTCGAAATTTAAGCTTAAATTCGTGAATAAATAGATTTAAAATCAAAATGGCTTTAATACAAATACTAAAAGGTTTCGAAAGTCTGTAATAATTTTTATGAATATTTTCTATACCAAATCCAAATAAAATTATATGAGCAGCCATTAATGTTAGTAATACAACTAACATGATCAAATATTTAGAGTGTAACTGTTTTATTATTGCAAAAATCGCAAGAGACTAGAGTAAACTTGCACTTCCAGTTTGAATGAACACACACATACGCGCGCGTAAAGGAAGTAAAAATCAAGAAAATGACAATAAATAAATGAAGATAATGAATTTTTTTATTTTGGCAGTTAAAATCTCCTAGTTTTAAAATCTTGACTACAGGTGTTAAATATTTGATTTATCTATATAGATTGATAATATAAAAAGTTGAGGGTAATTCTTGTGTTACGTGCGTTGTGTGTGGAAAGTGGTGATGGGTATGCATGGCCATAGTCGGCAAAATTCACTTATGATGCGACTCGTGTCTCGATAAGGTCAAAACGTGGGGCGAGTCTGTTCGCCTGTCATTAATTTGTTCAGCATGCTCAAAACTCACGTTTAACTAACCACGCCAGACTGCCATGCATAGAAATCAGTTCATTTTTATGACAATATTAACCAAAACAAAGTTGTCGAAAACGTCTCTGTCGCTTTTGATCGGATGCAGATTTTATAGTCTACAATAAATACCAGTTGCTATCCATTATTATTTAGTACCATAATACGTAATAAGATATTTAGGACAAACAGGCCAAAAGTTCACGAAACAAATTAGCATAGGTTCAAGTTTATATAAAGGCCTACTGTCTAACTACGTTGAGCAGATGATGTATCCGTAGGATATTCCAAACTAATCCCACGACCTTAGATCGTAAACTTGCAACAACACATACGGAATTAATACAACTATAATATTCCAACTTGGGTATCAGGATAACGGAACATGTTAAATGCAGATGAAACGCGTTCAAAATTTGATTCAATATATGTATCTGCAGGATTTCTTCCTGCAAGATAGACTCAATTTATGGTATTCAACTTGAACTATTACATTATTATAAGAAGAATCTTCAATGTATACCCACTACTTGGCAAAGCGACAGAAAATAAAAGCTATTGACTATAGTGACTCTTCAGTCATTTCCAAAAGAATCCAAGAGTCTTATTCTTTGGAAAAAGAAATACCAATAGCAACGCTACACTTTTCAAAACGAAATTCAAACAAAATTTCAGCGAAATATCTAAAAAAGTGACTAGAGTAAACAAGCATTACTTTCAACAGTTTTGGCTTTCATGCACACTTTTAAAATATTTTGAAAATAAATTAGCTTTAAGATTCATGTGTCTATCAATTCGGCAACATTTGTGAAGGTAGTGAGTTTGATCAATATTCAAATTCGTACACCAACACCAATTTAATTCACCCCAGGGTCTCGTTACATAAACAGCCTTGAAAAAAGTTCACTTGTTTTTTTTTTTTACATAGTATCAAAACAAAAACGTTTATAACGCGACGACCGGTGAAAACCTTTCATTCCCTTAGCCTGATCATCAATTCGTCGCGACATAAACGACTCAAAACAAATGAGAACTGACACAGACGGCTGATTTGCTCCCGCCATGCCATAGGCATTTGCTGTCCTAGTTCGCCAAAATCTGCCGCAATGTAATCATCGTAAAATCATTCCTAATCTGTTCAACTTATTTTGCTTTAAATTCCACTAATTTAAATGCATGCAAAGATATGTTAATTCATGATTTAAATTTGCAACTTTAACGTATAATGTGGGAGAAGGTAAATTTAATTATAGATCTTATATCTACCGTTTCTATTTAGAGCATTAAAGCATGAAATATTAGTTAGCCAATCGTTAGATACTTAATTAATGCTAATTGGTGTGAGGTGTACACACACACACACACACACACACACACACACGCGTACATACATGCATACACATACATTCCAAAAATAGTTGATACAGGGAAGGTCAAAAGTTATATTTCCTTTAAAATGTCTTTTGAGCTTTTGAGCCTCATTGAATCAAACTACGTATAAGACAGCCCAGTGTAGGATACTGTTATAATTTTTGGTCGCTATTCATGCATTAGTGTGGTAAGGAATAATATACTAAAAGTAAGGAATAATATACTAAAAGTATCTTTTACGATTTATATCTGATGAAATAAAATGTTTAGTATGTCCATTTTGGGCCGAGCATATAAAGATAATGTTTTATTTTTTGTTGATGAAAATGTGTGTAGTAAATATGTTATAAAATAAGAAAAACGTTGACCAATTTAAGAAAATGGTACTCTGGTTATAGTTGCATAGAGTGCGCAAAAAGCGAGTGAAGTAAATTGGAAAATTGACAGCCGTCGGTGTGTTCATTACAGTTTCACTGAAAAACTTTACCGATTTAAAACAAGATAAGCGTTTTAAAGTGACCATACTGTTACGAAAGCGAAGAAAATCTAAACATTAAATTTGTAATTTAGTAATATTTAGAAATTTTTCATTTAATAGCTAAGATAATTTTAATGTTTTAGAATAAATATTTAAATAATAATAAATAAACAAATGTTTTTATGCGAATTTAATATATTTTGGCCCAAAATAAGTAATATGAAGTTAGCCTTGGTAGAATGAGCATATCTACGAAAATTAGAATTTCAATAACTTTTGGTAAAGAATTTTTCGGAACGAAAACAAGACATGTTGTTATTAATTAAAGAACGAAATTTATACGACGTAAAAACTTTTCTCTTAGTTTAAAAGAATTTGCTCAAATACTAAAGAAACACTGTCTGTTTCCAGGCTAACTTCAGACACACGGATTGAAATTTAAAATAAACAAACTCTGCAGGCGTGGTTCGTACATACATATTTTCCGCTTTCTTTCGCGAAACATGAAACTTTTTTACTTACGATTTACGATACTAATATTCTAGAAAATATGAAAAGTTACAACGAATAAAAATTTGTCTAAAAATTATTTATATATATTTTCATTTTATATACTTTAAATATGTCTGAGATTGGATTTGAAAAAAAAGCGATATTTGTTATATAGTTTGGATTTTTTTTTTTTTTTTTGCAAACATGTCTTAGTTTCAACATTCAATTTTGCTGCCTTATTCAATATTTATAACCCGGAAAAAAGTTGGTCACTTTTGTACTTTCTTCAAAACTTTTCCAAGTATAAAGTAGCTAAGTTTGTAAGTACTTGAACAGTTTAATTAGATTATTAATATTTAAACTGAAACACTGCGAAAAAAGCTACATTTGAAGAAGATGTTTTATGCCAAACAGTAGAAGTTTTATTACAAAATAATTAGCTATTAATTTGAACAAAAAACATGTTTTACAAAAAATTTCAAATCCAAACTCTAAATTGGACATTTAAATCTATAATAAATACTGTGTTCTTGCGTAAAGGACAAATTGAAACATACATATATATATGATGATGTTGTGCTTTATATGAGTTTCTAGTAGATCAAAGTAGACGTAGAACATGCAATCTTAAACGTAAGTTTTCAAGAAAACAAACGAAAAGATAGTGTAATAGGCACAACTTTGTGTTATCATGAGCGGTTGCTTCAGTATAAATTTCGTATTAAATGTTATTACTTTATCGTAGCGTAATAACCCGGTAGTACAAGGAAATAAAAGCAGATATTGCTCACGTCGGAACTATTTCCGCTATGCTTTGTCATGTAAATGTAGTGCAAATGTGATTCCAACACCAGACTTTTAATTCCCAAAAGCGCTCTTATGTTTTGAAGGAACGGGGACCTTCTTTCATAAAAACACATTTTATAGTTTCCACTTAGTTACATTTATTCTTCCTCTCCACATTACGCTTTTTCTTTTATATGTATTATTAATTTTGTGCATAAGACTATATGCATCAAGTTAATGAAAAATAAAAATATTTAATAACTCAAAAACTATTTTTAGAGCACACACATAGACGTCATGCTAAAAAGAAAGGCTTAGTTCAGGGAAGGCCAAAAAGTATATTTCGCGATGCGACAGTTTTAGATTTTCGATTAATTTGTCATCTGGTGCAATATTATTAAATTGAGCTCTAGTTACAGAATGCATCGTAATTATACGTTCTAGAACGTTCTTTGTTAGTATGCCAAGCGTATTCACACTTGTCTAATTATGTTCTAGCTGAAGGTTCCTAAGAGCCTTAAGCAAGATATTAGCGAACGTTTCTATTTAATTGTGCTTCGGTTACAAACTTCCGACAATATAAAGTCAAATTAAAATAAATAATAAAATTAAAATTACTACCGTATCTTTGTTAAGTCGAATCAAATAATAGAATTAGATATGTCATTCTACTTATAATTGTTGAGGTAAATTTAAAAAAAAAAATTAAATTTTAATTGTCTATGGAGGATAGTGAGACAGGAGTAAATGGGACATACGGGAGAAACAAACATTATTTTCAGCGAGACAACGCGTTTTTTGTCACAGAGCTTTTTCATGAAAGTGACATGTTGTTGTGAAACCCTTTGATATAAAAATATGTTGTAAATATTTTGTTCATCCTTGTAATTGCATTTGCATTTAAATTGGATTCTAAGGTTTATCATGAAATGCGTATGAGCTAGTCTAAAAACTTAATTAAGATATTACCAACTATGATTATCACGAAATTCTTTTTCGGTCACACATCATGGTTGTTTATATTTTTAAATGTTCGATACATGTTTCGGTAAGATTTATTTTCATACATGTAGCATCCTTATCCGAACATATAAGACCTGCAGTGAACGACAAATAGAAAATAAAACTAATATTTATGCGTTTTGGCTAGAGTTTCGCAAGCAATAAACTCAAATTTGAGTTTACGAGTTCGGCTTAACTGGTGATATAAACATACTGTACATTTTCTTATCTCATATTACATTTGGGATATTTCCAAACCAAAAGGTTTTCTATCATTCTCTATTAAAGAAGAACACTCATTTACACTTTCAAACATCGAAATTTATGAATGCAGAAATCGAAATATATTTGAATATTTTAAATTATGCTCGTACATTATTTCATAAATGTGTGACAACTAGTGATAACAATAATTATGAAACAGCTCGAAAATAGTCCAACATCCATTGTTCATTACTCTTGCATTGTGATCCGTTTTGTAATTCAACTGTTTTGTATATGCTTCCCAATTGTCAATTGTCAACAGCACAAAAGAGGAAGGACTATTATGATCAGGCTTTCTATTTAACTCGTTATCATCCGTGATTCCACATAAATACATGCAGAAAATTCAGCATTACTATGTTTTCTCCCACATGGATGTGTTGCATTGTCTATACTAATGTATAGAATCTTTATAATGAAGAAACGTCTGGTATGGAATTTATGTTTAAATAGAATTCTATTTGTTTCTGATCATAGATAGTCAACAAAAATTGTTTCGCAAAAGATACATGCGTCATATCTTTCAATCAGATTTCAAATAAACAAATTTCCAAAATGGATATTACAGATTTACAACATTTAATAGATGAGGTCGAAAAAGCGATTCGTACTTTAGAAATACTTTTTGGTCTGAATGAAGACCTCACTCAAGAAGAAGCCAATAAATTGATGAACTTAAGGCGCCGATATCCCGGTGAAATAGAATATGATTTTGATAATTTAAATTTATTAGACCTTCTAGAATTATTGCGATGCAAATGCAAAAGTTTAAACGACAGAAAAGGCAGATGCGGCCACGGTAGCCAAGATGGCCGTGATGGCCGAGATGGTCGAGATGGCCTCGATGGAATGGGTCTATATGATAAATTCGGGAACCTTTTATATGATCCGAATGATCCGCATAATCAGTACGGTAGATTACATGGACAACTTGGAAGTCGATTTGATATGTCAGGCGCATATGGCGCTAAGAGGTATGGTGATCTTGGACATATGTATGGTAAAGGTGAACATACAGATGGTGACGATCTTTTGGGAAAAGGAGGATTGGGTATGTTTGATACAGACGAAACTGGCGCTGGCGGGATTGCGGGAGCAGCGGGATATACTTATTTAACTATAAAACAATTCGCTATCATATATATTAATAAGATACTCGAAGAATCCGTTGCGAAAATTGGTGTTCTTGATGAAAATATTTCATTCTTTGATCATCCACAAAAAACAAAACCTGTAATTGTTGAAATACCTGATAAAATAATCACACCAGATTTAAAATCAATAATCGAGGAGAAGATTAATTTGACGATAGGGCAGTTTTCTGTAGATTTGGGGAAAACTGTCATTGAAAAAAGTATTGCTGCGTGGGTATTGAAAAAAAACTGGCTATATTGCATTAATTTCATTGTAAAAATGTGCGATGCTTGCTCTGATTCATATTTATATGAGGTAATAATCCTTTATTATACAAATTTGTATGGTCCAAAAAAATTGCTGTAGGTGATATGGAGTATCCCAACTGCCGATTATCCAATTCCACAAGTGACTGTAACTACGCACTTTAGGATTGATGTGTCGCGAGTTAAGCTACCGTTCTACAATGTTCCAGTATGTAAAGCAACAAAACACAAAATGAAAAAATCATAAATCGATTTATTTGTTTAGATATCTTATGTGTTTGAAGGTGAGCAACATAGATTCGCGATTAACGATGAAATCCAACACGAAAAATTCTTGGATAATATCATGAAATGTAAAACTGAGCTGTTCAAAACTCTTCATTTTACTCCAGAGCAAAAAATGTTATACAAAAAATATTATAACTCGTAATCGGAATTATAGTTTCTAATAAAACGTCGCAATTGTATATTATGAAATTTGTAAAGGGATTTAGATAAAAAAATGTAGAACAAGTAATATTTTATTTTCAACTATCCATCAACTTTTAACAACTATATAAAATGGTACGAAAATTCCAAAGGTCCATTTAGATTTTTGATATAACTAGCAGAATATATAATTTTTATTCATTTTTTATCAGGTATATTTGTACATTCACAGAAGATATAAACTCTTATCTTTCAATTGTTAAAACATGCTCTGGACCTTAGTACCATTTGTGCATCTGTTATATTACAGATTATATAATTAACTATAATTAAACTTGAGGATGTTGTGATTTGCATCACATAAAACAATATATATAAATATATAATAAAAATAATACTCTGTGATAAACTATAAAATGTCCCTAAAAAAACGTGCAACATCTAGACTAAAAACATAATTTCATCAAATAATCACAATAAGTGCATTTTTTTCATTTATTATTGCGAATGTGTACTTTTCATATATTTATTTAATGGTTAAGTATTTTAGAATTAACTAGTATTAACTGTTCGCGGTGGGCGCAGTGGCCATTACGGGTCTAGGCGATAATTCTTCGTTTTCGATATCAGATTCAGTGGTTTCAGAATTTTCAATCGCTGGAAACTTACTAGGAGTTTTATCTGATACAGCGCATGCGTCCGCAACATATTTATTAAAAATCTCTGGGTTGTCTGCGTATACGTGATGACCTGCACCTTTGATCGACTAGAAATTTATGGTTGATTTATTTATTATAAAAGTACCAAGTGCAATAACATACTTGTAATTTAACGTAAGATCCAATTCGTTTTTCTTTTATAATTTCCCCCGCGGAATTATCCACCCAAGATCTCGAACCGTACATGAGTGTGATTGGTACGTTTTCATGTAGATTTTGGATGCGGCGCACCATTGGGTTTTTCGCCCATCCAAAACCTGACATCATCGCATGAAATGCACTTTCACCGCTAGAATATATAATAAATAAAATAATCTATAACTAATGAGTCACAATTGCATTCGTTGATCAATCATATCTAAAGCGTACATAGTTTAAGTTATATCTGTTATGCGTTGTGGGAATATAATAAACATGGACTTACGTTGGTGTCTGTGAATTACACTGATAAATGTATTCTGTTATTGAGTTTGCGTCAGGCAAGAAATCTTCGAATTTTTTGACTAAATCTGGTCTAGCTTTATTTATTACCCACTGACCTTCAATTGAAAAAATGATATGTTTAACAAAGATAACTACGTAAAATTGTTGTGCTGCATTTGTTTGGATATTCTTACCGAATGGACCTGCAGCGCGTACAGCCCAAAGTGGATTCAGAGGCTGTAAAGTAAATGCAATTGCACGTATCCATAATGGTATTGACTTTCGGACAGTTGCTTCACTTGGTCTTTCTGGGAAACCCCATGGGTCAGCCAATATTAAATGTTTGACTCTTAAATATTAATAATAAATAAATTGAAACTATACATATAAAAAATTAAGTCTTTAGGAGTTCGTGATGTGACCCTGAAAATATATTGCTGCGCAATTGCTAAATTATAAGTTGCTCACTCAATGTATTTTATTTTTAAAATCATAATGCTAGTTATAATTTGTGGCAGGAAATGAATAAACTTTCCATGTGTTTTACATGTTTTTAATAAAAATTTAGCGACTAGTTTGACCACACTGTGGCATCTTGTGACTAAATGAACGTTTTGCAGATTGAACATTTGTAGGGTTTCTCGCCAGTGTGGGCTCAAATATGTCTAGTTAGGTGAATCTTATGTGCAAATTCCTTGTTGTACACTGAGCAAGTGAAGGGTTTCTCATGGGTGTGGATACTCATGTGAGTATACGACAGGAAAAATTACTATGTTTTAATGGTTTTACGAATGTTTAATATTATAATAGCGACTAGTTTCACCACACTATGGCATCTTGTGACTAAATTAACGTTTGCAGATTGAACATTTATAGGGTTTCTCGCCAGTGTGGGCTCAAATATGTCTAGTTAGGTAAATTTTCTGTGCAAATTCCTGGTTGTACACTGAGCAAGTGAAGGGTTTCTCATGAGTATCGATACTCATGTGAGTTGTCGAATTACTCTTCCGACTAAATGATCGTTTACAAATTCTAACTATACTCAAACTGTTACAAAATGTACTCCTATATATTTTAGATTGTAAGTCTATTTTTACATTATTTGTATTTTAATAGACCCCAAAAGACTCTAATCATTAAATCTTGAGAAGTAAAATAAGCATACCTTTCAGGATGCGAAATAGCATATGAGGCAGCTAAGAACCCACCCATACTATGTCCTAATAATATCATATTATCCAGCTTCATCTCCCGTCGCCATTCTTCAACCGCTTTGACCATTTGTAGTTCAGCTTCCATTGCATCCGAACTGAAATCAGGTCGGGAACTTCGACCAAAACCTAAACATACCAAAAACTAAAAACATATCGAACATCGAGATATTTTAAAATTGTTTTAAAACTAAGAAAATAAATAAAATTTGATTACTAATTATAAAATTTTTGCATTTTCACCTAATATATCAATTGCATAGACAGGTCTTGAACTGGCGAAAGCGTCTAAATTTAAACACCATAAAGCTATTCCTGAACCTAGGCCATGAAGTAATACTAGAGGCGTATTTGGTGAATCCTGATTTAGGGAAATCGTCCATATTTTATCAGAACTACCCACTGTTGGTCCGATATCCACAAACCAACCCCTGTACGATGTGCGTAGAACTATTAAATTAAATATATATTTTAATCAATTACCAGCCACCTAAGACGCATTATATCGTTTACTTACATGATAATATTTTCTTTTCGACCGTACGCAACATTGTTGGTGAGGAACACGACCAATTTAAAATTCCACCGACCCAACTAACATTCAAAATGACACAGATAAATATAATTATTAGATAAAAAACCAATTTAGTAAATTGCGAAATATACGTAGTTACGGAGTTAAAAATGAAAAAGCACTCACCTGCAAACGCTTAGAAATATAGCAAAACCACTCAAGGCAAATAAACAGATTATTTTTAAAAGCATCTCAATCATTTTAGTTTTTGAACAATGTATTTATTGTTTTATGAGACAAGTATGAATATGTGTTATGTGCTTATTGTTATTGATTAAACTGGACATTGCAATGATAATCTCGGATTGCATTATTATAACTTATTTAATTATTACCTTGGTTTGGATTCCAACAATTCATTATTATCCGCCATCTGTGCTTAATAAAAAACAACTAAACAATATCTAAATGAAATCCAAAAAATTTTCAAAAACATACACACTTTAACCAAACTTTTCACTTTTACCGATAATCACCAGCGACTAGTTCTCCAGTCGTTGTTTAATAAATGAACGATTAAATGTCCAATTCCGGAATTTGTACCTATGAATAATAAAAAATTAGAAATTGATAACTAAACGTACAAATAATCTATATTTCTCAAGTACCAAGTTCATTTACAATGCCCAGAAAACAAAGATACAAAACCTACTAATAATTTGACAGTAATAAAACGTTATTAAAACAATAAAATTCACTATTCACTCATAATAATTGGCGCTCGTGTAGGATGTCAGCCGTAGCTCTCGTAAAATAAAAATTTGCGTCATTTATTTACGACCTTGCCCAGCGGCGTAACTTGCTACGTTTGAATCAGTAACCCGGATGAAAATCAAAATACCAAATATTTTTACACAAATATTTACTGGCGATTTATATTTAATCATTTATTATAGTTACTTTCTTGGCTTCAACTAATAAACGTTATTCACAAGGTCAAACTTAATTGAAATAGAATTAGTTTTATTTAGAAATTTGAAATATTTTTGGGAAATTCTTTAAATTATTAAAATTTCTTTGCTTCATTGCGCCTATAGGTTTGTTCCAACTAATCGGTCTCATATCAGTTTGAAACCGTACGACGCATGCTCATTATGAAAATAGAATCCATTGGAACGAATGCGCATGCGTCGTACAGTTCCTAGTCGATATTAGCATTAGTTGGAACATGCCTTAAACCTATTTTAGCCTACATAATAAATAAAACAAGACATTGTACTAAAAAATTGTGCATCATTTCTTGTTTAATTTATGGTGTTTCTTAATAAATGGCTGCGCAATATATAAAAAAAAAGTTTTTGCAATATAAAGCTAGATTAACTAGATTGGTCAAGGTTGTGATTTCCTTGTATATTATTACATATCATATCCTAACTAGTAATGCCAGTAAATATTACAAGGTCGAAGTTTGGATGTTTAGATTAAATATTAAGTCATTTCAATTGAATCATTCATACACACGAAAATACATACCTACATATGTATGTGACATGATTCAAAATATCTGCAGTAGCGTAATATTTGCTTGATTCTTCTAAAGAAATTTGATATTTAAATAATCAACGATGTATTTTAGTTCGCGGGTCGATTCACTAAATTTAGCCTTGAAATGAAATCATATGCGTATCAGTAATAAAATATGTTTATCATCGATAAATTTATCTGATGAATTTGATTCAAAAGCGTGCGAGGTTTGTTAAAAAATAGCATAAACATAAAATTATCTAAAATACCCAATATAGTTTCGGCAGAATTTTTTCTAATATACTTTGAAAAATATGTACAAACAAAATTCAATCGCGCTAATTGCAAGTTTAGCATAATTTTATTTGTTGTTACGTTTAAGTCATATCATAAAAAAAAATATATTAATTATGGTAATCATAGAAATATGACATGCAAGTTCATATTTAAAAGATACTTGGCAGATAAGAAATGACGTGTGTATTCTATTTTTATTATAAATTGTTTCATATTTGAATCAAGGACAAAATTCGTAATTTTATTAAATACATTTATTTCATTTAAAAAGTTTCAATTTTCATATGTATATATCAAGTAATATAATTCTATAAGTGCTATTCGCGATTCTATAGTTTCATGTGTGTGATGTAATTGATATCGCAATAAGGATCAGTGCAATGGATATTTGGTAATGGTATTTTGAATAAAGTCAAAAATATATTTTACATTGTTTATTTATTATACTGGCTTGAAACAATTAAAACATATGCGCAACTTATCAGTCTTTACATCAATATAAGCAAATATTTATTTAATATATTATTCACAATAATGTTCCAATGCAACATGTTCATTTTGTTGAAAGCAGTATTCAGTATACGATACTTGTGTATACAGATAATATATAAAATAATAATAAAAGTTAAAATTAAAGTAGATGCCCATATCGAAATATTTAGTATATTCATAGCTATTCACATCATAGAATTACTGGGCATCAAATAGACATAATATACATTTATAAAATAATATAGACACACACATACAGGCATTTTACAATTACTCTTAAATCGGACCGAAAATCACTCCCAACGATCGCAACAATCAAAGCAAATGACTCTTTTTAAAAAAGCTTAAAGATAATCAAAATTCATTGAGCAGACATTGAAGAATTATTATTATAATTATTTATAGACGTGATTATTTTAGTTTGAAACTGTTCTTTTTTTTTTTTTTTAATAACTAAACTAAAGATATAAAATTGTAAATGGTTTTGTAGTAAAATGTTAGTTAAAAAATGTTCCTGTAGAAAGTCTAATAAAAACGTGTACGATATTTTGATACGAGCGGCAAGATATTTAAAAATAGATATTCTATACATAAAAAGCACTTGGTCTTACCGAGATATGCATCGAGATTTGTTTCAAAAATTTATATATAAAATAGCCTTTTCATTTTATATATTAGAACTCGTTGGATGCTACTTGCAGTTCTGTTTCAAAACAAGCTACATTATAATTCGATTTGTTTTTATAAATTAACGCGACAATTCAAAAGCAACATTCTACAGAAATAAAAAAATAGTCATACGTTCACAAACTTATATAATTCTAGTGTATTTTATTGAATTCCTTTTCCCTTTTTGTAAAATTGTAACACGATTTTCGAATTCAATGAAACACAAAAACTCAGCCATACACAAAACTGCGGTGTCAAAAAATAATGTTTGACTTATTATAAATCTGCTAATATCTTACATAAAAATATAACACAGCACAAATTTCAATGTGGTCGATATTGTTCGATAACATTCATTGGTTCCCAATCGAGTATTTGAAATAAAATCTATTTTAAATAATAATACCAGTATTTTCGATTAGCCCTTATTAGAAATTGGTGGAATGTTTTTTGATTGGGAAACAATGAACTGATATTCATCTGGGGGTTGTAAATAATATGCCTGGTTCTATTTTGGCGATTAAGATCAGATTTGCGGTACGAAGTACCGCAATAATTCATTAATTTCAATTATTAATTCAACTAGAGCCTTCTTTCTCTTTTGAATCTAGAGAAACATAATTGTCACATTAAGGACCCAAAATTTGAAGCAACTTTACTTACCAGAATCTGCGTTATCAGAAGATCCATTAGTGATTTCTTCTTTTTTGTCTTCTTTCTTCTCGTCCTCTTTCTTCTCCTCAGGCTCTTTCTTCTCTTCAGATGTTTGCTTCTTTTTATCTTCTTTGTTTTTACCTTTAGCTGGAGTAGCTGGTTTCGGTTTGGGCTCCATGCTAGGGTCTAAGGTTATCTTACCCACATTTTTGCGATCATGCATTTTTTGCATAGCCTCAGCAACCTAACAAAAAGGTCATCGGGATAAGCTGACTTGAAATATCAACATAAACAATTCTTACATCTTCTAAAGCCCAAGTTGAATCGACAACTGGTTTGACTTTTCCTTCCGACCAAAGAGCAAACACTTGCGACATTGCATTATGCACATATTCGGTACCACCTTGTTGGAACAGTAGGTGACGTAAATTTAAGCCAGCTAGAGTTTTGTTATCATCGAATAATTTTATGGGAGACACCTTATCCACTTGCCACCACTAAATAAACGAAATATATAATATATTTATTTATTTATTATTCGAAGCACTTACAGATCTAGCTGCACTGAAGAAGCTTTTAGTTTCCCCGGTAACAATGTTAGATGATCCTAAAATAAAATCCGGCTTAACCAGAGCATCTAACTATGCAATATAATTATTTACCATATAAGATATATCTTCCCATTGGTTTCAGAAGAGTGTAGCCACGGTTGCACTCTTCGCCGCATAGACAATCGAGAACAATATCGACACCATCTGGTGAAATTCTACATCGAAAAAAATTTGCTATTATGTCAAGAAAAACGTGACGATTATTAACGAGAGTTTATGGAACGTGCTTTGCACAGATAATCAGTCATCTACGAATATGTGTCGCATATATATATATAGCAATTCGCAACGAACATGTTTAGTAAGATTCTAAACAATATAACAATAGTGGTTTAATGGACATACTTGCGAACTTCGCTGGTGTAATCGCTGCCACGTTCCAGTAGATGGTCGATAGAACTACCGGCTGTCTTCAGCGTTTCATGTTTGCCCTTGGAACACACCCCGAACACAGTCACGTCGGGCACGGTACGGCAAAGTTGGGCAACAGCTTGGCCCTGCAGACATGGAATCATTATCATTAACGATGATTTAGAAGTATTGTTTGTACAAACGTGCGCCAAAATGTACTAAAGTTAATTGTAATTTTGTATTTCTATACATTTACAATAAAGTCATTTTTAATTTTAGATCTTATATTACAATTTACCTTAAATTTAAAATTAATATTTAGTTACTTATACTTATTTTTTATATATATATATTATTGAAAATAATAAAAATTTGATGACTTTTTGGTGGAGGAGTTTCTTTTCGTGTTCGAATTTTATTGATATGTGCATCAATATCTTATAATAAAATCGTAAATATGAATTGCGAATTTAAACATCGAGACTAATAAATGTCGAAGTCAAAGTCCTTCATATGTAAATCCCGAAAATTTATTAACCTGCATTAACGTACACAGCACGCGATTTCTAAAATATTCTTAACATAAGACTAAAGTGCGAAAGCATATCTTCATAAACCAGAAAACACAAAAATAAGAAGTTTGCGGTAATTTTATTTTTTTGGGAATATTCTGCTAGTGAACATAAACTTGCATTATTAAGTTTAGTGTTACTTGTTAGGAACTTTTAAAAGTTTAGATATCAACATAAAATGTTGCTTTGAAAAAATAATAAATGTTCACATTATTTATTTTTTTGTATACCTTTTCAGGAATATAAGATACATTTATATATTACGCATAAAAGCAGTTGTAAATTGATAAATGGGGATCCGATCTAATAGTTTATTAAAAATCAAAAATAAATAAAAAAATACGAACTATTTAGTTTTAACAATCAAAATCACATGAGTTGTGCAATAGAAAAAATTTCGCGAAAAGCCAGACTTGGATATTGATCGAGCGGGAAACACGCATACCGGATACGAGCAGTATTGCGTATGACAGTGGTGGAACATCTTATTATTTCCACGTAGGCACTTGATAATACACAATAAACAATTGACTCCAAAATAACAATTGAAACAAAACAAATATATTTATTTTCTATAATGAATTTCGCAAGAAAATAATTCAATTACTCGTACACAAATTTAAAAAAAAAAAACACCTAATTTTAATTGAAATACAACATCGTACCTTATTTACTTTTACATAAACAAAACAACATCGCATATTATTTTAAATTAATTCCAATTAAGCGAAACGAATTAATTTAAAATAACATATTTACGCTATCACAAATTGATTATAAAAGTTGCGCATCGCATCACAGATTTATTTTGCCATCAATTTTAAATAAATAACATTTTAAGAGAAAATGCGCAATAGGTTTATTTAGAAGAAGAATCCATATATGCTTCTTATTTTATTGTATTTAAGTGGATATTCGAAAAAAAAAACTTAGTATTATTACGTTAAGTAACTTTAGTTTTCTTTGTATAGAAACATAAAGCAATATAATATATTTTTAGTGCGTACTTAATAAAAAAAAAAACGTTTCAATTTCTGCGACACTGTATATAGTGTATGGCGGTAAATAGTAGGTATGGGTGAAGTTTTAGTGTTGTAGTGAGTGAATGTCGCGACGTGGCCAAAGGGCGCGGTTGACAATCGATATAGACGCAATGTGTGTGTTTTGTATACACGTATACAAGCTGGCGCGTATAGACATCGAGACGCCCTACGAACCGACGCCTACAGAGCCGTAACGAACTGAAATGATATCCTTACTTGGCCACTGCGCCAAACGTGTCCAGCATTTCATATTTAAGTACACTGATAACGCGCACGGTTACTTGAAGCGCACACAGTTATGTGTACACATCCTTGAAACATCCAGCGAAAAAAGAGTAGTTTAAATATGTCTAGCCTGAAATGATTAAAAATTTCGATGTGGTTTTATTTTAAATCTAAAATTGTAATATGCAGAATGCAGCGCTTTAACTCATTTGGGATTCAAGAGCTCTAGCGATAAAAGTTGAGAACTAACGCATGAAAGTAATTGTAAACAAAAACAACTGTTCTCCAAATCGGTTTATTGAAGATTAGCGTAATATTCGACATATTTAAGTGTTTTATGTATAGTTTGTTATTTTGTTAAATTAATATCCAGACATATACTAAACAAACACATCAATTCATATCAACGACCCATGATAAGCTAAGTTCAGGTCTATCAGAGCGCGGCTTGGTAGTACAAAAAAATGTTAAGATTTTGTATTTTCATATTTATTAAGGAAAATAACGCCTTAAGTATAAACGACCCGTGATGCGCGAATTCGCTGCAGAATATAATGAAACTTGTGGAATCATTTGGATGACGATTTAATTTAGAATTTAGTTTGAGTTGGTGAAATAAGGACGCCGGGCCATTTCTGTATTTGGCAGATGCAACTACTTTCGGTTCTGGTTCTGTTGGTCATTGAACGATCGCTAAATGCCACCTGTTGCAGCTGCCGTCATATGGACGACGATGGCGCCGCATCGATACAAATGCACCTTGTAGTCTGAATAATAATATTCTGCATATTATTAACGCGATCACATCACGAAATTGTAACATGCAATTTATTATTAGCAACCCACGTATACTGTTCCAACACACTCATACTTTCATATTCTAGTATATTTCGAAAACACATAACAGCTCGAACTCCTTTTCTTCTATCCACATCAAAATGATATTTTAAAACTATTTTGTTACTAGCAAAATATTTAAAAAATAATATTTCAATTCCGTTTTTCGTTACGAATAAATTTAAAGTAAAATACTCAGAAACCACCCGCACGACTTAGAACCAATTATAATATATGTGAGATCAACCAACCGAAACAAGATTACATATAAATTCGTTTTACCAGAAATAATAAAACAATAAAAATATAATAGTCCTAATTATACCGAGAAACCCAGTAAACCCTATTAATAACTAATATTTACGATGACTGGAAATGATATTAAATTCTCAGAACCACTTACCATTTGGCCCAACAATAGCCACATAGAATGTCAAAGTTTATTCGTAAAGTAATGCAAAATCAATACCCGTCCGCTTTGATCTACTAAATTAATATTTAACTCATATATCGTTAATCAATACATGTAAACTGCCCATGTAGCGTAAACGTCCCAATTTATGTGGAGCACTTAGAAGACCATGTTGAGAGTAATGGGTTAGTTATAAAGTTATAATGATGAGATTCATTAGTGACGACAATTCTCTGAGTTGCTCATGGCTCGACATTTGAAACAAAACATGTTTGTTTACTTACCACACCGCCTCCAGCGGAATGTAATAAGACGCTTTTTCCGGCGGAAAGGCCTCCCAAGTCAAAGAGTAGCATGTAAGCTACCACGTAGTTCATTCCAATTGCTGCTGCATCTAAGGCGGTCATGCCTTCCGGCAGAGTGAATACGTATTTCGCTGGTACCGCTACTAACTCGGCCCAAGCTCGAAATTCGGGTAATGCCACCACTTGATCTCCGACCTACACATAAAACATATTCGAAATTTACAATTCATCAAAAATTTGTTTGTGCGAATCGAACATTCTTGGGGTTTCGGATCTTTTTATTAAATAATAATACAAGTTTTTTTATTAAATCGTGCTCTTTATTATATCTGCGGTCTCGGAAGGTTTACCACTTCGGCATCATACACAAGACTTCCCAAAAAGATTCGTTATTTTTTTGATCCTTAACTTAGTCCTTAACTTTGGTCCTTAACTTGAAATATGAAATCTCTTACAAGTGTACAAGTGACAAAACCCTTCGACTAATTGTAAGCATAAACATAATACAGATTAACTTTTGTATGTATGCATGGATATTCCAATAAAAATCTACCAAAGTTTTGGTAGTTAAATAAATTTATTTTTTTCAAAAAATGTACCATTACGAGAAATAAGTCCAGATATTTAATTTTGTAAAAAATAAAAAAGAAATATGAACAATGAGTTATATTATGTATGAATGGAGTATGTGTGCATGAAAAACAAAGTTGAGCATCATTATTCATAACTGGATGAATTTAGTAAAAAAAATATGAAAAATGATGTTTTTTAACGAAATTAATTAAACTCAGACGGGAAATTAATCAAATAGAGACCACCGGTTACGAAACCATGAGTCCGAACCGAGTACGAATAAAATGGTGAATATAAAGCAAGTGGAAGCAAAAGAGTTTCAGGTGGATGTATAGTAGGGAATTATTTAGAGTTTCGTGGTAGCCTAAGAAAAAAAATTATCTAAGGGTAGTTTTATGAGCTCAAGAAAGAAGTTTTGCACGTGCGTCCATTACCTTGAATTATATTAGGGAGGCGGTTGTGCCAGTTTGGGTAGGCGAATATTTTACTGCCAATCGATCGAAATACTGTAGTACCCAACTTTTTTTTTTAATTCGAAATACGCACAAATCTCTATTCTACGAGTGGTGTTTTTTTTTCACAATCAATAGCAAAATTCCTCTCAATTTGGTAGATATTTCTACCATGAAATTTATAACAAAATGTTTCTTGGACCGAAAACGAAATACTAAATTATCTACTCCTGTTCCACTATATGGGATCGTGTCCATTATTTATTGAAAATAAAAGTTTTATATAAAATTCCAATGTGTTTTCCGAACATAAAAATTTAATATCCGTCGTTTCAAACAGTATTAATTCGCTTTTCCAACCGTGACAAATTATAATCAAAAATGTGATTTCACTCATAATCAACTTTTTTTGTGAAACGAACAAAATATAAAATAGCGCAGTTTGCATCTTTTGGACTTGAATTACCTTTCGAGTTATTAAAACCGCGCAATGGTGCGTTTGTAAAAAAAAAAAAAAATTAACGAGAAAAGCTGGCTGCAATTAAAAATGTATTCCCTACGCAAAAGTAATTTTCCAGGAGTGTTAAAATATTTGTCTGTTCACCTTGAATCCTTCTACTCCCTCCGCGACTTGTTCCACCTCGCCAGCGCACTCGAACCCAAGAATGAACGGACATTTCGGTGGCGAATCGATCGCACCCTGTCTCACCATAAGATCCTGAAAGTTGAGGCCGCTGCGAAACAAAAAAAAAAACCCCTCGTTAAATTATCCAGACCTTACTGTTTGTTATATTGTTAAGGTAACACGACCACCTCAATTACAAGGTTTCTTATTTCAACATTGTAATATGATGCTAGGATCTAACAAATAAAATTTCGTACACATAAAATTTCCTTTTTTCCCTTTTTACCCTTTTTACCTTTGCAAAATTGTTTATATAAATGTCTATGTCATTTTGGAATTTATGTATTTTTTTTGTTAAATAAATATTAATGAAACTTAAAGTAGAAGAGACACTTCCGTTAATATATTTAACGAGGCGTGGTTTCCGTCTCTTATTCCAACTGAGAAATATCGCTCTAAACCATGACCATACATTTCTGAGATTTCATTAATTCATTACATGCCTACAGACTTCCCGTGCAATATATTGGTAAATTTAAATTACGAGTCAATAGTTCCAAACTTATAAGCCAGTAAATCCTTAAAATCAGGAAACTTGGTTTCGAAATAGAAACGCAATAAAATAAGAACGCAAATGTTTTTATGTATTTTCTAATAAGAATTCAATTCAATTTTGTTAAAAAAAAACTCATTTAATTAATTATTTCAAAAAATTTTTAACGCATCTAATAAAACAATTTGTACCAATATGTTTAGATAATTAGACGATATTGATTTTTTTTTTTATTTCCTGCAAAATGTTGGTTGTGTGAAAATGCGTCATCGACATAAATTATGTTTAAAATTATGTATAATGCACGAAAATTATAGCAGGACACGTTTATACATCCAGGTAATTGTTTGTACAGTGCTGCCATCAAATACAGTCGTGGAAGTTTGCAATGAAAAACGTGAGTCACCCAGCACCCAGACCATAGTCGCCAGACTTATTGGCGCTATGTCTACGGGCAGGTAAATAATGAACAGGTCTAACAAAAATTGTACAGTCAAGGACACAAGTAGTAGATTATGATAAACACACAGGAAATGGAACGGTCATCAAACGATTTCAAGGTTTATCGACTTGCTGCACAGATCTGTTTATAGAAAATTTTTGAATATTTTAAACTATTTTATACAAAAATAAATTATTTTTTTTATTTACACCATCAACGTAAACTAAGCTCATTAAAATCAGTAGAGCGTACTGTGAAACCAAAAACAGCGTAATTAGTTATTAAACGTTTGAAAAACACAAAATACATTTAGACAATTCAAGAATGGAAAGAGTCGCCGACACAAATTTGCGCACCGATTTTAAGCTTCAGTTAACACAATAACCAGTGCCTGACGCAGTTTCAACGAAATTTTAACGCAATTTCACAAACTCATCTCCAATCAAACGGAATTGCTAGTATGACATACTTTTCATTAAAAAAAATATATATATCGTGATTGCATTTTTAATTGAGCGATGAAATTGAAATTCTAGTTCGTAAATTAATTTTTTTCACATAATCATAAATCAGAACACTATGCATCAATCGAATCAACCCTTCCGGAGTAATGAGAAAATAAATGGGTTTCTATATCCCTTAGACCGTCGTCAACGAGAGAGCAAACATTTTACCGTCTCCAGATCTATTTTATAAACCCCGACTAGGGACAACGCCCTCCCGTGCAGCGAAATGTATGTTGATGCCAGATGTGCAAATTATCGAGTCTCTTTCGGCAGACAACGCTCATATTAACTGCATTTTTGAACAAAAAAAAAAATCTCAGTTTGTTTTTCTGTTCAAAAAAAACAAAAACATATATGAATATTTTCGCGAAAAATGAACGTAAAACATCAGTTTTACGAAATTGTGTAAATAAATTGTTAACCGAGTTTTTAATATTTGCGAACAAATTTAATAAAAAAAAAAAAAGTTGAGGAACAATTCGTAAATCTGTTTACATCCCACAAACGAAATTAAATACGTAACATTCCAGATTCCTGCTATCCTCACTTAATACAAAACGCTTTTAAATGTGGAATGAAATTAATGAAAATTCCAATTCTCACAAAATATAATTTAATTTTTTTTTTTTTTATTTAATATTTATTTTTATTTATTTATTTTCATATATAAATTTTATCTTGTAATATTAGATGCATGTAACAATAACTCGTTAAATGCAGTCTTTGATGGTCAAGTTCAAGGGTGAATAAACAGACGAAAACTTGTTGCAAAGCTTGGACCGAAGCCAAAAAGTGTCTAGACAAAGCAACAGGACATCAAATGATTCCTAAGCTTTTCATAACATATATAATAAAATACTAATTTATTCTAAAGCATATATTGACTTTCATCAAAACTAAACATTTTTTAATTGATATCATATTACATATTTATTTAGTAATATGATATTTCTTAGAAACCGACAAAGATTGTATACCTACTTACTTATAGCACCATATCCGTCAAAAGTGGAAATTTACCAGCAATTGAAGCCAAAGTATATAAAAGATTCAAAAAGAAAGAAAAATAACAATAAGTAAAAGAAAACACATTATTTCTCAGCCTTTATTCGTTCTTTTGTGTTTTTTATGTTGAATACATCTGATCTTTAACACGCAAAAAAAAAATGTTTTCTCTTTTTAGATAAAATTAAATTTACGAGTCTAAAATGCGCGAAATTAGATTTTACAACTTGAATTCACCACAGTGTTTTTTGAGCGTGGCTAAGAGTGTAAAATAGTTTTTAAATAGAAATTCCAAATATTTGAAGAAAAAGTCCTTGCACAAAATACAGACTACCTGAGCAGTGGCACCGGCATCGGTAATCTGTTCAACGGTTGCACAAACAGGAAACGTCTATTTGATTAAATTTTCGCAAAAACATTTTTTTTTTTATATTAATCGCCATAAATTACATTTCGAACCAATTTTGAAGATAGCATATTGGAAAATACTCTGAATCATACAATATTCGCAGGATGTATGATTCAAGTACATGTGACGAATATTCTTTTGTTTTCCATATTGCGCACTTAAAATTACGCTTTGTTAATTAATAATAATAATTCATTAAAAAATACCAGTGTCAGATATGTTTTATTTATTGAAATGATTCAGATTTAATATTTTGCTAGAATTACAATAAGAATATTGCAGTCGGATGGCAAAACAAACTAATTAATAATATATGTAAATATGTTCTATATATAAATCATGATTGTTAATTTAAAGTAAATATTATGACTCAAGATAATATATAAATTTTTTTCAAAATTCCTCGGTTTTTTGCGCATACAGTTTAAATATTATGTTATATTATCTCGTCTTATCAATGTATTTGTCATTTTGTAATTGACTATAATACATTGAACTCAGTTTATATATTTGAGTCAATTTTTATAATTTGAATAAAATATCTTATACTTAAAAATTAATTTCGCAAAAAACATAAATAATTGATTATTTTGAGGCAAATACTTAAATTGAAATGGAAAACAGTGTTTAAAAATGAAACGCATTAAATTATATTTTCATCCTGTAATTTATGTCCATAAATTGATAAATTGATATGATCTATGGTCTATCAACAATATGTAATGACCTTTGCTATTTTTACTGATTTTGGATATTCCCATATGCAATTTGTATGAGTTAAAAAAAAAAAACTTGCACTTATATGTGTACCGGGTAATGGTAGTGAGACCAGAACAAATAACAGTGAATTTTTGTTTTATAGTGAGTGAAATAATGTAGTTTGCGTTATTTTAAAAAAAAAAATTATTTTGTCAGAAGTTAAAAAAAAAACTTGCATTTTTATGTGTACCGGGTAATGGTAATTAGACCAGAACAAATAACAGTGAATTTTTGTTTTATGGTGTAGTTTTTGTTATTTTTTTAAAAAAAAAATTATTTTGTCAAAGGAACTTCCTGTGTATAATGAGATACATCATAATTAATATTATCAGTAAAGTTGATACTGAGAAACGGTTGTAAGAGGAAAAATAACAACACAATGAATCAAATTGATGCAATCATTCAATCAAAAAAAAATCACTACAAAGAGTTTATTTATATTGGAGCTGTGAACCGACTTGTACATCGCTGCAATATTATAAATTGAAACAAAGAAACAACAAATTTCTCGACAAAACGAGAATATTAAATGAGATACGTTGATAAAAATTCAAATATGTATTATATTTGCATTCCTTTGTATCAATATGTTACGAAAAAAATTGATAACATGTTACCATATTTGATAAAAATTTATCACTCAAAATACATTTATTAATAAATTAGAGTAGATATAATAGTATAATAAATAATAAAATACAATGTTGAGCTAGTTGAAAATGTAACATACGTTAGTGAAATAAGTCGGTAAAAAATGAAGAAAACTTACCATGCTTTAACACGGATGAGAACTTCGCCTTCGTTGAGCGTCGGTTCTGGTTTTTTCATCACTTTGACAGTTTTGAGACCACCAAACCCGGTTAAAATGATAGCACGCATATCTTTTGGGGGCTCGGGTTCCGGTACGGTTTCAGTTGCATCTCCAGTACCATTTTCCTGTACTTTTTCCTCAGTACTCTCAGTGGCTTTTTGTTCTTCAGCCGGCACAGCTGCTGCAATCGTCTCGTTTTGTTCAGACATTGTTAAACAGTATTTCTATAACACGACTCTACAGTGCAGATGCAACGAACACTATGAAATGCTTAATGCCGGCCGGCGAAAATAATCAAGTAACAGGTGCCCAGGGCGCGTCACTTTTTCGCGCATGCGTTTACCGTATCAAAAAACTACCCCTCCTTAGTGACTCACAAATTCAAACAATAATACATTATTGAACCTACTAAGCTTTCTCTATCTGCAATGAACAAAGACATATATATTCTATTTACTAATATAATCTATATATTTTTATAGTTTCTGGTAAATTCGTTGAATCATTGACTACATATTTCATATTGAATTAAAATGTCGTCTAGACATCTTTAAGTCATTATTCAATTGAAGATGCTTTAATTATAAATATGGATGGTTTAAAATAAATGAACGAATTCAGAATAAAACAAATATATATTGATGAATTACATATTTAATCATATTGTGTCAATCACTTCCAATATAATTATTAACTTGTATATTTATTTAATATTACAGAAAAAATAAGTATAGCTCTTAAAATCATTTTTTTTTTTTACAATATTATTCATGTACATATCTGAAAAATGAGACAAATATATATTTAAGAATCAATAAATTTAGACATAATATCAATATCTTTATAAAATACTTAGTTAAATTTTCAAAAAAAAGGAATATTACTAATAATAAGTATTATGTACTTGATTTGGAAACTAATTTTAAATAATAACATAAATCTAGTGCTAACATAGCGATATTATTCCTTGGTTTGTCCTTGTCGCTCCTCGATAAGTTTTTGCAGTTTTGCTGGCGCTACTTTCTTTATCGGCGTCACATCTTCTTCGCCATCATCCCCCGTTAGTAATCGTTTACCAACTCGGGAATTTATATACGTGTTTATATTCTTCAGATCCTATTCATAAAATATACTAAGAAAATTCGACAAAATTTTGGGTTCGCTGTAAACTTACCTTGGATGGACTACGACTGAAAAAATAACTGTATTGCTTAACAGTAGTTGGGGAACCGAAAATTTGATCGTATGGACGAACATAAACGTTTTCGATCACTCGGCGTTTCGGTGACGATGGAATTAAATGTTTACTCGTCGGCAGTGGTGAAAGATGGACGTTTTCAGACTATGAAACAAAAAATTAAAAATAGACACAATTTGATTAGACACCGTTTTAAAAATGCGTCTGAAAACCAAATACGAGTGAGTGGCGGCACAATTGAAGGTGCATATATGAATTTAAGTACCTGTTGCGAATTGGAGAACCTCATAGCGAAATTTTGCGTACGTTGAATATACACAGTGTTATAAAACCGGATAAGATCACCACGATCCTCCAAATCATGACTGGTTGAGGTCCCTGTGAGATCATCCGGATTCACCCGTTTTACCGGAATTTCATCAGTAGTTGAAGCTAACATATTTATATATTATAAGTAGATTTCATCCCATTTTGAGAATATATTCACCTTTAGTGCTTTCTTCAGTAGCAATTTCAGTTTCAGTTTCCGACGGGTTTTTATGCATTAACACACTTCTATAAATATGACTATCAGCTTGTGGTTGTAACCGATAACATCTCATTATTTCTGTAAAAGATTTTTCGTTTCGTGATACCTACAAAAAAAAATTCGTTTCAATTAAATCGAACATGGCCGTCAATGTTAGACGTGTACATACTTTACAAACCACGTAAACGGCACACATCAAAATTTGATCTAAATGCCGATCTTTCATCAGATCGGTGTTGTCAATGATACAGTGTTCGAAACAAGTGAAAATCTTTCGTTTCAATTCTGTATCAGTTACATTTAATTGATTGCACAATTCTGCCATTCGTACTCCAGCCAAATTATAAAACTAAAAATATATTATTTAGATACTATTCCGTGAATTATGAATGTTTAGTAATATTAGTAAACAAAATCGCGTGATTAATAGTAGTGACGTACTTTTCTGAAGAATAGCGCTAACGAACCATTCCTTTTAGGTTTTAGAATTTCCGCTTTGGGTTGGACTATCCGAGTCGCTGAAACGTTTGGAGATACGTCCCCAATGTCGGATAGAGGTATTAATTTTTGATTACCCTTTTCATCGACAATAACTAAATAAAACTCCACAAATTATAAATGTACTCGTTTTTGAATGTGAGCTGAAATCTTACCAATTGCTACAGTTTTTGAAGGCGTAGAATTTTGAAGGAGTGATTGGCCAGGCTTGACTTTCGTGGATTGCGGATCGACGAAGAGCTTTTTTTTAACAATGTTATTTGGTACTGGAGACTGGAATCGCTCGGCGGCTGTAGTAATCGGAGATTGTGGCACATCTAATAATAAATAGAGATAAAAGAAGAACTAACACATGCAGGGAAATGTTTTCATTTATTATTAATACATTATGTGACTTCAGTCATTTTCTTGGTAATAAAGAAAAATACGAGTGAGTGGCGGCACCCTCGATTATGAATGATTTATGAATAACGCATATACTTGTTTTTGATTAATATTAATATTAAATTAAATATGTACTTGATGTCTGTATCTTCTTTATACTAGGATTAGATAGAACTTGAGCTCCATCTTCTAGTTGGCCGGGTACTGCAGTATCCTCACAACTTGGCACTGGACGGGCAGATTGCTCGATGTATTCCCAAATAGGACTATCGCTCTCCCAAGCAATGGACTCTAAAATTTGTTCCTCTATCTATAAAAAAAAAGCTTAAACTTCATAGTCTTAACAGTATTATTGGACTACTTACAGAATTTAAATGTTTTACAACATCACGTGATAATTGATCTTTGGTACGAACAATCAACTCAATAACTCGATAAAAATAGTACGCTTTTACGTTTAACGCTTGCAACACCCAAGGGAACTTGCGTTGGCAATTATACGAATGAATCACAATTTCTATACTACACGCAAACAAACACCGATGGAATATATCTTGCTCCAACAAAAACTGTCGAAACACACATATTAGTTAGAATACAATGAATAAACACTTTTATTAAAACATACTGTATCATCCAGATTCGGATTACGGACTCGTTCTTCTTGCACGACATTTTCTAACAATTTGTAATACAAAGTTTCTGATAGAGTCAATCGCTTTTTCGCGAATTCAATATTACTGCTTGATTGCTCAGGCGACTGTTGGGTGTAATGGGTTTTAAAACGTTCACCCATTTCCGTAACGCGGTTTTTTATTGCATCTGAGGGATCACGTGTAAAAGAACTAAAACACATATATATTATATTTTATCGATAGAAGCATATAATTTAATGAGGTATACTTGAATATGTCTTTAAGGTCTGAACTAGGTTCAGGCAGGCGACCTGATAAAAGTGTTTGTAGTCGTATAACACTTTGTGTAGCTGTTGCTAACGGCGCATTTCTTAAACCATCTTTACCGCGTAAATATCTGCGACCTGTTAATGGAGTTGCGGGGAATAATTGTTGTATTTGCTATATGAAATTAAAATTGTATCAATATCGACATAAAAACGACTTATAGTCTTATAGGAAATATTTACGTCGTCGTACTGTGTTGCTAAATTACGTTTGGATAACGGTTTATCATCTGTACTAGCTCCACGATTCGGGGATCCAATGGTGTTACTAACATCACCATCTATAATACAATGTAATTTTATAACAAATGCTCCATTAGATATCAAAACATATAATTATATATACGGTGTAAAAAATAAAACATCAATCGTTTGTAAATCAAAAAAGAAACCTAAAGAATGTGTAATAAGACCAATCTTATGGCAACCTGTATAGCTTAAAAAATAAGGGTTGTCTAAGCAGGAATGCTTTCAGCTCACTGTAATATATTTAGAATTTATATAATTTGTGAATGGCTTAGATTACTTAAGCTCTTTGAGAGCGAAAATGTATCTTGATGGACGGGTACAATACCTGTGTTTAAATCACGTAAGGCAGATCGCACACCGGAAACACCTGCTTGTTTATTGATTAATTGCTCCCTTCGATATTCAGCTGTAAACGGTTAATGTAAAAAAAAAAAAATTAAAATAATTGAAAGATACTAGCTATACAAGTATATATAAGGTCTGGTCCACAATATTATTTTCTTATTATATTGTTAACTTGTAAAATAATAATAAAATATATTGAAAAAGAAAATTAACGATAGACCATTCACAATTACATACAAATATGCACATATAACACAAACACATAAAGCTTCAATAGATTCTATACACTCGACTTTATACATTAAGCGCTGGCGATTCATAGTAAATTAAGGATTAAAATTTTATTTGAGAAATTTAATATAAATTTATTTGAAAATTTAGTATTAAGTTGCAATACATATATATATATAAGATCAAATCCAAAATAAGTATTTTATTGCACAAGTAATTTAAAGTAACTCACCCAAAAATATTTTTTCATCAAATTCACCAACATTCAAAACATGAGCTTCGTAAACCTTATTGACTTCTTTAACATTGTGATCAAAATTGGCCGGGTCAAAGAGTCCAGTGAATGTGGAAACTTCGCCATGTAAAATATCGTTGCTGAATAATTTCGTAACTGCTTCTTTCCACGAATACTCTTTTAAACATTTCGCTTCGACGACAATTCCGTTGAAGTTGTGGCACAAAATATCGATAATACACGATGGAGTCACTGGTTTAATATAATCTTTGGACGACCAATTTTTCGGTAATCCTACAAATGTAAAACAAATAATTGTTTTTTTTTTTTTAAATTTAAAATTCAATCGAATTTACCTGAGAATTTCGAGTTTAAAAGATCTCGTCGGTCGGCTAAAAGCGCGTTACTGTACGCCATATCACAACACGCTAGTAACAAGTGAAATGATGTTACTAAATCGTTACTGCACGCAGTAAATTCACCCTTAATACACACGAAAAGAGTCCAACAGAACTCGAATACTCTCGATGGTGTACATGGTAAGTTTCTATATGAGTTGAAGAACGTTAATTACAATTGGGATTTTGAATATATATTAAGGAATATACCGTGGTTTACGTGATCTGTGTTGCTTTTGTTGGTCATCCACTGGCGTAGAAAATATTTCATTAAAAATAACATGAAATTTCTTAAATACCAAAAACGAAACGGCAAAGTTCCGCTCGAGTCGATCGATCCTTTTGCGAAAATCCCCCGGCATATTCGCCATATCAGCCCATTTTTTACTTTTATTAAAAAATTGCGTTAAACTATAACATAAAATTACATAAAACTCGATAATCATAATCTTATAAAACATGCGAATGATTCATTTCCGGATGTCTTTGTGTGCAAATTGCATCAATTTTGGATCATAAATGACTTATTTCCAATTATTAAACCAAACATCCTACCTAAAGTTACATAGTCTCAACAACCTAGTGAGACTAACACAATTCCCTTTAACAACCGACCCAGTTTGCCCCACGGTGGGTGTTGTTGATTTTCGACATGCTACATAAATAGCACATCCCAACCAATGCAAAGGATCACCCTAACACCAACAAATACCAAATAGTTATAAATTCAAAATTTTTATAATAACTAAAATCATGACTAAGATTGTTACCTCTAAAGTATAATGTTGTCTAATAGATTCATAACTATCCCATGCTTGGGCCGTAGTCACTGAATCCATATTCAAATTATTACATAGTTCTTGATGCCGCTTCAAAATGTGATCATCAGAATTCTCTGACAGACCCATTGTTACTAATAACGCTTAAAAAAATCAGCAACAATAACAATCAATCAAAACACACTGGTCAAAACCCAATCGAAACTCTGAATGGCGCAGCTTACTAACATAGAAGTACGCGGCAAATAACAAACGCTACCAACTCCTTACACTGAATTTCACATTTAAAACCCGAAAATATCCACATTTTCGCATAAACCCACCCATCCAGCAACTTAAAATCATAAAACAAACCCTCATTTTATTAAAATAATTCTTTATTGTACAATTTATCTAGAAATATCAACTAAACTAAACTGAATTTATTATGCATTGGCAATATTGCTAGTAATCAGTAATGGCGTAGTAATACTTAACTTTAAAAACGATGGTTATAATATAATAAAAATACTAGTAAAGAATGTATTTATTCATATTTATATATATTATTATAAGCTTAAATAAAATAAGGATAAATTAGTTGCTTATTTTGGCTTAATAATCAAAATTAGCTTCAAATAGTTGAACTATTTTTCTATATATTTTCCTGTTTTTATTATTATTATAGAGAAATAATAGAAAATAAATATATTTTACATCTCATAAATAATAGAAACTAATATAACTATAGCTTAATATAAAATTAAAGTAAATAATAAAACTTTCCCGCTAAATCCACATAGCAATGGCGTCCTGCGACTAGCTTCGCATCAGTGTTGTGAATTTCAAATAAATAAATATTAAATTGCGTTCAAACGCGTATATATGTTGTCTTTATTCCTTTAAACTAATTTTTATACATTAAAATTCAATTATACTACTACGAGATGATCTAGATTTACTAGATCTATCTGAAAGTAATCCAGATCTAGTACTTGCAGCTGATAATAACCGATGGGTTTTATCAGCTAATTGTTGAGTTTTTTTATAGTCTGGAATAGGTAAGTTAGTTGATAATTTCACTTCTTCCATTTCGAACAAATCTAAAGCTATATATGGAGCGCATAACGCTACAGGTTTCCGCATCTAAAAATATAGCATTTTTAATATTTATTAGTTGAATTATCAAGTATAGATACTTTTAGTTTCGTTATTTCTAGTTGTGCTATTTTGTAGTTTAAGTTATTTTTCGGGATGTTTTTCATCCAATTTCTCGTCATCATTGTTTGTAAAAACTCATCTAATTCAATCGTTTTATTAATTGTTGTTTCTGATCTATATAAACATTAAATTTTATTATATGAGTATTCATGATTGACTTTAAAATACTTTGCTTCTATTTTGTGTTCTCCGATGTTCCAAGTGTCTGGAATGATGACAGTATTTTGTAAAGGCGGTGGTGGCAACGCTGATAAATGCTCATTTTTTGAGCAATTTTCATATTCAATGTCTATTTTTGCTATGAAATTACAACAAGTAATCAAAATCATAAATGTTTTTCTATTTTTTATAACTTTGATCCTGTAAATATTGATAATAAATATGTTTGAAAAAATTAAAATTTGCACGACAACATACTGTTTAGTAGCTGAATTTTCTTTTTTTTTCCAACTAAAAATATCAGTTTCTTCAATGTTTTCTTTTGCACTATTTTTATTGTCGGTGAATCGTGTAGGTCCAGAGTAAATGGAAGTTGTTCCCCATTCAATTAATTTCCCAAGTACTTCGAAAGATGGAAAATTTAGTAAAATCGTTTGACGACACTCATAATCTTTTAAATCCCACATTTTAAAAATCTTCAAATTTTAATTAATTTAGGCTCTAAATCACTCTCTTTCCCTCACACACACACACACACACACATACACTTACCCCATTTTTGGAACAGGATATTAAAACGTTTTCATATTCTAAGATTTTCACACCAATTAAAGCCACTTTATGCCCAGTTAAAACTTCAACTGGTTTTGTAATAACATACATACTCCAAACTTGCACTAATCCACTATCAGTGCCACTGACCATAATATGTAATTTAGTATTAATCGAATAGCAACTCACTCCCTTAAAATTAAAACACATTTAAATGCATATACAAACACTACAACTGTAACTTCATACTTGGGATATTTTAAAAACATAATTCTTAATCTTGTCTTTCAAATTGAAGAACACAACTGAATTCTTCACATCTCTACTGCATGTTACTAAAGTGAAATTTTCATGAAAATACTCAATTGAAATCACTAAACTGTTGTGCAAATTTTTATATGTTTGGATTGTAACATATTTTGTTTCTTCACGAAGCTCCTATAAGTTTTGGACATAATTATTTGTGAATGTGTGACTATTAAAAACTACCCTCCAATAAAATGTATTTAGTTTATCGTTGTATTTTTTCCGTAATAAACCATCATATTGTTGTATAAATGTGAGTATAGTCACAGACCCATCATCATTTCCCAGAAATAATTTCGATTGAGTATCACAATGATAAGTCAAGCACTATAAACCATATTAATAATATTTGAATTCAAAAAAAGCTTATTTAAGTTTACGTGAGCAACATTTGGCATTCCTTCAATTAACCACAATGGCGTATGTTTTTGTCCTGAAGCATCATAAATTATCATACTTCTAGTCGACGTACAAACAACAAACATGCGTACATTTGTTAAAAAAATTGCGTCTGTAACCCAGACGCTTTTCCTGATTCGAAACTTCTCATTGAAATAATCGTCACTTCTTGTAAAAGTCACCACATATTTTGCTAATAATTCGAAATTCCCAGTATACAATCCTACTTTACCATACTTTGATATAATTGCGTAGCAAAATGACGATTCAGTTTCCAGCAATACTATTTTCATTATAGCTTCCTTCTATATAGCATAAAATAGTAGTAATAGTTTCATTTTCTAACTATGTTTTCTATGTATAAGATACGCAACTATTTTATGTATATGAATTGTTACCTTTACGTGAGGCAAAGGAAATATATCAGCTTCAGTGAGTTGTATACCAAATTGCTGCATTGGTAGTATATGCTTAGTAGTGAATTCCAAAAATTGATTCCAAGTGATTTTTTCGTTATCCCGATATGGTATTTCATGGTAAAGTGATATTGCTTGCATTGAATATTTAGAACTTCCTGAAAACATTGCCGCGCCCACTTCAAGTACCCTGTACTTTAAAACACTATAAATCGACAAATTTACCCATCACTGTATCAACTGCAATAACAAATTGCTCTTTGGAAAGTTTTGACTCAAAATGAATTTTATTTTTAAATATTTTACTCAAGTTATCCAGTTGTGTAATTGTAAAATTACGCAAAAGTTGTTCCCACGGTAACACAAAATCATCTTCATCTTCAGAACTTAAGTAGTCCATATTTAAAAAAATATATATAAATATATAAATATATAAAATACATTTACGAATACCTTAAATTTAATTCTTCTGCTAGACTTTCGATACTATTAGCCATTTATTGTGTGTGTTTGTAAAATTATTGATCAAACACTATCTGACTAGTGTATCAGAACTATAAGTATACACTAATATACACAAATTTTTACTTTCTTATACGCAAGTATATTAAAACATTTTATTTTTTTATTGAAATTTTATTTCGGAATATCTACAAAATTTTACATTTTTTATGGAAATATAACATATTCAATATCGTTTAGAAAGAAACACTATAATTAGTATAAAATAAATAAAAAATAATAATCGATCGACTGCAACGCCCATAAGTGTCCACATTTCTTGAATATCAATATCTTGCGCATTTACACTATCTTCAAGAAGATTGTCATAAGCTTCAGAAAACTGCAATAAAATATATAATAAATATCTATATAAAATATCCACTTAAAAATAATTTACCTTCGTCCCACGGACATATAAAATAAATCTAACGTACTTCAAGCTCAAAAATCGATAAACAAAATACGGCAATGGTTTCCTATGTTTGGTATGGTAAACATTGTGTTGTATGATTGAAAAAAACAACGCATTCAAACAACCAACAATTCCATAACAATATAAACGAACTAAATAAAAATATCTTTATTATATACATAATTGCACACTTCATTCATAGTTCACCTATGTTTGGTGTAGATGTGGGGTGTGCTGGAATATTTAGTGCTATTTTTGTTAAAACGTAAGTTAATAATATTAACTGGATACAATGTAGAGGTATTCGATGTGAGCACATTGGTGATAACCAGAATGAAACGAGAAGTGATATAGATATACCTTAAAATCATTAAAAGTATTAGGATTTTATAGTTGTAGATTTGTAGTAAAAATTACCAAATAAAGGTGCAAAATAAACTTTTGTGTACATGCTTGACGCTCGTTGTAAAGTGAATTTGATTACAAATGTATTTGCAAAATGGTCCCCGTCGACATTCCAAGGTGTGGGTATTAAATAAAATCCGGAAGTGATGTTTATTAATTTCCATTCGGAATATTGAACAGACTATAAAAATTATAGAAACACTGCGATGTTTTATTATTACTAATAAATATATTGCTCACATCAGTGACGTTTTGATATGCGTTGAGGAGTAGATGTTCTTCCTCCGACCAAAATCCTAATTGTATTTCACACTCATGTTCGTCATTTGGCCAGTGTCCTAATCCAGAAGCATCGCACCATGCTTCCATGTGTACTTGACCACTCAATGTGACCCAGCCTTCTGAAGATACTACAGCGATATTAGATTTTAAAAAATCATTGCCTGGCCCGGAAGCTGAACTGTAAAGGCCATATAAATAAATAGTTATATGAATACATATAGGCTACTCAAGAACGCTGGAAGCGCGGTGACTGAGTATCACTATCATAGAAAAAGACAAGTTTACAGACATGTATTATATAGTAGTAGTTGCAACAACCTACTACCTCACAAGAAACTATTCCGAATATCTGGAACAATACTTATTCCCATGAAATAGAGTGGTAGAAAACCCTTAACAATCTTACAGCATTCGACTCTATTATAGCACACCATAAATAGTACCTCTTAAAAATTTATTTTTTACAGTAGTTACTTTCTTATACGAAGTAATAAGAAATCGTGGAAATATATCTTTTGACCTTCCCTGTATCGAGTCTGATTATTTTTGTCTTGATATTTGTGTGTGTGTGTGTAGTTTGGTTTTCAGAAGCTAACATGCATGAAAGATGGCACAATGTTATTTTTACTTGTAAATTAGTAGATCAGGTTGCCATATTTCTCGGTAGTGAAAATATAATTCTTGTTTATTTTCGAATTCTGTAGGATCCCAATTAATGTTGCTATCTAACCATTGCAGTAGTACAGCGCCATTCAAAACGATTTTTGAATTGATTTCATCCTAAATCGTACTAATAAATACAAAATATACGATTAAATATATTTATGAATATTTACCAAATGTACACGATTGAATGTTAATCCCATATGTATAGCTATATATTCGCCTGAATTTACATATGGGCCAACATAAGGATTATAATGTTCTAATACAGATTTGTGCAATTTTTCAGTATTTGTTAAGATTCTTTGAATTCCCTTTGAAAAAAATAATATTTAAAGTAAACTTAAAACTTAAAAAAAAATTGTTATTAATAAATATAAATTAATTATGAATAAATGGATAAAAAAAAAATTTGTCAAACCATTGAATCAGACATTGATCCATCTTCTCTTAGACAATCATAATACCATTTGGCTTCAACACCTGGCCATGTACAAAAACTAAAAACTTTTAATGGTAATGGATCAGGATCTCTCCATGCCAAAAATGCCAATTCCGCACCTTCTTTACCAACTTCAATTAACCCATCTATAGTTTCAAATCAAATACAAAAGTTTCCCATATCCAAATAATAATAAATTGCATATATGTATATATATATATATATATACCATTTGAAATATGTATCCAAAATGATCTGATATCAAGTGGCGATAATAAATCAGGCGTTTTCGCCGACTGCTTAACATTCGCTTTTTGCAGTTTACGAATATCGGAAAACGTATTCCTTCCGGCACCCAACACTATTTCATAAATGGGGTCAGACTTTTGGATATTCGCTGACGGTGCTAACAAAATATGTGCATCGCGGGGCGCGATTAAAGAAAAATGAAAATCCAACACCAACGAGCTATTTTTTCGAAAATTATGATTTATCTCAAAAAACTGTACATAATTCGCTTCAGATCTCGAATAATGTATTTTACATTTAGATAAATCTAAAAACCAAAAACACTTAATTCCAAACTTAAAATTGTAATTTTGACTTACCAGTTATGTTTGTTGAATATAAGCTACTTGCAACTTCTATACACGCAAATAGTATCGTAATTATTATTTTTCTAACTAAACTCATTGTTTTACTTTAATGATGTGCTTCTAGTGATGTTAACACTATAACTATATGGAATGATTGTTAAGAAATAACAGGACTTCCTGTAAAACAATGATAGACATTTCGATAACGAAATTATCTGTGGCTGCATTTGTTTCGTTAAAGGAAAGTTTCTATTTAATATTTCAAACCTATTTAAATTCCTGCTACCGTATTCATAGTCAAGAGTTTAATTTTAAGACTAAATTTAATATGTAGTACATGAATTAAAAGAGGATGGAAATTTTAGTATAGGTTTATTTTCTTTGTAGAGAAAACATTGATGTTAATTATAATTTAAAATATAGGTAGTATGTTTAAATAATTTAAAAATGTAGATATGGAGTTTTAATAATAACATTATTTAACAAGCTTAAGATTTGTTTACATGTCAGTTCAGTAGCGATAATCTAGTTACCAGAATACAATAATAGCACCTTTTTAAATTGTTAGTTTTGTACAAAATAATAATATTTAAGTATTAACATGATCAAATACAAGAAATCGTATTTTATATACATATATAATTTATTACTTAATTGATATGGCACTTTAAAATGTCAAATGACACATTTATAAAACAACTATACACGATATTTTAAAATTCGCTTTGAAACGCAAACATAAAATTGAGAGTTCTTACGAATAAATAAAAGTCTGTGATTTATTATAATTTCGTAGTAGCTTGAAGCTTAACATATCTGGAGTGTTGGTGTTCATCAGGTTCATCAGGCGGTAAAAAACATTGATGCGTTTGGATTTTTGGTTTTAAGAGTATCCGTCGAACGCCCCAAATAACAACGACTACCATGACACACAAGACCAGAAAAACGGCAACTAAAGCAACATCCAAACCAGACAAACCCCGCGGCTCTTTTCGCATAGCCATAACGCACCGCGGCCTCTGAGTGTTTTGAATTGACGGACCCGCTATAATATTAGCACACACTCTATAAGGCCCATCATGCATACCAGCAAACACATATTTAGGCTCAGAACAATTTATCCTGCGTTGCAACAACACTGTACCTTGTTGAAGTATAGCTACGTTTATAACACATTCGTTTGATGGGTATACAGCAACTTGTAATGATAAACTACCGTATGTAGTCACGTTCGCTTGGACTGATATGATTCTCGGCACATCTTTTGCTTCTTTATTTGGTTTCACTTTTACGTTTGGTATTAATGGAATCACTTCACTGCACCCTAGTACCAGCGATAATTCATCGTCGTATTGACCTGATTCGAGCAGTACAACACAATAACGATAACGGTGTCCCAGTTGTAAATCAGTTGCACCCGGTACAGTAACATTTAACAATAACGGATTGTTCAAATCCGACGAATTGCATTTCAATGGATTCGATTCCAATAAAACTTCAATCGCTTCTTCTTCTTCGTACACAAATATTGCATCGCATGTGTATGGAATTGCTTTCGACTCAACTTTCCATTGTAATAAAACACTTATGCCGTCATATTTAAAATATTTTAAAGTCACTTGAGCTTTCGCTACTGGCTCAACTACAGGTGACATTAACGCTTCTTGTTCATCTTCGCCACAAAGTAATTCCGCGATTGATACCTCTATTAATAGACCATTTTCTAAAGATGGTGGAGTTGTGCAGACTGCAGTCGAGCGATCTTCTTTAGATATCGTACTTGAATTTGATAACCAAACAGCAAAATCACTTAAACTACAATCGCAATTGAGTGGATTATCTTAACACATTAACATAAAAAATTAAATTAGTAACATAAATTTTTTTATTATTTATATTATATACCTGATAGAGTTAATCTATGAAGAATAGTATCTACTTTTAGAGCATCACTTGCTATGATGGATATATCATTATCATCCACTCTTAAATCTCTCAAATTTTTTAAAGGAAGAACTAAATCAGCTGTTAGAGCTCGTAAGAAATTGTGCCTTAAATCTAACTCGGTTAAATTTGTCAAATGTGCTAATGAAGCTCCAGAAACTGCAACGATTCTATTGTGCGCTAAATCCAAATGTACTAGAGTTGAAAGCTGACTAAAAGCGTGGTCTTCTAGAACATCGATTTGATTGTGGTGTAAAATCAGTGATGTCAAATTCTGGAGATCTTCTAACGCCCCTCGACGAATACTACTTAGCATATTGTGAGCCAATTGTAAATCGCGTAATTGATTCATTTTTGGTAAAGTATTCGGACCCACTGGTCCAACGAGTGCATTACTAGTCAAATCTAATTCTTCAATTGTGTGAAAAGAGTTTAGTTTAGATACGGTTGGCATATTGATTTTATTGCCTCTTAGTCGTAGTATTTTGATTTGTGGTAATGATTGGAATGCATCAGGTGTAATGGATGAGAGAATGTTGTCGCTCAAGTCGAGAAATGTTAAATTAAATAAACCCTAAAAATCATCATTTAGATTGTTAATTGGCTAAAGTTTCATGATTCTGGGTGTACTTGTACTAGTAATGAGTTACCTTGAAGGATTCAGCGTCAACGCCCTTGAGGCGGTTGTGCGACAAATCCAGTCTGTCTAGTGTAGGCAGTACAGACAAAGCAATTGTTGGTACTAAAGCTAGTTGGTTGTTTGGTAATCCAAGCGCCTGTAACGGGCCTGCTAATCCAGAAAAAGCTCGTTTATGTATATTCCGTATTTCCCCTAGAACAAAATTTATTCCATTTGAATATTCATACTAGAACTACCCGTTTAATATTTATAGAATTTGAGAATATGTTTTTGGAATAATAGTAGCTTTCGATGTTATATTAAGTTTACCTGAAGATACAACAAGTCCATGTAAAGCAACTCCCTCCAATAGTGGTCCAGATAAGGAACTAACGTTTTGCACCGTGCAGTCTAAGAGAGAAACAGCAGCAGGAGTATCCAGAGAACGTAACGTTCGTCCAATAATTTGGATGGCATCGCGATCACCCGTACATCTCAATGTATGCGGCATATCGCAGGAACACTCGACAGTTGGTTGCTGCTCGATCTGCGGACAACGCCATTCTTCTCCTGCAGGAGAACTTATCACTGGTGTGCTCGTGCACTGACGCAAAGTAGTATATAGTAGGAAACCAAACAACATCCACCACATTCTACAAAACAGACATACACAGAATGTTACTTAAATAAACACGGGCACAATAATGGAAATAGGTAGAAAACCCAGAGATATAGAAACATGCAATATATACTAAAAAACATACAATATATACTAGAAAACATGCAATATATACTAGAAAACATGCAATATATACTAGGAAACATACAATATATACTAGAAAACAAACAACAGAAAGAAATTCGTACATACTTTCTTAGGGCAATAAGTGTTTGCTTATTTTTAAATAAAATTGTGAAATATAGAAAAGTTTTTTTGTTTTTGGAAAATTGTAAAATAAATAAAGTTGGACATTAATTAATTCCGTTTGGTAACATTGAGAAAATACGTTCAATCGACGTTCGAGGAATCTTTTGTATCTTGTGAGCAAGTTTTTAAGCGCACAACTGCCGATGCCATCGATAACATAGCCGACTGAATGTTAACAGACGCAGCATGGACATTATAAATTGCAATCATGTGTTACGTTGTCGATCCGGCTTCTGCGATCGCAAAAAAATTATGCATTCTGCGAAACTCGATGCCGTATACAGTGTTCTATACATGTACGGGGCACGATATTTCGAAATAAATACGCTTTTTTTTTTATTTGCCAACTACAGTAGCATAAATATATAAATCATATTTTGTATGTCGTCAACATACATTATATATGGTCAGAATACTCATTATTGTTCCATATGCGATTTTATTTCCTTCTTTGTTACAAATCAATAGATTTTAATCACAAATTACTGTCAAAATCGTTCAAACTATACTTTAATTGTCTTTGGAAATAATTTTAAACAGTATCCCTATAGGAATAATATTAACATGGTTTAATCAGTTGTGTAGAGTTAACAATGAATTAATTCATATCTCTATGCAAATATGTTTGAACAAAATATTTCAGACACATGTTAATATTTTTAGAACCCATAATACAATATGCTATTGTTCATTGTTCATACAAATATGGTCCTGTATAGTTTTAAAAATGATATATTCAATACTTCTTTCATATGCTCTCCTAATATATACATACGGAAAATACTTCACGCATCAAAAAGTATTCAAAATCATAATCAAACACTACCGTATTTATAGTCAAACATTTAATTTTAAACCAAGTCTAAACTCAATAAAAAAGAATGGAAATGTACTAAAGGTACAATACAAGAATATTTTTATTCAAATTCGGAATTTTTCTCTCCGTGGTACTACATTTATTTTACATTTGAACTACAGTACTTTTATATTTATTACTCAAACGAATTCCTGCCTATGTTAATTGGTAAAATATCTGCCATTTACGCTCAACATTTTTATGGTAAAAACTTTACAATGGCTGTCAAGACAAGACTATAACAATTGATAAATATTCATCGCGTATATTTTTTTTTTTATTGTAAATTTTTTTGTTCACCTTTCGAGCGACTGGTATACAATTATTCAATAAGACAGGTTTCGTTCCTGTGGCATTTCACTTTCAATGAATTTCGCATAAAAAATACGCCCTTGTCAATTTTTGATTTTATTTATTTTCAATTTCAATAATAAAACATATTTAAAATTGACTACACCACTGCTTATGAATTCAAGTTCAACAGTCCACAACATAATTAGAAACAAAAAACATCGGGAAAACCTTGATTTAAAAACAGCTAATAATATTATATAAACACGATCGTCGCTACAATTGGGACTTTAGAATTATGGAATAATACAATTATCACTATCACAAGTTATAAAACGTACAAATATGATTATAGACTTATGATTATCAATCTTGATTGTAGTATTTATTTACAGTTGTAAAACTTTATGATATGTATTTATTTTTAAAAAATTAAGTACAAAACTTCAAAAGTACTCTCAATTCCATGAATAAAGTTATGAAATTTTCACTAGCGGAGCTTAATAGAAAGTTGAAATAATTGGGATATATTTTTAAATTTAAGAGAAAATACGGGAATATTTTGAAATAATTTTATTGTCGTTCTAAATTTTCTACATAGTATATTGTGTTTTATTACAATGTGAAATCCCAACGTAAAATCCCTATTCTGCCATCCGGTTATACAATACACTGGATGTGAAATGTTTTCTGCTTCCATAACGACGAAAAGGAGAGCTTACCGCTTTCTCAACGTCTAAAGCAGAACTTACCATTTCTATTACTTCAAACGCGTTGCCATTTTGAATGCGGATTACAAACAAATGGCAGACAGTTGAAATAATTACTTTAACAATGTAAGGAATATATTTTCAAATAAGCCCTCAATTAGCATTTTACGTTTATCCTAAAAGTGCCACTTGGTAAATTAAAATCAATATAAGAGAAAAATATGTGCGGCGCCTATGTATATAGTAATGATAATTTGCACAATATTAAAAAAACGTAGAATCCTTGAATATAGTAGTGTAGTTGGTATTAAACCATAGATAAGGAAACATAAACATAATATGCACCGTGTTATTCAATCTGTAAATTAAATATTGAAACGAGCGTAGTTGATGGTTCAGTAGAGAACGTGAACAAGTGACGGTGAATAGTGATTAATATAGGAATAAATTGTTGTGTGTAGTGCGACTAATGTGAAAAATGAAAATTTATATATGCTTGTTAGTGTTTACTTGTATCAGTGTGTCATGCGGATATGTGTATACTAGGTGTAGTTTAACGGAGGAGTTAAATAAACGCCACTTTTCTCGGTCATTTCTGAGCAATTGTAAGTTAAAAATAAATTTGGATTTGGATTTTTATTATTTGGTACAGTACATAGTTCACTTTCGCATTTAAATTATTCTGTTTGTGACAAAATTAATTTGTATGTTTTATTTATATTTGTTGTGTTTTTATAAAAATAAATTATTAGTGGATTATTTTATTGATTTAAGGGATTTGTCTGATTGAAAGCGAAAGTGCTAAGGATACGAGTTTGGTTAAAAAAAAAGCTGATGGAAGTACTAGTTATGGAATATTTCAGGTAAATTTCACTACATCTTATCTAATAATAGCAAATAAAGTATAGGAATGTGTACTTGGCGTAAATATAATTAGTGTGTATTATTAAATCATTAATATAAATTTGTTGACCACAGACAATATTTATAGCAATTATTTTTAAAATAGCCGCAATGAATTGAACTTTCCTATTTCACACATAAACAGACGCATAAACAAAACACGCACACACACACACACACACACACACAGAGAAACTTTATTCCAAAAATAGTCAGAAGTCATATAAGAAAGTAAAACAATCACTTTATATGTCGGTATCTAGTAACATTTACATCTAGATTGAGATAGGCTAGTTTGTGAATAAAAGTTCCCATCCACAAAAATATACGAACACAAAAATCGTTATCTATGTAACTGTATATAGGACTAACAAATTTATTCTTACGTTTCTCGTACGAATATTGAACACTGAATACGGAAAACGCTAGAGTACCTATATGTATAAGTATCGGAACGAATGGGTACCTATAATTTTGGCACATCTATGAATAACTTGCAAGAAAATAAATATGAAAGTTGCACAAGCGCGAAAGATGACTATATTTCGTATATTGAAAGTATTATTTTTTTGAAAATAAAAATTCGAGTATCACAAGAAAATAAAAGAGAATTGCCTTTAAAAGAACAATGATATAAAAAACGTAAGCTAGGGAATATGGCCATAACATAATCGTTAAGTTTTGTGCGTTTTCTTTTTTGTACACAGATAAACAGCAAAGAATGGTGTGGCCAGAAAAACAAAGGTGGAAAGTGTAACATACGATGTGCAGGTAAGGTGGATTTCATTCAAATTTAATCACAAAGCCTGTATAAATTCCAAACGTGTACCCCTACACTGCAAATACTCTCTTTTTTTATAACCACTCTTTCGCCTACTGTATATTTGTATGTATGTATGTACATACATATATACACCCATCTACGACTGCTATTCTTGGTACGAAATTTATTATTCAATTATAAAAATTGTACACTTGTGCCACAGTATTTTATGATACTCCTGCAAAAGTTTCCTTTTCCCATAAAATAAAATTATATTAACTTAGAACAAGTTCCGTTTCTTTTATGAACCGACTTTACATTTTTAAATATTAAATCACTACTAAACATAAAATCTCTAACAAAATACTTCGCATCTTTCGTACTTCACGTTTTATTTCGTATTTAAATTCTAAAATTGCACACCGTACATGCGAGACTTATAAGATTTTTAAAACGTTTTATTCCTGAAAACTTAAGACAAGTTTTCTATCGTTTGAGAATCAAATTATGTGTGTTTGTTTTCTAGATTTAATAAATGAAGATATTTCGGATGATGCAATATGCGCGAAAAAAATCCAAGCTGAAAAAGGCTTCCAAAACTGGGAAGGATGGACGAGAAGTTGCTACAAAAGAACTGTATACGATGTTTTGAAATGTTTAAAATAAAATAATTTTGTATTTATGTGCACATATACCACTACGCAATACTGTATTTACTTGAGAAATATGCAATAAACAAATACGAACATTTATCGCCTCCTACGACAAAAAAAAAAAATCCAATCTCTTCCAAGGCAATTACTTCACAACGCAAATTAATTCTCATTATTTTAAGTTCTAACACAATCTGTAATTCATTTTCAAATAAACGCCAGTTTTAGATGCCTTAGCTCATAAATCATAATATATGGAAAAGAATTCCAAATGCCATTACGAACAAGACCACAATGCCACAGTAAAGAGCAAGTATAAGTAGTTCTTGCGGTTGCGAAAACGACTCGTCAAATTGGGCGAAAATTAATATGGATTTTTATATATAAAAAAAAAGTTGAGTGTATATAAAATCTATTAAAAGATTTTGAAATAATTTAGAGAGTGATAAATATTTAAGTTGGAGAGTTTCGGCTTGTGAAATTAAAATTTCGTACGAATATTCATAAGGCCGGAAAACTTGAACAAATTTGGAAACTTAGCGCTGTAAGCTTTTCGAAATGCAGATTCGGCTGCTGAAATTGAAGTTCCAGTGAAACCCTGCTTTTGCCGTCTCTTCGAGACGCCCACGAGACCACCTACTGTGCCACTCGCTCGAAATCTAGTCACGTTGATGCATTAAAACTAACAGCTATCGAGGGACCATGTCACAATATATAAAAGTAAACTTTACTCGGATAAGGTTTATGTAACGTTATAATCTACTCAGAACTATATCTACCGGGGATTATTTGCCTAAAGTCTCAAAACGCGTCTAAAAAATCATTTTCCATGCATAATTTCACTAATTTCTTACAAAATGTATAAATAAATATTAGAAGTCAAATTTTAATTATTTTATTAAAAATTGCTTAATATACATGTATGACGATTTTAAATAATATTTATTAACATGGAAACTTCAATAGATTTTATCTTCAATGTAACATGTTTCGAAATATAAATTTATAGGTGGTTGTTTTTACCATACGCTAAAATCCTGCTATAATCCTGCTATATTGTACGAAAATCGCAATGAATTTACTTGAGAAGGAAATTTAGTATCGTTTTGTTTAAGATAATTTATTTTGTGGACAGATGAATGAAAAGCAAAGCATACGTTAATGTGTGTGAGGCTTTTAGGTAATACTCAGCATGAATAACTTAGCTAGGAGTGTCTCATCCCACACAAAATTACCCACGCGCATATTGCGTTCGTTCGAACAAATATAAACCTTAGCGTAACTCACAAACACAAACGAACCAACACAAAATCGAGTTCATTTCGTCTTAATGCACATAGCGTATAAAGACGAAACATGAATGGTTTTCAGATTTGGCCCACTACTTCGCCAGAGTCTACCCAACTCGCAAGTTTCATAATGAAACTTTTCAAATAACAATCTTTGTGTGTGTGTGTGTGTGTGTGTGTGTTAAGTGTGTAATTTTGTAATAATTCTGATTTGTTTATTTTGGTACACCAACTGATACTTAAATTAGGAATAGTAGCCAAAATAGGCCAAATAATTATATTAATAAAGTAGTCGCATTTTAATAATACGCCAATATGTTATAAAAATAGTTTTTTATTCATAAAATATTACGTAAACTTTATAAATATACACTTAAATATGCGAAATAAACAATAAATCATATTTTAATAGCAATTTATTTTATAAATTACGCGTTTTGGTACTAAAGTACTACATTAATTTAATGAGTGAATGCTTTTTTTTTTATCTGGCGCAACCAGACGGTGCACTATTTGATTTTAAATATATATGCATAAAATGTGTACATTCATTGTTTAATGCATATTTAATATTATGTATTTAAAAAACTTACTTTTTTAAAAATTCCGTGCTGATTTATATATCCAGTGTAACATTCTATTTTATATGCGATGCACAATAATAAATCACAATATCACAAAAGGTTCATCGTTACAACAGATATCGTTCAACAAATTTCTGCATGTATTGGTAGATACATTTTTGTTTGCTAGTCTCAAAAATCTATATATATTAATGATGATTTTAAGTCATTTTCGGATAATTTACGCTTAAGTACAAATCAATATCGTGAAATAAAAATTCGTGATATAGATACAAATAAACAAGAAGCAATTTGATGTAACAGCTGAGCGAAACACGACAACCACAGGTAAGATGGGCCTGTAGCACTCGTATCTCTTCCGAGGCTCGAAGCCGGTGTAAGCAAGCATTCTGCACGAGCACCATTTACGGAAAGTGGTCTCACCACAATGCGCATGCGTGTTAAAATGGATAGGGTCACGAGCATCTACGAAAGAATCTTACATGCATTCATATATATATTGAATAAAACTCTAGAAGAAACAAAAAGAGAACCCAAACGCTGTAACGTATAGCACGATAAAAAGAAATATACCCCAAAACTATTTAATAGTAATTAAAATTTATAGATGTGTTATAAATTTGGTAGAGAATTTAAAACGATAACTGATTAACTTACCATTAATGAAGGCGTAGGTGGTACACCGTATCAAATCGTATTAAGATAATGATTTCTGGTGTTTTATCCACTGGTGATTAACATTTTTGTGAAAGTTAATTTAAATAAAATACTTTTGAAAACAATACATATATTTATTTTTATTATCATTAAATTGTCTTATTTATTTTCTCTACATCATTCAATTGAAAATAAAAATTATTTACATAAAACATCATTAATATAAGAATTTACTTTAAAATATCTCATTCTTTATCACATTTAAAAGTGTAATGTACTCACATACTAATAAAAATATGAAATAAATGATAAACTAGTGAAAAAATAATAGAGCAAATTAAGTATCCAAAAAAAAAAATAATGATCTAAAAAATTTTAATTGTTTATGCTATATGATTAAAATTAGTGAAGTGACTATTTGTAAGTACATTACACCCTTAATATCATAATGCAACACATATATCAGGTCCAAATTACGTTCTTCTTATTTAGAGTGCTAGGATGAAAAAATAAAACAGTGAAATGGTTATGAGTATTATTGCTTAAAGTAATGGTTGTGCGAGAATATTGCGACGCTGTCAACTTGTGGTTGGTTTAAAGTGTAGATTTACTTGATCTTCAAGTTCGATTTCTTCCTCTGGGTCTGGCCCATACATGTCTGCTAATTTATCGAACCTGGGACCCCAAGCTCCCAAATAATCATACTCTTGCTGTTCATCATCCGTACCTAAATTCTAAAACTTAGAAATATGTCGTTAAGTGAAAATGTAATAAAGTACCTGAAGCAAGAGAACTTAGTGAGCCTGCTGTACTTGCACCGCCTTCATAAGCATAATTTCTAAGATCATCAAAAGGAGGAGCATTCAAATCACTATCGGCTCGTTTCTTGTATTCATTGATACAAATTACAATTTTAGTTTCTTGATCCACAACTAACATATAAAGTATTATTTAAGGTGTACTCCAAAAGAGCTTTGCATATTATTTCGTACTTGATTCTTTTGTAGATGCTAACTCTGGTAGATGACCACCTAATGGTATTTGAAGCGGGGTGATATCAAACGCTGTCATATCATCTTCACCACCTCCTTCATCAGCGTAGTTAATTATATTTTCTCGAACATCATCATCCGGTCGCGGGCCCTTAGTGTGAGATACTCGTTTCCGGTTATAAATAAATACGAGAACCATAACTGATTAAATAGAAACTATTACAAAATGTGCTACAAATTATTATTTTATTTGTTTATTATAATTTTTACTAAATCTAGTTTGTAATTTCTAAATTGCAATTATTCATTCAGCAATCACTGAAAGTTTTGTGCTTACTGAAAATGATGAGTAAAGAGAAGAGAATAACAGCAAACGCTCCTATACTGAGTTTTAGTGTTTGGCCTTCTTGCATAAGCTCACAATTCTCGCCCCAGAAGCCAACGGGGCATAAACAGCGATAGCGAAGACGTGGTTCTTGATTTATGCATGTGCCACCATTGACACATGGTAGCTCCTCGCATTCATTTTTATCAATACAAGCCGTACCATCAGAAGATAACATACGTCCTTCTCCACAACTATTAAATAAATACATTTTTTATGTTAAGAAATATCTCCTGGATTGGAATTCGCAGTTAAATTAAATTATATGTAAAAGTGGGTTTCTGATTGATAAATTTTATTAAGTTCAAATTTCTTTTAGATATTTACTTGCAATCGTACTCATTCCACAAGTCAACGCATTCGAATGGGTCGGAACAAATTACATTTTCGCAAGGTTTATTCGATACACAGTCTCGTTCTAAATTTCTAGCCATTGTCGCCTGGCCCCATTGGGTTCCGTTTATGGCGGGTGGTAGTGGTAAATTTCGGCCATCCAAACGAATATCATCCAAACAACCTTAGAAAATCAACAACTTAAATTCATTCATTTTCATTTATCCAATAATGAAACTACTATTTATAGTTATATAAAATAATGAAATTTCTAAATCAAGAAAAAAGTTTATATTCTTGCGTTCGCGATTATGCTTACTTTTCTCATAATCAGCATAAACTTCAAATGTGCGAAGTCCAGTATATTCAGCTTTACCACCAGCAAACACCCCTTCTTGTTTATCCACCAAAAGCCATTGATGCCCAATGAAGTTAAACGTTTCATTGTACCGTCGTCCTTCTCCGCCATCTAATTCCAAAATAGCTGCTGAGCCATATCGACTAGCACGCGCTTCATGCCACTGTCCATCATTCACCATCACCTCACTCAACCAAATATTCCGCTCTTCCATTCTCAGCGAATTCAAATTAAAACGAAAATGTAAACGACTATTCTGAATCTCTAGTATCGCATACTCTCGACTATGCTGATCACTGACCCTAAACAACTCTCCATTCTCTTGTCGTGTTCGAAATCGTAGTTGTACTTGAGTCGAGAAGCGATCAAGCTCAAAACTCAGCGCATATTTCACATATGACTGAGGTTTGAAATGGGATGGAATTGTTGGACTTGTGCAATCTGACCCTGTCCACCCTGGTCGGCAATGACACCGTGGTTCATTAAAGCTCCCTATGCAAGTACCATGCTCCCAACATCGCACAGTTGTATCTGCTCGCTCACAGAGTTTTTCAGCTTGAGGGCAACTAGCTTCACTATTTTGGGATAATCCTGGATGGGACAGATCGTATAGCTTAGAATTGTAGAATATATTGCGGATACAACCATCGAAGCCTTTTGCTATAGGCATGTATTGCCAATTGTATTGGGTTGGGTTAAATGTTTCTATAAACATACCTCCTATTTGGAGTGGGGTGTTGAGGTTTAAATATTCATTGAATGGATGTATGTTTCCTTGAGCTTGACAACTAGTATCATCCCACTCAGGTGGACTACCATCATCTAACTCTGATATATCTGCACTTTTGCAAAAATCTACAACCATTCGTACCTGTTCCGTATCCCATAATATATCTAATCGGTGCCACTCTCCATCATTTAAACTTTTCTTTGTTTGGACTCGCAGTTCTAAGGTCCCTGATCCAAAATCGATGAGTAAACGAGGGTACCCATTTTCTAATTCGACTGCTATGTAATCAGTCACTATAGTTTCATCTAGTTCAGGTGGAACTATAGGTCCGTTGTACAACAATAAACCATCAGATTTCCGGGTAATAAAATCTAAACTTAAATGAGATTTCTCACAGATATCTAAGGGAGGATACCACGCCCAACCATTTCCACGAAAACTACGTGAAGTTTGTTGGCAACGTGGTCCATTATATCCCTCAGGACATAAACATCTTAACGTATGCGTATCTTTAATACATCGACCACCATTATAACAAGGACTCGTACGGCAAGATTCTTCTGTGCTGAAGTCTCGATGTTTACATGAGCAATCTGCATTACCATCTACTCGGATACTAACTAAAGCGGTTTTGTTTGCATTAACAGTGTATGGTGTAGCGTTTATGGTTAAAGTATTCGTACAAGAGCCTTCACATATGTCGTTTTCATATAAACATTCATCAATCCCAACCATTGTAATATTAATCCCGACTTTATTTTCAATCTCTTTTTGATGCATCATAACAATCCCATTTAGCATTACTGGTTTATAATAAGTTGTCCCTCGCACTGAAAAACGTATATCGGTTATAGGTGGGTGTGTTTGCCGTAACTGGACGCTAAATACGATTATATTATTACGGTCTATAGTTAATAATTGAGCGAGTGAATCTCGAAATTTATCCAATTTACTTTGATGTATACTTAAAGTCCTATAATTCCAGACCCTAATAAAATCTTCATCGGTGATGCCAGAAATGCGAATAGATCCCGAGTTAATAATAGCGTCGTGCGTAATTTCTCGAACTGTAACTGTGACTTTAGCGAAGCAAGTTTGTGAGTGTTTGCTATCGTAAACTTTAAATTTCAAATTATATTTTCCTGCAGTTGTTCCCTGAAGGATTGTAATCATACCGGAGTCTTCATTTAACATAAATTGTGAGTTATGTGTGCCATCCCAATAAAATGTTTTATCTGGTAAATCCCAGTCGTCTAGATCGTAAACATACACTCTACCGATTTCGGTAGTTGGCATTTGGTAGTTGTATACCAGGATGTCTTTTGTGCCTTGTTGCATTTTATTGTCGTTTATGTCACCGATGATTACTGTTAATGTGCTGGTGCCTGTCATTGCTGGATTACCATGATCTTTAATGACAATTGGTATTAAATACTCTTTTTGTTGCTCTCGATCAAATGATTGTAGAGAGGAGATGATTGCTACTCCATCACCGTTAGCTCCATCTAGAAATAATTATTATTAATTATATAAAAATTAATTGTAGTAGAAATTTTCTTACTTCGATCTTGTTCCACTTTGAAAGACGCCCGGATGATATCATCTGCGCTCGGATCAAGCCGGAACTGAAATGGTGGTCCATTATTTTTGAATTTATCATCAACATCCGTTGCTAAAATCTCAATTATTTTTCTGGGAGGTACATGCTCCGGTAAAATTGGTTTATAATCCTTGTGGAATTTTGGTGCATTGTCGTTTATATCTTGAACGAAAACTGTTAATGTTGCGGTAGCTGTTTTGGGTGGAAGTCTATCATCAATGGCCAGGATTTTTATGTAATGTATTGGTGTATTTTCTCGATCTAAGGACCTTTGAACACTAACAGTACCTTCTTGATTGATTGCAAACTGTCGTTTTTTATTTGAGGAGCGTTGTAGAGTGTATGCTACTTTGCTTTTACCACCTTGATCTAGATCAGTGGCTTTGAATTTCTCTAAAGGTTTACCAACGTCAACGTTTTCAGGTATAGATATTTCGATATTGCGACGTTCGAAACTTGGTTCATTGTCGTTGATATCTCGTAGTTTCACTACGACCCACGAGTACGCGACGTGATATTTGTCGCTATTGTTATCATCACCTTTATCGTTCACTTGTATTCGGAATCGAAACCCATTACTTTGCAATTGGTCCTCATAGTCAAGAGGTTGTACTATTATTAATGACCCAGTTCCATCTTTATTTCGCACCATTGCAAACTTATCTGCTCCGAAACCACTATTTTCAATCACCTTATACTGAAATTCATTCAGTTCGTCTTCATCATGAACAGTCACTGTTAAGATAGGTATTTCTGGGATATTCATACCATCCGTTTCATCAACTTCTGCAAACCACTCGTCCTTAGTAAACTGTGGCGGCATATCGTTTATGTCTTTAACTCTAATCGAAGCAGTTCCAGTGCCTTTCAAGCCACCTCCATCCATAGCTACTACTTGAATTGAATAATCCGGTGTTCGTTCCCGATCTAAGCAGCACACTGCTGTTTTAATCACTCCTGTATCGGATTCGATTTCGAATATTGGCGTTCCGGTTTCTTCTTCGATGACATTTTTTTCGATTGAGTAGACTAAATGCGCGTTGGTGCTTTCGGATGGGTCGTCGTAGTCGACAGCTGCTATTGTCATGACAGCTATGCCTGCGGTGCCGTTTTCAGTGACGTTGCCGTAGTAGACACCTTGTGGAAATATGGGACCATTATCGTTAATGTCTTTCAAGTTGACTTGGACGTCTGCGTAACCCACTAGTCCTTCGCCATTTTCGTCCTGCGCGAATACTGTGAATCGCCATAAAGGCCGGCCGTTTGGCAAATCCCTATCCAAAGGCTGCATAATTTAAAATAAATGACGGACTTAATTTTGAGTGTAATAAATTACGGTTATTTTTATTATATTATCGTATAGGTAGTTTGAAATATATATTTAAAAAAATATATTTCACCTTTAAAACAAATATCTCTCCTGTTATTCTATTGATATCAAACTTGCTATTGGCTGGATTATCTGGATCGATACCTTGTCCAGTCAAAGAGTAAAACATATTTTGAGGTCTATCCTTGTCTAGATCAGTTGCTGTCACCTATATGGAATTAAAAATGTTTGTTATTTTTAAATCATTAAAACAACACGTACAGAGCGATAACATTGAATTGTTTTTCAAATGTTGAACAGTGATTCGTTTACAATTGTATATGCACTCAAATATATTAGCCAACGCATATTTTAATAATAATTATTCTATAATTAATTTTTTGTTCCTTGAAATCTATTAAAGAGACTTTTTAAGTGTGTTCTTAAAATGAATAATAATTTAATTTCGCGTCAAAGTTTACACGAGTAAAGTCTCACTAATGTAGTGATTAATATAACATTTCTAACTCTGGTTAAACAATTCGTTGACACAATGAAATGATTTAAATAATAGAAATTCACTATTTAAATTCAGACTTCTGCGAAATACTTCACCTAAGAAGGAAGCTTTTAAGTTCTTACTTCAGTTTCAATCTAAATGATGGCTGAAAATCATAGATAGGAAATGATAGAGTAGCGTTATATAAGTAAACCTTTTAACCATTTCCGGATATCTATTTATTCAATTTTTCAGCAGGAAAATATAAAGCTTCTATTTCTATTTTTATTATAATACATCAAATAAAGAATATGTGTTTAAAATAAAAGCAACTACATGGGCAAATATTTGTAATATTTTATAGTCCACATTATATGATTATAAAAGTATGAAACATGCAACAATTTAAAATCAAGATAAATTTTTTAAAAGCTTATAATTAATTAAAACTACTTTATTTATTTTATGTTTTTTTTCATATATCACGTTAGAGTACATAATTGATACTGCACATGCCTGTAATTTATAAATAATTTACTAAGAGCTTAACAGTAAAAACCATTCGTTAAAATGCGAGCTTACAACGTAAACGTTCTAGAATTTAAAGAAGTACTAAAATATATGATTATTGTAGTAGTTTGTGCCCGAAAATTAAGTTTAAGACTACCATAAGTATGTTGCCATTTTTGTGTAATAAACAATCATAATTTCGCTTACGGCAACTGAAACTGCTTCGTATATATAAGATAAATAAATTTCTATCAAAATTTATGATGCTGTGCGAATATAAATTGTGACAAACAAACCATAAATTTATTTCTATTTGAACAGAAAGCTCAACATATTTCTAAAGATACTCTGTTTTATATCACGGAACGTGTGACGTTATCGTGGCCGAACGGCCGCTTACTGTGAAACACTGTTGAATGCTTTTGATTTGACCTATTTCACAGTAATTATTCCACTTCCACATTATGGTATATAGATAATTTTAGCTGCCCCAACAAAGGCATAACAGAGAAAGGGTTTTCAAACTGTATGATGGCTATGATTAATAGGCTTTATTTCATTTAAATTAATTTTTATGAATAAAACATTCAAATACCATTTATGCAAAATGGAACATTTTGCTCGAGCTTAACATATTTTATTGGTTTATTTTGTTGTATTTGTTGGCACCCAGCAAGTACATTTCTTTTCAAAAAATTACTTTCTTCTTTCTTATAAAAAAGTAAGGATGTGTTCAAAATACTAGTGAGTGGTGGCACTCAACTTACCTTTAATACTCGTTTTGGAAGATTTCGATCATCTTCCTCTGTAATTTGCGTACGATATGTAGGACGTTCAAATACAGGAGGATTGTCATTTACATCTCTTACATTTATTACAACAGTGGTGTGGTTTTCTTTCAAATTATTTGTGGCTGTAAGCCGTAGTTCATACTGTGGAAATTTTTTTTTAATGAGCGTTTATTTCTAAAGAACTGAACACAATAATTAACACATATTCATTATTTTTTACACTCACTCTCTTCCGAGTTTCGTAATCTAAAGCTCCGGCAACGTAGATGGCACCGGTCATATTTTGCACAGCAAATGCCCCATCTATGTTACCGCTCGTGATTTCGTATCGAATACGAGAAGCTGTAACACAAATAAAACATATAAATATGTAAACAGCCTACAGACAATCTGATGTTTACCAGAAATAATAGAATAGTGACCGATGAAATCAGACAATACTAGACTATATTTGTGAAAGAAGAAAATGTATATTTCTAAAGATAATAATTTCTGAAGTGTTTACCATATATACTCTACGCGGAATAGCTTGAATCGCAATAGGCGCAGAAGAAGCAATTTGTGGCAGTAAGCTAGAAATGTTACAGCGCCTAGCGCGTATCAAGGTTGCGGTTCAAGCTATTCCGAGTAGCCTGTACACATCCTTCAAAACTATATTGGGTAGAATAGCTAACAACAGCACAGCACAGGGCTTCATTTCGGATTCTATAGTGTGGCGTACTTTAATAATATCCGGAATTTTCGTACAAAAGAACGACAGCACGTTAGGGAATTCTTGATTAAGCGACCAACGTATCAGATTGGTCACCCGATGAGTTTGTATAGCGATAATGGCTTCTAAATTAAAAATACTGTAATTATGTTAAAATGCTATTTTTATGAACAACAAATATTAAGTGAACTATAATTAATTGGTTAAAACCAATATTCACATATTTATATTAACTTTAAATTAATGTAATGCCTTTAATAAAACATGTACAGCGTGCTTGGTATTAAAGATACAATAAAATAGTATGAGACAATCTTATGCAGGACCTAAGAGGACATCCAACTATAAAAGAAAATATTTTTTTAAGCCAGTGGTTCTCAAGCAACAACACAAAGTTATGTTTTTTCAAATAAGATGCTATATATTTTTTAGGCTCATTCGATAGAATATTTTTTCTGAATTCCATCATGTATTCGTTTTATACCCTTACATAATAAAATTATCGAGAATCAATATTTTTATTATTTAAGGGTATAAAACGAATACATGATGGAATTCAGAAAAAAATACTCTATCGAATGGACCTAAAAAATATATAGCATATTATTTGAAAAAAACATGACTTTGTGTTGTTGCTTGAGAACCACTGGTTTAAAAAAATATTTTCTTTTATAGTTGGATGTCCTCTTAGGTCCTGCATAAGATTGTCTCATACTATTTTATTGTATCTTTAATAGCATGGAAGTTATTCGAGGTAGCTCGTTTCGCTGTTACACCCTGTATTTCAGTTAGTTTTGATATTTTCGTCATTTAGAATTTCAAAATACAAATATTTGTTAGAAATTTGAAAGTTTATTGTACATATCGGTTTATCCCTTAGATAAACAACCACCGAACAAATCTGAATATTTTAAAAATGCAGGATACATTCCCGTTTTTGTTTTTTGTTGGATATAAAAGGTTTATTTAGTTAGGTGATATTTGTGTTTTATATCTCGGGTGGAATATACACAAAAAAGTTTGTGTGTGTGTTTTTTTCATTTCCTTCTGTGACTATATTTTCGTGAAAAGATGTGAACCATTACCACAAGCGTGACATACATACAGTTGGGAAACATTTTGGCGAATGTACCGATACTTATATACGCAAAAAGTATTTTATATTTTAAGACACAATTGAATCATGTATTACACTAAAAGTCAGGGTAGTTCAATAAAATAGTAGTATTTATTTATTTAGAAATTATAAAATCTATGTTTAATTATTGTTTATAGTCATGGAGCATCATTGTGATTAATTACTTAGAGGTACTCTCAAATGAAATTTAGATTTTAATTACATAGGTTTCGATTTAGAGACATGTATCCATGTGTGACGCTAAATTGGTTGCGTTTATTTCAATCGCGAAATAACGGTGTAGCTAATTTCGATAGTGCGTACGCGTTTATCGAACCATAAATAATTCGCCCGTCACGCCATCCACATTAGGATTTCTTTGTTAGCCAACCAAACGTTATCAGTTTGTTTTTTTTTTGCGGATCCTTTTCAACTACTAAAAAAACTATTTGTTCAACATTTTCAGTCTCTAATTGTTAACTATATTACAATACTTTATCCAATTGGATACTCATTAAACTATATGAGTTTTCTTAAATTTTAATTGTTAATGATTATAATTATGTCACTTAAGTTCAGTTTGGTAGTTTCAAGGATCTGCAATTGCGGGTACTTGGTAATAATGATTTTATATGGTTCTCCTAATGGCTGCCGCCTTACATTTGTCAAATTAATTTCCTAATATGTCTGGAGGGACATAAATACTGAGTGTGTTTTTAGATTAGTTCCATGAATAATTTAAGGTTCAATTACTAGGTGATTAATCAAATCACATATTATACAGTTATAGATTATTTTGAACAGACGCACCTATGGATACGCAATCAGCGGAAAAAAATCTAATCATTAAAATTATATTCTAGTTAAGTAAGTAAGTTCGAAACGAATCTTCGTTAGTATAATTAATAACAATATGCGAAATTAAAACAAATAATTAATATTCACTTAAAACTTGTTATCCACATTGGATTCGTCGCCAAGTTATTTGTTGAATTGCCGTTTCAGAAGCACTAATTATGTGAAAATTTGCAGGAAAAGCGTCGTAAACTCAAACAGAGCAAAAGGCGAATATTCAGTGAAAACATTACTGAAAGTTTCGAAACATTGAAAGTTTTATAATACTTACAACGAGCTGATGGTGAAAACCCACCAAGAAAATAAACTAAGTTACATTTTATAAGTGCGCGCATTTCTATATAGATTGTTTCAAAACATAAAATACTAAAATGTAACAAATAGTTTCTGTAAAACAAAACGTGTATTTATGTATCTAAAAAAAAAAATTGGTCGAGTAGTCTCGACTGATTTTTATTGGTTATTGTATTTTATGGCGAGTGAAACGAAATGAAACAGGAGATTAACGTTAGAAGCGCAATAAGTCATAATTTTCAATATATCGACACAGGGGAGCTCATTTCGAAACTCACTCCTAACAAGCCGCCCAATATGAACATACGATACCAACGCTTGCAACGCGTCCGGAAAAACCTTGTTATTTTTAAAGCACACATAAAATTTATGGCCACAATTTATGCAAACTGCATACTCTTGTTTGTTTCAAATATCGACAACGCATGGCACTGCATGCAGAGTGCTGTTTACAAGAGCTAGACGCTTTTAGATCAGTCATTGTGTCACCGAAGCTCAAACATTTATTAGTTAATAATACAAATTAGTTTACGGATTTATTTGATAATAACCGAGACTCTTTATAAAATAACATATATATTTGCGTTAAAGCTTCCTGGCAGCTAGTTACGTGTCAAATGCGCTCTGCACATAAGCGATAACAACAAAATAACGAGCCACTTTAAAAGTTTTATATTTATTTTAAAAGGAAATGGTACTGCGAAACTTTTGCTATGTATCGTGCTTTCTTGTACAACCGTAATAATAATAATATAAAGATCACCCACTCCGGGCGAGAGTGTGATAAACACGAAGCCATAATACGACTTCTTGCAGTTGCGGTGAAAAACATCATATCATATCAACTCAACGTAGTGTGGTCAGTCGTAAGGATATAAAATGTCTTTAACAGTAATAGACTGTTTCACACATGACTGTCGGTCCTGTCATATATTTCTTTCAGTTTTGTGTTTACGTTGAATCCCTAGCGCATTTAATCAATAATTACTGAATTATTTTTCTATTTTGAATGCCTTGAAACTAGTACTGGTTCTTGAAGAGTTAGGTAGCGTCTTAAGGACTTGGTATATATTGGAAAACTTTGTAGCTAAAGAACTATGGACAATAACATTTATTTTCTATAGTTATAGAAAATCATAAAATATGTTTGTAAACAACCATTGTGTCTCATTGTTTGGTAGCACTTTTTAATTGTATTGCAAACTTTGGTGCAAGTTATGTATTGTATGAAACAAAAACGTATATTTCTAAATATACTGAAAGAACTTTTACAGCGAATAAAATTATTTTCGTCTCTAGGAAATAGACTGAGATGAATTATTAATAAATAAATCGTTTGATATTGCATGATAAATAAATAATATATACGATAAATATCCGCTAAAAATGGCTAGAGTAAACAAGCACTTCCAGTTTAAATATTTTTTTCAAAAATGAGGAATTTTTTTGCCATATATACATATCCTTAAACATATACGCGAACACACACACACAGATATACACAAGAGTAACGGATGAGAAAGATTATTTTAATATGATGGAGGGTAAATAAATAGACAAACTTAAAGCTCATTCGCAAGTATAAATAGACTAATTATGCCATAAAATTTGTTTTATTAAGAAGCTCTTGCAGAAATTATTATTATTTCATTACTAATCTAATAATTATGACAGTGAATATTCGGGAAAAGGTATAATAAGACGCGTAGCGCTAGCAGCGGTTGTGATAGTGCTAAAATCAGCAATAAACTTAAGCGTTGCGCCGTACGTATTATTCAAAGCTATAATCTTCTTCTGCTTTCGTAAACTCCATGGGTGGAATTGAACCGGTGTTTGAGCAGGAGGTACGCCCATAAATTTCTCCAGAATTGGGTCGACTGTTTCGAATTGCGCTTTTTCGCCACACTGCACGCAAACATGACGGGAAAAACATAAATTTCGGTTTTCTATTGTGTGTTTGTTTAACTATTCTCTAGGGTTACGTTTTAAAATAATATTACTGGTCAACTATGTTCGTTCCAGGAGCACAAAAATTTGCAGCGCATACAGATTTCATTAGGAAGGTGCTTAGAGCTTTATTTCGCGACACAATTGACTCTTTGTTAGTTATAGAATAGGTATATGACTCAACTGAACGCGTTTTTGTCTTTCGGCAATTTTTCTCCATGAATAGCATAGGTACTGAAAAATATTACGGTTATACCTTTTTAGTGTAACAAAGAGATTTGCTAACGCTACAAATTTTTGTTTATTTTAATGACAATATTAGACTGGCAATCCAGTCCTAATCGTATCACGGGGCTAGTAAACATGTTAAGTGATTTAATAGACACCCTAGGAAATATATGTTAACTCAATAGCGGTAGTTTGGATAAATTATAATTAACTAACTAAATTATACGAAAATTCTAGTTATTATTGATAAAATTACTCACATATGAATATAATGCATTTAGAATTAAACCTAATACTGAAAAGCAACTTAATAAATGTAAGCAAAACATATCAATTTATGCGAAAATTGTGATAAGTAAATTTTATGAGAGCAATCCCATTTTATTTATATGCATAATTTATTAGAGTTTGAGAATAATTAATGAAGTCTAGAAAAGTTATGATAGCGTAAAATGTCTCAACATATTTTGTTTAACTAGAATTTATTGCGGAATGCAGCTTTATCTGTTTTGACAAGGAAATCCATTGTAGTCTAAGTTTGTTTTGGATTGTTAATTCGGTATCTGCAAAATTGTATCATTATTTATTTCAGGCAATTACTAATGCTTAATAAATTCTTTTCTGGTATAAATTATCCTGAAGAGAATCCTTTTTACTTTCTTATACGTAGTAATAAGTAAGTATTATAATCTCAAAAAAAACCCATTTATAAAATATTATAAAATAGTAAAATAATACAAATCTGATACGATCTAAATAAAATACGTATAAGAAAGTTCGGTGTAAGAAATTGGAGATTTTTTTGAGGATGATTTCGGATTATGTTATTTAAATTGTGAATGATATATTATGAGGAAACCATTATATTTAGATTAAAATCTGTTTACATCAGGGAAGATATAATATTTGGTTTACGACCGAGATGTGATCCTCTGGTCCACCAAACAAACACTAAGCAATTGATTTATTAATTTCCGGAATCAGTGAGCTTAATATTTGTTTGGATTCTGAATATGCTACAAATAAATTACGATTCGAATTAGACAATTAAGATAAAAAATATGGGAAACTTTAAATTATGACACACGGTAAATTCGTGTAGAGCAAGTGAACTATCAAATTAAAAATGTCCCTAAATTTGAAAGTTAGATAGTCTCGCATTGCAAAATTTATGGTAATTGACTTTAGTGATAGAGTGTAAAAGCCAAAAGACTGCATAGGTTTTACTTTGAATTGGTTTCCTGATACTATGATGGCGCTATAATTCTTAGGAAATGTAATAGCCATGCTGGCAGTTTATGATGAATGTACGACGCTCTTTTGAAACAGTTTTATTAGAATTCTTGAACGCCACATACCTATTTGCTCCACGAATAAACGGACATCGCTTTTCATTTCACCAAATTCCTCAAATTCACCAAACTTTCCTCCAAAACTTAAAATTTTATAAAATGATCGAAACAAAATATTCATCATAGTTTCAACCATATTTACAAATATAGGAGATTATTTTGGATGGTGTATTACTCATGTCTCTTGTGCTTTCGAATATCACTCGTGCTGCGCACTCGTAATATTCATACTAAAGCACAAGAGACATTCGTAATATTCATACTAAAGCACAAGAGACACTCGTAATATTCATACTAAAGCACAAGAGACACTCGTAATATTCATACTAAAGCACAAGAGACATTCGTAATATTCATACTAAAGCACAAGAGACATTCGTAATATTCATACTAAAGCACAAGAGACATTCGTAATATTCATACTAAATCACAAGAGACATTCGTAATATTCATACTAAAGCACAAGAGACATTCGTAATATTCATACTAAAGCACAAGAGATATTCGTAATATTCATACTAAAGCACAAGAGACATTCGTAATATTCATACTAAAGCACAAGAGACATTTGTAATATTCATACTAAAGCACAAGAGACATTCGTAATATTCATACTAAAGCACAAGAGACATTCGTAATATTCATACTAAAGCACAAGAGACATTCGTAATATTCATACTAAAGCACAAGAGACATTCGTAATATTCATACTAAAGCACAAGAGACATTCGTAATATTCATACTAAAGCACAAGAGACACTCGTAATATTCATACTAAAGCACAAGAGACATTCGTAATATTCATACTAAAGCACAAGAGACATTCGTAATATTCATACTAAAGCACAAGAGACATTCGTAATATTCATACTAAAGCACAAGAGACATTCGTAATATTCATACTAAAGCACAAGAGACATTCGTAATATTCATACTAAAGCACAAGAGACATTCGTAATACAGCATGAAAAATAATCGAGATAACTTTGACTACTTATGGTATTACATGTGAGAATTTGGTGTTTGCGGGAAAATAATCAATGATCGTTAGTGAAACGTTTAAAAATTTGCATATTTGTGCATATTAGATTTTTTTTAAAATTATCATATAATCATGAACGATCCGATGTTGACGGAATATTTATCAGGCAACTTCAGTGTTCTGCCATGACGACATTATTATAAGACAGCGCGGTTCAGCTGAGCTAGGAAAGATATTGGCATTTAAAATTTAAATTCACTTCCGGTATTCATGAGGAAACTCTAAATTTTGTAACAGGTGATGTATTGTAGTTTAACATGTATAAGCGAAAATTATAATAGTTTCTCGAAAATTGAGTCAGACATATTATATGTTTGGGAGAATATAAACATATTTAGGATGTGGTTTAAATTCGATAAATAAGAAAATCAGAATAAGTAGATAAAATTTATTGCAATGAGACATATTTATACATATTTATGTACGTATATATAAAGTTTTGATACTATTAAGCGCGGTCGTATCTTGTTAAATCGCAAACAAAGTTGAAATTCCTGCTGAAGAAATGGTGTAAAATTGCACTGAACCTCCATTAGAGTTAGAATATTTACTGTTGTGTATATGTGTATGGTTACAAGTTCTTCGCATAATTAATAGTACACTTGCATTACGTTCGCCGTGGCACCATCGTCGCTAACAGACAAAGACTCTGTGCACGAATTTCCGCACAATTAAGCCCGTGCAGGCGATAAACACAAATGCAGCCACTGGTAAAATTTTCTCGGCTTTTTGTTATCCTTTTTAACTTTAGTTTTATATAAGTCGCGAGAAATCGGAGTATTCGAGAAGAAGAAGAAGAAGAAGAAATAAAAGACGTTGCTGGTACGGATTGACAAGATATACTGGATTGATACGAGTACTATTTCCGATTGACAGAGCATTCGTCCTCTAGGGAATAGTTTAGACTAGTTTAAGGAATTCGTATTGAATCGAAAAATAAAAATACTAAATACAATCTCCCGTGGTACGGCAACAAGCGAGATGGAAGTAATGTAACTCTTTGTGTAGTTTTGTAATGAAGTGAAGTGAAACTATATATTGTCATCGTTAAAGAACCAAAATAAATAATAGGGAACCATACAGTTCATATGTTCATCTCTGTAAATATTTGATATAATATCTGTATTGTATTTACGATAGAGATAATTTTTATAAAAATATGGAATTAACACCGAAAATGGTACCAGGATTGATATTGTTAGTGATTTCCTGAATGTTGTTTTGTTGATGTGTGTGTACAAACGTGTGCAGTCAAGAAAGGTAAACATTGATACACACGTGCAGTCATGTACATCTACACACAACACAGGAACTGTAGGTGGTTACGACAGCGTTCATCTGATACTAATGATGTTTGAAGTTGTAAATTGATGGATGTCCGTTGGCAAAGTTAAACAGAAACCAGGAAATTACATGTATGCCAATAATCAGGAAGACAAGTTTATCGAGTGCAGTAGTACGTGCATAAAGTTATATTACATACATACATTTATATATATAACATACATGCATAGGCTGTCTGATTAATGGTGTCGGATTTGGGATCAATACGGAATTACGTTTGGGCACTTTGGTCAACACTCATTTTGTGTTTATATGTGTAATATGACTTATGCTATATATCCAGTTACTCTGGGTAATTCCAAGGACTGTAAATTACTACGATAATAATCATAGTTTGGAAATTTATAGAAAAATATTACTAACATAAGATTTTTTAAAAAAATTTTATTTTCTTTTACAAAGTAATAAGTTAGTGTTGTTATCATGAAAAAGTGCTATTTCAAGCTTTAATCCGTTCCTGAAACAATTCTGCCCATTTTTCAAATGACGTCTCTCTCTCTCTGTGTTTGTGTGTGTGTGTGTGTGTGTGTGTGTGTGTGTGTGTTTGAGCAGTAATTTTTAATACGGAATACATTATTGTATGAAAAATGATTTTGATGAGATATAAATGTAGATTCAAATTTGGTTTCTGTAATAGTGTCTTTGGATCTGACTTGTGCTTGGAGATATTTCAATTTGTTGTAAGCGTCCCCATTCCCAGTGTGCCTGACTGCTATTGATGTTAAAGGTACGTGAGGAAACAGAACTGTCCACCTACAGCGCTTCTGCCGACAAGGACGAAACTGATTGTTGTTGTCGCCTGTCGCGTTCCATGCGGATATGGTTTGCACTGTTTGGCGCCGCTGCGACGCTCTGAAGCACTGACCACTTCATTACATGATATCCGGTCTCAATCGAACATTTTTACAAGTGGCTATACAGCGCTGTCCTCCGCTCAAAGTGGAACCTATTAATTTTTATGTTCACAAAAGTCAACGAGTTAATTACGTTTGCATATCCAGACTAGGTGCTAACTCGTTTTTGTTGTGTTGGGAAAACATTTTTTAAAATTCAAATATGTTTCGCTCACAAAGAAAATTTGATGATATATTTTCTACACCGCTTCTCCGGTTAAGAAACACATGAATTTTAAATAACAGATTTTCATCTTACATAGTGCTGTTATTGGCTTATGGAAGCAAATTTTTATCGGTTGAATTCTTCGCAAAGCCCGCGATCAATAATCGACATGTCCGTAACGGGTGTAGATTTAAAATTGAACTTGCCTTCATTGTGATTTTTCGCCGTGACTTTGAGGATCGTATGTTGTATGTCTTCATTTTCATCCACTTCCGCCTCGTAGAGCAGCTTGTCGAAATAGGGTGGGTTGTCTTGTTTATCAGCGATTCCATGCCGGATAAATTTGGTAACTTGAAACAAGAAAATATTTCCATCATTAAATTGTGTTTGAAATTATACAGGATATTTATAACAACTTGTGTAAATATTTTTCTTTACTGTTTTTCAACATTCTGTGTTGTTTTGTTTTCCTGTAACGAAATTGAATTAAACAACAAAATACCCTTTTCATCATTTCAAAAGTAAATCTTTTTATTAGTTCTGTGGTTGATTCTAAAGCTCTGATGGATGATTTTAAAAATTCTCCTTTTAAAAGACTTCCATAATCTGCAGTGGAATATTTTGGTATTTTTATATAAATGGTTTAAAATTTAATTTTGGTATGAATACGAATTTATTTTGCTGATAAAACAAAACAGGTGGTACAACATAAGAGCTGGACTTGAAAGTTGTCGATGAAGCGATAGTATGTTAGAAATATTAGTTTCCAATATTTTTACGGATTACGAAAACTTAGTGTGATGCTATATGAGCAGCCTGGGAAAGAGCGTTCAAGCAACTCGACGAAGAAGTAATAACAAGAGCTGCCAACAACGGTCAAGTACGTTACGGCACGTTCCTTATCCATTTCTCATTTCGCGTTAGGCTGCGTTCTTTAATGTCTACGCTCAAAAGAATCTATTTCTTCTTTAAATCCAAGTTGTCCTCGGTTTATCCTTGTTCTTTATATATTTCTGATGACTTGACAGTAATAAAAGACGTTTAAATAAATTTCTACATTTACATTCCAGTTTTTCTTTCTTTTCCGAAATAATAAGTCACAAGTCAAAATTTGCTTTAGAATATTAGAATACGTGCGAGCCATTGCAGATTTTTGAAAATAAATTTTCACAAAATTGATTACGTCAAAAAAACACTAGGGAAATATTCTACTCAATCATTTTCAGTGGTGCTAAAATGTTAAACATACTAGAGAATCAAACTGTAAACGGGTGGTTTGAGGGTTCAACCTGCCCGTTTTGTTTGTATTCATTGACAAAATCGCCTGTGGTGTTTGTTCCATTGTGCTGTAAAAAATCTATGCATACATGATTTAGCATATATTAAATATTTTAACACCTGCTTTTGTTATATATATATCATAAAATAAATCATCTAGCGGATTATTCAACATACTGTGCAATTCTGCACTAATTCAAATATTCATAAGCGAAGCATTCCATATTTTATTACGATAATTTACTCATTAATTTTACATTAATGCAATAAATTATTTTGATTATTATTAATATAATAAATTGAAAATCACACGTTGATTATTTTATTTTAAATCATTCAATAGTTGTAATTGAATTTTAAGTTTCGATTTACAACTGATGGTAAATAAGCCTGCGAGTTTCAAAGTATTTAAAATATGTCGATATGTTTTAAATATGTTTGCGGCTTATTTTAACTCTTTTTCTGTATTACGCTGTTGATTCTAATGCAGACATTTAATGTATAAGCACAACGGGAGAGTTTTAAAATTTTAATAACATCATGGGTGGTGAGATACTTTCCGGTGGCACAGCAGGCGCGCGTGTATCTCGAATCGTTCCCAGCTCATTCCGCGGTTACTAGGCCATTTACTATAGCTTATTTTATATCAACGTGATCGTGCGAAATCTCGATTTCGCCCCCGGGATATTTAAAATTAACGGTGTTTTACGATATAAATCAGTTTGATAACATTGTACCCTTCCGAATATTGTCTAAATAGCACATTTATGGTTTGCATGTGACAACACCAAAGTTTCTTGATTCCATTAAAGATATGAAAGCGCTTTGATGTTCTATGAGCGCTTAATGGGAAATGTGTATACTGGATTTGTTTAAAAATTACTCTAAGAACAATCTTCCGGTATATTCGAAATATGAAAACTTATAAATTGATTCAACTGCAATTGCTATCAACGATTTTATATTTCCCGAGAGACCATAAATTTCTCATTTTTTTTTTGTAGTATGTAATATGCATGAAAATTTCTCGAAATAAATCAAATTGCAGCTACACTCGCATGTAATCGAAAATTACCATAATGCATTTACGAATCGATAACTCAAATAACATTCGAAATAAATAATTATCTATTATCCAATTTCATATATTTATAGGTGTAATCCAAAATTAAAAAATTGCACATTTTCATTCATATAATACAAAAAGATTATTTTTATATTTAACATACATTTTTTTTTTGAGTATTTATTTTAGAAATGGTGAGGTGCTTGGGGGCAACTTAAGCTTGACTCTTTTAGTTTCAACCGAAAGTCCTTGTTATGATTTTGGTTTTACACTGACTTGAATGAGAGAAATTGCGGAGTTTGGGATAATTTTAATTCCGCCATTTGTTTCATACAAAATTGGCAAAAATGTTCGCGACTTGTGATGGCTTATCAGCGAATTAATGTTTTTGTTTTGTTTTCGTATTCAGTGATTATTCTTCCTCGGTTGCTCGAATAAACTTTTATTGCTTTTATTTTTTTATCTGACGCACCGACTAAAGTAGAATGAAATATATCATTTGCTAAGCAAGTATTTTAGTTTTAATACCTAAACATTGTTCAACATTGTTTATTTCTTGGTAGAACTTTTATGTGTTGTCAAGAAAAAGAGATAATAAGCAACATAACTTATCTGTTAAATACAACGAAATATATGATTGATTAATGTTCGCAGAAAACCAAATTACTGTCATTTCAGGGGAATGAAACAAGAATCATAATAAAAATATCGAAAGTGACAATGAACACAACAAAATACACAAAGAGAATTAGATTGTAAGATGCAAATGTGAATTTGCCGCAAGGGAGGAATTTAAAACGAACGACGCTTACAGAATACGTAACGGCTAATGTCTTTGACGAAAGATATAAGGTGACGACAGACAAATTAAATATATCAGTCCCTCTTCAATGCTCAGCGACAGTGGTCTGATAAAATAACAAAAGAAAATGTCTCCACTGTCGAAATATTCCAAGTAGCGCGAAATTCGCATAGTTACTCTACAAAGGATCCCTTGGAAACTAATTGACGATTATTTACGAATCTTTTTGAAATTGAAATCACTTAATTATGTACGCTGTTGTTGCTTTGTTCATTTGCATTTCGTAGGCTTTACTAAATTAGCATAGGCTATATAGTCACTCCTACACTGATACCAAAATGTGATAATGCAAATTGGTGGAAAACAATACTAATTCGAATTCAAGATCAAAAATTAATTAATACCCATACATATATTATTAACAGCGACACTTTTAAAACAATTCCATATAATGTAACAATAAACCGCCAAAGTTGGACAGTTGATAAATGTGCGCGAAGTGCAACTATATTCAGACACGTATCATCTGCAATACCAAGAGACTTACCTTCAGGAACTCAGTTCCGGCTTGCCGAGATCTCTCTGCAGCGTGAATTGAATTATGTATAAACAATTTAGGAAAGTGCTGGTTTACTTATTGTGTAACAATATTACTTTGCACCTAAATATCATTTGTTCTTATATACATTAAATATATGAAATTCTACGACATGTTTCAAAATCAAACAGACCAAAATGTATATTATTATCTGGATAAATTTGTGAAAGAAGGGTTTTTTTTTTTTGATTATTAGAATTTGAATATAGAATGTGTAAATGATTTAGAAATAAAATAATAAATTGTATATGAAAAACATTTGTTTCGTGAATCGTGTCGAAAGCAATTATCGGAAATATTGAATTTTAAAACTGCGATTTCCCTTTGAATAAATAAATAACGAACAAATGTGTTTGTGCAAACAATTAATATACAAAAATTAACTTTTGTGTACAAAACAAATATCAAATATGAAATGAGGAAAAGTTGAAATTATATTGTTTCACGTTGATAGCACTCAACTGTTCGGACGAAAATTGAGTAATTTATTAAAAGCAGAGTAGACTTTAAGTCCTTACAGAGCAGCAATACTAATATAAGAAAAAAACATTTTATATATCAGGGCGGCTCTAAAAGCATAATTATAATTAACGAAAACCTCCCTTAGCATATATTTTATGGCTGATATCTGGTATTATAAAAAAAAGTTAACGACGAAACCTTGAAAAGCACTTTTACTTTTCTGGCTTCTTATACCATTCCTAATCCTACAAGAAATGCCTAGTTAATAATGATTAATAGTTTTTTTTTGTTTTCCTGAAATGATCCAAGATTATTGCCCTCATAACATAAAAGACAAAAAAAAATCCGATCGGAGTATTTTTGCCAATGTTCAGTGTTCTTTTATAAAAAATTTTTAAATTTTGACTTAACTTTTACTTTGATTGAAGCGGATTTGGATTTCACTATAGAAGTAATTTATTAATTTTCTATTTGGATGATTGTAATTTAACAACAACTAAATATAAAAATAAATTTTTCAAAAAGTAATTGTGTTATTTTATGATATAAAAAAATTCCTCTTTGAATTGTAACGCAATTAGAGTTTAATAAAGCTTTTGTGGTATCACTTGAAATTTTTGAAGAAAATAACGAAAAGAACTTCATTTATATATATTAATTTGTCCTGAAAACTTGATTGTGTGCAAGCTTTTAAAACATTAGACGCACGCCTTTTATTTTCCGCTTCAATCGGTATAAGTTAACAAAAACACCATTAATCAAATGTTTAAGAACAATTTTGGAAGTAAAGGCATCAATCTAAGTTATCGAGGATGCAGGGTTTGTCTTTTTCGCCGAGTTAAATAAAGATTTATTAGGTTTAGCGAATATTTTTAACTATATATCTAAAAGAAGTTTTAATAATAAATAAAACAAAACCGCGTGCTCAATCCGAACTTTGATATGATTGTCTATAAATAAACTATAAAACGAAAACGACTTTATGTAGGAAATATAAAAATTCAGTTTAGGTGCAATAAAGAGTGTACTCGAATTCAATAACTATTTCAATTTCGGTCGCCAAGTTTTGTATTTTTATTCTTGAGCGCTTTTTTTCACGTTATAAATAGCGGTTCTCCCGGGCCATCCTAGCCATTCGTGATAACTTATCGAAACAAAATTGAGCGTATATTTGCGCGCCTGTGTGACCTTTGAGCGATATCAACGCGCAAATTTGTTCATCTCACCAAACGTCCAGTACGGTGTATATTATCTCCGAATGTCTATTCGTGTGACAGGGGTATAACATAACGCTGTTTCATATCGGAACTTCAGATATATTATTTGAAATAGATTGGCATTGTGTTTTTCTTTTCCCTTGTACTCTGAAACGGTGAAAGATGACTGTGGGTTTCTTTGGCATCGGCTATCCCTCTAGAACCCAATTGACTTTTTCAAACATCGTTGTCTGTTTATATTAAGATCTATCTAGTGAGATAATGCCATCCTAAGCTTTACAACATATTTTCCACAAAAAAAATGATACGTTTTATCCTTTCTTTGATAAATAACTCTCTTCAGAAAATTTTTATACTTCAAATCGCGTTGCATTTATTTTCATCATTTTTTATCAAATTAAACAAAATTGTAATTTTTTTTTTTATTTATTAATATACAAAATAAAATTACAACTTTGTTATATTTTATTAAAAATTTGTTACTGTTTTCTTTCAACTATATAAAATATGTAGGTTTTTTTTCTTTCAAAACTGCACCATCTTAAGTTTATTAGATATTTTAGAAACCCTCATAGGAAATCACTGTTATTCCCAACATCCCAGGTCTTTTTATTAATAAAAATTCCTTGGTATTAAACCCAATAAAAGTCATCCAAAATTTATTACAGAGCTTAAATAAATTTAATAAAATTAGATATATTTCTTGAAATCTAAATTATAACTACTCCAAATTAATTTTAAAATATTTTACACATTTTTATAGGTGTTATATTCAAATGATATGGAAGTGTCGTAAGGAACAGTGTAGCTTACGCAGGAATAACGTTACAAGGTTCACGCTACACATAGTAACCTGCAAGCTTTTAAATATGTAGGATGCTTTAAATATTAAAATGAAGACAAATTGAAACACTCAACCAACACTTCTTAAAATATATACAAAATTATTACAAAAGAAAGCTGTTTACTTTCTTTTATATTACTCTCACCTAAAGAGTCTAATTACTTATTTGAAATAAATTTAAAAAAAAAAAATATATAGGATCGCTTTATTTAATTAAAAAATAATCATGCTTTTTTATTATTTATATATATACAACATGCTCGTAGGTAAATTAGATTTTAGATATACCTAGGTAAGTGCTATTGGTGAGGACCCAGAAGACTTTCAATGGATCCATTGTAAAATAAATCGATGAATCGAGTTGCACAAATAATCACACGTTATGGAATATGAGTCGCATTGTACACATCGCGAAGTCAAGCACAACGAACTTTTTAGCAACGTCTATGGTGGCGTCAAAGGAACGGACGTTGCCGCACATAGGGACACACTGGCGGCGGAAATTCGCGGTGGCTCTGCTTGCTCCTGCTGAGTCTGCGCCCTATTTGCAGGAAGACTTGTAGCAGGGCTAGGGCTAGGTCAAAACGCACAACATATTTCGGCTTAAGCCGTACCGACCATCTACCCAAAAATAACCGAGTAACAGGGTCTTGCTATCCTCACGCTGGATTAGCACTATGAAATACCTAATTAAGAAGGGTAATATATTGTTACAGTACGTCAAAATATTTAAATTCTAAGGATTATATGATTAGGATGTTATGTAATCGTCATATATTTTAAACGAAGTATTTACTTTAGGAATAAATTGGTAACAATTCTTTGTACCTACAGCAAGCTGTTGTTATTTAGAGAGCAAACCTGATTCTTGGCTGAAAACGTGCGATTCGAATTTATTTGGGATTATAATGTGTACTGAAGTAGCTATAAAACCTTGTGCTGATATTTCAGGACATATAATAAATATTAATAGCGGATTGGGTCGTTATGCTCCACTCCCAAACGAACCAAATTATAACTTGTATTCATCCATAAAATTTGGAATAACAGCACTGACTGAAGTACTCACGCAAGAGATGATATATAGCATCCCTTGCGAGAGAATATATATACACTCAAACAAAAATTAAAATCACACTAAATTGCTATATTTATTTCACCGATTCCAGTATTTATATTAGTCAATTAGCTCTAACAATATTTCTTTCCTAATATTTCTAAGCTTACTACAAAAATTTAACATAAATTCTAAGTATATGTATAAACTATCATTTTAATATAAGTTGGTACGATGGAAGTATGCGTGAATTTTTATAATGCCAAAAACATGTAAATGCATATATATGCTCGCATATACTTTGGAAAATGTTTCGCTTCCTAGCTTCTGCATTAGGCAATAAATTATCAAAGGCAACATAAGATAATGTAGTGAAGTGAAATCCATAGAACGACTTTTATTATTCTTGTGCATCCACGGCATCAAAAGAGCTCATTCTCTTTAGTGCGCGTGAGGCTTTGTCACGCGAAAAGTTGATCTTCGTATATGAGTGAAGCGGGTGAGTGGTTCCCTGTGTCCGCAGCATTTGTATAGCTTGCATACGTAACAAAAGACATTCGAAATCGTTCGGTAAATTGAATTTTAAGCATGCGAAAGGAAATTTCCGACGCACGCACAATGAAAGCTCATTTCAAACGAAATGCTGTGATTTGACGATTTTATTGTGCTATCAATCAATTTTCCGGACATCCAAGATATAGCCAATTTTTTTTTGCAGAAAACGAACTAAGACATTTCTCGCGCGTAACAGTAACAAAAATAACGGTTGCACATTTAATATTTCTTGATACATTTTTTTCCCTATTTACCATAATTTTTAACTTTCCGTTCTTAAAGTAAATTGGGTTTTGAAGTTTGGCAATAAAATAAATTGAAAACCATCAAATTAAAATCTCATTTTGTTACTGTATAGTAATTTTTCTTTCAGGTCACCCGATGTGAAAGATAACGAATATTTAAAAATAAAAAATGATTGAATCGTATAAAAATACAAACGGCGTTTTAAAATTACGCAATTTCGAAATTAATTATAAATTGAACGCCATTGAAAACTGAAAGAAGTGAGGCGATTGAATACATATTAAAGCATGAATTAAATCATAGTCGTATTCATGAAAATAAATTCCATCTGGAACGTGCCATTTGGGAAATGACGCACAAGCATATATGTTCACACTTTAATCTATATCCAGGGAACACAACATACTAACTCGTCAATGAAACTATAAACTTTCAAACTATCTTGGGTATACTCTGATCTAACTCTGATGAGAACCATAAATGTTTCATGTGTCCCATATATGTTAGAGTTAAAATAAAAGAAGGGACATGTTGTGTCAATCCAAAATAATGGACAGTATAATAGGCATGGGCGTTAGGGTTTGTACGTGAATGTCAATTTGATTAATCAGCTTCTATAGGCAGAGGGCAATATGTGGCGAATGAAAGGGTTAAATGATGAATGAGATTACATTTCGGATATCCACGAAATCTAATAATGTATTACATATATTTTAACTTTTGTTACTAATTTGTATCAATATGAAATAAAATTAATTTTATTATTTTTATAAATGGAAAATACATAACAGTACAGAAGCTTTTTAGGAAACGATCAATCAATGTATCAAAATAAAATCACTTAACATAGATGAAAGTACTATAGATGTATGATGTAAATCCAAAATATTAGTTCTATTCTTAAACTAGTGCAAACAAATTTTTTTTTATTTTTAAGAAAAACACGGTACAAAGATTTTAATATAAGAAGCTTGAGAACTTTTCGTTGCTTTATTTTACGAAAAAAAAACTTCAATAGCACTCTCATCGGTATGTTCAAGTCTTGAGCCTTTTGTATTTTATGTAAACAAGCGCTCCTCTTAAAATTATTATTTCATATGAAATACATAATAAGCTTTACAATTATTAAATTTAATTAACTTTAAACAGTTGTTCGTCGTAAATTTAATATTTCATCTAAATATATCACAATTTTACTCGGTAATATATACTTAATTTTATTAAATTTAATTTGTTTTTATTGCTTTCTAGTAATTTGGGCGCACATAAATTAAAATTACTTATTTAAGCTTGCTATTTGTTTATAATTAACTAAACATATAAACTTCATTTAGCAATTGTGAAAGTTAATAGTTCACATTATTGTTCTGAGATAGCAGCACGTGTAGACACAGAAAACGTTAGCGCTCCCGTTTAGTATGTAAGGTAAACTAGTCAACAGGCGTACTGGCTGTTGGTTAAAGTACTCTGGTTTCTCTTCTAAGCGAATAAATCTTTCGCCTTTTACTAAAGATTTCCGTGGAGAGGAACAACTCAAATGAGTCTGAAATAATTTTTTGTTGTGCCCGACCAATGGTTGGGCCTCTGAATTAATAAAAACATAGTCCTTCTTGGTATTGAAATGAAAATTGAAATTTTCATACAAATCAAAGATGAAATGAATTTGCATCGGGTGGAATTGTTAAAATATTTATGACTATGCAGGATTCTGTATTTTACATCCAATCAAAATGAATTGTAGTGCATATTTTGTACTAGTAAGGTTGTGTGTCGACATTTCAGTATTAGTACTTTTAAGTGAATATTTTAAACAAATGAAGTGACAAAATACGTACAAAAAACACTTTTGACATTGAATATTTGCAAATAACAGTAACTGTTTTTCTGGTTGCTATTGTTATGAAAACATAGCCAAATAGTATTGCTATTTTTAAATTAAAAAATAGATTTGTTCATTCAATAGTCCCTCGAATACGATTCGTTGTCAAAGTTAAGTAGATTATTTTTGATGGTGTATTGCTCATGTCTCTTTAGCTTTCGAATATCACTCGTGTTGCGCACTCGTAATATTCATACTAAAGCACAAGAGACATTCGTAATATTCATACTAAAGCACAAGAGACATTCGTAATACACCATGAAAAATAATCGACATAACTTTGACTACTTATGGTATTACATGTGAATATATTTTAAGACTGGCAAAATTTGGCTCCTAAACATATTTTGCTTTTGCCTGGCATTGATAAATTAATTTGAGCGTGAATTTAATTCTTTGAACAGCAATGGCCCAAAAATAGTTTAGAAGGCATGTGCTAAAGTATTTACCAATTTTCTAGGAACTTGAAAAATAGCATTTTATCATTTTCAAACGACTGATTTATGTAATAATTATTTTACCTTTCCTTAACCATAAATCACTTACAAATACATATTAAGTTAATATATTTTATGTTGATGTTTCTCAAGGCTAGAGTTAGTAAAATTAGTCACTATGTTTTAGTTATTTTAAAATAGTATTATTTTCATTAAAAAATATATTGTTTGTGATATATAAATTAATTTTCTGATGAAAATTTAAAAATGGGAAAATGCTAAGAGATATACCGACAGCAATTTTGTAATTAATTTTATTACAAGTGTAATTAAAGTTGAATTGTATCTTGATGAAAAGATAAGTGCTGGATCTTAACATTAAATTGGTTTTTTTTTAAGTTTTTTTTATGTCTATATGTTGATATTAAATTACGCACATAATGATATTATGGTTTTATTGTATATTAAGTGTTACAAAATGTCTAAATAATTTCTAATTATATTTAAGAATATTTTGTCATGGTTTCTTCGACCCACTTGTAAAAGTGACTGATTCTTGTATAGACATTCGGATAGCCACCGCCACACCGTTTACCCCAGGACGAAAGTCCAATAACTTTTCCATCAATAAGTATCGGGCTTCCAGAATCGCCAGTGCATGAACCTTCGCCAACTTTTGTAAAAGTACACATCATATAATCGCGAACTTTGTGCTTATGGCGTTCTTGACATGCGTCCTGTGAAATTGTTAACAGTTTAATGAAATGAAGATCGTCACTAGAGTGTCCTTCTTCAGTAACATGACCCCAACCACATAATGTCACCGGAGTATCTGGTTGGACATAATCGGAACTCAACATAACAGGTTGTATCACATCGGTGTACTCGATATCCTTTGTCAATTTGATGAGTGCAATATCGTTACCGAAATTATCCGCATCCCACACCTTATCGTGCATCATGGCTAATTCTACACCATACCTAATTCCGTTTTCTGATCGTTTAATGGTTCCAGCCAATATTTGCATCTCCTCCACTGGATGTCTAAAGCACACAATAATGAAACTAATATTTATTTCCGTCCAGTGTTTGGTTTTCCTTACGTTTTGATACAATGCGCTGCAGTGAGAATCCATCGCTTATTTAAAATCGAACCGCCACATGAGTGTTTTCCTTTACGTTCGAGGGACACTGAAAATGGGAATTGACCTTCTTTCGCCAACTCGCCACCAATCACCCGGCCAGAAATACTGGTGCAACCTTATTAAATTAAATACAGCTTAAGTGATTACAACATCAAATAGAGCTATTTAAAACGCGATTAAAGAAAGGCTAATCAGGAAATTGTGGTCCTAATTAGTGAACATTTAGTAATAAAAATTTTATTTATCGCATTTGATCATCTGGTATAACAGATTGTTAAATATAAATTGATTATTTAGTTTGATGGTTACTGATTGTTTGATAAGCACCCATTGTTTTAATATAATTGATTTTGCGATTATAAACAATTGTTTGGTTTTTTTTATTTAAAAAAAATTTTCGTTATTATATATAAATTTGGCAGATATTTTTTATTAAAATACATGAGAATTAAAACCATAATATAATTCTCACATTGCAAAAAATTGACGGGAACTTAACGTGTTTCTCAAACATAAATTCTTTTTTATAGTTGTAATTTTAAGGAAGCAAATGATATTTTTCTATATTTGATATATCTATCATTTAAATGTTGTTTTGAATAGATATGTAATTATCTGTTTGCTTTTCTTTTTATGGGTATCAGCTATAGTTTACTTACTTGCGGCACTAAGTAAACACAGGGTAACAAAAAATGATTTCATTTTAAAAATGGGTAATGAATATCTGTACTGCCAATAACTCCTTGAAAGTAAGCTTATATTCGAATTGCTATCTAATCTTAATCAATATTCAGAAGTGTCGCTTCTGCATGAGTTAAAAATATGGAGATGCGATATATTATTTGAATAAATTAGATTAGGTAGATATGATCCACTTCAAGCCCGGTAAAGATATTTATCTCAATAGCGAAGCCTTATTTTTTGTTTATTCTAATTTTTTATTTAATTGTTTCCATTATCCATATCTACGTACGTTATCTCCAGTATACCATTTTTATACTGATTAGATAATTTTCGCGCATATAACGTCGATACATTTTTCTTGAAATTCCATCATTATCGTTGAGTACACCTTCATCATTTTGGTACGACTATACGATGATTTTATTTTCTCCACCCAACAACACTGCTTAAACATCGATACTAGATCGAAACAACCTTGATATTTGACAACAAACAACAACACCACTAATCATTACTTTTATCTAAGTCGACTACATGCATGACTTTATATCACTGGTTCTATATAACTCAAAGTGCGATATATGTTTCTAAAGCGTCATTGTTATAGCTTAAGTATTATTTAATTGGAGTTTAGCTAGTGCATCGAAATGACTGCTAATCGCTTACAGGTCGTTTTGAACCATCTAAATGGCCCAGTTTGTCCATCGGTTAAGAGGTTAGTTAAATAATAGATTTCAGAATGTTTCATTAGTAATTTTATTATTTAGTACGGGCGCAAATACATATTTTTATACTTTGGATAATAACATCCTTACGAGTGAGCAACGCTCATTTTATGAAGAAAATGGATATTTATTGATTCGTAATCTCGTTGATCATAAATTACTCAATGAGTGCAAGTATGTTAATTTAGTAACTATGAATTAATATATATTTTAATAATTATTATTTTATTAGGAACCGTTTTATCGACCTTTGCAATGGGCGAGTTGATAAGGGACAAATTATTATGATGAAAGATAAATCACTAATGAAAACTTCAGCGAAAGGAGAATATTTAATAAACAAGGTAAATCAATAAATAAGAGTTTAAAGTTTTTCTTGCTACCTTAATACAGCGTCAACTCAGTGTGGGTCAGTGTAGCCAACTGCCATACATTATATAAATATCCTGAGGCAGGGATTCCTAAACGACCTTAGCTTACATATCCTCGATATACACGGATATTTCAGGGCCTTACAGTGGCACTAAAAATATGGGAATTGTCTGCATCTTACAACTTTTTATTTTATTTTTTTTTATATAACAAAATTTTCCTGCTGTGCTAAATTTCGTTTTGTGTATTGCCCATTTTATTTCTTATGTTTCACGTATACGATAAATAACATGAACGAAAAATGTTCAGTTTCGTTAAGCTGGTTATGTCTGATATCGGAGTACGTACTCACATCTATTGTACGTTATTATATAGAGTGTCGGATTATGATATAGATTCAAAGTACTGAACTATTCATATCTATGGAACGTCAAAATGATAAGTGACAAATAACAATTTAATGTCCGTTTACTGGATTTATGTAGTGATGGTATATATAGGGAATATTTATGATTTAGGTTTATGGGGGAAATTCTTCATATGGGATAAAGGGAATTTTTAGAATTTTCGTTTACCCATATTTAGTTTTATTTGCTAAATATTCACATCACTGATTTGCGGTATTAAAACGTACTCAAAAGCTCTATTCTAATTCAGATAGAAAGATAAAGATGCAAAGCATCCATATGGCGATTCCATCCTTTTAGCTCTATATTGTATTTCTCTGCTAGACAATAATATACAGTATATGAGACCTTCGTTGTAGAGAATATTTTATTCCAGGTGCAAGATATTATATGGGATGACATTCTTTCACAGTATATTATGTGCCCAAAAGTTTTGGATTACGTAGAATGTTTCACAGGCCCAGATATAACAGCTGTACATTCCATGTTGATAAACAAACCACCAGATTCTGGAAAACTGACTTCAATTCACCCTTTACATCAGGTGTGCTTTAGAAATAATGAATTGAACACTAAACAAAATATTTAAATACTTGGTTTAGTAACACGATTATTTGTAATTAGGACTTGCATTATTTTCCGTTCCGACCTGCAGAACGAATCGTAGCTAGTTGGACGGCAATGGAAAAAACTACAGTTGACAATGGTTGCTTATTTGTTATTCCAGGCACTCACAAAAGTTCGCTGCAACCACACGAATACCCCGAAGTAAATAATACAACACCCTCATTTTTAAAACATACCACCAAACAAATTTATTTATTACTTTAGAATGACGTAAACAAAGCATATCATGGCATCAAAGGTTTCGACTTTGTTCCACGCTTGAACGTCGAAATGGATATCGGCGATACGTTATTTTTCCATCCATTAGTTATGCATGGGTCTGGACCAAATATAACCCAGGTACTAAATAATTCAAATAATGAACAATTTATAGAACAAAAATATTTAGGGTTTCCGCAAAGCGATATCGTGTCATTATGCGTCGAATCATTGTTACTATATTGACGTAAAAGGGACAACGCAAGATAATATCGCAACAGAAATTGAAAATATGGCGAAAAGCCGAGGATACGATGTTACATTTACGGTAACATTTCAACATAGAATCATAAAATTTATAGTAATAAGTATGATTACAGGATGTTTGGCGCTACCGCCAACGATTAGTACGAGGCAACAAAGGAACTATGTAAACTTATGCATTTATGTTTATGTTTAATATTACCTTTATTCATTTATAGGTAAACTAATGCGCAAATTAATTATTTAAAAAAATTTATACATATGTAAATTGTTATTATTTTTGTAAATGTATGGGAAACTTTTTATTTAGTACTAAATTATAACTAATGGTTAATGGCTTTAAATATAAATATCCCTATGATATTTTCTTTCATAGTTGGATGTCCCCCTTGGTCCTACATAAGATTGTCTTATACTATTGTATTGCATCTTTAATGTCATAGAAGTTATTCGAGGTAGCTCGTTTCGCTGTTACACCCTGTATAAGTTTTTTTTTTTATCAAGTTTCGTCTTGGTCTAAGGCTAATTCTTGACTATGAATAAGATAGTATAAGTTTATTTTATTTTTATCTAGTCTTGGTTTAAAATTAATCTTTAATGATCCTTATGAATAAGGTAGTATAAATTTATCATTCTTTATGAAGTTAAGTTTTGATCTAAAATAAATCCTTGACTATGAATAAGGTAATTACAACGATCTTATTATACCCAATATTTAAATCCGCATCACCGCGCACTTAAAGATCGTTCAAGTATGTTATTTAGGAAACGGCAAACTCCCCTAAAATTAACATTTCATTTGCGCTAGAATTTAACAGAATATATTTATAAAATATAAACACTTGACTATGAGTATGGCATATAAAACAAGCCTATAAGGATCGTTTAATATAAGACTTTCCACGTTACATTACGTCCAATTCATGCTTATAGTCCTATAAGTGTTTCTTTTCACTCGTGTACTTCTTATCGTAAACGATCCTTGACTCGCCATAATAGCACTTGTGGTGCGCATTCATCATAAATAGAACACCCATAACACTTCTGAATTGTATAACGCCTAATATCAGTTATTAGAACCCGGCAAGTGTGAATTGACAAGAAATGGAATAGCGCGTCTAAATGTATTTTATGGGAGTAGCTTTTCAGACATACTTATTTCTATATTAAACATGAGCCTTCGTGGCGCAATGGCAGCGCGTTCGGCTGTTAACCGAAAGGTTGGTGGTTCGAGCCCACCCGGGGGCGACTATTTTTGATTTCTCAAATAGTTTAAACGGCCTAAGTTGCAAATGACATGCGCATTTAGTCCGTGAGGGTTTGAGAAACGGACAAGGGTTGAGCACCTGTGTTACAATTTGGCAACGGCTGGCAATTCGTACAGTAAATAAATGACATTGGGTGTTGTTGGGACGAATGATACCCTTTTAAGACTCAACAATATATTATACGTATTCCTATTCTTGTCAAGCAATTTTTACCATTGATTTTCTCGTTTATATAAAAAGAAAATCGTACATTATCTATAAGAAAGAAAACATAAAATTTTATGAAATAAATCGAGACTTGAACATATATATATATATCTGACATAAAAGACGTGATATTATTATTATTTGAATTTACGGTTTTTCAAAAGTAGAACTCATAAAACTGAAATATGCATGATTACACATTCCCAGGAGTCACATTACATATATGCATGTTTTTCGTTGAAAATATTTTTGATATGAAACATGAACTTAGCATTTTGTAACAAGTTGATATTTTTTGTCCCGTTACGCATATCTAATTAATACATCGTTGATGTTTTCAGGAAGCATAAATAACTAGAATGAAAATAATAAAGAGATTTGTTTTCCAGAACACGGTTTAGCTTCTACAAAATAGTGCTACAAATGATAAACATAAACATAATGTAATGTACAGTTTCAGTGATATTTCTAGTTCGTATGTATTTCGTTGCACAAAAATAAAATAACACTCATTTTTCACTGGTTTTTATTTTTATCTATACGCTAATGAAGCACTGCTTCAAATATTTAAATTATTATATATATATATATATAACTGCATCAGCAAATCTCGCCTTTTTCATACCTAATGGCATAAAAGTCAATTAAATATACTAATAATTTACCCATTTACATTCTTCACCTATACAGGGTGCAACAGTGAAACGAGCTACCTCGAATAACTTCTATGTTATTAAAGATACAATAAAATAGTATAAGACAATCTTATACAGGACCAAAGGGGACATCCAACTATGAAAGAAAATATTTTTTTAAACCGGTGGTTTTCCAGCTATAACACAAAGTTATATTTTTTCAAATGAGATGCTATATATTTTTTTTGACCCATTAATACATGGTGGTATTAAAAAATATATACCCTATCGAATGGGCCTCTAAAATATATGTAGCATCTCATTTGAAAAAATATAACTTTGTGTTGTTGCATGAGAACCACTGGTTTAAAAAAAATATTTTCTTGCATAGTTGGTCCTGCATAAGATTGTCTTATACTATTGTATTGCATCTTTAATAACATAGAAGCTATTCGAGGTAGCTCGTTTCGCTGTTACACTCTGTATTCATCAAAATATCTTTCATCTTCTTTACAAGCAATTAAAGTCAGTAACACTAATATCTGCACTGAACATTCTTATACATATACACACACACACACATATATACAGACAGAGAGATATAATTCCAAGAATAGTTAGAATATATCGGAATATATCGAATTTGTTGTATAAGAAAGTAAAAAACAGTGGTAATTCTCGGATAACAATGTTTAATCTCTACGTTTGCTTAAAAATAATAATTATTCCGATAATTTGATTTTAATCCGGGTTTTAATAGATTTTGATGTGTGCTTATTTTGGAAAAAAAAATAATTACTTTTACTGACAACGTTTTATTTAAAATTTAAATTTGCATCAAATTTTAAATCTCGCTACTGCTTTCCCGAAAAAAAAAAAAAAAATTAGGTAAAGCAAAAACAAAAAAGCAAAACCCGCAAACAGAAAAAGGTTCAGGATTTATGGTCTGATTCCATTTTACCCTTCTCACAATCACAGCAAAATTATATCCACACGTTCGTTGTAGCAATTAGATACTTTACGTGATAAAATTTATTTGTTTTACTTGTTTTTGGATAATTTATATTAAAATACATATACACAAATTAAAATTATTTACTGTCTAGTTGCAAATCAATTCGAAGGGTAATGCGAATTTTTACAATCACATACATCAATGTCGATAAATTGATCTGTTTTTGTTGTAAATCCAAACATCTATCCGTCATTTTAGCGCTTTTTGATTCATAACGTATCAGTAATCGTTTTTTGTGCGATGACCTACAGCCGAGCCAAGCCTCACCATGTAGTTCCATTAGCGTGGCAAGGGGGAGTAATGTCTGCACTGGCCACAAGGGACATTTTAATCATCCATCAGTCAAACCGCATTAGCCAACAAGTAAGGTCTGTAAATTAATTGGTGAAGCATGGTATAGTCGTCCTGCTATTGACATGGTCACCCATTTATACATTGCGTTTCAATATCGCTAGACCAGTTATATTATTTTGCGAACAATCGATAATAGATTGAATACATGTCCCAAATAGTAAAAATAAAAAAAAATTCTTGATACCGAATTCTCGAATAGATATTTCTAATTAATTGGCAATGCTTTGATTTCGATGAACAAGCAGTTGGAGTTGAATGGATGTCGTCCTGTCTTCAAGTTGGCAAGCTGTATAACGGGCATCTGCTAATCACAATTAGAGTCGTACTAGTAAACTAATAGTCAGCTTCATTGTGCGGTGAACAACTACAAGTTAGCGCTGAAACTCGAGCAAATCCAATAGAATGAGACGCAACTCCTTAAGTGTATCTATGTATAAGCTGTTAGGGAATGCAACAAAAGAGTGCACCAATCAAGAATTTCTGCATTTTTAAGGAATATTGACCCATTTATTGGGACATTAATGGAACAATTTTATACACATAGTCATCCCAAAAATAGTCAGACTTGATTCAGGGAAAATCAAAAGATATATTTCAGTTAAAATCCCGAGTTTTTTAATTATTACTGTGTAAAAGTAAAAACGAATTCAATAAACATTTCAATGGATTCTGTAATTCATATCTGTTGCGTCGCTAACACAAAAGTCTAGACGATTTTTTCATAAAATCTCACCAGATATAGATAGAATAATTCTGAATTTTTAAATTGTAAGATTCCTGGTTACATATTTATTTTTGACATCAGTACTCAACCACTACTACGTATAAGGAACCCTATTGTGGAGTAATGCATATATTTCACAAATTGTATGTGAAATACAACGCAAGTAAAAATGTTTTGGACGTTTATTTGATTACTTCATAAATAATATATTAATCACTAAAGTAACCCCTTCAAATCCCTCAAGACAAAGCGGAAGTAACTAGTAGTCTCAGACGAATAGACTACAGCCGAATCTTAGCAGCTGGCTGGTGGGATTATGTGCAAGAAAGTTCAAGTTACAGAAGAACCAAGAAGCAACAAAAATAAACGGGGAAAAGAAACAACCGCCCTATAGCCATTAGTTGTCGGGCTTTGTGTAATCTGCATTACGTTGAGGGTATGTAACTTTGTCAGACTTGCGGAGAAAAGTTTACGCAATTACGGGATGTCAACCGAACGATCCAGCGGGAGGATAATGCGGCAAGGTTACATAAGGAGTCATTCTAATTGAACTTGCCGAGAGCGACCCATCACATTTTAGAGCTTGTGTCAATTTTTACAAACTTCACAATTAGTGGCTTCAACAAATAAATTTGCTAACATAAATACAAAGTGAAATAATTTATATTACAAATACACGAATAAATATTTAATTTCTTAAAATACAACTACGTCTACCAATATTTAGTTACTAACAATTTTAAGTTATACTTTCTCCTTATTTTCTTTAACGCTTAAACTAATCTATAAGTATCGCAATAATAAACTTAATAAATGAATTCGGTATTTCGTATATATGTAGTAATCAAACCTATTTAGGATCCTTGATTAGCTTATGGTAGTATGAAATGTTATATAGGCTGTTAACTTAAGGTATTATATATATATATATAGTTGCTTGCGTGTTTAGAGCTTCAGAACTGTAATCTGTTTTAAATTGTATATTATACAGTTTCAAGTGCCAATGTAATAGTTAGAACACAGTTGGCTTCTGGGGTGCTCAAACTTTAGCAGCCACGCTTAAAGAAGTTTGTCCCCAGATTCAACCAAATCGAATATTACGAAACAAGGATTTACATAACTCATTTTTGATCAAGACAATTTAATTGCCGATATCCGAACAGAAATCTACATCTTACACACGCACACACACATGATAATTAGATCACATTTACAGATAACTCTTTTCACTTTTTTTATGAAAAATTACCAATTCCGCCAATTCTCGCCATAATAATAACAGCGATCACCGTGTACATTTCCCTATTCTTGGTTACCCACTTTTACGTCAATTGTTTGATTCAAAAGCATATGTCTTAATATTCTTATATATTGAAAAGTTAAACAATGCAACACTAATTAAATACATTAAAATATTTGTTATTAACTTTATAAATAGTGTTCTTCTCTAACACCGGAAGAAATTAATAATGCTACTTCTGAATCAGTTTTGAAAAGATTTGAATTATGTTTAGAAAGAGATGTCCCAAATCGGAAGACTACAACAAAACATCCCAACTGGGATGACAACTCCTGCAACCTCCAAATGTTTACCTGAGGTCTGGTATCAACTCCCAATCAGAAAACATCATCAGCTTCTGAAGAAATCTATTGCCTGGAGTCCTCTAGGTGCTAGGAGACAATAAGGACCACAAGGAAGATAATAAAAACGTATGTATTACTCAAATAATTTATTACTTTTAACTTCATTTACAATTTAAACAAACATATATTTTAACTAATTGATTTTATGTATTTGTTTATAGAAAATGCAGCCGATTGAAGACCAAGATCTGCACCCCATACCCCCCTTTATAAATATAATTTATTGTACATTATTTTTTAAGTGAATTTATATATTTAAATTAATATAACTGTGCTGTATTTAATTGATTTATTATATATTTCATTGTAGTAAGTTGATATTGTTATAAATAATATATTTGAATTAAATGTATAAATAATTGTACTTGTAAAAATGATTGTTGATATTGTTATAAATAATATATTTGAATTAAATGTATAAATAATTGTACTTGTAAAAATGATTGTTGATATTGTTATAAATAATATATTTGAATTAAATGTATAAATAATTGTACTTGTAAAAATGATTGTTGATATTGTTATAAATAATATAACTGAATTAAATGTATAAATAATTGTACTTGTAAAAATGATTTTTGTATTTATAACACTTGATTTTAAATAAAAAATATAAAATATACTTACTGTTTTTACTTTACCTTGTAAAATGGGTACTTTTTGTTTTTCAGGTTATCCGTTAAAAAAAATATCTTAAAAGATCAGAATTTGGGTTAAAAATCACGTAAAAAGGAAAAAATGTTTATATAAAATTCAATTAAAATTTTGAGGTTAGAATTAACCTAAAAATTTTAATTAAAAATTTTGAGGTTAGATTTAACCTCAAAATTTTAATTAGCAAAATTTCGAATTTATTTGACCATTTGGTCAAAAAAATCTCGAAAATTGCTAATTAAAATTTTTAGGTTAATTCTAACCTCAAAATTTTTTGAGGTTAGAATTAACCTCAAAATTTTAATTAGCATTTTCCGAGATTTTTTCGACCAATTGGTCAAAAAAATTTCAAAATTCACTAATTAAAATTTTTAGGTTAAATCTAACCTCAAAATTTTTAATTAAAATTTTTAGGTTAATTCTAACCTCAAAATTTTAATTGAATTTTATATAAGTTTAAAATTTTTATTTTTTTTTTCAGTACATTTTAACTAAATGTAATGTTTTTTAGGATGTTTTGAAGGAGTTTTAAGGTAAATTAAAAGAATGTGTGTATTTTTTATGATGTTTTTATTTAAAACCAAGTAATATACGTACAAAAATCAGTACAATTATTTAATTCAAATATATCAACCCCTATTTTTAACAATATCAAAATACAACATTTAAATATATGATAAATCAATGATATACAATATACAAGTAATATTTATAACTGTAATAAATTAATTATAATAGAAATATATCATTTGTTTAACAATAAAAGTGTTTCATGCACTAATAACAACTTATAACAATTAAGTTTTTGTGATTTTATTGTATGTTTTACGAAAATAAATTTCTACAATTATAAAAGTCTCATATTTACATTTAGATATTGTTTATAAATAGCAATAATAATATTATTGTCTATAATTAGTACCTAAAGACAGTAGAAATAATTTGGTAATTAAAAAAAAGTGCTTCTAAGAGCACAAAAAATATATTTCAATTCACGTTCATATAAGACGCGCGTTTGTTACATATTCTATTGTTGCCTATTTATTAATAAACTTATAAATAAAGTATTTAAATAGTATTATTTAAACAAATATAAAAAAATAACCCTTGTTGCATTATTTTAATGTTTAGCTATGGGAAATAATCATTTATAAAGAATGCCTATCATTTGTTCTTCAACAAAAATTGCTCTGCGAAACACATTTTTCACATTTGTATCCGGAATACATGAAGTAGAAAAGATCGGATGGAGACAGATATATACTCTCTCTTTCTATACGTTGGATAGACAGAGAAAGAGCGTGTAAAACATTTTGGTTAACTCTGGTTTGTAAAACTTAGAAACGCCTATAGTTTGAAACATTAATTAGCTAATAGCCCCTCCTTAAAAATATGCTGCTCCAATCAAATATAAGAACACTGCGTCTAAAATTTTACCAAATCTTGATAGAGCATGCTCGATCCTTTCTTAACTTATAGTTTTATATGCTAATTATCGGAATCTTTCAGTCATACTACAGAGAAATTACCAGAAAGTTCGACTATGTAACCTAGTAGGTGAATTATATTTCGTATATCGTTCCTTTTTTAACTCGTTTTAAATTGCTAATTGATCAAGAATCTCTCTGTCTTACTACAGTAAAATATTTTTTACAGTACATTTTAACTAAATGTAATGTTTTTTTAGGATGTTTTGAAGGTTTTAAGGTAAATTAAAATAATATAAGTATTTTTTATGATGTTTTTATTTAAAACCAAGTAATATACGTACAAAAATCAGTACAATTATTTAATTCAAATATATCAACCCCTATTTTTAACAATATCAAAATACAACATTTAAATATATGATAAATCAATGATATACAATATACAAGTAATATTTATAACTGTAATAAATTAATTATAATAGAAATATATCATTTGTTTAACAATAAAAGTGTTTCATGCACTAATAACAACTTATAACAATTAAGTTTTTGTGATTTTATTGTATGTTTTACGAAAATAAATTTCTACAATTATAAAAGTCTCATATTTACATTTAGATATTGTTTATAAATAGCAATAATAATATTATTGTCTATAATTAGTACCTAAAGACAGTAGAAATAATTTGGTAATTAAAAAAAAGTGCTTCTAAGAGCACAAAAAATATATTTCAATTCACGTTCATATAAGACGCGCGTTTGTTACATATTCTATTGTTGCCTATTTATTAATAAACTTATAAATAAAGTATTTAAATAGTATTATTTAAACAAATATAAAAAAATAACCCTTGTTGCATTATTTTAATGTTTAGCTATGGGAAATAATCATTTATAAAGAATGCCTATCATTTGTTCTTCAACAAAAATTGCTCTGCGAAACACATTTTTCACATTTGTATCCGGAATACATGAAGTAGAAAAGATCGGATGGAGACAGATATATACTCTCTCTTTCTATACGTTGGATAGACAGAGAAAGAGCGTGTAAAACATTTTGGTTAACTCTGGTTTGTAAAACTTAGAAACGCCTATAGTTTGAAACATTAATTAGCTAATAGCCCCTCCTTAAAAATATGCTGCTCCAATCAAATATAAGAACACTGCGTCTAAAATTTTACCAAATCTTGATAGAGCATGCTCGATCCTTTCTTAACTTATAGTTTTATATGCTAATTATCGGAATCTTTCAGTCATACTACAGAGAAATTACCAGAAAGTTCGACTATGTAACCTAGTAGGTGAATTATATTTCGTATATCGTTCCTTTTTTAACTCGTTTTAAATTGCTAATTGATCAAGAATCTCTCTGTCTTACTACAGTAAAATATTTTTTACAGTACATTTTAACTAAATGTAATGTTTTTTTAGGATGTTTTGAAGGAGTTTTAAGGTAAATTAAAATAATATAAGTATTTTTTATGATGTTTTTATTTAAAACCAAGTAATATACGTACAAAAATCAGTACAATTATTTAATTCAAATATATCAACCCCTATTTTTAACAATATCAAAATACAACATTTAAATATATGATAAATCAATGATATACAATATACAAGTAATATTTATAACTGTAATAAATTAATTATAATAGAAATATATCATTTGTTTAACAATAAAAGTGTTTCATGCACTAATAACAACTTATAACAATTAAGTTTTTGTGATTTTATTGTATGTTTTACGAAAATAAATTTCTACAATTATAAAAGTCTCATATTTACATTTAGATATTGTTTATAAATAGCAATAATAATATTATTGTCTATAATTAGTACCTAAAGACAGTAGAAATAATTTGGTAATTAAAAAAAAGTGCTTCTAAGAGCACAAAAAATATATTTCAATTCACGTTCATATAAGACGCGCGTTTGTTACATATTCTATTGTTGCCTATTTATTAATAAACTTATAAATAAAGTATTTAAATAGTATTATTTAAACAAATATAAAAAAATAACCCTTGTTGCATTATTTTAATGTTTAGCTATGGGAAATAATCATTTATAAAGAATGCCTATCATTTGTTCTTCAACAAAAATTGCTCTGCGAAACACATTTTTCACATTTGTATCCGGAATACATGAAGTAGAAAAGATCGGATGGAGACAGATATATACTCTCTCTTTCTATACGTTGGATAGACAGAGAAAGAGCGTGTAAAACATTTTGGTTAACTCTGGTTTGTAAAACTTAGAAACGCCTATAGTTTGAAACATTAATTAGCTAGTGGCCCCTCCTTAAAAACGTGTTGCTCCAATCAAATATAAGAACACTGCGTCTAAAATTTTACCAAATCTTGATAGAGCATGCTCGATCCTTTTTTAACTTATAGTTTTATATGCTAATTATCGGAATCTTTCAGTCATACTACAGAGAAATTACCAGAAAGTTCGACTATGTAACCTAGTAGGTGAATTATATTTCGTATATCGTTCCTTTTTTAACTCGTTTTAAATTGCTAATTGATCAAGAATCTCTCTGTCTTACTACAGTAAAATATTTTTTACAGTACATTTTAACTAAATGTAATGTTTTTTTAGGATGTTTTGAAGGAGTTTTAAGGTAAATTAAAATAATATAAGTATTTTTTATGATGTTTTTATTTAAAACCAAGTAATATACGTACAAAAATCAGTACAATTATTTAATTCAAATATATCAACCCCTATTTTTAACAATATCAAAATACAACATTTAAATATATGATAAATCAATGATATACAATATACAAGTAATATTTATAACTGTAATAAATTAATAATAATAGAAATATATCATTTGTTTAACAATAAAAGTGTTTCATGCACTAATGACAACTTATAACAATTAAATTTTTGTGATTTGTTACATATTCTATTGTTGCCTATTTATTAATAAACTTATAAATAAAGTATTTAAATAGTATTATTTAAACAAATATAAAAAAATAACCCTTGTTGCATTATTTTAATGTTTAGCTATGGGAAATAATCATTTATAAAGAATGCCTATCATTTGTTCTTCAACAAAAATTGCTCTGCGAAACAAATTTTTCACTGTTTGTATCCGGATTACATGAAGTAGAAAAGATCGGTTGGAGACAGATATATACTCTCTCTTTCTATGCGTTGGATAGACAGAGAAAGAGCGTGTAAAACATTTTGGTTAACTCTGGTTTGTACAGCTTAGAAACGCCTATAGTTTGAAACATTAATTAGCTAATAGCCCCTCCTTAAAAATATGCTGCTCCAATCAAATATAAGAACACTGCGTCTAAAATTTTACCAAATCTTGATAGAGCATACTCGATCCTTTTTTAACTTATAGTTTTATATGCTAATTATCGGAATCTTTCAGTCATACTACATTTTACTACATTTTAAATAATAATATTATTAGTATGACTGAAAGAATCCGATAATTACCATATAAAACTATAAGTTAAAAAAGGATCGAGCATGCTCTATCAAGATTTGGTAAAATTTTAGACGCAGTGTTCTTATATTTGATTGGAGCAGCATATTTTTAAGGAGGGGCTATTAGCTAATTAATGTTTCAAACTATAGGCTGTACAAACCAGAGTTAACCAAAATGTTTAACACGCTCTTTCTCTGTCTATCCAACGTATAGAAAGAGAGAGTATATATCTGTCTCCAATGTTCTTTTCTACTTCATGTATTCCGGATACAAATGTGAAAAATGTGTTTCGCAGAGCAATTTTTGTTGAAGAACAAATGATAGGCATTCTTTATAAATGATTATTTCCCATAGCTAAACATTAAAATAATACAACAAGGGTTATTTTTTTATATTTGTTTAAATAATACTATTTAAATACTTTATTTATAAGTTTATTAATAAATAGGCAACAATAGAATATGTAACAAACGCGCGTCTTATATGAACGTGAATTGAAATATATTTTTTGTGCTCTTAGAAGCACTTTTTTTTAATTACCAAATTATTTCTACTGTCTTTAGGTACTAATTATAGACAATAATATTATTATTGCTATTTATAAACAATATCTAAGTGTAATATGAGACTTTTATAATTGTAGAAATTTATTTTCGTAAAACATACAATAAAATCACAAAAATTTAATTGTTATAAGTTGTTATTAGTGCATGAAACACTTTTATTGTTAAACAAATGATATATTTCTATTATAATTAATTTATTACAGTTATAAATATTACTTGTATATTGTATATCATTGATTTATCATATATTTAAATGTTGTATTTTGATATTGTTAAAAATAGGGGTTGATATATTTGAATTAAATAATTGTACTGATTTTTGTACGTATATTACTTGGTTTTAAATAAAAACATCATAAAAAATACACACATTCTTTTAATTTATCTTAAAACTCCTTCAAAACATCCTAAAAAAACATTACATTTAGTTAAAATGTACCGAAAAAAAAATAAAAATTTTAAACTTATATAAAATTCAATTAAAATTTTGAGGTTAGAATTAACCTAAAAATTTTAATTAAAAATTTTGAGGTTAGATTTAACCAAAAAATTTTAATTAGTGAATTTTGAAAATTTTTTGACCATTTGGTCGAAAAAATCTCGAAAAATGCTAATTAAAATTTTGAGGTTAATTCTAACCTCAAAAAATTTTGAGGTTAGAATTAACCTAAAAATTTTAATTAGCAATTTTCGAGATTTTTTTGACCAAACGGTCAAATAAATTCGAAATTTTGCTAATTAAAATTTTTAGGTTAAATCTAACCTCAAAATTTTTAATTAAAATTTTTAGGTTAATTCTATCCTCAAAATTTTAATTGAATTTTATATAAGTTTAAAAAATTTTTTTCCTTTTTACGTGATTTTTAACCCAAATTTTGATCTCTTAAGATATTTTTTTTAACGGATAACCTGAAAAACAAAAAGTACCCATTTTCAAAGGTAAAATAATATATAATATTTTTATTTAAAATCAAGTGTTATAAATACAAACAATCATTTTTACAAGTACAATTATTTATACATTTAATTCAAATATATTATTTATATCAATATCAACTTACAATTAAATATATAATAAATTAATTAAATGCAGCACAGTTAAATTGATTCAAATATATAAATTCACTTAAAAAATAATGTACAATAAATTATATTTATAAAGGGGTGTATGGGGTGCAGATCTTGGTCTTCAATCGATTGCATTTTTATAAACAAAAAAAAATTAATTGGTTAAAATATTTATTTGTTTGAATTGTAAATAAAGTTAAAAGTAATACATTATTTGAGCAATACATAACTACGTTTTTATTATCTTCCTTGTGGTCCATATTGTCTCCTAGCACCTAGATGACTCCAGGGAATAGATTTCTCCAGAAGCTGATGATGCTTTCTGATTGGGAGTTGATACCAGACCTCAGGTAAACATTTGGAGGTGAGGTGTTGCCATCCCAGTTGGGATGTTTGTAGTTAATAATCAGGAATACAGCAAAACGAAATCGTCTCTACTTTAACACTTGGCCAACAATCTATGGCACATAAGAGCTTAACGTTGAAACAGAATATTGCAATGTTTCATATGTGCAAACATACCAGTCCTTACTAAATTTCACGTATTCATTCCATCACCGACTAATTCTGAGAATCTCAAATATTTTAGATATGAGGTACATTCGTGCCAGTTAAAATTTTTATAGAAATGATTTTTAGTCCTGTATTATGAGTTCAGCTAAAAAGTTCATAAAAATTGTAGGTATAGAGTGAGCAACATAAAAAAAAACATTTATCTGGTTTATTGCGTACAATGAAAAATTCGGACACGATTAAATTGGATGAAAGCTCACTTCACACATATATCTTACTCTGCACTAATTACCACCCATATGAATCCAGTTGTTAGCATAATTTGATCGTATTAGTTTCCGCATGATATAGATGGCATTGAGTAAATATTACTGATGGGAATTATAGCGCGTAAAGCATGTATGACAAGTTTACATGTGATGCGAAATATACGTAATACGGGATGAACATGCATATGAATTATATTTATGGTTGATTTAAATGTTTGCATCAAGCCCGTACAATGGCTACTGAATTCTTAAACAGCTATCTCGCAGAACTAATTTTAAATCAACCTAAATCATCATTTCACATGCAATTACTATTTTATTTTAAACACTAATTGTATGCAATGCATATCATTCAACTTATTCACAATGGCTTAATTGTGGTTATAAATTAGGAATCGGGAAGATATTAAAATTGTGGATTTAGGATGAGGACGAAACTTAAATACGGTTCTGCTTACGAAATTTAATTGAACATATATGTCTTTCACCCAGAAAATGATTAAATTTCATAATTCTCTGAGCAGTACAGATATTGCAATTGTTTCAGGAATTTGGTGAGTGAATATGTAACCTATTCTGAAGCAAATATGCGCCGGAGAATTCTAATAAAACTGTTGAAAAAGGGCGTCGTATATTTATCATGCTACCATGCTATTTCATAATGTCATGTCAGGACACCCATTCAAACTAAAACTTATTAGGTATGTCGTGTTTCTCTTTACATTCTCTGACTAAACTCAATAACTATACATTTTCCAGCTCTAGTATATCAAAACCATTCAAAAAATAAATCCTTTTCGCATTTTTCACTAACAATCCCTTAATGCAAAATTTAAAACAATTTGAATGAAATATTTACAATTATTTCGCGTAATACTAACATGTAAAAAAAATTATATTTTTTGAATCATTGACAACGAAAATTAAGGAAAATAAATAAATATTGAAATCTAACATATATAGAATAGTTGTTGATGTCTACTATTAGTTGGTACCGTGTACGTATTATCCCATAGAGATTACGGTTTTTGTATGCAACAAACGTAATTCAATTTAAATCTACCCTTACGGATAAGCTCCGTTTTCTGCACCTATATAACGATTTCCTTTTAATCTTCGTACATTTTGGCTTCGGCAACTGGGAAATATTACCAAGGAAACTCAATCTTCTTGTTATTGGTTTCTATTTCGTATTTTATTCATATTACCTAGTTAACTAAGCTTTGTTTGCTCAAGCGTTCATGTAACTAAGTTTATTTTATAAACAATGTATTATATTTCACAAATATAAACATAAATCCGAAATTTCTAGTTTATCCTTTTTATCTAAACCAGTTTTGCTTCTGAGACAAATTAAATTATTTTAAAATGTATCCTTTAACATATGCTTAGGTGCATTATTTGTTTTGTGGATGTGTGTGTGTGTGTGTAGATAAGGAAAAAATCTTGGAGAAAAACAATGGACGTGATTTTTGAAAAGACGAATGGTGGAAAGAAAGCAGGCACCCTGCTGGTGCGAATGTTCAAATGTTAGGGTTAATGAGGTTTTATGTACCACATCTGATGCTGTTAAATAGAAATAGTCGCTTTCGAGGGTCTTTTTGGCGTGTCTCCAAGAGTTCGATGTGGTGACTGGTACAACCAAAGCACCCGGATCAGTGACCCAATCACATTTAGGCAATTTCATTACGACGATGCCTTATATAATGTTAGAGGAGTTTCCTATAAACTTTGCCAAACAACATATAAAGTTCAATTTACCTATATGTTTATTCAGATTTCCCATAATAACAGAACTTGCTTTATTTTAAAAAGTGATTTTATTTTAAAAGCAACAGTCACAAAAAAATACGATTATAGGTTTTTTTTACTAAACAAATCTAGCAGAACTTAACAAAAACTATATCAATTTAAAAATAAGAAATAAATTTTACTGTTTGCTTAAAAATATATAATTTACAAACAAAAATATACCTGCAGTTAAAATATATACTAATGCTTTTAAAACCCGTTTTCCATTTGCCATTTCTCTTCCATCGTACACACATATATCGAAGATTGGGAAATGCTTTGGAAACTTTGGTAACACATTTTAGTTCGGCACTCACGTATATTTAGTGCTGCTACAAACAAAAACAACATTCAAAAGTACCCAACTAATTAATGTGTACTGTTATTTATATTTCCTACAGCAAAATTTAATATTCAAAATATATAATATTAATTTTCATATATTTATTAATTAAAACTTGAAAATTACATTAGTATATATTTCAAAACGTATATCGCTGGAGCGATACAAAAGTGAAGGAGAATTGCTTTGAAAGCATAATTAAAAAAATAACGAATTGCTTTGAATTTCATTTTCGTCGATTTATATGTATACGTATTTTGTTTTAAATTGCTATAGTTAAAACAACTATAAAAGTAATGTTAACATCCTATTTAATCGGTTTTGGTAAACGTCAATAATTCGGAAATTGTAAACCTGTCCCAGTTCCTGAAATCACTGCTTTTCGTACTACTAAAACGCGTTGTACAAACGGCCGGCACGTCAATAGTGACGCGATGCTTTACACGCTGCCCTAATTAAATTTAAGCCTAACTTGCTGGGTAATCTACTTTGCCTGGATGGATGATTGAATCCCCCCGTTTACCACTGTAGACACTTCATAAACTGACCCAAATATACCGAAAAAAAAAACAACCCCAATAGATTCAAGTCGGTTGATAAATATTACTAGTTGCGTACGTAATAATATAATCATCAATCGAATTACTAAGCTGTATTTTTCGCGTAGCGATATCGACGAGTATCCCTTGCTTAGAATTCAATTTCTGAACAAGATCACAGATCTTTTGAAACGCAAAGCTATACAAATTCTGCGGATAGGAAACAAAGAAAACTGAAACACACTGTGTGTTTCTGCGGCGTTTTCTTGACTCGTACTTTGTGAAGATGAACTCTTTGCGTAACAAAGCCTATGCCACGCGCACAAAGATTACCTCTTTTGATGTCATTCATCATAAAATTGAACACGAATAATATACAAATTGTAATATATTTTAAAAAATTTAATCCAAATAATTTAATAAAATCACCAATCAATTTTTTATTTTATATACAGGGTGTAACAGCGAAACGAGCTACCTCGAATAACTTCTATGTTATTAAAGATACAATAAAATAGTATAAGACAGTCTTATGCAGGACCAAGGGGGACATCCAACTATAAAAGAAAATATTTTTTTAAACCAGTGGTTCTCAAGCAACAACACAAAGTTATGTTTTTTCAAATGAGATGCTATATATTTTTTAAGCCTATTCGATAGAGTATTTTTTTCTGAATTCTATTATGTATTCGTTTTATATCCTTACATAAGTAAAATATTGAGAAAAATACGACTGAAAGTTAAATAAATTTTATTTTTATAGTTACTTTTCAGTAGGCTATGAAACAAAATTGAGCTTAAATACAACGAAACATACATTAAATACATTAAATTATTTGTTATTTACTTTATAAATAGTGTTATAAAGTAAATAACAAATAATTTCATGTATTTAAGCTCAATTTTGTTTCATAGCCTACTGAAAAGTAACTATAAAAATAAAATTTATTTAACTTTCAGTCGCATTTTTCTCAATATTTTACTTATGTAAGGGTATAAAACGAATACATAATGGAATTCAGAAAAAAATACTCTATCGAATGGGCTTAAAAAATATATAGCATCTCATTTGAAAAAACATAACTTTGTGTTGTTGCTTGAGAACCACTGGTTTAAAAAAATATTTTCTTTTATAGTTGGATGTCCCTCTTAGTCCTGCATAAGATTGTCTCATACTATTTTATTGTATCTTTAATAACATAGAAGTTATTCGAGGTAGCTCGTTTCGCTGTTACACCCTGTATATTTATTAATGTTTATATATATATATATATATATATAATTCACTGATTTGTGTTAATTGCTATTCGAGTTTAGAAGATAGAGACCGCTTAGTTTGAATTGCGAATAACGCTCATGGTATTCCTTTCTGTCGATTTCGGAATTAGAAATGTAGCGGTGGCTTGTTCGTTAAAAGGTCGTCTGTTTTTCCATACCTTTTCCGGGTATCTTTTATTATTCCGATGTCGTCGCATGTCGAGGGTGTCGTTAGGCTGCATTGATGTGCATTTACGGAATTACCGATAAGTGAAGTCGTAATAAAATTAATGTTCTCTTTTTTTTTGTGTCGATTTGCATACTTTTAAAACCTCCAGCACAAAATCGATATTACCTCTTTTATTTGCGAGAAATACCAATAGATTACTATTATAGTTAAATCGATATTCCTGTCTGGTATCTAAGCTACATATAAGCTTAAATAATACCTGTTTTTGATCATTGCGTTTGATGGGCTTACGTATTGTCAAGATGTCACATTGCTTTCTCAGATTCAATTTAAACCCCATTGTATCCAAATAATCTAACCCATGCTCGCTTACAAGATTCGTGAAGTTGATGTCCAGAATATATATCGTAAACATCGATTTTACGTCTCACGCATGAGGCATTCTGCCTTTTTTATATCCTAAGCTATAAAATTGCGCTTCTACGTATACACAATATACTTCAAAGTAGAGAATTTGCGCAAACATATATGGAAACACCTATATTGCATATAAATTCCAGCTTTTCATGTAAGCATTGTATTGTTTTCAATAACACTTCCATTCAAAGGAATATGTATGTATGTACCAGTTAACAAAAAATAATAATGAGGTGTACGGTTCTCATATTAGGTTCAATATTCGCTTTGGTGCATATTGCAGTATAATATCCAGAAAAATAGAGAGAGAGTGAGAGAGAGAAAATATATACAGAAAGTAGGTAATTTATATTTGGAACACTTGTACCACGAAACAGTGCGTAATTGCATTTCTTTCTACAGTTTTTTTTTGCGTAATGCCGAGCCATCAACTTTTATCGCTTGTGTAAGTACGAAAGAGGAAAAAGAGAAAAAAATCAGAACATTGTGGAGGATACGTTGAGTGAAAATAGTTATTTAGAAAATTCGTATCAAAAATATATTCATTGATAAATACAGTCGAAAGAAATTTTTTCGCAGCATCTTGAATATGTTTTTGCAATATCTTCTACACCGCATGCATTCCACAATTTCTACTACGTACATTTTTGTAATACCAATATTTTTTGTTTTTACATTTATCGCATATATTTATTTTATTATAAAAATGCATGTGGCACAAATTCTAAATACAATTCAACTTTATTACCGGAAATTTAACAAATTGTACATATATATATCAAAATATAGCGATAATTTTCAATTTGTATGCAAAGATAATAATTCATATATTTTGGCTGTTTTATGTTCGAAATCTATAAAGAGAACCTATAGAAACTTTCGAAATAATGAAAATTATAAATTAAAAATGCTAATCAACAAATTGTTGATTTAAAGTATTATTAAAGCTTGTTTCACGGTGTTTAGATAAGTCAAAATCGTATCTTATATCAGGTAAACGTAGTGTGACAAACCAAACATTTCCGAAAGTATATAATCGGAAGAGCCGTTCTAGAAACAGCTGTCTATTGAACAGGCATTACTTTCAATGTATCGGGTTCGTCAAGGAGCTTTACCGGATTTGTACACTAGATTTTGCAAGGCGTTCTCGTTGCACTGGTCGTTGCTTCCGCCAAAAGCGTTTCCGATCTCTCGTTTGCCGGAGCTTTAACAACCAAATTTGTAAATTCTTCCTGATGGTGCAGATATATATGAAACAACATGCACTGCAGTCTTTATGAATATAGAAGGGTTATTTGCAAAAAAAAGCAAATGTCAATTTTAAAAATTAAGCCAGTCGCAAAGTGAAATGTAACCGAGTTATCTGTATGTCCATATCGGTGCATCAGTTGAATTTCAAAATATTTTCACATTATTTTGTTTTATATCAGCAATATGATGAATGTTTCATACGCTTGAAAATACACGTAATAAATTGCAAAAACAAACATTTTTGCCTGCCAAACAGGACATATAATTTTGTATGTACAGAGATATTAGCTGCCAATAGAAATACTGAAACATCTGCAGTGTCATGCACTGAACTTTCATATACGCATTTCAGTTAGATCATATTTAGACTATTTTTCTAATTTATAATGCTTTACTAACCTTTGGAACTTCTCTTCACTAAATTATTTCTTAGCATAAATATTAAGAATCAAATTCCAAAATATTGTTGCATATCATCATATCGCAGATGCAGACAATACATTACGCTTTATGTACGTTTTCAGACAAGCATATTTTTTCAAGCGTCTGCGCGACATATCATGACATTAATTCCTCAAACAGTAACTGTTACCATTTTCGAGTAATTGCAGAAACTGCAAAAAATAACTGAAGTAAACAGGCACTTTCACTTTGAATATTTTTTTCAAAAATACGAGGTGCACACCTCAAGCATATGCAAATCTTATGTTTAAAGTTTCATAATTTTAGATTCAACCGTTTAGGCTGTAGAGAGCATACACACACACACACATACACACAGATGGACGTCATTCCAAAAATAGTCGGAACCGATTCAGGGAAGGTCAAAACGTATATTTCCGTTAAAATCTCGAGATCGAAATTTTTCATGATTACAATACTGACTTATACTGCGTATAAGAATGTAAAAATAAAGCACAATATACAAAAATATCAACAGTTACAACCCATCCCAAAAATATAGCTTAAAAAATGTCTATAAGCCTCAAATAGAGTTCTATAGATATATTTTAATTAATATTTCATGTATGTTCCGTAAAGAAAATAAATAGGAATGAATTAAAAAACTGTAAATAAATTGAATTTGCTTTTAATGTATATAACACATGAGAATTTAGTTCACTAAAAAATATATATATGTATATTAAGCTAAACTATGCAACGAAGTGTAAATTCTATTTAGCGTTTATTTATTTTTAGTTTTTTACAAAGTGTATGAATTGCGCGGAAGTTGATGATTGCATGCGTGATGCTTCGCCAGTTGGAAGCCGGTGTAAATTTGTGCAAATTTCTCGTACTTTCATTGGGCACTGATTTAAATGCAATTTTCTTGTAAATTGAGCATGAAACTGCGTTACTCAAATTTATATTTGAATAAAATTTTTTTTTTAAATAAATAAATTTATCGGATTAAAATTCTTTTCAAACCCAAGCATAAAAACAAAAAAATTAAATAACTTTTGATTCTTGGAATAAAAAAAATGTAAACTTTATGAAAACTCTTTCAAAAGAGAAAAATTTTAAATTGAACATATTTTATTCAGCAAACTGTTCATTGAAATAAAAGAGATTTCTTCATTAGAAAAACATGATTGTCTAATTAGCATAGTTTAAAGTTTTTGTATAATTAATTGCTAATTAAAAATTTAAAACATTAACAATACTGCAAGGTTGCAGTAATTGATTAAAATATTTCTGCAATCAAAAACTACTCTAATACTTAGTATCTTTTTAAATATGGTACTAAAATACATATTTGGTTTTATAAAATGAAATATCTCAATTTAAAATTTTTATAAAATGTATTTTTAAAATGTACTTGAAACCGGTACTGGTAAAATCTTTATAGTACGTAAATAAAATTAGAGCTTTGCAAGTAGAGCCAAACATAGTTCCCAAATGATGCCCGATGTGACTAACAAACCAGAAACGATGCAAAAAGTCGACTTGTGCAAATAACGTTTCATTAAAATTATAGTTAATCTGTAGAACGAGAGAGACTTCATTATATTTGCTTTTGCAGTTCTGTCTACAAACAGGAAACAGCGAATATATACCATACACTTTACACATTAGTGTGGAAAACATTTTTTTTACAGAACTTAAATCACGTACGCATTCAAGATAAATGGGGCTGAAATCTGAAATGTCACTGAAAATATGTTATGTTAGTCGTTGGCGCAGTTATTTTTCGCAGAAGCTACGTCAGGTTTGTTAGTAAAATACACAGATTTTCGTAAACATTTTATCGATAGAGTCATCAATATTTTCTTCATTTTACACAAATTCTAGAATTTTATTTCAGATGATAAGTAGTTCTTTGAGTTTCGAATATGAAAATATCAAACAGCCATCGACGTTAATGTATTCATATTTATGAACGCAATAGACAATATTCAAACTCTATCTACTCTACATATCTTTGATCATTGACTTTATTATTTTTATCTTTTAAAAATTCTAGCTACTTCACAGATTCTAGTTTTATTCAAATATAAATATACATCATAAAAATGTATACATAATTATTAAAAATGTATTTTATATGAAGAAAAATTTATCCGATTCCGCTGACGATCCAATCGAAACTATCAGATCTGAAACTGGGTTCGATTCCTAGTGGCATCCGATACATTTTTCTCATTAGAAAATCTTTAAATTCAACTTTAAATAATATATTATATGTGTTCACACTAACGTTGAGACTGTGGATAATATATGATGAGAATAAGAAGACAATGAACATATAAGTAGTTAAGTATTCCGATACGTTGTGATAGCTATCGATGTGTAAGAGTGCATGGTATATCCGGAACCTGAATAATGCATGGATGCTCAACAGGATTCGAAGACATTGTGAATACGTTCTCTACTTAAGAATTCCGATGTGTTAGAAAACGAGGCTTTTCGATCTAACACATTACAGACCTTTCCTCTGTCCTTGAGGACATTTACCCCCAAAAATATCGATGTAAAAAACTGTGCAAAAATTGTGTGTTTTATGCAGTAGTAGAAAATGTTCATTTTTAGTTCATTTCTGTAATTACGTAGGCAAGGATAAATATAGGTCATGAAGGTATTAGCCGTTTAATAATATTTCACCAAGAAAGGTAGCAACAGTGTCTCTAATGCAACTTGTCGAGGTAGATGAAAAATTGATGTCAAAAACGAAAAAGGAGGTAGTCAAGTCTAGAACTAAGATTGATTTCTTTCACTGGCAACGGTAGCTGTTTTAATTCCTCTTGCACTAAAAGGGTTATCACGTCCAATACGTATCCATTCCCTCTATTTGGAAAACACGTTACCGTGATTTCAATTCCGTATTTGCGCTAGTGCTATTAGCAGCTCAAATAATTAATCATCTACACGCTTCAAATCAACAATTTCATATCATTAATGCAGAACATTTATTTAATGTTTATTTTATAAAACATGTATGTTTGTTTCAAATTAAAATCACTCCAATATTTGAAATAGCTATTTGAACAATGTGTTTCGAAAATATTATATATTAATAAATATTATTTGCCAATAATATTATTGGCAAATATAAATATGAAATATAATACTTGTTGTCAAATAAATAGCAATACGGTAGGCTTGTCTCATAAATGGTGCAATGAATGTACCCTGGTGATTCTGAGAGTGATATTCTGTTTTTACGAGTTCGGTATATAGTTCTCAAATATATCCACATTTACGCCTCCTGTGCCGATTTCGAAACATACACGATCGTAACATGTACGGCTTTCCAGAATACAAATGTAAACATGCCATATGGTGCGTTATTCATTGTCGAAGCTCGCAGCTTCCGATAAAAGAATCCGAAACGCTTGTTCCAACTATTTAAATCTGTACCATATTTACGAGCTTGTAGAATTTGCTCACTTTAACATCTACATAATAAATCACTCATATTCTCCACAAATTACCACATTTTATTTCGCGTCAATAATTAAAACTCTTGTTTTTTTTTATTTGAGATTTTTATTAATTACGACAGTAAAAATTTGTAAATAAAATTATTTTTGAAATGTGAATACATATATATTAAATAAAAAATATATTTTAATTTGGTATAAGCAATTATTCCATTTGTGATTTGGTTCCGTTTTTATTTGCGTTTTAAGCGTATGTACATGCAAAACTAATCTAATTTTAACTCTGTCATAATACATTTTGAATTCTGGAATCAGTACATCAACATTTTCTATACCTATTTTGTTATCATATTTGCATATTAACTACAATTTTAAATTAAATCTACATAAATTTCTCGCAGTTCAAATCAAAAGATTGTCTTTATTTAACTTTTTTTATTTACCAACTCGAAGCCTGGAAACTTATTTTTTTAATTATTATTTTATGCAGTTTAACCGAATATGTGTTGTCAAGTTGAGCATATTGTTGAATGCATGACAAAATGGATTCGGTATACGGCGCTTAGACAGCCGTGTGCCTTGGAGTCGTTATTAAATCAACGGCTCTAGACAGATTTGGGTTGTGTTTACTCTCGTGTGTCTCCTGTTTTCTGACAGTTCCGACTTGTGCCAACAGCAAATTTATTTCGGGTGCAATCTTCCCACGTAACACAACATTCAGCAAACAAAAAAAAACCATCAAAAAGTTCATCATCTTGAATTCCATAATAATTAAACTGAAATTTACAAAATTTCTAAATGTTATGTTTACAATTCATATTTTAGAATTAATTAAACAACCTTGTAAAAGTCTTTAGGTAACGGCAATAACGGCACCATACAAATATTCAATATTTTCAGTCTTATCTGCAAATTAAAAATGTTAGTATTTTATTTAAAAATGAATTTTAAATGAAAATCATCACAAGTTTTGATTACTTTATTTTATAAACATATGCTGTATTTCCATTATAGTTATTTCGTAGTTTTGTACAAACTAATTTAAAACACCAGTTTATAAATTATTGTATTATATAATAAATAAATAGTTTTGCAATTTTTTATTTTCATAAACCAACTATTAAAAAATATGAGCAGTGTCTCACATTGGACCTTCTCATACTCGATATACTTATTTAATTAAATAAAAACATCTGCAATCAGGTATTCATTTGAGTATTTCCATGCAACAAGCACACAAAACAAACCAACACTTCAAATAACATTTTTTTTAAAAGATAATTAATTTGAAAAAAATTTTCACAGAATTATTTATTTTCATCTGTGAGACAATCAAGTATTCATTTGATTATTTCTTTATAAAAAATCTATCACCATACAACAAGCACACAACACAAACCAGCAACTCTAACAAAATGTTTCTTTAAAGAGATAATTAATTTGAAAGATTTTTTCACAGAATTATATATTTTCATCTGTGAGCCAATCAAGTATTCATTTGATTATTTCTTTAGTAAAGCTCTATCACCATGCAACAAGCACACAACATAAACCAACAACTCTAACAAAATGTTTCTTTAAAGAGATAATTAATTTGAAAGATTTTTTCACAGAATTATATATTTTCATCTGTGAGCCAATCAAGTATTCATTTGATTATTTCTTTAGTAAAGCTCTATCACCATGCAACAAGCACACAACATAAACCAACAACTCTAACAAAATGTTTCTTTAAAGAGATAATTAATTTGAAAGATTTTTTCACAGAGTTATATATTTTCATCTGTGAGCCAATCAAGTATTCCTTTGATTATTTCTTTAGTAAAGCTCTATCACCATGCAACAAGCACACAACATAAACCAACCACTCTAACAAACATTTTCTTTAAAGAGATAATTAATTTGAAAGATTTTTTTACAGAATTATATATTTTCATCTGTGAGCCAATCAAGTATTCATTTGATTATTTCTTTAGTAAAGCTCTATCACCATGCAACAAGCACACAACATAAACCAACCACTCTAACAAAATGTTTCTTTAAAGAGATAATTAATTTGAAAGATTTTTTCACAGAATTATATATTTTTATCTGTGAGCCAATCAAGTATTCATTTGATTATTTCTTTAGTAAAGCTCTATCACCATGCAACAAGCACACAACATAAACCAACCACTCTAACAAAATGTTTCTTTAAAGAGATAATTAATTTGAAAGATTTTTTCACAGAATTATATATTTTCATCTGTGAGCCAATCAAGTATTCATTTGATTATTTCTTTAGTAAAGCTCTATCACCATGCAACAAGCACACAACACAAACCAACAACTCTAACAAACATTTTCTTTAAAGAGATAATTAATTTGAAAGATTTTTTCACAGAATTATATATTTTCATCTGTGAGCCAATCAAGTATTCATTTGATTATTTCTTTAGTAAAGCTCTATCACCATGCAACAAGCACACAACATAAACCAACCACTCTAACAAAATGTTTCTTTAAAGAGATAATTAATTTGAAAGATTTTTTCACAGAATTATATATTTTCATCTGTGAGCCAATCAAGTATTCATTTGATTATTTCTTTAGTAAAGCTCTATCACCATGCAACAAGCACACAACACAAACCAACAACTCTAACCAAATGTTTCTTTAAAGAGATAATTAATTTGAAAGATTTTTTCACAGAATTATATATTTTCATCTGTGAGCCAATCAAGTATTCATTTGATTATTTCTTTAGTAAAGCTCTATCACCATGCAACAAGCACACAACATAAACCAACCACTCTAACAAAATGTTTCTTTAAAGAGATAATTAATTTGAAAGATTTTTTCACAGAATTATATATTTTCATCTGTGAGCCAATCAAGTATTCATTTGATTATTTCTTTAGTAAAGCTCTATCACCATGCAACAAGCACACAACATAAACCAACAACTCTAACAAAATGTTTCTTTAAAGAGATAATTAATTTGAAAGATTTTTTCACAGAATTATATATTTTCATCTGTGAGCCAATCAAGTATTCATTTGATTATTTCTTTAGTAAAGCTCTATCACCATGCAACAAGCACACAACATAAACCAACCACTCTAACAAAATGTTTCTTTAAAGAGATAATTAATTTGAAAGATTTTTTCACAGAATTATATATTTTCATCTGTGAGCCAATCAAGTATTCATTTGATTATTTCTTTAGTAAAGCTCTATCACCATGCAACAAGCACACAACATAAACCAACCACTCTAACAAAATGTTTCTTTAAAGAGATAATTAATTTGAAAGATTTTTTCACAGAATTATATATTTTCATCTGTGAGCCAATCAAGTATTCATTTGATTATTTCTTTAGTAAAGCTCTATCACCATGCAACAAGCACACAACATAAACCAACAACTCTAACAAAATGTTTCTTTAAAGAGATAATTAATTTGAAAGATTTTTTCACAGAATTATATATTTTCATCTGTGAGCCAATCAAGTATTCATTTGATTATTTCTTTAGTAAAGCTCTATCACCATGCAACAAGCACACAACATAAACCAACCACTCTAACAAAATGTTTCTTTAAAGAGATAATTAATTTGAAAGATTTTTTCACAGAATTATATATTTTCATCTGTGAGCCAATCAAGTATTCATTTGATTATTTCTTTAGTAAAGCTCTATCACCATGCAACAAGCACACAACATAAACCAACAACTCTAACAAAATGTTTCTTTAAAGAGATAATTAATTTGAAAGATTTTTTCACAGAATTATATATTTTCATCTGTGAGCCAATCAAGTATTCATTTGATTATTTCTTTAGTAAAGCTCTATCACCATGCAACAAGCACACAACATAAACCAACCACTCTAACAAAATGTTTCTTTAAAGAGATAATTAATTTGAAAGATTTTTTCACAGAATTATATATTTTCATCTGTGAGCCAATCAAGTATTCATTTGATTATTTCTTTAGTAAAGCTCTATCACCATGCAACAAGCACACAACATAAACCAACCACTCTAACAAAATGTTTCTTTAAAGAGATAATTAATTTGAAAGATTTTTTCACAGAATTATATATTTTCATCTGTGAGCCAATCAAGTATTCATTTGATTATTTCTTTAGTAAAGCTCTATCACCATGCAACAAGCACACAACATAAACCAACAACTCTAACAAAATGTTTCTTTAAAGAGATAATTAATTTGAAAGATTTTTTCACAGAATTATATATTTTCATCTGTGAGCCAATCAAGTATTCATTTGATTATTTCTTTAGTAAAGCTCTATCACCATGCAACAAGCACACAACATAAACCAACCACTCTAACAAAATGTTTCTTTAAAGAGATAATTAATTTGAAAGATTTTTTCACAGAATTATATATTTTCATCTGTGAGCCAATCAAGTATTCATTTGATTATTTCTTTAGTAAAGCTCTATCACCATGCAACAAGCACACAACATAAACCAACCACTCTAACAAAATGTTTCTTTAAAGAGATAATTAATTTGAAAGATTTTTTCACAGAATTATATATTTTCATCTGTGAGCCAATCAAGTATTCATTTGATTATTTCTTTAGTAAAGCTCTATCACCATGCAACAAGCACACAACATAAACCAACAACTCTAACAAAATGTTTCTTTAAAGAGATAATTAATTTGAAAGATTTTTTCACAGAATTATATATTTTCATCTGTGAGCCAATCAAGTATTCATTTGATTATTTCTTTAGTAAAGCTCTATCACCATGCAACAAGCACACAACATAAACCAACCACTCTAACAAAATGTTTCTTTAAAGAGATAATTAATTTGAAAGATTTTTTCACAGAATTATATATTTTCATCTGTGAGCCAATCAAGTATTCATTTGATTATTTCTTTAGTAAAGCTCTATCACCATGCAACAAGCACACAACATAAACCAACAACTCTAACAAAATGTTTCTTTAAAGAGATAATTAATTTGAAAGATTTTTTCACAGAATTATATATTTTCATCTGTGAGCCAATCAAGTATTCATTTGATTATTTCTTTAGTAAAGCTCTATCACCATGCAACAAGCACACAACATAAACCAACCACTCTAACAAAATGTTTCTTTAAAGAGATAATTAATTTGAAAGATTTTTTCACAGAATTATATATTTTCATCTGTGAGCCAATCAAGTATTCATTTGATTATTTCTTTAGTAAAGCTCTATCACCATGCAACAAGCACACAACATAAACCAACCACTCTAACAAAATGTTTCTTTAAAGAGATAATTAATTTGAAAGATTTTTTCACAGAATTATATATTTTCATCTGTGAGCCAATCAAGTATTCATTTGATTATTTCTTTAGTAAAGCTCTATCACCATGCAACAAGCACACAACATAAACCAACAACTCTAACAAACATTTTCTTTAAAGAGATAATTAATTTGAAAGATTTTTTCACAGAATTATATATTTTCATCTGTGAGCCAATCAAGTATTCATTTGATTATTTCTTTAGTAAAGCTCTATCACCATGCAACAAGCACACAACATAAACCAACCACTCTAACAAAATGTTTCTTTAAAGAGATAATTAATTTGAAAGATTTTTTCACAGAATTATATATTTTCATCTGTGAGCCAATCAAGTATTCATTTGATTATTTCTTTAGTAAAACTCTATCACCATGCAACAAGCACACAACATAAACCAACCACTCTAACAAAATGTTTCTTTAAAGAGATAATTAATTTGAAAGATTTTTTCACAGAATTATATATTTTCATCTGTGAGCCAATCAAGTATTCATTTGATTATTTCTTTAGTAAAGCTCTATCACCATGCAACAAGCACACAACATAAACCAACAACTCTAACCAAATGTTTCTTTAAAGAGATAATTAATTTGAAAGATTTTTTCACAGAATTATATATTTTCATCTGTGAGCCAATCAAGTATTCATTTGATTATTTCTTTAGTAAAGCTCTATCACCATGCAACAAGCACACAACATAAACCAACAACTCTAACAAAATTTTTCTTTAAAGAGATAATTAATTTGAAAGATTTTTTCACAGAATTATATATTTTCATCTGTGAGCCAATCAAGTATTCATTTGATTATTTCTTTAGTAAAGCTCTATCACCATGCAACAAGCACACAACATAAACCAACCACTCTAACAAAATGTTTCTTTAAAGAGATAATTAATTTGAAAGATTTTTTCACAGAATTATATATTTTCATCTGTGAGCCAATCAAGTATTCATTTGATTATTTCTTTAGTAATGCTCTATCACCATGCAACAAGCAAACAACATAAACCAACAACTCTAACAAAATGTTTCTTTAAAGAGATAATTAATTTGAAAGATTTTTTCACAGAATTATATATTTTCATCTGTGAGCCAATCAAGTATTCATTTGATTATTTCTTTAGTAAAGCTCTATCACCATGCAACAAGCACACAACATAAACCAACCACTCTAACAAAATGTTTCTTTAAAGAAATAATTAATTTGAAAGATTTTTTCACAGAATTATATATTTTCATCTGTGAGCCAATCAAGTATTCATTTTATTATTTCTTTAGTAAAGCTCTATCACCATGCAACAAGCACACAACATAAACCAGCCACTCTAACAAAATGTTTCTTTAAAGAGATAATTAATTTGAAAGATTTTTTCACAGAATTATATATTTTCATCTGTGAGCCAATCAAGTATTCATTTGATTATTTCTTTAGTAAAGCTCTATCACCATGCAACAAGCACACAACATAAACCAACCACTCTAACAAAATGTTTCTTTAAAGGGATAATTAATTTGAAAGATTTTTTCACAGAATTATATATTTTCATCTGTGAGCCAATCAAGTATTCATTTGATTATTTCTTTAGTAAAGCTCTATCACCATGCAACAAGCACACAACATAAACCAACAACTCTAACAAAATGTTTCTTTAAAGAGATAATTAATTTGAAAGATTTTTTCACAGAATTATATATTTTCATCTGTGAGCCAATCAAGTATTCATTTGATTATTTCTTTAGTAAAGCTCTATCACCATGCAACAAGCACACAACATAAACCAACCACTCTAACAAAATGTTTCTTTAAAGAGATAATTAATTTGAAAGATTTTTTCACAGAATTATATATTTTCATCTGTGAGCCAATCAAGTATTCATTTGATTATTTCTTTAGTAAAGCTCTATCACCATGCAACAAGCACACAACATAAACCAACCACTCTAACAAAATGTTTCTTTAAAGAGATAATTAATTTGAAAGATTTTTTCACAGAATTATATATTTTCATCTGTGAGCCAATCAAGTATTCATTTGATTATTTCTTTAGTAAAGCTCTATCACCATGCAACAAGCACACAACATAAACCAACAACTCTAACAAACATTTTCTTTAAAGAGATAATTAATTTGAAAGATTTTTTCACAGAATTATATATTTTCATCTGTGAGCCAATCAAGTATTCATTTGATTATTTCTTTAGTAAAGCTCTATCACCATGCAACAAGCACACAACATAAACCAACAACTCTAACAAACATTTTCTTTAAAGAGATAATTAATTTGAAAGATTTTTTCACAGAATTATATATTTTCATCTGTGAGCCAATCAAGTATTCATTTGATTATTTCTTTAGTAAAGCTCTATCACAATGCAACAAGCACACAACATAAACCAACAACTCTAACAAAATGTTTCTTTAAAGAGATAATTAATTTGAAAGATTTTTTCACAGAATTATATATTTTCATCTGTGAGCCAATCAAGTATTCATTTGATTATTTCTTTAGTAAAGCTCTATCACCATGCAACAAGCACACAACATAAACCAACCACTCTAACAAAATGTTTCTTTAAAGAGATAATTAATTTGAAAGATTTTTTCACAGAATTATATATTTTCATCTGTGAGCCAATCAAGTATTCATTTGATTATTTCTTTAGTAAAGCTCTATCACCATGCAACAAGCACACAACATAAACCAACCACTCTAACAAACATTTTCTTTAAAGAGATAATTAATTTGAAAGATTTTTTCACAGAATTATATATTTTCATCTGTGAGCCAATCAAGTATTCATTTGATTATTTCTTTAGTAAAGCTCTATCACCATGCAACAAGCACACAACATAAACCAACCACTCTAACAAAATGTTTCTTTAAAGAGATAATTAATTTGAAAGATTTTTTCACAGAATTATATATTTTCATCTGTGAGCCAATCAAGTATTCATTTGATTATTTCTTTAGTAAAGCTCTATCACCATGCAACAAGCACACAACATAAACCAACAACTCTAACAAACATTTTCTTTAAAGAGATAATTAATTTGAAAGATTTTTTCACAGAATTATATATTTTCATCTGTGAGCCAATCAAGTATTCATTTGATTATTTCTTTAGTAAAGCTCTATCACCATGCAACAAGCACACAACATAAACCAACAACTCTAACAAAATGTTTCTTTAAAGAGATAATTAATTTGAAAGATTTTTTCACAGAATTATATATTTTCATCTGTGAGCCAATCAAGTATTCATTTGATTATTGCTTTAGTAAAGCTCTATCACCATGCAACAAGCACACAACATAAACCAACCACTCTAACAAAATGTTTCTTTAAAGAGATAATTAATTTGAAAGATTTTTTCACAGAATTATATATTTTCATCTGTGAGCCAATCAAGTATTCATTTGATTATTTCTTTAGTAAAGCTCTATCACCATGCAACAAGCACACAACATAAACCAACAACTCTAACAAACATTTTCTTTAAAGAGATAATTAATTTGAAAGATTTTTTCACAGAATTATATATTTTCATCTGTGAGCCAATCAAGTATTCATTTGATTATTTCTTTAGTAAAGCTCTATCACCATGCAACAAGCACACAACATAAACCAACAACTCTAACAAAATGTTTCTTTAAAGAGATAATTAATTTGAAAGATTTTTTCACAGAATTATATATTTTCATCTGTGAGCCAATCAAGTATTCATTTGATTATTTCTTTAGTAAAGCTCTATCACCATGCAACAAGCACACAACATAAACCAACCACTCTAACAAAATGTTTCTTTAAAGAGATAATTAATTTGAAAGATTTTTTCACAGAATTATATATTTTCATCTGTGAGCCAATCAAGTATTCATTTGATTATTTCTTTAGTAAAGCTCTATCACCATGCAACAAGCACACAACATAAACCAACCACTCTAACAAAATGTTTCTTTAAAGAGATAATTAATTTGAAAGATTTTTTCACAGAATTATATATTTTCATCTGTGAGCCAATCAAGTATTCATTTGATTATTTCTTTAGTAAAGCTCTATCACCATGCAACAAGCACACAACATAAACCAACAACTCTAACAAACATTTTCTTTAAAGAGATAATTAATTTGAAAGATTTTTTCACAGAATTATATATTTTCATCTGTGAGCCAATCAAGTATTCATTTGATTATTTCTTTAGTAAAGCTCTATCACCATGCAACAAGCACACAACATAAACCAACCACTCTAACAAAATGTTTCTTTAAAGAGATAATTAATTTGAAAGATTTTTTCACAGAATTATATATTTTTATCTGTGAGCCAATCAAGTATTCATTTGATTATTTCTTTAGTAAAGCTCTATCACCATGCAACAAGCACACAACATAAACCAACAACTCTAACAAAATGTTTCTTTAAAGAGATAATTAATTTGAAAGATTTTTTCACAGAATTATATATTTTCATCTGTGAGCCAATCAAGTATTCATTTGATTATTTCTTTAGTAAAGCTCTATCACCATGCAACAAGCACACAACATAAACCATTCACTCTAACAAAATGTTTCTTTAAAGAGATAATTAATTTGAAAGATTTTTTCACAGAATTATATATTTTCATCTGTGAGCCAATCAAGTATTCATTTGATTATTTCTTTAGTAAAGCTCTATCACCATGCAACAAGCACACAACATAAACCAACAACTCTAACAAACATTTTCTTTAAAGAGATAATTAATTTGAAAGATTTTTTCACAGAATTATATATTTTCATCTGTGAGCCAATCAAGTATTCATTTGATTATTTCTTTAGTAAAGCTCTATCACCATGCAACAAGCACACAACATAAACCAACCACTCTAACAAAATGTTTCTTTAAAGAGATAATTAATTTGAAAGATTTTTTCACAGAATTATATATTTTCATCTGTGAGCCAATCAAGTATTCATTTGATTATTTCTTTAGTAAAGCTCTATCACCATGCAACAAGCACACAACATAAACCAACCACTCTAACAAAATGTTTCTTTAAAGAGATAATTAATTTGAAAGATTTTTTCACAGAATTATATATTTTCATCTGTGAGCCAATCAAGTATTCATTTGATTATTTCTTTAGTAAAGCTCTATCACCATGCAACAAGCACACAACATAAACCAACCACTCTAACAAAATGTTTCTTTAAAGAGATAATTAATTTGAAAGATTTTTTCACAGAATTATATATTTTCATCTGTGAGCCAATCAAGTATTCATTTGATTATTTCTTTAGTAAAGCTCTATCACCATGCAACAAGCACACAACACAAACCAACAACTCTAACCAAATGTTTCTTTAAAGAGATAATTAATTTGAAAGAATTTTTCACAGAATTATATATTTTCATCTGTGAGCCAATCAAGTATTCATTTGATTATTTCTTTAGTAAAGCTCTATCACCATGCAACAAGCACACAACATAAACCAACCACTCTAACAAAATGTTTCTTTAAAGAGATAATTAATTTGAAAGATTTTTTCACAGAATTATATATTTTCATCTGTGAGCCAATCAAGTATTCATTTGATTATTTCTTTAGTAAAGCTCTATCACCATGCAACGAGCACACAACATAAACCAACAACTCTAACAAACATTTTCTTTAAAGAGATAATTAATTTGAAAGATTTTTTCACAGAATTATATATTTTCATCTGTGAGCCAATCAAGTATTCATTTGATTATTTCTTTAGTAAAGCTCTATCACCATGCAACAAGCACACAACACAAACCAGCAACTCTAATATATATTTTTTAAAGAGATAATTAATTTGAAAGATTTTTTCACAGAATTATATATTTTTATCTGTGAGCCAATCAAGTATTCATTTGATTATTTCTTTAGTAAAGCTCTATCACCATGCAACAAGCACACAACATAAACCAACAACTCTAACAAAATGTTTCTTTAAAGAGATAATTAATTTGAAAGATTTTTTCACAGAATTATATATTTTCATCTGTGAGCCAATCAAGTATTCATTTGATTATTTCTTTAGTAAAGCTCTATCACCATGCAACAAGCACACAACATAAACCAACAACTCTAACAAAATGTTTCTTTAAAGAGATAATTAATTTGAAAGATTTTTTCACAGAATTATATATTTTCATCTGTGAGCCAATCAAGTATTCATTTGATTATTTCTTTAGTAAAGCTCTATCACCATGCAACAAGCACACAACATAAACCAACCACTCTAACAAAATGTTTCTTTAAAGAGATAATTAATTTGAAAGATTTTTTCACAGAATTATATATTTTCATCTGTGAGCCAATCAAGTATTCATTTGATTATTTCTTTAGTAAAGCTCTATCACCATGCAACAAGCACACAACATAAACCAACAACTCTAACAAACATTTTCTTTAAAGAGATAATTAATTTGAAAGATTTTTTCACAGAATTATATATTTTCATCTGTGAGCCAATCAAGTATTCATTTGATTATTTCTTTAGTAAAGCTCTATCACCATGCAACAAGCACACAACATAAACCAACCACTCTAACAAAATGTTTCTTTAAAGAGATAATTAATTTGAAAGATTTTTTCACAGAATTATATATTTTCATCTGTGAGCCAATCAAGTATTCATTTGATTATTTCTTTAGTAAAGCTCTATCACCATGCAACAAGCACACAACATAAACCAACCACTCTAACAAAATGTTTCTTTAAAGAGATAATTAATTTGAAAGATTTTTTCACAGAATTATATATTTTCATCTGTGAGCCAATCAAGTATTCATTTGATTATTTCTTTAGTAAAGCTCTATCACCATGCAACAAGCACACAACATAAACCAACAACTCTAACAAAATGTTTCTTTAAAGAGATAATTAATTTGAAAGATTTTTTCACAGAATTATATATTTTCATCTGTGAGCCAATCAAGTATTCATTTGATTATTTCTTTAGTAAAGCTCTATCACCATGCAACAAGCACACAACATAAACCAACAACTCTAACAAAATGTTTCTTTAAAGAGATAATTAATTTGAAAGATTTTTTCACAGAATTATATATTTTCATCTGTGAGCCAATCAAGTATTCATTTGATTATTTCTTTAGTAAAGCTCTATCACCATGCAACAAGCACACAACATAAACCAACCACTCTAACAAAATGTTTCTTTAAAGAGATAATTAATTTGAAAGATTTTTTCACAGAATTATATATTTTCATCTGTGAGCCAATCAAGTATTCATTTGATTATTTCTTTAGTAAAGCTCTATCACCATGCAACAAGCACACAACATAAACCAACCACTCTAACAAAATGTTTCTTTAAAGAGATAATTAATTTGAAAGATTTTTTCACAGAATTATATATTTTCATCTGTGAGCCAATCAAGTATTCATTTGATTATTTCTTTAGTAAAGCTCTATCACCATGCAACAAGCACACAACATAAACCAACAACTCTAACAAACATTTTCTTTAAAGAGATAATTAATTTGAAAGATTTTTTCACAGAATTATATATTTTCATCTGTGAGCCAATCAAGTATTCATTTGATTATTTCTTTAGTAAAGCTCTATCACCATGCAACAAGCACACAACATAAACCAACAACTCTAACAAACATTTTCTTTAAAGAGATAATTAATTTGAAAGATTTTTTCACAGAATTATATATTTTCATCTGTGAGCCAATCAAGTATTCATTTGATTATTTCTTTAGTAAAGCTCTATCACCATGCAACAAGCACACAACATAAACCAACCACTCTAACAAAATGTTTCTTTAAAGAGATAATTAATTTGAAAGATTTTTTCACAGAATTATATATTTTCATCTGTGAGCCAATCAAGTATTCATTTGATTATTTCTTTAGTAAAGCTCTATCACCATGCAACAAGCACACAACACAAACCAACAACTCTAACCAAATGTTTCTTTAAAGAGATAATTAATTTGAAAGATTTTTTCACAGAATTATATATTTTCATCTGTGAGCCAATCAAGTATTCATTTGATTATTTCTTTAGTAAAGCTCTATCACCATGCAACAAGCACACAACATAAACCAACCACTCTAACAAAATGTTTCTTTAAAGAGATAATTAATTTGAAAGATTTTTTCACAGAATTATATATTTTCATCTGTGAGCCAATCAAGTATTCATTTGATTATTTCTTTAGTAAAGCTCTATCACCATGCAACAAGCACACAACATAAACCAACAACTCTAACAAAATGTTTCTTTAAAGAGATAATTAATTTGAAAGATTTTTTCACAGAATTATATATTTTCATCTGTGAGCCAATCAAGTATTCATTTGATTATTTCTTTAGTAAAGCTCTATCACCATGCAACAAGCACACAACATAAACCAACCACTCTAACAAAATGTTTCTTTAAAGAGATAATTAATTTGAAAGATTTTTTCACAGAATTATATATTTTCATCTGTGAGCCAATCAAGTATTCATTTGATTATTTCTTTAGTAAAGCTCTATCACCATGCAACAAGCACACAACATAAACCAACCACTCTAACAAAATGTTTCTTTAAAGAGATAATTAATTTGAAAGATTTTTTCACAGAATTATATATTTTCATCTGTGAGCCAATCAAGTATTCATTTGATTATTTCTTTAGTAAAGCTCTATCACCATGCAACAAGCACACAACATAAACCAACCACTCTAACAAAATGTTTCTTTAAAGAGATAATTAATTTGAAAGATTTTTTCACAGAATTATATATTTTCATCTGTGAGCCAATCAAGTATTCATTTGATTATTTCTTTAGTAAAGCTCTATCACCATGCAACAAGCACACAACATAAACCAACCACTCTAACAAAATGTTTCTTTAAAGAGATAATTAATTTGAAAGATTTTTTCACAGAATTATATATTTTCATCTGTGAGCCAATCAAGTATTCATTTGATTATTTCTTTAGTAAAGCTCTATCACCATGCAACAAGCACACAACACAAACCAACAACTCTAACCAAATGTTTCTTTAAAGAGATAATTAATTTGAAAGAATTTTTCACAGAATTATATATTTTCATCTGTGAGCCAATCAAGTATTCATTTGATTATTTCTTTAGTAAAGCTCTATCACCATGCAACAAGCACACAACATAAACCAACCACTCTAACAAAATGTTTCTTTAAAGAGATAATTAATTTGAAAGATTTTTTCACAGAATTATATATTTTCATCTGTGAGCCAATCAAGTATTCATTTGATTATTTCTTTAGTAAAGCTCTATCACCATGCAACAAGCACACAACATAAACCAACAATTCTAACAAAATGTTTCTTTAAAGAGATAATTAATTTGAAAGATTTTTTCACAGAATTATATATTTTCATCTGTGAGCCAATCAAGTATTCATTTGATTATTTCTTTAGTAAAGCTCTATCACCATGCAACAAGCACACAACATAAACCAACAACTCTAACAAACATTTTCTTTAAAGAGATAATTAATTTGAAAGATTTTTTCACAGAATTATATATTTTCATCTGTGAGCCAATCAAGTATTCATTTGATTATTTCTTTAGTAAAGCTCTATCACCATGCAACAAGCACACAACATAAACCAACCACTCTAACAAAATGTTTCTTTAAAGAGATAATTAATTTGAAAGATTTTTTCACAGAATTATATATTTTCATCTGTGAGCCAATCAAGTATTCATTTGATTATTTCTTTAGTAAAGCTCTATCACCATGCAACAAGCACACAACATAAACCAACCACTCTAACAAAATGTTTCTTTAAAGAAATAATTAATTTGAAAGATTTTTTCACAGAATTATATATTTTCATCTGTGAGCCAATCAAGTATTCATTTGATTATTTCTTTAGTAAAGCTCTATCACCATGTAACAAGCACACAACATAAACCAACAACTCTAACAAACATTTTCTTTAAAGAGATAATTAATTTGAAAGATTTTTTCACAGAATTATATATTTTCATCTGTGAGCCAATCAAGTATTCATTTGATTATTTCTTTAGTAAAGCTCTATCACCATGCAACAAGCACACAACATAAACCAACCACTCTAACAAAATGTTTCTTTAAAGAGATAATTAATTTGAAAGATTTTTTCACAGAATTATATATTTTTATCTGTGAGCCAATCAAGTATTCATTTGATTATTTCTTTAGTAAAGCTCTATCACCATGCAACAAGCACACAACATAAACCAACAATTCTAACAAACATTTTCTTTAAAGAGATAATTAATTTGAAAGATTTTTTCACAGAATTATATATTTTCATCTGTGAGCCAATCAAGTATTCATTTGATTATTTCTTTAGTAAAGCTCTATCACCATGTAACAAGCACACAACATAAACCAACCACTCTAACAAAATGTTTCTTTAAAGAAATAATTAATTTGAAAGATTTTTTCACAGAATTATATATTTTCATCTGTGAGCCAATCAAGTATTCATTTGATTATTTCTTTAGTAAAGCTCTATCACCATGCAACAAGCACACAACATAAACCAACAATTCTAACAAAATGTTTCTTTAAAGAGATAATTAATTTGAAAGATTTTTTCACAGAATTATATATTTTCATCTGTGAGCCAATCAAGTATTCATTTGATTATTTCTTTAGTAAAGCTCTATCACCATGCAACAAGCACACAACATAAACCAACAACTCTAACAAACATTTTCTTTAAAGAGATAATTAATTTGAAAGATTTTTTCACAGAATTATATATTTTCATCTGTGAGCCAATCAAGTATTCATTTGATTATTTCTTTAGTAAAGCTCTATCACCATGCAACAAGCACACAACATAAACCAACAATTCTAACAAAATGTTTCTTTAAAGAGATAATTAATTTGAAAGATTTTTTCACAGAATTATATATTTTCATCTGTGAGCCAATCAAGTATTCATTTGATTATTTCTTTAGTAAAGCTCTATCACCATGCAACAAGCACACAACATAAACCAACCACTCTAACAAAATGTTTCTTTAAAGAGATAATTAATTTGAAAGATTTTTTCACAGAATTATATATTTTCATCTGTGAGCCAATCAAGTATTCATTTGATTATTTCTTTGGTAAAGCTCTATCACCATGCAACAAGCACACAACACAAACCAGCAACTCTAATATATATTTTTTAAAGAGATAATTAATTTGAAAGATTTTTTCACAGAAACCAACAATTCTGATGCATTTTTTTTTTTAATATTTATATAGTGTTTCGACGGCTTATGTGATTATCGCATAAAACTATTTGAAGAAGGAAGAGAACGCAAGAAAAACATACAGAAACGATTTCATCCGTTATATTTTTTATTTTAAAGTATAGGGGTGCATGAACAAATGTATATATTTAATAATAGCAATAATGACGCCTTGTGCCATTACCGCATTGGTATATAGAGACAAAGAGAAGAAAAAACCGACATTTCTTATGTATTATATTTAGTAGAAGTTGCCCGCAGGAGCAAACTGCGTTTGCATTCAGCGGGCCTGACGTATCGACGATCGATGTACAATAAAATTATTATACATATGTATATGCTGATGATCAGAATTGATCAAGATTTTGTAGTCCTAAACGTAGATTGATATCAGAAATATGTAAAAATTTCAGAATGAGCTTCAACAGAGAATATTTATTCTCCGATTAAGTTTCCCACCCCCTATCTACATTTTAAGATACTTATTCTAATTTGTGCTTTAGAGCACGGCGCACACACACACACAATTTTGTGCATGCATGCATTTTATGTGTAACATTGGGTACGACACAATGTTACATGTGGAAATCTGAAAGAAATTTGGATTAGATGGCGAACTGCCAAAAGGTGCAGTGTGCAAGGCTACTCTCACACACTGCGAAAACTTTAAAAGGGTGGACACCCAGTTTGCCAGGACTGGGACGTCCGAAATACTTTAAGCCTGTGAGTGAGAAAGTACAGTTAGTTATTGGGGCCCACCTCGGTCCTTGGGCAGGCCCAGTGTACGCGATCGAATTTAAGTCCCCAACCAACCAACAAACCAATCCGGTTCCCAGTGCACTAACCATCCCTCGCACTGTCCTACTGCACCCTGGCAATGCAGCAGTAGCCACGAGGGGGCAGGTACACCAGGCACCCACTGTACTACAAAGAGCACGGATGGGCTTTCTTGGACTTGGATTCGCTAGCCAGTTATTAGCAACGCGCTGACATGAAAAAGAGCCATGCGTCTCATTTAGTCGACAATGTACTACGAGAGGGCGGTCCAAACTCTAAACCACACAAGCTAAGCACTTTACCACACTATACCTCGAGAGATCCGAAGCCACTAACTAAACACCGCCCTGGTATTATCCCGCAAGACGATCCCTTAACAGATAGCCGCTTTACGACGCGACTACCGGCGTAGGATACTGAATGGCAGCTACAGTAGGCTTTACGGCCCGACGGGTTTGTTAGTGCGCGACAAGACCCTCTAGCAAAAGTGTGTTGTCGGTGCATCTACATTCGTAACATGCAGTCCGGTGTGTGGTAACACGGAACTCATAGTACGAAATCGGCTAACATATTGATGCATGGCGCCTAATCATATCAGCGTTATCAATTAATTATCTATTATAAGCACCACGGCGCATCTCATTTTATTCAATATTTAAAAATTAGAACTAAGTCTCAGCACGCCTTGATTACACAACATTAGTGCTGCAAGGTTGCATCGATCATAGCTCCAGCAAAGAAATTATTTAAATTAAACGGAGATCAAGCAAGCAATGATAACACATAAGTGCTCCAAGGTTGCATTGGTCTCATCATAGTTAGGACATTAAAATATCCACATTTAACCGAGAGATACAGTGGCGCCTAAAATAAATTTACTATTCATTTGAATTCAATCAATGCAAGTTCTTACTTTTAAGTAAATTCGCGACGCGCCCACCCCCGAAACACCCGAGACCCGAATTTAAACCCCAACCAAAATTGCAAACCCGAGAAGCTAAACAACGCGAGACTACCTTTTTTAAAAATACAACAACGATCTGCCCCGCAGCAGAACTGCCATACAACCGATACAAAAAAGGGACTTCATATTGCTGTTTTCCTCCTGGAATCCAACGGTGGGTGCTCCCACGATGAAAAGGGGGAACATTTACGAAACGGACGAACGAGCGAGAAGGAACTAGAGAAAATACTTGCTCCAACCGTAGGGGCAGGTGCTACCGCATATGTTTGAAACCAATGCGCGTGTTCCAGACATATGCAGATATTTAATTGTTGTTAAATGAACTCTGATCTCGATCTGAGTTCGATAATTATCAGGGTTGGTTTGGAACAAGATATTTGTCTCAAGTTATACATCAATAATAACATAAATAATATATGGGGCATGTGCTATTATTTTAATGAATTTTAATCAATACCATTTTATTTAAAATGGTTTTATGAATATTATTTATAGCTAGTTTTTATATTTCCCAGTGTTGTGTTTAACCATTTCTGAATACGCGCGTATTCAGAAAATGTTAAAAGAAAAGAAGAAAGAAAGAAAGAAAGCATAAATAATATAAATACACCCGAAGACAGCGGATTCTCTTTTTTTTTCTTATTTTACGACGTATAAGAGAACCACTGACCAAAACGCATGTTCGAAATATTAGGAGTCCAAAAGGTACTCACCACGTCCAAATCCAAACTTGTTCCTCTCCTACCACAGCTGAAGTTCTTGTTGTTCCTGTTTGGTAGCGAGGCGAGGCGAAGCACTTTATTATTTAATTTCGCGAAATGATTTATTTAGAATTTACACACGACCATTTTTGATCACTCACTATCACTGATTTTTAAACGGAATTGTTTATTTAATTGTCAGGTTTTCACAAATACTGTCTAGGGAATGTCATATATTTTACATAGTTATTTCTCAGATAAATAAACACTCGCGAACACACATAAAACATAAATCATTTTGTTACGAAACCGCACAGTACATAACATACATACATATAAATAAATAAATACATAAAGAAAGAAAGAAACTGGGAAATATAAAAGTAGCACATGCCAGGTAATCAAAACAATCACTTACTTGTTCTAAATATGCAGAGTAGAGTGGACTGGACTGGACATCTCCTAAACATAAGCAAATCAATTAGAAATCATCGTAACAAATTTACGAAAATAAATACAATTTTCAACAATAAAATAATAAACACCTGAAAGAAATAACACCTGAAATAAATAACACCTGAAAAACATACATTGCATTTATCAACAAAATTATAATAAACACCTGAAATAAATAACACCTGAAAATTATACATAGCAATTATCAACAAAAAAATAATAAACACCTGAAATAAATAACACCTGAAAAATATACATAGCAATTATCAACAAAAAAAAATAATAAACACCTGAAATAAATAACTCCTGAAAAACATACATAGCATTTATCAACGAAATAATAATAAACACCTGAAAGAAATAACTCCTGAAAAATAAACAGCTTTTATTCACAATAAAATAATAATAAACTCCTGAAAAATATAACACCTGAAAAATAAACATATTTTTGATTTCAATAAAATAATAAACACCTGAAAATTTAACATAGCAGTGATCAACAATAAAATAATAAACTCCTGAAAAATAACCATTGCACTTATTAAAATTAAAACGATCAACACCAGGAATAAATAAAACACAACAAATAAACAGCTTTTATTAACAACAAAATAACAAACACTGGGAGTACATTTCACTTGTGTACGTCTTTCGCGCCATATTTAAGACAATTTAACCGCCAATATAACGGCATGGCGTCTTTGTTGACTCGGCACGACACAGCACTATAAAATGATAAATCAATTAAAACTCAACGCACTAATTCACTAATAACATCACTTAAAACTAATACAGATAAAAGCCTGAAACAATATGTTTCTCTGAAATAAACATGCATGCACCTGCATTTGCCCGGCAAGGCAAACGGCGGTTATATATCCAATCAGCTACTTAATCCATGGATTTTCGTAATCATATCACTAAACACAGACACTGCACTATCGATTTACACTGAAATGCACTTATAACACTGAATTCACAGGCAAATGATCCATATTGATCAAGATTTACACATCGACGACTGCCGCTTCTTAGCGCCATGAAGACACTGTTTTCAACAGCAATTGCGCATTTGTCGATCGCGCATAGTCATAACGGTGCGGTTTCTTTACATAAAAACACCTGCAGTACCCCACATTTTTATAACATTTAAATAAGTTCTAATTCCAATATATATAAATATTATATATACATAGTATATTTATATTCACAGGAATATATTGGCCATTTAGTACCTTATTTGCAAGCTCGATCCTTATAGATATTTTATTGATTTTACGAAAGCTTCGACACTGCCACCCAAGTTGATGTTGAGTGGTACCACAATGCATAAGAAGAAGAATGTTAACTTAACAATTATATTATTATTTAGTAACAAAAAGCACTTTTTTAGGATAACTGACGCTATGCATCGCGATGCTATTCGGTTTGGTGTTAAAAAATTTACCTTGATTTTAGATTTTTTTTTTTTCGGCTTTAATTAATTACAAGAAAATAAAGAACCGTTAATTTTATGATCCTCTTTGCGAATTATTAGTTCATAGATATAGAAATTAATAAATTGTATTATTTAAATTATTTATTCGAATAACCAACTGTGACGTATGTCGTAGCGTTACTGTAAAATAATTTAACCATAACCAAAAACTTGTTCTTTAAGGCAACTGAATTTTTTGATTGAGTTCAGATATTTGTATTCAGGGTTAAGGATGGTAAAAATTTTTGCCTAATTACCAATGAAAGCGCTTTCGGCCTTAAGCTCCACGGCATTTTAAGCGTCTTTTTATAAGTTACCATTTGGCAAAGTTCGATCAAAATTTTTTTTAAGACCTTCATGGTTTTTTCAAAAATATAATTTTTTTTTTTATTTAAAATTGTATTAACAAAAAGCTAGAACTTCGCCAATTTCGGCATTAAATTTCGCGCGTCCTTGTTCGGCTTTTCGCTTTAAATCCGCTCAAATATTTTTCGCTAAATATCAATAATACTATCGACAATTAATTGACTTAGATCTCTATTGATTCATATTCAGACAATTTCAATCAGCAGGTCACATTTGTGTCTTATATTGAAATTAAAACGCGTATATTTTGTTGACATTATTTTTAAATTGTGTAATTGTTACTATATATATATTTAATTAATTTAGATCTTTTTAATGTTATTTAGATCTTTTTAAAAGTATGAGTGGAGGTGAGTGCTGAATCCTAATCTAGCTGCGCCGTCTTGAGTATGCGCGATCGACAAATGCGCAATTGCTGTTGAAAACAGTGTCTGCATGGCGCTAAGAAGCGGCAGTCGTCGATGTGTAAATCTTGATCAATATGGATCATTTGCCTGTGAATTCAGTGATATAAGTGCATTTCAGTGTAAATCGATAGTGCAGTGTCTGTGTTTAGTGATATGATTACGAAAATCCATGGATTAAGTAGCTGATTGGATATATAACCGCCGTTTGCCTCGCCGGGCAAATGCAGGTGCATGCATGTTTATTTCAGAGAAACATATTGTTTCAGGCTTTTATCTGTATTAGTTTTAAGTGATGTTATTAGTGAATTAGTGCGTTGAGTTTTAATTGATTTATCATTTTATAGTGCTGTGTCGTGCCGAGTCAACAAAGACGCCATGCCGTTATATTGGCGGTTAAATTGTCTTAAATATGGCGCGAAAGACGTACACAAGTGAAATGTACTCCCAGTGTTTGTTATTTTGTTGTTAATAAAAGCTGTTTATTTGTTGTGTTTTATTTATTCCTGGTGTTGATCGTTTTAATTTTAATAAGTGCAATGGTTATTTTTCAGGAGTTTATTATTTTATTGTTGATCACTGCTATGTTAAATTTTCAGGTGTTTATTATTTTATTGAAATCAAAAATATGTTTATTTTTCAGGTGTTATATTTTTCAGGAGTTTATTATTATTTTATTGTGAATAAAAGCTGTTTATTTTTCAGGAGTTATTTCTTTCAGGTGTTTATTATTATTTCGTTGATAAATGCTATGTATGTTTTTCAGGAGTTATTTATTTCAGGTGTTTATTATTTTTTTTGTTGATAATTGCTATGTATATTTTTCAGGTGTTATTTATTTCAGGTGTTTATTATTTTTTTGTTGATAATTGCTATGTATAATTTTCAGGTGTTATTTATTTCAGGTGTTTATTATAATTTTGTTGATAAATGCAATGTATGTTTTTCAGGTGTTATTTATTTCAGGTGTTATTTCTTTCAGGTGTTTATTATTTTATTGTTGAAAATTGTATTTATTTTCGTAAATTTGTTACGATGATTTCTAATTGATTTGCTTATGTTTAGGAGATGTCCAGTCCAGTCCACTCTACTCTGCATATTTAGAACAAGTAAGTGATTGTTTTGATTACCTGGCATGTGCTACTTTTATATTTCCCAGTTTCTTTCTTTCTTTATGTATTTATTTATTTATATGTATGTATGTTATGTACTGTGCGGTTTCGTAACAAAATGATTTATGTTTTATGTGTGTTCGCGAGTGTTTATTTATCTGAGAAATAACTATGTAAAATATATGACATTCCCTAGACAGTATTTGTGAAAACCTGACAATTAAATAAACAATTCCGTTTAAAAATCAGTGATAGTGAGTGATCAAAAATGGTCGTGTGTAAATTCTAAATAAATCATTTCGCGAAATTAAATAATAAAGTGCTTCGCCTCGCCTCGCTACCAAACAGGAACAACAAGAACTTCAGCTGTGGTAGGAGAGGAACAAGTTTGGATTTGGACGTGGTGAGTACCTTTTGGACTCCTAATATTTCGAACATGCGTTTTGGTCAGTGGTTCTCTTATACGTCGTAAAATAAGAAAAAAAAAGAGAATCCGCTGTCTTCGGGTGTATTTATATTATTTATGCTTTCTTTCTTTCTTTCTTCTTTTCTTTTAACATTTTCTGAATACGCGCGTATTCAGAAATGGTTAAACACAACACTGGGAAATATAAAAACTAGCTATAAATAATATTCATAAAACCATTTTAAATAAAATGGTATTGATTAAAATTCATTAAAATAATAGCACATGCCCCATATATTATTTATGTTATTATTGATGTATAACTTGAGACAAATATCTTGTTCCAAACCAACCCTGATAATTATCGAACTCAGATCGAGATCAGAGTTCATTTAACAACAATTAAATATCTGCATATGTCTGGAACACGCGCATTGGTTTCAAACATATGCGGTAGCACCTGCCCCTACGGTTGGAGCAAGTATTTTCTCTAGTTCCTTCTCGCTCGTTCGTCCGTTTCGTAAATGTTCCCCCTTTTCATCGTGGGAGCACCCACCGTTGGATTCCAGGAGGAAAACAGCAATATGAAGTCCCTTTTTTGTATCGGTTGTATGGCAGTTCTGCTGCGGGGCAGATCGTTGTTGTATTTTTAAAAAAGGTAGTCTCGCGTTGTTTAGCTTCTCGGGTTTGCAATTTTGGTTGGGGTTTAAATTCGGGTCTCGGGTGTTTCGGGGGTGGGCGCGTCGCGAATTTACTTAAAAGTAAGAACTTGCATTGATTGAATTCAAATGAATAGTAAATTTATTTTAGGCGCCACTGTATCTCTCGGTTAAATGTGGATATTTTAATGTCCTAACTATGATGAGACCAATGCAACCTTGGAGCACTTATGTGTTATCATTGCTTGCTTGATCTCCGTTTAATTTAAATAATTTCTTTGCTGGAGCTATGATCGATGCAACCTTGCAGCACTAATGTTGTGTAATCAAGGCGTGCTGAGACTTAGTTCTAATTTTTAAATATTGAATAAAATGAGATGCGCCGTGGTGCTTATAATAGATAATTAATTGATAACGCTGATATGATTAGGCGCCATGCATCAATATGTTAGCCGATTTCGTACTATGAGTTCCGTGTTACCACACACCGGACTGCATGTTACGAATGTAGATGCACCGACAACACACTTTTGCTAGAGGGTCTTGTCGCGCACTAACAAACCCGTCGGGCCGTAAAGCCTACTGTAGCTGCCATTCAGTATCCTACGCCGGTAGTCGCGTCGTAAAGCGGCTATCTGTTAAGGGATCGTCTTGCGGGATAATACCAGGGCGGTGTTTAGTTAGTGGCTTCGGATCTCTCGAGGTATAGTGTGGTAAAGTGCTTAGCTTGTGTGGTTTAGAGTTTGGACCGCCCTCTCGTAGTACATTGTCGACTAAATGAGACGCATGGCTCTTTTTCATGTCAGCGCGTTGCTAATAACTGGCTAGCGAATCCAAGTCCAAGAAAGCCCATCCGTGCTCTTTGTAGTACAGTGGGTGCCTGGTGTACCTGCCCCCTCGTGGCTACTGCTGCATTGCCAGGGTGCAGTAGGACAGTGCGAGGGATGGTTAGTGCACTGGGAACCGGATTGGTTTGTTGGTTGGTTGGGGACTTAAATTCGATCGCGTACACTGGGCCTGCCCAAGGACCGAGGTGGGCCCCAATAACTAACTGTACTTTCTCACTCACAGGCTTAAAGTATTTCGGACGTCCCAGTCCTGGCAAACTGGGTGTCCACCCTTTTAAAGTTTTCGCAGTGTGTGAGAGTAGCCTTGCACACTGCACCTTTTGGCAGTTCGCCATCTAATCCAAATTTCTTTCAGATTTCCACATGTAACATTGTGTCGTACCCAATGTTACACATAAAATGCATGCATGCACAAAATTGTGTGTGTGTGCGCCGTGCTCTAAAGCACAAATTAGAATAAGTATCTTAAAATGTAGATAGGGGGTGGGAAACTTAATCGGAGAATAAATATTCTCTGTTGAAGCTCATTCTGAAATTTTTACATATTTCTGATATCAATCTACGTTTAGGACTACAAAATCTTGATCAATTCTGATCATCAGCATATACATATGTATAACAATTTTATTGTACATCGATCGTCGATACGTCAGGCCCGCTGAATGCAAACGCAGTTTGCTCCTGCGGGCAACTTCTACTAAATATAATACATAAGAAATGTCGGTTTTTTCTTCTCTTTGTCTCTATATACCAATGCGGTAATGGCACAAGGCGTCATTATTGCTATTATTAAATATATACATTTGTTCATGCACCCCTATACTTTAAAATAAAAAATATAACGGATGAAGTCGTTTCTGTATGTTTTTCTTGCGGTCTCTTCTTTCTTCAAATAGTTTTATGCGATAATCACATAAGCCGTCGAAACACTATATAAATATTAAAAAAAAAAAATGCATCAGAATTGTTGGTTTCTGTGAAAAAATCTTTCAAATTAATTATCTCTTTAAAAAATATATATTAGAGTTGCTGGTTTGTGTTGTGTGCTTGTTGCATGGTGATAGAGCTTTACCAAAGAAATAATCAAATGAATACTTGATTGGCTCACAGATGAAAATATATAATTCTGTGAAAAAATCTTTCAAATTAATTATCTCTTTAAAGAAAATGTTTGTTAGAGTTGTTGGTTTATGTTGTGTGCTTGTTGCATGGTGATAGAGCTTTACTAAAGAAATAATCAAATGAATACTTGATTGGCTCACAGATGAAAATATATAATTCTGTGAAAAAATCTTTCAAATTAATTATCTCTTTAAAGAAAATGTTTGTTAGAGTTGTTGGTTTATGTTGTGTGCTTGTTGCATGGTGATAGAGCTTTACTAAAGAAATAATCAAATGAATACTTGATTGGCTCACAGATGAAAATATATAATTCTGTGAAAAAATCTTTCAAATTAATTATCTCTTTAAAGAAAATGTTTGTTAGAGTGGTTGGTTTATGTTGTGTGCTTGTTGCATGGTGATAGAGCTTTACTAAAGAAATAATCAAATGAATACTTGATTGGCTCACAGATGAAAATATATAATTCTGTGAAAAAATCTTTCAAATTAATTATCTCTTTAAAGAAACATTTTGTTAGAGTGGTTGGTTTATGTTGTGTGCTTGTTGCATGGTGATAGAGCTTTACTAAAGAAATAATCAAATGAATACTTGATTGGCTCACAGATGAAAATATATAATTCTGTGAAAAAATCTTTCAAATTAATTATCTCTTTAAAGAAACATTTGGTTAGAGTTGTTGGTTTGTGTTGTGTGCTTGTTGCATGGTGATAGAGCTTTACTAAAGAAATAATCAAATGAATACTTGATTGGCTCACAGATGAAAATATATAATTCTGTGAAAAAATCTTTCAAATTAATTATCTCTTTAAAGAAAATGTTTGTTAGAGTTGTTGGTTTATGTTGTGTGCTTGTTGCATGGTGATAGAGCTTTACTAAAGAAATAATCAAATGAATACTTGATTGGCTCACAGATGAAAATATATAATTCTGTGAAAAAATCTTTCAAATTAATTATCTCTTTAAAGAAAATGTTTGTTAGAGTTGTTGGTTTATGTTGTGTGCTTGTTGCATGGTGATAGAGCTTTACTAAAGAAATAATCAAATGAATACTTGATTGGCTCACAGATGAAAATATATAATTCTGTGAAAAAATCTTTCAAATTAATTATCTCTTTAAAGAAAATGTTTGTTAGAGTTGTTGGTTTATGTTGTGTGCTTGTTGCATGGTGATAGAGCTTTACTAAAGAAATAATCAAATGAATACTTGATTGGCTCACAGATGAAAATATATAATTCTGTGAAAAAATCTTTCAAATTAATTATCTCTTTAAAGAAAATGTTTGTTAGAGTGGTTGGTTTATGTTGTGTGCTTGTTGCATGGTGATAGAGCTTTACTAAAGAAATAATCAAATGAATACTTGATTGGCTCACAGATGAAAATATATAATTCTGTGAAAAAATCTTTCAAATTAATTATCTCTTTAAAGAAACATTTTGTTAGAGTGGTTGGTTTATGTTGTGTGCTTGTTGCATGGTGATAGAGCTTTACTAAAGAAATAATCAAATGAATACTTGATTGGCTCACAGATGAAAATATATAATTCTGTGAAAAAATCTTTCAAATTAATTATCTCTTTAAAGAAACATTTGGTTAGAGTTGTTGGTTTGTGTTGTGTGCTTGTTGCATGGTGATAGAGCTTTACTAAAGAAATAATCAAATGAATACTTGATTGGCTCACAGATGAAAATATATAATTCTGTGAAAAAATCTTTCAAATTAATTATCTCTTTAAAGAAACATTTTGTTAGAGTTGTTGGTTTATGTTGTGTGCTTGTTGCATGGTGATAGAGCTTTACTAAAGAAATAATCAAATGAATACTTGATTGGCTCACAGATGAAAATATATAATTCTGTGAAAAAATCTTTCAAATTAATTATCTCTTTAAAGAAAATGTTTGTTAGAGTTGTTGGTTTATGTTGTGTGCTTGTTGCATGGTGTTAGAGCTTTACTAAAGAAATAATCAAATGAATACTTGATTGGCTCACAGATGAAAATATATAATTCTGTGAAAAAATCTTTCAAATTAATTATCTCTTTAAAGAAAATGTTTGTTAGAGTTGTTGGTTTATGTTGTGTGCTTGTTGCATGGTGATAGAGCTTTACCAAAGAAATAATCAAATGAATACTTGATTGGCTCACAGATGAAAATATATAATTCTGTGAAAAAATCTTTCAAATTAATTATCTCTTTAAAGAAACATTTTGTTAGAGTGGTTGGTTTATGTTGTGTGCTTGTTGCATGGTGATAGAGCTTTACTAAAGAAATAATCAAATGAATACTTGATTGGCTCACAGATGAAAATATATAATTCTGTGAAAAAATCTTTCAAATTAATTATCTCTTTAAAGAAACATTTTGTTAGAGTGGTTGGTTTATGTTGTGTGCTTGTTGCATGGTGATAGAGCTTTACTAAAGAAATAATCAAATGAATACTTGATTGGCTCACAGATGAAAATATATAATTCTGTGAAAAAATCTTTCAAATTAATTATCTCTTTAAAGAAAATGTTTGTTAGAGTTGTTGGTTTATGTTGTGTGCTTGTTGCATGGTGATAGAGCTTTACTAAAGAAATAATCAAATGAATACTTGATTGGCTCACAGATGAAAATATATAATTCTGTGAAAAAATCTTTCAAATTAATTATCTCTTTAAAGAAACATTTGGTTAGAGTTGTTGGTTTGTGTTGTGTGCTTGTTGCATGGTGATAGAGCTTTACTAAAGAAATAATCAAATGAATACTTGATTGGCTCACAGATGAAAATATATAATTCTGTGAAAAAATCTTTCAAATTAATTATCTCTTTAAAGAAAATGTTTGTTAGAGTGGTTGGTTTATGTTGTGTGCTTGTTGCATGGTGATAGAGCTTTACTAAAGAAATAATCAAATGAATACTTGATTGGCTCACAGATGAAAATATATAATTCTGTGAAAAAATCTTTCAAATTAATTATCTCTTTAAAGAAAATGTTTGTTAGAGTTGTTGGTTTATGTTGTGTGCTTGTTGCATGGTGATAGAGCTTTACTAAAGAAATAATCAAATGAATACTTGATTGGCTCACAGATGAAAATATATAATTCTGTGAAAAAATCTTTCAAATTAATTATCTCTTTAAAGAAAATGTTTGTTAGAGTTGTTGGTTTATGTTGTGTGCTTGTTGCATGGTGATAGAGCTTTACCAAAGAAATAATCAAATGAATACTTGATTGGCTCACAGATGAAAATATATAATTCTGTGAAAAAATCTTTCAAATTAATTATCTCTTTAAAGAAACATTTTGTTAGAGTGGTTGGTTTATGTTGTGTGCTTGTTGCATGGTGATAGAGCTTTACTAAAGAAATAATCAAATGAATACTTGATTGGCTCACAGATGAAAATATATAATTCTGTGAAAAAATCTTTCAAATTAATTATCTCTTTAAAGAAACATTTTGTTAGAGTGGTTGGTTTATGTTGTGTGCTTGTTGCATGGTGATAGAGCTTTACTAAAGAAATAATCAAATGAATACTTGATTGGCTCACAGATGAAAATATATAATTCTGTGAAAAAATCTTTCAAATTAATTATCTCTTTAAAGAAACATTTTGTTAGAGTGGTTGGTTTATGTTGTGTGCTTGTTGCATGGTGATAGAGCTTTACTAAAGAAATAATCAAATGAATACTTGATTGGCTCACAGATGAAAATATATAATTCTGTGAAAAAATCTTTCAAATTAATTATCTCTTTAAAGAAAATGTTTGTTAGAGTGGTTGGTTTATGTTGTGTGCTTGTTGCATGGTGATAGAGCTTTACTAAAGAAATAATCAAATGAATACTTGATTGGCTCACAGATGAAAATATATAATTCTGTGAAAAAATCTTTCAAATTAATTATCTCTTTAAAGAAAATGTTTGTTAGAGTGGTTGGTTTATGTTGTGTGCTTGTTGCATGGTGATAGAGCTTTACTAAAGAAATAATCAAATGAATACTTGATTGGCTCACAGATGAAAATATATAATTCTGTGAAAAAATCTTTCAAATTAATTATCTCTTTAAAGAAACATTTTGTTAGAGTGGTTGGTTTATGTTGTGTGCTTGTTGCATGGTGATAGAGCTTTACTAAAGAAATAATCAAATGAATACTTGATTGGCTCACAGATGAAAATATATAATTCTGTGAAAAAATCTTTCAAATTAATTATCTCTTTAAAGAAAATGTTTGTTAGAGTTGTTGGTTTATGTTGTGTGCTTGTTGCATGGTGATAGAGCTTTACTAAAGAAATAATCAAATGAATACTTGATTGGCTCACAGATGAAAATATATAATTCTGTGAAAAAATCTTTCAAATTAATTATCTCTTTAAAGAAAATGTTTGTTAGAGTTGTTGGTTTATGTTGTGTGCTTGTTGCATGGTGATAGAGCTTTACTAAAGAAATAATCAAATGAATACTTGATTGGCTCACAGATGAAAATATATAATTCTGTGAAAAAATCTTTCAAATTAATTATCTCTTTAAAGAAACATTTTGTTAGAGTGGTTGGTTTATGTTGTGTGCTTGTTGCATGGTGATAGAGCTTTACTAAAGAAATAATCAAATGAATACTTGATTGGCTCACAGATGAAAATATATAATTCTGTGAAAAAATCTTTCAAATTAATTATCTCTTTAAAGAAACATTTGGTTAGAGTTGTTGGTTTGTGTTGTGTGCTTGTTGCATGGTGATAGAGCTTTACTAAAGAAATAATCAAATGAATACTTGATTGGCTCACAGATGAAAATATATAATTCTGTGAAAAAATCTTTCAAATTAATTATCTCTTTAAAGAAAATGTTTGTTAGAGTTGTTGGTTTATGTTGTGTGCTTGTTGCATGGTGATAGAGCTTTACTAAAGAAATAATCAAATGAATACTTGATTGGCTCACAGATGAAAATATATAATTCTGTGAAAAAATCTTTCAAATTAATTATCTCTTTAAAGAAAATGTTTGTTAGAGTTGTTGGTTTATGTTGTGTGCTTGTTGCATGGTGATAGAGCTTTACTAAAGAAATAATCAAATGAATACTTGATTGGCTCACAGATGAAAATATATAATTCTGTGAAAAAATCTTTCAAATTAATTATCTCTTTAAAGAAAATGTTTGTTAGAGTGGTTGGTTTATGTTGTGTGCTTGTTGCATGGTGATAGAGCTTTACTAAAGAAATAATCAAATGAATACTTGATTGGCTCACAGATGAAAATATATAATTCTGTGAAAAAATCTTTCAAATTAATTATCTCTTTAAAGAAACATTTTGTTAGAGTGGTTGGTTTATGTTGTGTGCTTGTTGCATGGTGATAGAGCTTTACTAAAGAAATAATCAAATGAATACTTGATTGGCTCACAGATGAAAATATATAATTCTGTGAAAAAATCTTTCAAATTAATTATCTCTTTAAAGAAACATTTGGTTAGAGTTGTTGGTTTGTGTTGTGTGCTTGTTGCATGGTGATAGAGCTTTACTAAAGAAATAATCAAATGAATACTTGATTGGCTCACAGATGAAAATATATAATTCTGTGAAAAAATCTTTCAAATTAATTATCTCTTTAAAGAAACATTTTGTTAGAGTTGTTGGTTTATGTTGTGTGCTTGTTGCATGGTGATAGAGCTTTACTAAAGAAATAATCAAATGAATACTTGATTGGCTCACAGATGAAAATATATAATTCTGTGAAAAAATCTTTCAAATTAATTATCTCTTTAAAGAAAATGTTTGTTAGAGTTGTTGGTTTATGTTGTGTGCTTGTTGCATGGTGATAGAGCTTTACTAAAGAAATAATCAAATGAATACTTGATTGGCTCACAGATGAAAATATATAATTCTGTGAAAAAATCTTTCAAATTAATTATCTCTTTAAAGAAAATGTTTGTTAGAGTTGTTGGTTTATGTTGTGTGCTTGTTGCATGGTGATAGAGCTTTACTAAAGAAATAATCAAATGAATACTTGATTGGCTCACAGATGAAAATATATAATTCTGTGAAAAAATCTTTCAAATTAATTATCTCTTTAAAGAAAATGTTTGTTAGAGTTGTTGGTTTATGTTGTGTGCTTGTTGCATGGTGATAGAGCTTTACTAAAGAAATAATCAAATGAATACTTGATTGGCTCACAGATGAAAATATATAATTCTGTGAAAAAATCTTTCAAATTAATTATCTCTTTAAAGAAAATGTTTGTTAGAGTTGTTGGTTTATGTTGTGTGCTTGTTGCATGGTGATAGAGCTTTACTAAAGAAATAATCAAATGAATACTTGATTGGCTCACAGATGAAAATATATAATTCTGTGAAAAAATCTTTCAAATTAATTATCTCTTTAAAGAAACATTTGGTTAGAGTTGTTGGTTTGTGTTGTGTGCTTGTTGCATGGTGATAGAGCTTTACTAAAGAAATAATCAAATGAATACTTGATTGGCTCACAGATGAAAATATATAATTCTGTGAAAAAATCTTTCAAATTAATTATCTCTTTAAAGAAAATGTTTGTTAGAGTGGTTGGTTTATGTTGTGTGCTTGTTGCATGGTGATAGAGCTTTACTAAAGAAATAATCAAATGAATACTTGATTGGCTCACAGATGAAAATATATAATTCTGTGAAAAAATCTTTCAAATTAATTATCTCTTTAAAGAAACATTTTGTTAGAGTGGTTGGTTTATGTTGTGTGCTTGTTGCATGGTGATAGAGCTTTACTAAAGAAATAATCAAATGAATACTTGATTGGCTCACAGATGAAAATATATAATTCTGTGAAAAAATCTTTCAAATTAATTATCTCTTTAAAGAAACATTTGGTTAGAGTTGTTGGTTTGTGTTGTGTGCTTGTTGCATGGTGATAGAGCTTTACTAAAGAAATAATCAAATGAATACTTGATTGGCTCACAGATGAAAATATATAATTCTGTGAAAAAATCTTTCAAATTAATTATCTCTTTAAAGAAACATTTTGTTAGAGTTGTTGGTTTATGTTGTGTGCTTGTTGCATGGTGATAGAGCTTTACTAAAGAAATAATCAAATGAATACTTGATTGGCTCACAGATGAAAATATATAATTCTGTGAAAAAATCTTTCAAATTAATTATCTCTTTAAAGAAAATGTTTGTTAGAGTTGTTGGTTTATGTTGTGTGCTTGTTGCATGGTGTTAGAGCTTTACTAAAGAAATAATCAAATGAATACTTGATTGGCTCACAGATGAAAATATATAATTCTGTGAAAAAATCTTTCAAATTAATTATCTCTTTAAAGAAAATGTTTGTTAGAGTTGTTGGTTTATGTTGTGTGCTTGTTGCATGGTGATAGAGCTTTACCAAAGAAATAATCAAATGAATACTTGATTGGCTCACAGATGAAAATATATAATTCTGTGAAAAAATCTTTCAAATTAATTATCTCTTTAAAGAAACATTTTGTTAGAGTGGTTGGTTTATGTTGTGTGCTTGTTGCATGGTGATAGAGCTTTACTAAAGAAATAATCAAATGAATACTTGATTGGCTCACAGATGAAAATATATAATTCTGTGAAAAAATCTTTCAAATTAATTATCTCTTTAAAGAAACATTTTGTTAGAGTGGTTGGTTTATGTTGTGTGCTTGTTGCATGGTGATAGAGCTTTACTAAAGAAATAATCAAATGAATACTTGATTGGCTCACAGATGAAAATATATAATTCTGTGAAAAAATCTTTCAAATTAATTATCTCTTTAAAGAAACATTTTGTTAGAGTGGTTGGTTTATGTTGTGTGCTTGTTGCATGGTGATAGAGCTTTACTAAAGAAATAATCAAATGAATACTTGATTGGCTCACAGATGAAAATATATAATTCTGTGAAAAAATCTTTCAAATTAATTATCTCTTTAAAGAAACATTTTGTTAGAGTGGTTGGTTTATGTTGTGTGCTTGTTGCATGGTGATAGAGCTTTACTAAAGAAATAATCAAATGAATACTTGATTGGCTCACAGATGAAAATATATAATTCTGTGAAAAAATCTTTCAAATTAATTATCTCTTTAAAGAAACATTTTGTTAGAGTGGTTGGTTTATGTTGTGTGCTTGTTGCATGGTGATAGAGCTTTACTAAAGAAATAATCAAATGAATACTTGATTGGCTCACAGATGAAAATATATAATTCTGTGAAAAAATCTTTCAAATTAATTATCTCTTTAAAGAAACATTTTGTTAGAGTGGTTGGTTTATGTTGTGTGCTTGTTGCATGGTGATAGAGCTTTACTAAAGAAATAATCAAATGAATACTTGATTGGCTCACAGATGAAAATATATAATTCTGTGAAAAAATCTTTCAAATTAATTATCTCTTTAAAGAAACATTTTGTTAGAGTTGTTGGTTTATGTTGTGTGCTTGTTGCATGGTGATAGAGCTTTACTAAAGAAATAATCAAATGAATACTTGATTGGCTCACAGATGAAAATATATAATTCTGTGAAAAATTCTTTCAAATTAATTATCTCTTTAAAGAAACATTTTGTTAGAGTGGTTGGTTTATGTTGTGTGCTTGTTGCATGGTGATAGAGCTTTACTAAAGAAATAATCAAATGAATACTTGATTGGCTCACAGATGAAAATATATAATTCTGTGAAAAAATCTTTCAAATTAATTATCTCTTTAAAGAAACATTTTGTTAGAGTGGTTGGTTTATGTTGTGTGCTTGTTGCATGGTGATAGAGCTTTACTAAAGAAATAATCAAATGAATACTTGATTGGCTCACAGATGAAAATATATAATTCTGTGAAAAAATCTTTCAAATTAATTATCTCTTTAAAGAAACATTTTGTTAGAGTGGTTGGTTTATGTTGTGTGCTTGTTGCATGGTGTTAGAGCTTTACTAAAGAAATAATCAAATGAATACTTGATTGGCTCACAGATGAAAATATATAATTCTGTGAAAAAATCTTTCAAATTAATTATCTCTTTAAAGAAACATTTTGTTAGAGTGGTTGGTTTATGTTGTGTGCTTGTTGCATGGTGTTAGAGCTTTACTAAAGAAATAATCAAATGAATACTTGATTGGCTCACAGATGAAAATATATAATTCTGTGAAAAAATCTTTCAAATTAATTATCTCTTTAAAGAAACATTTTGTTAGAGTTGTTGGTTTATGTTGTGTGCTTGTTGCATGGTGATAGAGCTTTACTAAAGAAATAATCAAATGAATACTTGATTGGCTCACAGATGAAAATATATAATTCTGTGAAAAAATCTTTCAAATTAATTATCTCTTTAAAGAAACATTTTGTTAGAGTTGTTGGTTTATGTTGTGTGCTTGTTGCATGGTGATAGAGCTTTACTAAAGAAATAATCAAATGAATACTTGATTGGCTCACAGATGAAAATATATAATTCTGTGAAAAAATCTTTCAAATTAATTATCTCTTTAAAGAAAATGTTTGTTAGAGTTGTTGGTTTATGTTGTGTGCTTGTTGCATGGTGATAGAGCTTTACTAAAGATATAATCAAATGAATACTTGATTGGCTCACAGATGAAAATATATAATTCTGTGAAAAAATCTTTCAAATTAATTATCTCTTTAAAGAAACATTTTGTTAGAGTGGTTGGTTTATGTTGTGTGCTTGTTGCATGGTGTTAGAGCTTTACTAAAGAAATAATCAAATGAATACTTGATTGGCTCACAGATGAAAATATATAATTCTGTGAAAAAATCTTTCAAATTAATTATCTCTTTAAAGAAACATTTTGTTAGAGTTGTTGGTTTATGTTGTGTGCTTGTTGCATGGTGATAGAGCTTTACTAAAGAAATAATCAAATGAATACTTGATTGGCTCACAGATGAAAATATATAATTCTGTGAAAAAATCTTTCAAATTAATTATCTCTTTAAAGAAACATTTTGTTAGAGTGGTTGGTTTATGTTGTGTGCTTGTTGCATGGTGATAGAGCTTTACTAAAGAAATAATCAAATGAATACTTGTTTGGCTCACAGATGAAAATATATAATTCTGTGAAAAAATCTTTCAAATTAATTATCTCTTTAAAGAAACATTTTGTTAGAGTGGTTGGTTTATGTTGTGTGCTTGTTGCATGGTGATAGAGCTTTACTAAAGAAATAATCAAATGAATACTTGATTGGCTCACAGATGAAAATATATAATTCTGTGAAAAAATCTTTCAAATTAATTATCTCTTTAAAGAAACATTTTGTTAGAGTTGTTGGTTTATGTTGTGTGCTTGTTGCATGGTGATAGATTTTTTTAATAAAGAAATAATTAAATGAATACTTGATTGGCTCACGGATGAAAATATATAATGCTTTGAAAAAAATTTACCGATACAATTTTGTAAAATTATTTTAGTAAAACCGAAAAGTTGTTTTAAAATGAAATAAATTTGAAATAGAATAGATTTTTTAATGCGTTCGCAATGTTGAATATATCGCAAACTCGTTCGCCACTTTCTCAATAAATATGTTTTTGACAATCGGTGTCAAATGTTTCCCAAATCCCAAATTATTTGAGTGTATTTTGTTTTCCTAGTAAAATATTGACAGGAATACTGATATACTTTCTGAAGAAACTTTTCAAATATAAGTTTTGCGAAATATTAATATTTCGGATATAACTAAATTTGCTGTTAAAATATTGACAAGCATATTTGATATGATTTATTAAACATGTTTTTTCCCACCCATATTATTATGGAAACATAAATAAGACGTTTAAAATTATAAAATAAATAAAAAACCGTCTATTATTTTTTAAGTATGTTACATTTATTATGAGACGAAGTTTTTTTTATTAATAATTAATATTAAACCGCGAGCCTAATAATGCTGAAATGAATGTAAGATAATTGAATTAACATTTAAAAAGGCTTGATATTGATACGACTTCTAAAAGTTTTTATTAAAATTTGAAACCCCATCTGAAACTTTGCGGTAGGAACTCGTTATATAAACATCGATTTTCAAAATTGAATTTCTACGGCTATAGAAAAGTTTGACTTTTTTAATACGAATTAGATTCAATATGAAGCTGTCATCACTTCTGTATGAACTTTCTTCCATTCAGTTTCTAAAATTCGTTATTCAACCAAAAAGTATACGACTCAAAATGGATTCTTAAATACAAAACCAGAGAAATATAATAATCCAACACTAAGAATCCTTTTTAGTCGGATTCTTTGTAATGGTTTGTCATTTGGAATTAAAATCAATTTTGTAAAAAACTACAAAAAATATTGTATCTAAATAAATAAAAATTAATTGAGTTAAGTTTTTCTTCATCTTATGAGGTTCTGAATGTGTTGACAAAATACAAATACATTTCTTTTCAATCTACTTTTTGTTGCTTTGTACGTATGCTTTTCGTCAATAAGGTAAAAAGAAAGATTATGTCTTTCTTTTTGTTTGAAGCTCGTAAGAAATGCTAGTCACAATATTCCTTTAACGAAAATATCTTACACAAACACAAAAAGTTACTCGGAATTATTTCTCGTTCAGTTCACCATTTGAAAAGAAAAAAGTACGTATATTTTCCAACCACATCTGTCGCGTTCGTGGTAATGACACATTAACACTTAACACTATAATTTAGTAACTTTTTCTTAAGTATTAGACATTTTTAAATTACTCTTAAATTTATATTAATATCACACTTGAAACATTACGAAATATCTACAGAAATGGTTCATAAAATGTGTATTTATATTTAAAAAACCAAAATAACTGAATGTGAATTTATTTCAATTCAAAAGCTTTTTCCGCAACTTTGACATACTTATAGAAAAATAACATTGAATATAAGTACATGCTTGGGAAATGCAAGGGTATTTATTTATGAAACGCGGTAGTTACAAATAGTTAGTTCCGTAAAGTACTTCATATTTATGGTTTTGAAAAGTCGTAAACATTTACACTGAAAATATAAATGAACTAACGAAAAATGAAGAATTTTTCACAATAAAAAAAAAACCATCAATACTTAGTCCATGCAACAATGTTCGCATAGAAACCACAAACGCGAAATAGAAGTCTAAAATACATAACAGGAATAAATATGAATATATTAACGTCGATAGCATATTCGTCTATTTTGCATTTCATACTGAAAAGTTTCATATCACAGCATATCATTATTAAAACCTTTCTGAAATATATATATATGTATATCTAATAGAAGAATATATTTGATACAGAATTGCTCATTATTTATTCTATAACATATTTTATTTATTTGAAAAGTAACGAATTTATAGTTTATAAAATGAATAATGAATTCTATTTCATTATCCTCTCTATCTAAACACATATGTCTTATACGTATATATACGGCACAAAATTAGTGGAAAGATACGCAAAAACATTTTTTTATAAAATGAGAAAAAAATAAAATTATTTTGTGTGTACTAGAACGTAATTCACGTACTCCTTTTTACTGCATTATTGTGCAGAGTACCAACATCCTATAAATTTCCTGTTTATAAAACTTTATACAACTCCGCGCTCGCAGTCCTGCATTCGCTCCGGTTTCTATCTCTCTTTGTATCAAACTTTTTGTTAATTGTTTCTGCTTAATGACGCGATAAGGTCATTTTAAACATTCTATACGCATTTTTTGATGGACGAAATACTCGTTCAAATGGATTTCCATGTTGGAGAAACAAAAATTGGTTGAAGCTTGATGTAAAATGAGCTTTTTTTCTAGAACATGCTTGTACTATTGATTGCATTCCTCTTCACGGTCTTCTTTCTGTGTGTGTTCAATATAGTTTTATATGAGTTTTAGAAAGCAATATTTTCATATAGTGATGATGTTAAAACTGTTTTTATTAAGTTAGTTGTGAAACATAAACCAGTTTGTAAAGCTCACATGTACGTATGTTTAAAACATACCTGCCTTTTGCAATTCCAAACTTTTCTCTTTGTATTAAACTGTGATACGTAAATTGCATCTAAACTTTACCATAACGTAATGAACTATGGAGGTACATATATGCATTGTGCTTTGAGACTTTCTGGTTTAATTGGTTACATTTTGCGTAACAATGTCATTTCAAAGTAAGACGGAATTATGCTAAGATAACTGTGAGTGCATACTGTCGCATAATTAATGTTAAAGGTTTTTAATTAAATATTTATTTTACAAACATACATATTCTATAAAGTGGGAAATTTTACAAAATATAACACTTCTTAGGAATATATGAGAATTGTTGCTTCCTGAGTATTCTTTGTTAAAATTAATTTAATATATGGGAGCATTGTAATTCGTCGTATTGTTTTACGTATAAATTGGAACATCTGCTGGATTCCCATCATGGGTTTAATAATTTGTTTAGTCTGTTGCCTTTTATAGAAACTCATTTACGGCGTTGGTCTACAAATTATTATATTGCAGGTTAGATATAATAAGCTTTCCAATTAGTAAATTTAATTAACTTTGTGCAGACAGTTAATTCGTTCCCTTTCACGAAACACTAATTTTATACTTGTAATTTAATTTACGGAGTGAACGAATAATGTTCTACGATTTAATATTGGTAAAGTCTAATTACACTTGAAAGAGCATATCTTTCTGATTTGCGTATATTGCCTAATGCTTGTTCAGTTAAATAGAAACATCCTAACTTAGGAATCCTGGTGCAGATAAAAAATTACGGATAACGATTGAAAACATGGTTCAAGAAGAAATGATATTAATAGGTTCTCATTTCCATTTTCTCCTGTGTGCGACGTGTATGTATGGTCACGATTACTTTTCCTACGACTTCTATTTCCGAGGTAACTAATAATGTATTTACTTTCAAGTAATCGGATGTTACGTGTTATCTGCAACAACGTCGAAACTTGGGTTCAATATTGTAATTGAAATTGGCATAGAATTTCATAAATAATGAATTATACATTTGTACTAGCTTCAATCGTTATCCGCAATGGTTTATTGACCATTAGCTTCGATCGGTTACATTAGATACTCTGATACCAGTATTTATGGCGTTTACAGATATATCTTGCTTCTTGGTATTATTTAAATCAGTCCTTAATGGTTGACCCCCCGATGGATATACTTACACCGAATTTCACTACCCGTTTACTATCAACATTAATATATATATATATATATATATATATATATATATATATATATATATATATATATATATATATATATATATATATATATATATATATGTAGAGCGCACACACACAGACGGACGTCATTCCAAAAATAGTCGGAATCGATAAACGTATATTTCCATTAAAAGCTCAATATCGACATTTTTTTATACTGCGTATAAGAAAATAGTCTTTTTTCGAATATATATGAATTAAAATTTAAAAAATCATCACCTTTTGGTCCTTATCTTGAAATATGAAACGACCATAAATCTCTTATCAGTGTAACTTTAACTAAAGACAAACCCCTTAGACTAAACATAAACATAATATAGATTAATTTTGGAACAGCGAAACGAGCTACCTCGAATAACTTCTATGTTATTAAAGATACAATAAAATAGTATAAGACAATCTTATGCAGGACTAAGAGGGACATCCAACTATGTAAGAAAATATTTTTTTAAACCAGTGCTTCTCATGCAACAACACAAAGTTATATTTTTTCAAATGAGATGCTAAATATTTTTTAGGCCCATTCGATAGAGTTCTTTTTTTTTTCTGAATTCAATCATATATTCTTTTTATACCCTTACATGAGTAAAAGGAGACATCCAACTATGAAAGAAAATATTTTTTTAAACCGGTGATTCTCCAGCTGCAACACAAAGTTATATTTTTGAAAAAATATAACTTTGTTGTAGCTGGAGAACCACTGGTTTAAAAAAATATTTTCTTTCATAGTTGGATGTCCCCTTTGGTCCTGTATAAGATTGTCTCATACTATTTTATTGTATCTTTAATAACATAGAAGTTATTCGAGGTAGCTCGTTTCGCTGTTACACCCTGTACGCATGGAAATATATATTAATTACATAGAGTACTTTTAATTTGGTAATGATGTACTCGTCTATTCAATTATTACAAATATGTAATAAGCCACGTATTTTTAATTGGAGCAATAGAAACGACTCATTTGTTTTTTGCATCAATCAAAAGTATTCTGTTTGATAAAACATTTTATTGATTTGAAAATGAAAATATTTTAAAAGCTATCAATCAATTTGAAATACCAATGATATTTTACATCCAAAAAATTATTGCATTGAAAATATGCATGTATAAACATGTATTTGATTTTATTGTGATATGGTAATAAATAGACTGAAAATAAAATAAAAAAGTTATGGCAGCTTTAATAACAGTAAAGAATACATTAGTGTTTGATATTATATTGCATAGTTGCACATTGTGTACTAGCAATCTGGTATTCATATTAACCAGTCCCTGGTTGGAAATAATAATGTAAGCATTTACAAGCATAACATTAACATGACCGCAGAAGTGTGCTATTTTTTCTACAAAAAGCTAAAGACCTTCTCATTTGTATTTTAAATGGGCTATAAGTCCGTGCCAGAACACAGTGTACCTCCATTACTTCTATTTTTCTTGTTGTTAGTTGAATATTTATTATATTCGCTTTGAAAGAAAAAAGCTAAACAAAAAAAAATGTTACCAACATTTCTAACCAAATAATGTTTTTTTTACTGTTAAATCATTTAGCAGCTGTAGTAAAAGACAGTAATCTTTAAATTATTTTTAAAAAAAAGCTGAATTTTATTAAAATTTAAAATAAAATATAATAAAAATATTTCGTAGAACTTTTTATAATAAGTTTAAAATGTATAAAAAGCACGATTGAAATGCATTTATCCCTGTTGAATTTACATTTATAACAAAGTACTTTTACATTAAATAAAATAGTAAAATGGAAATTTATATTTCTGTGCATTATAGAAGTTTGTGATATTTTATTTTAAATTTTTATAAAAATCGATAACTAATAAATAAGGAAATACAATTTTCAAATACACTTGCTACATAAAAAAGTTTAGTACAGGACACTAAACATGTTTTTCATTTAGTAACTGTTAATATATTATTTCCATGACCTAAGTAATTTTCGTTATTATAATACTAATTTATTACTTCTTATAAGAAGTAAAAATTGAAGCTTTCACAATGATTAGTTCTTCAGTTACTAATTTAATAGCATCATTTTTTGAAAGAAGATTTATGAGACACTTTCATTCTAGTTATCAAAATGAAACTTCTAGTGTGAGGTTGTCACTTTATTTGTAGATGGTAGAAAATAAATTGGTATAGAGCATTTTTCTTAATTGTTTCTACTATTTTTGATATTGTCAGAAAGATCGATGAACTTAAAGTTTTAGCGTAACAAACAAACGTAGAGATCTAGCTTTATTAATATAGACATAATAGTGAAAAATGAACATCTCTGAAAGTTGAAAGATGTTCACTGTCAAACCCATTCATTGCTAAGTACAAGAGACATGTTTCAATTTTTGAAATGGATAAAATATTTGTGTGATATATCGAAATGTGTATCTTCGAAATATATCACTTGAATAAATATGAATACATTAACGTCAATAGATGATACGTAGCAAAATAAAAAGACGTCATCAATATCGTTATAGAATCTATGCAAAATATGTATGTCTTCTTATTTTCATATGCGAAGTAATATCTGAGTATTGCAATCGATTTTAACGGAAATATACCTTTTATCCATTCCTGAATTGAGTCTCACTAGTTTTTACTATCTTATACGAAGTAATAAATAAGTATTGTAATCATGAAAAAAAAACCAGCTCGAGCTTTTAGTTCAGTGCTATTGCGTATATTTTAATAATATATAAAATCTAATATCTAAAATAATGTCATAAACATAAATAGCCAGAAAAGCTTAGTTGAAGAAACAAATGTCTATAAATTGTATATAAAAATAAATGAAATCAACTTGGACAAAAATTGTTTTGAAAATAAGCTACATAAAAATAGCAACATATAGTTGCAGTGACATTTCAAACCAATTTATCTTGAATGTGTACGTGATTCCAGTTCTAACTTCTATTTACAACACTGATAGGTACAATGCACACCATAAAACCCCTATTTGTTAAACTACACAAAAACAATGAACAAACACTCATTCTTCGTACAATCTTTTTTCTGTCGCGTTTTCCATTAATATATTTTTAAAAAGAAACAGTTAAAGATAACACACTTTCAACAATATTCGCAATGACTCGTATGAATATCCAAAATGTACGAGGGTTTATCGTTACACTTCTATTGAATCAAATTCGAACAAGCATCCCAAGTGAAATATATTTTTGGACAGATTTATAGCACCCTAGGTTGAGGTACCATTATAATACACGCAATGCCCCCCCCCACCGAACATAAATAAAGAATATAGAAGCTGCAAACGACGATTGAAAGGGTTTGGGATTTAAAAACCGTCGGTTGCCTACCGTGACACCATTTGCTTTTATAGCTGAATAAATGGAACGTCTTTTTTTCGTTCCATAAAATATTTAGCTACCATTGCAATTTTTTTTATGTTTATATGGCCAGTCAATATTATTTTTCGATAGATTTTATCATACATTTTTCGCAATATATTGTTTTTATCAAATGTTTTAAATTTAACAAAACATTCATACGCGAAAGCTTGACTTATAGTTAGTATATAATTTTCAATACGAATTGCGGCCTTTTATTTTAAGATCTATCACAGTATTACAAAGCCTTTACATATTACAAAAATACGGGTGAGTGGCGGCACTCACGATTAAAGATGTATGCATAAAAATGTTATAATTTAAATTTCAATTATGTTATGTTCTACACAAAAGTTTAAATCAATTTAAATCTTAATTGGTTAGTTAATCTGAAACTGTTGTGTATATCAAAGCTATTCATCGGCAACATGTTAAGCTGTGCGGATACAACCATGGACATTCACATCTTCACCTCGAAGCATAATGTGTGTGTGTGTGTGTGTGTGTGTGCACACGTGTGTTTGTATGTGGCTGTTGGTTGATAGCATAATTAATAGTACACTTACAGTATTCTGGTTACGCCTTAGTTGTCAGGAAAACAAAGCCCTTCAGCACGGATTTCTGCGCAATTAGGTTCACAAAGTTACGTACTGGTAAAATATTTTCAGCAAACGCGAATCAGCCCATTCTCTCCTTTATTAGTCGACATATATTCGTCGCAAAATATCGAGTCATCTATCACATGAAGAAAATAGAAGACGTCTTTATGACTGTTTTGCACATTGACGTCCATAACGGAAAACTGCTTTGACATGTTTTCCAAGGAATTATTTATATATCCTAGCTACTATTTGTTCATTTTGGCGATTCCTAGCGCCATTTTTCAGTATTCGTTTTGCGAATGAAATAGCTCGAATATTAATATAATTAAATATTAGATATATTCACAAATAGAAACGTCGTTTGGTATATGCAAAAGGCACCCAACCAGTTTGTGTGACAATGTCAATGATGGTGTTCTTCTAACGCTGATGATGTTTAGCGTTGAATACTGATACGCGTTTGCTAGCAAAGTTAAACAGGAAATTACATGTATACCATCAATCACACAAGCGAGTGTATAGCGGGTGAATGAAAACGTGTATAGCAGTACTGAAAATAAAGAGACTACGTTCCATATAATGAATGGCCTATTTCATAACCGAATGATTATTTTGTGTAGCAAAAATATGTGCCAATTTTTTTTTGCTCGCCCTACGCAGTACAGAACAGCGTAATATGCTAGGGTTCAAACAAAATATTTCGCAGATACTCATAGACCTTCTTGGGTAACTAACGTTGTAAGATTATAGAGCTTTTCTTGTTAGATTCTCAGTTTACACACTGAAACTGAAAATGATAAATTAATACCGTAAATTATTTCAATTTATGTTTTTTTTATTTATAACTATATAGAAATTAAAATAAATATTAAAAAAAAATTATTTATCTTGCCAGGCACTTACAAACCTTAAGTTTAAAATTACATGTACATACACACAAATAGACGTAATTTCAAAAATAAAATTGATTCAGGAAAAGTCAAAATATATAATTCCGTTTTATTTATTATTATTTATTTACTAGACTTATTCATAACTACGTATAAGAAAAAAAAAAAAAAAAATCTGTTTAATTGAGAAGAAAATGAAAATAAAAGCAAACAGAAATGAGTGTTAACATGTATTTTTAAATGGTGTAAGCCGTTTGTCACTTTATATAACCAGAGCGAGTTTTGGCAATTATAATTATGTTGTTAAAGCTGTTCGTATTTTCTCATATTTTTATCCTGACATTTACGTCGCAGTGATATAAATTCAACAACAAGCGTGTATTAGATCCAACATTTTTAACACCGCAATTTATTGTGTATGAAATTCAATAAAACTATGCACTAAACCGACGTTTAGTAATTTTGTAAATTCAGTCGTAGAAGTTATTCGTGCATGGTACATTGTGGAGAAACGTATATATTATAATATAAGTGCCATGTAAATAAATTTAAACAAGTACCTTACCGCACCGAAAAGTTGTCAACATCCAGATAGGAATTTATTTCGCTGCAAGTACACGGTAAAAGTTTACATTTCTAAGAAAATGGAAACTCTGCCGAGCATAAAGTGAAATATAACTATGATATTTTACATCTCAAGCGGAGCTATTACATCTTAAAACTTGGGGCAACTTCTTCAAATGTGTGTTTGTAAAAAGTGTACTTATTCTCAACAAAACTAATTTATTAGTAAAGTAAAGCTTCGCACAAAAATATTTAACGTAAATATGAGCTTTCCCTACAATTTGAGAAATAATTTAAAATGTACTTCGCGTTCAATTAAAAAGCAATGTATAAATTAGCTAAACCAATCAATCATACTAGCGTTAAAGGATCAGCCAATCAATTTATGACCCTAGGGATATTAGCATCTGGTTCATTACCGTAAAATATCATCAACCCTGTAGCGCCACTTATTCCATATTATATCTGTTTCTACTTAAAATTTTCGTATTATGTGGAGAAAAATAAAACGAGCGTCCGTGTATTGTTTGGCAAAGTCTCCTCTAAATTTTCAGGCGTAATGAAATTGTGATTGGGTCACTGATCTAGGCCGCTTCAGTTGTACCACATCGAAGTTTTGGAGATAAGCCAACCAGGCTTTCGAACTAGACTATTTAATAGCATCAGATGTACGGTACATAAAACCTTATTATCCCTTACATTTCATCATTCATGGTAACAGTACCTTTTTCATTAAACTTCTATGCCAAATTCTTCGCTACTCATTTTTTGTTTCTATACACATACATACACAAACAAAAAAACGACAATGCATCGACTTAAAAATTTAAAAAATTTCAAAATCCTTAAGGTTGCTAAATAATAATTTCTCGATTTTCTTTAAATATCATTTTATATAAGCGGGTGACCAACATGTCAATACCAGACTGACTTGGTGTCGTTCATATACTTCACCAATTAATTTACAGCCTTACTAGTCCGCTAATGCTATCTGACTTTGACTGATGGACGATTAACACATCCCCTGTGGCTACTGCAGACATTATTCGCTGGTGCCACGACAAGCCCTGCCGCATTGTGAGCTTTGGTATATGAGGTCAGCGAGCAAAAAACGAAAGACGTATGAAGGATAAACGTTTGGATTGACTACCACTATCAAATAACTTTAAGGCTCAGTATTTACACCTTCAGATAAGCTATCTTGATATAAACAATTATTCTATCTACCATTTGGCTTATCCGAGGCTTTATGCCGGGATTGAAATGCTGTTTGCGAAATAAACTAAATTTCTATGTTTAATTTATAAGTAATTAAAGCTTCAGGCATTTACCATATATGAGAAATAATATACCAACAGACTTATAAAATATGAATGATCGCGGAATTATATTAATTAACATTCAAAGTGCTCGTATTTGAAGAGCTAATTAGCTCGAACATTCGCAATAAAATTGTTTTATTTATATTAACAAATATCTATAATTTATAAGCGTTCTTCACTAATCCATTATAAATCTTACCTAAAGAAAGTCGATGTACTGTTTTATAAAGTACCTCATACGTTGCAGTTCTTTCCGTACTGGTATGGCAATAAACATCGCGCTATTTCATGTTGTTTGTGTACAAACACCATCGATTTTGTTTTGTGAACGTACTAACAAATGGCGTCTGAAGTGGCGTATTTCATAGTGAGAACTCATCTTTCATGGCACTGCATCAAAATTTGTTTACTTGTTGCAAAGTGCAAAACTTTATTTCGAAAACAAACTCTGTCTGTTTTCAAAGCATCATTTTCAATTTTTACTTAACGTAATTTATTGCGGTACGTGGATGGTTTTCGAAAATACGAATTGTTTGCTAATATTTGAAATGATATTCTTGTGTTTGGGGCAAAGAATGGTATTTACAAATATATCACGAAGTCTTTTCAAGCTTTGTATATCTCTGTGCTATAGAGTCACACTCAAGTCTATCAAATATTGAGTTCCGTTACATGTCACCTGATTTCTTTGTATCCAGAAGCGCTAGACCGACATGTTTGCGATAAACTCTATCCGGAAAATGATGGTGGTGTTGTGTACAATCGAAAGACGTCACCGACAAGTATAGCTATGTGACAGGTTTTCTATTTTTTTCTTATTCTCTTGTATGTTCGATATCTCTTCAAAATACAATAGGTTCAATGAAAATATATAACTTTTTTTTCCCTATACAAGTACCATACACCTGAATTTTTTACTTTCTTATACGTAGTATAAGTCTGGTGTGTATGAGCGAGTGTGTAGTCAAACCAGATATGCTTCTTTAGTAATCTTTACAGTTTCTCCAATTACTCAAAAATGGTTGCATTTTCAGCAAAAAAAAAGTTAGAATAAAAATAACGCACAACTTTTTTTTCAAAAGGATTACAAATAAAATGAGTAAGAAAATGAATAGTTTATGAAAATTCAAACTTACCCAATGATGCGTTGATACATTTCATCCGGAATTGCCTATTTGTAAAATATTGATTGAAATAAAAATATGGTTTAAAACAATAGATATCTTTATTAATTTTATATCAATTATAATTTCGTATGTATTTTTTCTACATCAATAAGTATTTACATTTACATAAAATAATTTGAATACGGGGTGACTGATTTCCTAAACAATAAATTCATTTTATACTAAATTAGATTTAAAAGCGTAATGTATTTTTAACATTTGCGGCAACTGATATTTCATTATTTCGTCATATTGTATAAAAGTAAAGAATTTTTGTTAATATATTCATTAAAAATTAACATTTGCTCTAAATTGAAATAATACATTTAATAACATTTTAAAAATTTACATTACGCCCATATATCTCGGACTCAAATTACGATTCTGAATAGGATAAAAAAATAAAATCGTGAAATGGTTAAGAGTATTATTGCTTATAGTTATCCGATGGTTCCTTGACATTGTCAACTAGTTGATTCGAGTTTCGCTTGAAGATTTAACTGATCTTCTAGATCGTTTTCTTCTTCGGGTTGTGGACCATACATGTCTGCTAATTTATTAAACCTGGGACCCCAAGCTACCAAATAATCATATTCTTGCTGGTCTTCTTCAGTACCTTAACAAACAATGATAAGATTCTCATAAATATTTGAGATATTATTTATTTAATATTACACCTGAAGCTAATGAACTAAGTGAGCCTGCAATACTAGCACCTCCTTCATAGGCGTAGTTTCTAAGATCTTCAAACGGTGCTACATTCGGATCATTATCTACTCGTTTTCTATATTCGTCAATACAATTGAGGATATTTCTTTCTTCATAAACAACTAAATAATATTTAAAACAAATAAACATCCGTGTATGTGTCGATATGTTATTGTCGAATTAAGGCTTACTTGGCATTTTCAGAGGGGCTATTTCTGGCGGAAGACCATCGATTGGTATTTGAAGTGGGGTAATATCGAACGCAGTCATATCATCTTCACCGCCGCCTTCGTCGGCGTAGTTAATAATATTCTCCCGGACATCCTCATCAGGACGAGGGGATTTCGTGTGAGCTTCTCGTTTCCGGTTATACACGAATACAAGTACCATAACTAACCATATCAAAAATATTAAATCACGAAAGTAAGTTAGGAATATGATATTTGGTCAAATATTATTATTGGGAGCCAGCCAAAATTGTGACATTTTTAATAGATCTACAATTTATTTCTATATATTTCCAAGCAAACACAATAAGAACATATTTTTAGAATATAATAATTATTTATTTTGTGAATAGGATTTTATAATTTATTATTTTTACTGGCTTGTACATTTGTTATTATTTGATACTTGTGTTGTGAAATGAATGTTTCATTTCGATGTTATACGTTGTCTTTTTATTTTCTTAAAAAAGCAGCGTATAGCTAGTTCTGGCATTATACTTTACAACTATGACGAAATAAAAGCTTTGTGGCTCGTATCATGAAATGAAACCAAGGTTGCGTTTACGAAAGCTTTCCGCGAGACATATGTACATACTTAACGAGTACATATCTTATTCTGTATTTGCTGGGATTTCACAAACGTTACATTCATAAGGAAAAAAAAAGACTCACTGAAAATGATGAGCAAAGAGCAGAGTATTGCTGCAAGTGCTCCTATACTGAGCTTGAGTGTCTGTCCTTTTTGTATAAGTTCGCAATTCGGGCCCCAAAAACCAACAGGGCATAAACACCGGTACCGAAGACGTGGTTCTTGATTTATGCATGTGCCACCATTGACACATGGTAAATCTACGCATTCATTCTTGTCGGTGCAACCCGTAGCATCGGCTGACACTATACGGCCGTCACCGCAACTGTGTCACAATATACATTCAGTTCAACAATTTTAAAATGTCTTAAACATCTTAAAATACGTTGTTCGCGCATATGTTATATGTGGACAATATATAATAAATATTTAAAACTTACGTGCAATCGTAATCATTCCATAGGTCAACGCATTCGAATGGTTCGGGACAAATTATGTTGGCGCATGATTTATTTGATGCACAGTCCCGTTCCAAATTTCTCGCCATTGTCGCCTGGCCCCATTGAGTTCCATTTATGGCAGGTGGAAGTGGTAAATTTCGGCCATCCAACCGAATATCATCCAAACAACCTCAGAAAATCAATAAAAGACAAAACAATAAAATTCAATAAATTTTCCGTTTATCTACTACAACTGCTATTGATATATGAGATCGTTTAATTACCACATAAAACATCAGTCAATTAACGTATATACATTACTTTTTTGAATTGGTGGTACACCTACCTTTTTCATAATCAGCATACACTTCAAATGTGCGAAGTCCGGTATATTCAGCTTTACCTCCAGCAAACACACCTTCTTGTTTATCCACCAAAAGCCATTGGTGCCCAATGAAGTTAAACGTTTCATTGTACCTTCGGCCTTCTCCGCCATCAAGCTCCAAAATGGCAATCGAGCCATAGCGACTAGCACGTGCTACGTGCCACTGTCCATCATTCACCATCACCTCACTCAACGAAATAGTTTGCTCTTCTATCCGTAGCGAATCCAAATTATATCGAAAATGCAAACGACTATTCTGAATCTCTAAAATTGCATATTCCCGACTATGTTGGTCACTAATTCGAAATAACTCTCCACTCAATTCCCGTGTCCGAAATCGTAGTTGTAGTTGAGTCGAGAAGCGATCTAAATCGAAACTCAATGCATATTTCACATATGATTGAGGCTTGAAATGAGTAGGAATTGTTGGACTTGTACATCCTGCCCCTGTCCATCCTGGGCGACATTGACATTTTGGTTCATTAAAGCTTCCTATGCAAGTACCATGAATCCAGCATTGCGAAGTTGTGTTAGACCGCGCACATAGTTGCTCAGTTTGAGAGCAACTAGCATCGCTGTTTTGGAATAATTCAGGATTTGCGAGATCATACAACTTAGAATTGTAAAATATATTTCGAATACACCCATTGAATCCTTTACCGTTAGGCTTGTATTGCCACCCGTATTGTATTGGCTCAAATGTTTTTACAAACATACCTCCTATTTGCAATGGTGTGTTAACGTTTAAATACTCATTGAAAGGGTGTATAGTTCCTTGGACTTCACAATTTGTATTATCAAATGTAACTGGATTTCCATCGTCTGGTTCTGTTATATCTGCACTTTTACAATAATCTACAACCATTCGTACCGTTTCCGTATCCCATAAAATATCTAAACGATGCCACTCTCCATCATTTAAACTTGTCTTAGTTTGTATACGTAATTCTAAAGTCCCTGATCCAAAATCGATGAGCAAGCGAGGGTACCCATCTTCTAATTCAACTGCTATGTAATCAGACACCAAAATCTCATCTAAATCTGGTTGGACTATTGGTCCATTATATAACAATAAACCTTCTGGTTTTTGGGTAATGAAATCCAAGCTTAAATGCGATTTCTCACATATATCTAAAGGTGGATACCACGCCCAACCATTCCCATGAAAACTACGTGAAGTTTGTTGGCAATTTGCTCCACTATATCCTACAGGGCATGAGCAACTTAAAGTATTTCGATATTTGATACATCTGCCCCCATTATAACAAGGATTTGTAAAGCAAGAATCTTCTTTATTAAAATCTCGATATCCACATACGCATTCTGCGTGCACCTCTACTTGGACACTCACTAAAGCTGTTTTGTTTGCATTTATTGTGTATGGTGAAGCATTTATTGTTAAAGTGTTCGTACAAGAGCCTTCACACGTTTCACTTTCATACAAACATTCATTAATCCCAACCATCGTTATATTAATCCCTACATAGTTTTCAATGTCTTTTTGATGCATCATGATTAATCCGTTTATTTTCACTGGTTTGTAATGCTTTGAGTTTCGTATAGAAAATCGTATATCTGTTACAGGCGGGTGTGTTTTCCGTAACTGAATACTGAACACATCTAAACTATTTAGTTCTATAGTTAGTAATTTTGTTATTTTGTCTCTAAATTTATCGAGTTTACTCCGAAATAAACTTTGTGTTTTATAATTCCAAACTCGAATGAAATCTTCATCGGTGATTCCGGAGATGCGAATAGATCCTGAATTTATAACAGCTTCATGAGTTATCTCTCGAACTGTAACTGCGACATTAGCAAGACATGTCTGTGTATGTTTGCTGTCGTAAACTTTAAATTTCAAGTTGTATTTCCCTTCTTTTGTCCCGTATAGGATTTTTACCATGCCTGAGTCTTCGTTTACCATGAATTGTGGATGTTGCGCACCATCCCAATAGAATGTTTTATCTGGTAGGTCCCAGTCATCCAAATCGTAGACATATACTCTACCGATTTCTGTATCAGGCATTTGACTATGGTAATTGTAGACAAGAATCTCTTTAGAGCCTTGTTGCATTTTATTGTCGTTTATGTCGCCAATGACTACAGTTAACGTACTGGTACCCGTCATTGCTGGATTACCATTGTCCTTAATTACAATTGGAATTGAGTAATACTTTTCTTGTTCACGATCGAATGACCGCAATGATGATACAATTGCTATTCCATCACCATTTGCACCGTCTAGAAATTATTTCAATGCTTCATTAAACAATGAATCAAGCTATTCTTATACCTAACACACACACAAAAAATACACACACACATACACTCATACATACACATATATGATTTTAAAAAAATTAATAATTAATTTTAAGTAACCTACTGCGATCTTGTTCCACTTTGAAAGAAGCTCGTATAATATCCTCTGCATTAGGATCTAGTCGGAACTGAAATGGTGGTCCATTATTTTTGGATGTGTCATCAATATCAGTAGCTAGAATTTCAACAATTTTTCTCGGAGATACATGCTCAGTGAGGATAGGTCTATAATCTTCGTGAAACCATGGTGCATTGTCATTAATATCTTGAACGATAACCGTTAGAGTAGCAGTAGCAGTATTTGGCGGAAGACTATCATCAATCGCGAGAATTTTCACTTGATGTATTGGTACATCTTCGCGATCTAAAGACCGTTGAATTTTGACGGTGCCTTCTTGATCGACGGAAAATTGCCGTTTTCTATTCGAAGACCGTTCTATAGCGTATGTAACTTTACTTTTACCACCTTGGTCCAAATCAGTAGCTTTGAATTTCTCTAAAGTTTTGCCAACGTCTGTGTTTTCAGACACTGATATTTCAATATGTCGACGTTTAAATTGCGGTTCATTGTCGTTTATATCTCGTAATTTTATTACGACCCACGAGTACGCCACATGATATTTGTCGCTATTGTTATCTTCCCCTTTGTCGTTCACTTGTATTCGGAACCTAAACCCATTTCTTTGCAAGCGATCTTCAAAGTCAAGAGGCTGCACTATAATTAATGATCCAGTCCCATCTTTATTGCGAATCATTGTAAACTTATCTGCGCCATAACCACTATTTTCAATCACTTTATATTGGAACACATTCGTTTCATCGTCATCATGAACAGTCACTGTTAAAACAGGCATTTCTGAAATATTCACACCATCAGTTTCATCAACTTCTGCAAACCACTCATCCTTAGTAAACTGTGGAGGCATATCATTTATATCTTTAACTAGAATCGAAGCAGTTCCGGTTCCTTTTAATCCACCGCCATCCATAGCTACGACTTGAATTGAATAATCCGGTGTCCGTTCGCGATCTAAACAACACACCGCTGTTCGAATCACGCCTGTATCCGATTCGATTTCGAATATCGGCGTCCCAGTTTCTTCCTCAATGACATTTTTTTCGATTGAATATACTAGATAAGCGTTTGTGCTTTCCGAAGGGTCATCATAATCAACGGCGGCTATTGTCATTACACGCATGGCCGCTGTCCCGTTTTCATTGACTTCACCGTAGTAGACGCCTTGTACGAAGATTGGTGCATTGTCATTAATATCTTTCAAGTTTACTTGAACGTCCGCGTAACCAACGAGTCCTTCTCCATTTTCATCCTGCGCGAACACCGTGAAGCGCCATAAAGGTCGACCATTTGGCAAATCGCGATCCAGAGGCTGAATACACATTTTTTTTTGTATAACGATATCATATATTTGGAAATGAAATAACATACCTTTAAAACAAAAATTTCTCCTGTTATTCTATTTATATCAAACTTGCTGTTTTCTGAGTTATCTGGATCGATACCTTGCCCAGTCAAGGAGTAATATATATTTTGAGGTCTATCCTTGTCTAGATCAGTGGCCGTGACCTGAAGATGGTTTTATTTTTTAATATCCTTAAGTCAGAATATTTTAAAATGTGTGCAATTTTTACTTTGGGTGAGAAATTTAAATAAAGTTCGTTCAGAATTCAATCCAATCCGTAATTATTATTGAAACGCCAGATCCAATTTCAATTTTATATAAAAATGTAATTAAATTGGAATCAAAAACAATTCTCAATTAAATCAGCACATCTGCTTCAAATTGATTAAACCTTATGTTTACAGGCATATCTATTGTCATCCCAGTCGCGAACCGGTAAAAATAAACTGAAATATACATTTTATATTTCGTTACACGATTTAATAAGAGCTGAATAAAATGTTTGGAAAATATATATGAAAAATATTTCTAAAGAAAATGTAAATATGTAGACTAAAAAGAATGTAAGTAACTGATGTAGTATGTATAGAAGATACAATAAATATATATATATATATATATATAGTGGTAAACAAACCATAAATTTGTACCTACTGGACAGGTAGTTCAAAAGATTTCTATAGATGCTTTCTGTTTTATATCACATAACACATGAGTTATAATGTTATCGTCCGCGCGTGCTAGTGCGAAATTCGGACGTTGAATGCTTGACCCTCTTCACAGACATTATTTCGCGTGATACTATATAATAATAGCTATCCAAATAATGGCATAGCAGAGAAAGGATTTGAATTTATATTTATGTTACTAATCGGCTTTGTATTTAATTTCATTTGCTACCGTAAACATTAAAGCTCTATTTACGCGATTACATTTTAATCATAATTGTATTCAAAAATATATCTAACAAAATAAATCATGAATTTCTATTTCAAATTTGAACGTCGAAATATTTCAATATTCAAAATTCCGTTTGAAATATATTTATTATGAATGAACACCTGCCTGTAAAATACGTTTGGGCAGATTTCGGTCATCCTCCTCGGTAATTTGAACGCGATAAGTCATACGTTCGAACACAGGAGGGTTGTCGTTTACGTCTTTAACGTAAATAACAACAGTCGTGTAATTTTCTTTCTGATTACTGGTAGCGGTAAGCCGTAATTCGTACTGGAGAGAAAACAAAATCTCCTTTAAAAACCCTGTATTTTATGATACATAAACGATTAAATTTTTGTTTTCCTAAATAGAGTGTATAGCTTTACAAAAATAAAAAAGAGCACTTACTCGTTTTCGTGTCTCGTAGTCTAAAGCCCCAGCGACGTAAATGGAGCCGGTCATGTTCTGGATGGCAAACACACCGTCTATGTTGCCGCTTGTAATTTCGTAGCGAATACGCGACGCTAAAACACACAGAAATAAGGCACTAGCACAAGCAACTCGATGGTTATCAAAAGTAATATATCGTGTATAACATGTTAGAGAACACTGTGGTAACTTGATGATGTTCAGATGAAACTTAATTTCAGGAGTTCTATTTTTAATAAAAGATACTTTATTGATCAATATAACTAGATTGTAGAATATAGAAAAGAATTGGTTGTATGAACAAAGGAGCTTTAGTTATTATATTTTGAGTTCTTAGTAGAAATGCTTGTTTGGAATTCGCAATGTTTCTCGTAATGAAACAGATATGTACAGATCTGTCATTTAAAATTACTTTAATATTTCAATTAGAGGCATAAATGTGAAAATAAATATAGAAGTATTTCATAATTAAGTTATAACTAACATAAATCATTACAGAATTCAGTTCAAATATCTGTCGGTATTATTTATTTTATCTTTCTTATACGAAATATACATTTTGTCCTTCCCTGAAAATGTCTATTCACATTTGTGTGTGCCTGTCGGTATGTGTGTGTATTTCCTGAAAAATGGGGTTCCAAAGCTTAGTAAAATGTTATTAATTAGAAAAATAATATAAATGTGATATGGAAGGTGTTAAGCATGTAAGTCTGTTGGTATTATAAATGGTGGAATTTCGCATTGAATGTAGTAATATTAAAAAAATAGTTAATAAATAGTTATGACGCAGTCAGTTAGTGTAATATAATAATTACGTCTGTGCGAAATGTACGAACATGTTCGTAGCACGAGAACTAATTTACAGCGGTCATGAAACATGCAGACACCCTTCCACACCATATTGGATAGAATCTCTAACGCTGTAGCTAAGCACAGGACTTCATTTCGGATTCTATAGTCAAGCGTACTTTAATGATGTCCGGAATTTTCGTAGAGAACGAAAGCACGTTAGGGAATACTTGATTAAACGGCTAGCGTATCAGATTGTCTCGGTCACCAGAGAGTGTGTGTTATGTGTGTGGCGATAACAGGGATTCTATTGCACGCAAATCACTGTAATTCTATTAAGCGAACACTTTGATGTGATGACAAATAAAATGGTTACAAAATAAAAGAAAATCAATTGCTTACTGTCGGCACTATTTTTATTTTTTGCATTACACAGATAAAAGTCGCCGGATCATAGCTATATATTGATCTTTAGCTTTAGGGTTTGTTTTTATAAAAAGTAATTTAAGTTTATTTATCTTCTTGTTCGTTGACAGTATATATACAAAAATGCTTTTCAGGTATATTTTCTTTGTGTTTGTATATATATATTTTTCTTCCTGTTCTATTTTCTTGATATAGTGTGAGATATTGCCGCAGGCGTGACTTACAAACTATGCTCTGTTGGGATACATTTTGGCAGACGTGATAATATCCGGATACACAATTCTATTCAGTTTGAGCTACAACTATTTTCCAACCAATTTCGTTTTCGACTCCCCAACAGGGAAAGATAACTAGAAGCACAATCTCACCAGATTATTCCTACTCATCCTATTCCTACTCATCCTATTCCTGCTAGACTAGTTAACATTATCGCACAATTTAAACACAATTCAAAATAAATGAAAATATAACCATATTATTATATATCGTCATCAAACTATTCATAGAGGATATTTTTGTTAATCTTGCTGTGCTTTATGCGCTTCGTAAATCATTTTGATTAATTAGCGAAACGTTCTCTCAAATGAAATTTTCGGTTTTAATTATATTCGATTCGATTTAGATAGACGACATGTCTGTATTCATGTGTGACATACTGAAATTAGTCGTGTTTGTTACACAAAATAGTGAAACTAATTTCGATATTGCGTTAACTGAACCATAAACCATTTCGCCGTTATCCACATTATATTCGACAAGGTGAAATAGAAAATCAGAAATATTGATCCCTAATTCAGATAATAAATGTTTTGATCATCCACGTAATTACTAATACGTTGCGAAAATTATTTTCTGAATTGGTATTATTTGAAAATTTCAATAGTCCAAAAATAGAGCAAACGTCGAATATTGAAACAAAATGTTCGTGCAAGTTTTGCAACACTAAACTTTGTTTTTGGTGCAGTTATAAAACGCTTACGACGATCTGATGATGGAAGCATACCAGGAAAATAAACCAATTAAAAGTTCGTATGTGCGAGAATTTCTATATGGGTGCGCATTTTCCAGATTCCTTTTACTTCTTCTTGGGTTGTAAAATCATAACTCTTCAGTTACCAGGCGAAATCTTTCAAACAGTTTTTTACGTCTGCCGCATATTTTAAATCTGTAATATCCAAAGTGGCCTACATTCAACATACTTCTACATAAAATGTGTTAACTTTAATAAAATTTCAAATACTATATAAAAATACACAAAATACAGTCGAGAAAGTTAATTATGAAAGAATGATTAGTTTTGTAGATAAATGGGATATGATTACAAATCCAAGGATTGCGATTAGCATATAAATTGGAAACAAACTGGGAAACGTCGTTAATCTTCTTTTAAGACATAAGCAAAATAAATCAACAGTTATTTTCTTGTAATAAGTTTAGTAAACATTTGAACCATACATAAAAGGCTGTTTTTAAATGAAATATTTACGGCATGCTTTACAAGAACTATAACTATTCCACTTGCAATGACAGCGACAAGATGAGCAGAGAAATGCTTGTACTTTATGCAATATTCAAGAAAACAGGATAAGCATTCCGTATAATACACTTGTCTTCCACTGACGTCAGATTTTAATAAAACAAACTACTTTACATATGCGTATCTACAACATGTTCCATTTTCAATATATTCTAAGCATGAACCGATAAATTCAACAAAATATTTACAATTACGAAAAAGTGAGATACATGTAATGTTTGGGAAATATTCGATGTTAAAATTCCAGAAAGGAATACGAAATTTAATCCGTAAGCATTTATCACTTATCCAGCCGTGCAAATATCATGAAAAAAAATCGACTTCGCATTCCAAATGAATGGGTACAAATACAGATAGAGAAAAAAAAAGGGCAATGCGAAACATTTTTACCAGTGCCTTGCACTCACGTAAACACGCACCAACTAGTGTTGGCGGCAATTCATTTAATGTCGGCTGTCATTCGCGTGAGTTATTTATTTGCTGGCAATTTATTGCAAAAGAAGAGCGCAAATAGTAGCTCACTGCCATGGGTTCCTTCAATCAAAAGAATAATGGTTTCATGGATTTCAATCCAATTCAAAATGAATGGAGATTTATTTTTTGGATTGTTTTGTTTAAATGTTTCATTATATTTTTTCTTTTGTGCAGCCTGTTCAATTATCCTGTATAGATCTCTAATTCACAAAAAACATTTATTTTAAATTCAATTGCCGCCGTTATTCATTTTTTTTAAAAACGTTCTTTCATTATTCTTTTTTTTATTTTTATCCACATTTGACATATTGATTTTAAGATTAAATTACTAGTAAAAACAAAGGATTTGAAATAACTTTCTGTTCAATGATTCATAACCGCGATTTGCGGTCACGTCTCTAGATGGTTTGAAATATAAAATAATAATTCACATACAAAATTCTGTATCCGCGAACTGTTACCATTTATTGTTTTCGAGTTTTGGTTTTGATGAAAAAATTAAGTTAAATGTATAAGCTGTAATACAAAAAGTATAGTAACTTTTTCATTTATTTTATAAGCATATTTTTTCTTTGACAAATTGGAACAGATGTTTTCTATATTATTTTACCTTTCGGTGTATTTTGTGAAAAGTAATTTCTAAGGTGGAACATTTGAAATAAAAAAGGTTTAGAATTAAAAATTTTAATTAACTTTTCTTGAAACTTTGTTGAAGATGTTTTTTTTTTGTTTTTATAAATGTCCACTTTATATTTTCTTATACTAAACAAATACGTTTTCCATCAAAAGTTTTAGGTAACCGTGGTTGGTTGTGTGAAAATCTTCAAGGCATTTTCGCATGTGTCAAAATATCTGTGCACGTAGCGATAACAACAAAATTATGTTCCATTTTAGAAATTTTATATGTATTCTTAAATCGTACTGCGAGGCATGAATCGTGCTTTCTTGTTTAACGTTGATAATAATAATATTAGGGCGCTGTAAGACTGGGAGTACCACAAACATGGCATCATAATACTCTGACTTCTACTTACGGAAGGAGTAGTAGTAAAACCAAGTATCTCCCGACGCGTCGCGTCGGTCGAAATGGAAACATGATCTCTTTAGCAGTAATCGCCTATTTCACACATGGCTGCTGGTCCTTGCGTATATTTCAACGAGATTTGGTCCCGTCTTTGTTTCCCTAAGTATATGGCTTGGGAATGGAGATTTAGTTAACTTTTAGACTCTCCAAACAAATTACGTCTTATCGTTGTGATTTTAACTCCCCTATGTTTCTAGGCACGATAATAGTAAATATAAAGTGCATAATAAACAAATATTATTTCTGGGTCACTTTTTACCGACATGAGTTATTACGTCAAGAATTATGTGGCGTGCGGAGGAAACTGGACCTACAAATAACAACGACGAAAGACAGGAAGATTTTGGAATCATCTCCGTTATATAAAAACTAACATTTTGTTCTGCAGTAAGACGTTCCTATATACTGCTGAACGATCCTGAAAAAGATCGACTAAAAATATGATTTATGTTTCATAAATAGAAAATATACCTAATAAATATATTTGTAGATAACCATTAAATACAGTTATTTCTTTATTTATTATTTATTATTTTCTCATATTATTATTGTAAAGCCAAAATTTTAGTAACAATTTAGGGATACGGTAGCAAGAAGTTAATTAAAGATTCATTAGAGAAGCTGCAACTGCAATAAGCTTAAATATTTGAACGTGTTGCCTATTCAAAGTTAAAATGTTCCCAGTTTTCGTAAACCCTATATACTTTGGGTTAAATCGAACCAAAAGCAGAAGGTGCACCCGTAAATAATTTTACGGAATTGAGTCAGCTGTTTCGGATTGCGTATTTTCGCCACACTGCACACGAACATGACGGGAAAACCATAAATTTACTTTTCTATTGTTTGCTTGTTTAAGTATTCTTTTCAGTTTTGTATTTACATTCTAACTGGGCAACTAAAAGGGGCTCATTTAAAAGAGTACAAAAGTATTTGTGTTCACTGTGACACAGCGAGGTGATCATACTTTTTATAAAAGTCCACGTGAACGATAATCGTTATTGTAGCGTTTTAAATAATTAATTACACTTTTAAATTATTTATGTCAAAAAAGCTTAGTGTTACATTAGTAAAATGTCACTCAATATTTTATTTAAGTAAAATTTATAGCAAACTGCAGCTGTATCTTTGTGTAATGGATAATGTAAAGAAAACAGTTGTGACAAGATAATCAATTTAAGATTAATCTCTTTCTGGCTAAAACTCTTAATACACTTACTGAAAAACTTTATCTTTATGTATACAGGACTCTATGCTTGTTAAGATTACTGAAGAAATACGGTCACAGAATTCTTATTGACGTATTTTTTTAATAATTTTATTTATTATCCTTCACAGAAATTTGACTTGATCAAATGAAAATTGTCATTTATTACACATATATTGTATGAGACAATATTTATTTTATTTAAGAGTTAAAAAAAATTGCAAAGAAACTTAAAACCCATTACGTAGTAATTTATTTGACAAACAATAAGCTCGGCTTGAGAAATTTAACAAGCAGATTATATACGAAATTTTCCTGAATTTGAATGTAAAATATACTGAAAATTTATGGTAATTTAGTTTAGTGATAGAGCAAAGGCTGCATAGTTTCATCTCGAATTGGTTCTCTGATAGTTTGACGGGGTAATAATTCTTAGGAAACGTAAGACTATCCTAGAGGTCTATGATAAATGCGGGACACTATTTTATTAGAATTCTTGAAGTCATTTGCTTCGTGAATAAATGGACATTACATTTTATCTCATTCTTTAAGTATAATAAATTAGCAACGTGAGCTTTTAGATACAGAAAATAACGAAAGTGACTACATTAGTGACCCTCAAACATAAGACCCTACAAATCTAATAGATGTTAGATGGTTTAATAAATGAGCTGTGCTTGGTTGTAAAGAATGATATGAGCTTTAAAAATAAGTAATAAAAATGAAACGAGCGATTTGTTTGGGGATGGTGGTATGTAAGGGCCCGCATAACTGATCGTTAATGAAATGCTTGAAAATTTGCATATTTCAGCATATTAGAATTTTTAAATTATCATATAATCGCGAACGATCCACTGTTGGCAGAATACTTATCAGGCAATTTTCTAGTACGCCACGACATCGCTATAAGCCAATTCTGATCAGCTGAGTGACGCAAGATATTGGCTTTCAAGATTTAACGTCGCTTCCGGAATTCATGAGCAAACTCTAAATTATTTATATTCACTTGCAGCAGGTGAAATAGCTTAACATGTTTGTGTATTATACAGGTATTCACAGACGCGAATATTATAATAAATTATGTGTATGAGAAATTGTGTTAGACACATTGTCACACGGAATTTATATTTCGCTCCCTATAGTCTACTGTGGCCAACTCTTCAAGATGTGAATTTATATTCTTTGCAAAACTAATACTTTTAAAACCCGTAAAGTTACATCAAATAAATACATAAGTGAATTAAAACCCTTGGGTGGTACAATTTTTCTAAAGTTAATGCAAACAATTCTGTATTACGAAATATATTTTACGAAACAATAATATAAATAAATGCACATATGTATTTTTTTGTTTGTTTTTTTTTGTGGCATTCCGTAATTATTCAACCCTGGTTGCCAAAAAAACAACGCCGTTCTTCGCAAATTTCCGCACAATTAAGCCCGATAAACGCAAATGCAGCGAGTGGTAAATTTATCTCGACTTTTTGCCCTATTTTTTTTTTTTTAACTTTCTTTATATATGTCGCGAGAAATCAGGTTATTCGTGAAGAGGAGAAAATAAAAGACGCTTCTCTGACAGTTCCACGAATTGACAAGATATACTGAATCGATAGGACTACCATTTTGACAGACTATTTGTCCTCGGGAGAATAGTTTAGACAACTTTGAAAATTTCGCATTGAACAAAGTAATAAATGTTGTGAAAACACAGCAATAGACTACCATCATTCATTTGAATACAATGACAATATGACACATAAGAAATAGCATAAGGGAAATAGCAATAGATATATTTTATTCATAAAAGTTTTTTTTATCTACTCAATATTTTTATACTTGAACTTGCAATTATATAAAAAAAAATTGCTTTTTGAAGAAGTAGATGTAGTATTCTGATATTTTGATATCTGGAGGGCAAAAAAGCTCTCCAATACAGAACACGAGTCTTGGTTGGACTTAAACATCGGTACTTGGACCTATGCCATAAAATAACAATTGAGTATAAACTTTATGTAAATTCTATTCCGAACTTAAGAAATGTTTTAAAATATCTTCAGTTCAGCTTTAACTGAGAAACCTACTAAGTGTTTTTCTAGGATATTTGATAGAGATGCTGCAAATATAAACATAGATATTTCAATTTGCAGTGGACCTTCCCTTTTGCTATTTCTCTTGACTGCTATTGATGACATAGGTACGTGCGGGAAACGGAACCGTCCAGCCCCTGCAGACAAGACTGATTGTTATTGTCGCGTCCTATTCGGAAATAGGTTGTGCAATGTGGCGCCTCTGCGTCGCACCCATACACTGACCACTTTATGACGTGATTTCCGGTCGCAATCGAACCGTTTTTATAAAACGCCATTGAAACTGGCGGCGATTAATTTTGATGTTCGCTAAAGTCAAGAAGTTAATGCGACAAAATTTCAAATAACCAATATGATACTTATCAGATTCTAATAAATATTAAAGATTATTTTTGATGGTATATTACTCATGTTTCTTGTGCTTTCGAATATCACTCGTTCTGCGCACTCGTAATATTCATACTAAAGCACAAGAGACACTCGTAATATTCATACTAAAGTACAAGAGACACTCGTAATATTCATACTAAAGCACAAGAGACATTCGTAATATTCATACTAAAGCACAAGAGACATTCGTAATATTCATACTAAAGCACAAGAGACACTCGTAATATTCATACTAAAGCACAAGAGACATTCGTAATATTCATACTAAAGCACAAGAGACATTCGTAATTTTCATACTAAAGTACAAGAGACACTCGTAATATTCATATTAAAGCACAAGAGACATTCGTAATATTCATACTAAAGCACAAGAGACATTCGTAATATTCATACTAAAGTACAAGAGACACTCGTAATATTCATACTAAAGCACAAGAGACATTCGTAATATTCATACTAAAGCACAAGAGACATTCGTAATATTCATACTAAAGTACAAGAGACACTCGTAATATTCATACTAAAGCACAAGAGACATTCGTAATATTCATACTAAAGCACAAGAGACATTCGTAATATTCATACTAAAGTACAAGAGACACTCGTAATATTCATACTAAAGTACAAGAGACACTCGTAATATTCATACTAAAGCACAAGAGACATTCGTAATATTCATACTAAAGCACAAGAGACATTCGTAATATTCATACTAAAGCACAAGAGACACTCGTAATATTCATACTAAAGCACAAGAGACATTCGTAATATTCATACTAAAGCACAAGAGACATTCGTAATTTTCATACTAAAGTACAAGAGACACTCGTAATATTCATATTAAAGCACAAGAGACATTCGTAATATTCATACTAAAGCACAAGAGACATTCGTAATATTCATACTAAAGTACAAGAGACACTCGTAATATTCATACTAAAGCACAAGAGACATTCGTAATATTCATACTAAAGCACAAGAGACATTCGTAATATTCATACTAAAGTACAAGAGACACTCGTAATATTCATACTAAAGCACAAGAGACATTCGTAATATTCATACTAAAGCACAAGAGACATTCGTAATATTCATTCTAAAGCACAAGAGACATTCGTAATATTCATACTAAAGTACAAGAGACACTCGTAATATTCATACTAAAGTACAAGAGACACTCGTAATATTCATACTAAAGCACAAGAGACATTCGTAATATTCATACTAAAGCACAAGAGGCATTCGTAATATTCATACTAAAGCACAAGAGATATTCGTAATATTCATACTAAAGCACAAGAGACATTCGTAATATTCATACTAAAGCACAAGAGACATTCGTAATACACCATGAAAAATAATTGACATAACTTTGACTACTTATGGTATTGCATGTGATTATTTATTTGGAATTGTGTACGATACTACTAATTTATAAAGTAAATGTGTGAATAGATTTATATATTTGTATTTGTTACTTAATTTTCTAATCGATACATGCCATTGAATAATTGCCAAATATTACCTGTAGCTTTTTATTTTATATTTTTTGATTTAAAAAAAAATTGTAAACTTACATTCATTGTGACTTTTTGCGTTAACTGTGAGGATTGTATGTTGTATGTCTTCGTTTTCGTCCACTTCTGCCTCGTAGAGGACTTTGTCGAAGTAAGGTGGATTATCCTGTTTATCGGTGATGCCATGTCGAATGAATTTGGTTACTGAAAAAAGAGAAAAATATGTATTGCTCATTGATTGTTTTGTGAATCTATTATTTTTGAGGAGAATTATTTATAAGACTGGCTCAGCGGGTATAATATATTTAGAAACTAGAAAAGTTTATCTGTAAATACAGTAGTGGTTTTGAGAAAGTAATCAAGCAACTCGTTGAAGAAGTAATAACTATTGCTACCGGCTACGTTCAAGTACGTCACATCACGTCTCTAATCCATTTCTCATTTCGTGTTCTCTAATGGAACTCTGCCGTTACTAACCTTCAGTCGTTTTTCGCTGTAAGATTCTTATTTCTATTAAAAAATGGATTCGTCTTGTTAACACTTTGCTTACCCCGTATTCTACACTTATCTTTTACTAATGAGAAAATTTCGCTTATATATATATATATATATATATATATATATATATATAATATTTTGCATAATAATACATATAAAAACCTGCTTTTGTTGTTTTGTTTGTTTATACATATATCGCAAAATGCACCATGTGTTAGAAATGTTAGCATAATGCAATTCAGTACAATGCAATTTTATATCGACGATGCGAACAAATATTTACGCGCTCACCATTTATTATTCTATAATTTATTGTGATGTATTTAATATAATAGTTATATATTATTATGATTTGAACGTAAATATTATTAATTTGAATTTCTATTTTATAATTACGATTGTTATAGTTAGCAGATTTAGCACGCAAAATAATAAAAACGCGTAGGCATATACAATTGCCGGTGCTTATGGACTAAAATTTATTTTTGATGTTATTGTGACAGCTTGCGGTTTCAATCAACCAGTTAATCATATTATTTGATTGTAATTAAATACAAAACTATGTATAACGCAGCCAAATTTTGGGTGTCCTGAATCTATAAATTTAAACGATTTTTGAAAACATTTTACGCATGAACACACCCGAAATAAATTCAATTTCGTATGAATACAAAAAATTACCATAATATATTTATTATTGTATAATTCAAAACTCAATATAGATAATTATCTAGAATTCGCATATACGCAAGTCTATTGTAAATTATTGAAAATGCAAATTACTACATAAATTCCTAATATTCCTGGCTTTTGCTACTACTTAAATAAATAATCTATTTGGATTTTTGTTTTCTAAATGGTAACGAGTTTTGCTTACAATGAATTATAATGGATTTGTTTTGTTTTCGTATTCCGTGATTATTCTTCGTCGCTCGATTAAACTTTTATTACATTTATTTTTTATCCGACATGCCAAGGTGGTCGGGGCGGAAAAAACGTGAAGCAGAATGAAATATTACCTTTGCGAAATAAATATTTGTTTTAATACGAAATATAATTGCTCAATTTAATTGACGTATTTCCAATCATATTTATTTTGCTGACTTTGAGATATTAATAATAAATTAAATTGAAATCTCGTTACTTCTAAAGAAATAAAATCATAACATATATCGCCTGCTAGATGTTTCAATGAAATATATACAGAATAGAAAATTAGGAACTGATGTAAATCGAGGAAAGAAGAAATTTAAAATGAACGCCGCACGCGGAATATAAATCACGTAATGCCTTTGACGAAAGCAAGGTGACGGCAGACAAATAAAATATATTTTCATATTTTCTGCGATGCGTTGATGTCTAATAATATAACAAAAGGAAAAAGTTTCCATTGTGCTGAAATATTATGTTTTACAATGAATCATAGCGATATTGTTGTATCATTCGTAAATCAAAATTGTTTTAAATTTAACCGAAAACCAATTCATATTAATGTTTATCCTAGTTATCAAAGTTTATAATAAGCTTTGGATTATAGAAAAGTGTATTAGTTTACAAACTATAAAATATTTATAACACCTCTTTGAATCCTGTAAAAATATTTTTACAGCTTACTCTAAATGTTATGTAAAATTAAAAAGCAAAATAAACGGAATCCTCGTAAATAAAAAAAGTTATCGAGCTTTATGACTACACCATAAACTTTATAGGTATTTTCAATAAAAAAAGTAATACATAGCATTATAGAGCCATCAAAAATATTTCCAGAAAATGACTTTCGCGGTGTTACGTTTTATTAAACACAATTTCAAATATCGTTACAATTTTTATTTTCACTCGGAAACAATTTCAAATTCTATCTAAATACATAAAATTATCTAACACTTAAACATAAATATGTATTAAATTCATAAACTCAAAATAACGGCGCTTTTAAATAACTAAGAAAATGTAAAACTGTAAACAAATAAAATGTATCACGGCAGAGAAAATTACGTCTATAAAATATTTTCCACAATTGTAGATATTTACTCACTGGAAAGCATATTATGTAAAATTGCACAATTACACTTTATGACTATCTTTTAATAAATAAATTACAAACAAATAAACGTGCCTTGAATTCGTCTAAAAATAATATTGTATGTGTAAAGCATATAAAAATAAATTCTAAACGATGCAAAGTTTTATTTCAATTGTTTTACATTGGTCTCTCAGTTTTTAACAAAGAATCCTGTTTTTGGAGGGAACTTAAGTAATTCATTAAAAACAGTACGCTTTGGACCTTTACAAAGCAAAAAATACACTAATATCAACAGAAATATGAACAAGAAAAATGAGGGCGGCTCTAAAAGGAAAATTATAATTAATGAAAATCACCCTTGCTCTGTATTTCTTGTTGGTGATACATGAAAGCCAAAGCAATGTATTTTTCTTGCGCCATAAATAAATATTTATAAATGTGTCCAACTATTTTTAAATGTATATTATTTATTCAAGCAGGGTAAAAACATACTTAATATTATTTAAATTAATAAAATAACAAAATTTATTTTCATGTATAATTAAGAAAGTTTGGTGTAAGTCAGGACATTTTTTTTATTTCCCATTATAAAATTCATTTATAAATTAAGTTTCATATTGCTTTTTCTCAGAAAACTTTGTGTATCTACCTAATGGTTTACTTTTACTTTTTTAAGTGTTTTAAAATTTAATACATTTTTCTTGCCCAAATTTCATATTAATTTTTTGCCAATTTATAAAACAATTTGACATTTTTACATATAATTAATGATATGAAAATATATAGTAAATTATATTGATACGTAATTGTAGCAAATTTATATTTTGCATTTAATATTTATAGTTGATTAAAAGTCAATCTAAAATAATGAAATTGCAATCCATTTGCAAGAGTTGTAATTATTTTTGTTTCTAATGGGAGCGTCTACTTGAAATGTAACTTAGTTACAGTTTGATTAAGCTTTTGTTCTAGGTAGGTTCACTTGACACCTAAAAGAATAATGTCACGAAAAGAACTCAATTTATATTTAATTCGTTTTCGGCCGATGTTGCCTTTCAAAACATCAGATTTTCCATTAATGTCTTTTGTTTTTAACTCGAATCGGTATAGGTTCAGAAAAACATCATTAATCAAATGTTTAAGAACGTTTTAGGACGCAATCATCTCGCAGCTCACATCAATCTGAGTTATCAAGAATGCGGGGTTCCTCTTGTTCGTATATGCAGATTTACTTCATTATAAAGCATCGTCTTTTACAATTTAAATTCCATATCTGGCTTTATAATATGTTCAAACATATTAAATGCCAGTTTATTTGATGTCAGAATCAAAATCATTTTACATATTTTCGACACATCATTTCTTGAAAATACATACATAACATCAGCAATAAAGTGGCAAAAAACCACTTTACATCCATTCATCACTTGCCAATCCCCACATTATTATACTATTCCTTTTATCTACGTAAATCTTATTCGATGAACATTTCTTAAAATAGAACACTCAAAAATAAGTTTAAATGCATTCCTAAATGCAACTAAGCACATAATCAGTAGAATTAATACTTTCGGTAATAAAATGTAGTGTAAGTGGAATAACTCAGAAACAGTTTCAAATTCTATCTAAATGCATAAAATTATTTAACACTTAAACATAAATATGTATTAAATTCATAAACTCAAAATAACGTCGCTTTTAAATAACTAAGAAAATGTAAAACTGTAAACAAATAAATTGTAGCACGGTAGTGTAAGTGGAATAACAATTTCGATTTCGATGTTATAAAGTATATTCAATAAATATTCCAATTTCAACTAAACGGCATGTTTAGTATTTTTACTCAACACTTTTTCACGTAATAAATTGTACGATAAGCGGCAGACCTTACCATTCGCGATAATAGATTGAAAAAATTCAGCACCACCACTGACCGATTTCTCGTCCTGAAACTTTTCTCACTCGATATCTAACACGCTCTAAATGCATTATTCCATATAAAAACTTTATTACTCGATGTAATACAATGTTCTAATTAAATCCATATCTGATAAAAATAAATTGAAATAAAGTAAAATTATTATTTTTTTTTTTTTTTTTTCAAGAACCAAAAATTATATATGAGTTTATGATATATAATTCGAAATAGGTAATAAAGTGATTATTTGCGAAATGGAGAAAAATCATTTGAGTTTGTTGTAAAATAATAAAGTGTTATTTCCGTTAAGGGATCTAAAGAAAAAGGGAAGAAAAGTGTTGTCCAACTCTGAGCGCCGAGTATCACATTCGTACTGTAAAGTATTACCAACATTGGCAATTCGAACGACATACAGGAGCGGTATAGAATGAAAGGCAAAGTTTTTATAGAGCCATTAAAACTTGAACGGCGGGCCCCCACCGCAAATAAGATCTATATAAATTTACGATAAACGGAATTGATATACGATAAAATACTAGTTTAATATACGTATAAATTATTGAATCTTGTTATCACAGATAAAACTTTTTATTAGAAACCAGAAATAACAAAGTATAATTCCAATAAAAAACATAAACGCAAGAAGTGTATCGATATTTTTTAAATATTATATATTATATTTGAAATAATTATATAATAAATAAGAGTATATTTACCTAGATAAGTACTGTTGGTAAGAACCCAAAATACTTTTAGCGGATCCATCAGTAATTAAATCGTAGAACAATATAGTCACACTTTATAAATAATTACTCGCATTGTACACATCGCGAACATAAGCACAACGAACATGATTTTTCACGGTGACGTCACAGTAATCACGTCACCACTTACAGATACATACTGACGGCGGAAAATTGTGGTGGCTCTGCTGCCTGCTGCGGAGTTTGCGCCCTATTTGCTGGAAAACTTGTAGCAGGGCTAGGTCACATATCATCCCTATATACTTTAAACATACATTGAAAAATTACCAAATAAATTCTCACTGTAGAATTAGCCATATTAAAACCTAATTTAGATACCAAATAAACAAACAACCCTTCAACATATTTTAAATGCTAATTTAAATCTATTCACTAATTACCATTTCCTTTATCGGTAAATCAAAAATTGGATTTCACTAAAGCACGATTTATTTATAATTTAATTCAATATTGAAAAAAAATTACAATTATAAATAAATATTCTTATACGTGTTTTGAGCAAAAAAATGATAAAGACGATAGATTTTATAATTGGTTTTAGTGGCGTGCTTTAATAGTTTTAGAAATATCATCCGCAATATCGGCTTTAATACAGAATTAAGAGACATCACGGAAATCTGTGTGTAACTTATGATATCAGTATAAATGTCGGTTCACTTTATCTATGGCCTAATTAGTAAGTTTGTCTTTAATTTATAGGGCAAACACGTTGCTTGACTTGTATAACATACGTGCTCACTTCGTGAATTAATGTAATTAATACAGTATAGACAAATTGCATATGCTTCAAATAGGAAGCTTCTAAGTTACAAGACCACATTTCATGCTTTCCTAATTCTATCAATTTCGTGGCGGATATTGAAGATATTTGCCACTTAATTTGTTATTAATAATTTTTACAATATTTCAATGAAAGTGGCAACTTTTCATTAAAATATAAACATTTTATGGATATGTTAAAAATTATTTTATATAGCAACAGTTGAATATCTGCCTCCGTGGCGCAATGGCTAGCGCGTTCGGCTGTTAACCGAAAGGTTGGTGGTTCGAGCCCACCCGGGGGCGGTATTTTGACTTTATTTATTTGAATCCAATCCCCTATGGCGAGTAGGATACTTTGCACCAACAAACATAATTAAATTAAAATCAAGTACATCTTCAGTCTATTCCACTGTCTTATACATAGTAGGTAATTTTTGTTTAAATAATATAGTCAGACTTGATTCAGGGAAGGTCAACACATATAAGAATACATTTTAAACTCAAATAACTCTTGTGGTACTTTTGGCTTACTGTTGTGTGCAGTTTGGTGGAGGCGCGTAATCCGCGCGATGTGGCGCAATTTGATGCTTGAGTGCATTAAGTAAAATTACCCGCTTATGACGTCACACACGTGTATTAATTAGTGATTTACTCGACGAGAATTCATGCATATAGCGTATTATTTTTTGTGTTTATTGTCGTGTATCTTATAAACAATCTAAAGTTGCTTGAGAAATGAAATGCGTTTAAGTAAGAGCTGGGCAATATTAATTTGGGCGAGAGCACGCATAAATATGACGCTAGTGTATTTCACACCCATATGAATTCAGTTATTAGCATAATGCGCTCGTATGTGATTCCAGTTGATGGGGATGGCATATATGATATTAAGGCCGGAAATTATAACGCATACAACATGTATGACAAGTTTACTTGATGCGAAATATGCATAAACATGCATATTAATTATATTTTTACTTGACTTGCTTGTCAATATCAAGCGCCGCATAATATATTTGCATATTATGAGAATATCTGAATTATGTTTTTTACTATATTTATTATTACAGTTTTTTGATTTCATGTGTAACATTTCCATGAGATATATCAAAATATTTATATTTTAATTTGCACTTTATCTTTCAGTGACACTAACAATTGTTAGTGCGTGAAAGGTAATATATACAGGGTGTAACAGCGAAACGAGCTACCTCGAATAACTTCTATGTTATTAAAGATACAATAAAATAGTATAAGACAATCTTATGCAGGACCAAGGGGGACATCCAACTATAAAAGAAAATATTTTTTTAAACCAGTGATTCTCAAGCAACAACACAAAGCTATGTTTTTTCAAATGAGATGCTATATATTTTTTAAGCCCATTCGATAGAGTATTTTTTTCTGAGTTCCATTATGTATTCGTTTTATACCCTTATATAAGTAAAATATTGAGAAAAATGCGATTGAAAGTTGTATAAATTTTATTTTTATAGTTATTTTTCAGCAGGCTATGAAACAAAATTGAGCTTAAATACAACGAAACATAAATTAAATACATTAAATTATTTGTTATTTACTTTATAAATAGTGTTATAAAGTAAATAACAAATAATTTCATGTATTTAAGCTCAATTTTGTTTCATAGCCTACTGAAAAATAACTATAAAAATAAAATTTATTTAACTTTCAATCGCATTTTTCTCAATATTTTACTTATGTAAGGGTATAAAACGAATACATAATGGAACTCAGAAAAAAATACTCTATCGAATGGGCTTAAAAAATATATAGCATCTCATTTGAAAAAACATAACTTTGTGTTGTTGCTTGAAAACCACTGGTTTAAAAAAATATTTTCTTTTATAGTTGGATGTCCTCCTTAGTCCTGCATAAGATTGTCTTATACTATTTTATTGTATCTTTAATAACATAGAAGTTATTCGAGGTAGCTCGTTTCGCTGTTACACCTGTATACATATGATTTTAAGGTGAGTAGATATTTAATTGTTGATATTTTTCTGTACCATTCGTTATTTTTATGTATTAAATTGCCAGCATTGATAACGTGTATACATTTAAAATAGTAGACATGTTGTGTAACAAACCCGATTGGTATTGTCATTTATTACATTTTTTTTCCAAATGTATTTTCACGAAATGAAAAACATTTATCATATTGCTGATTTAATCCGTAAAACATAACAAAATAATATTGTGAAATTTAACGGACGCTTCGATATGAATAAATATTTAAATAAAAAAAAATATAAATCAGTAACTCGTGACGTAGTTTCTATTACGATAATAATAATGTGCGTTTCAAATGCAGAGTTCGTCCCCCACATTATGATTGCCCGACTAAAAAAAAAAAAAAATGTTTGAAATAGCTTGATAATGCTTCATTTAAAATTATACAGAGAAAACGCTGGTTCATTATTTATGCTGTGTGCATTTATACAGGACACCGAGAGTATACCAATACAGCATGCACTTTAGACATTTGTGTCGAAAGCGTTGTTATGAACTTGAATCACGTACGCACTCAGATAAATACGCTAGAAATGTCACTGTTTTTACAGTATTTTCCGCAGTTATTCTCATAAAAGCTACATTTTTAAATAAATACGCTTTATGTACTATAGAAAGATATTTTATTATTATGTAAAAATGTATATATATTTATAAAAATAAATAGTTTTTATTTTGTGTATTGTTTTTGTTGTACTAAGATAATACGGTAAGAAAATCCTAAGCAGGATAATACAGTTACTATAAGCACAACTAGCTTTACTCCTTGATAGCATATCGATGCGTAAGAATGTGTGATACATCCTGAATAATGTATGATACCTCCATAGGGCTCGAATACATCGTGAATACATTATGTCCTTAAGAATGCGGATACGAATCCCTGGAATTTTAGATTCTGCTTTTGCTCCGTCTTCGACATCTTCGACACTTACAGATTCTAGTCATGCATGATTTCGATCATTCAATAGTCAAAATTGGTCAGGCTAACGATACTGAATTTTGGTCGAGGCCGTTACCAACAATTCTTACGCTTCAAGAATCTCATCTTCAAATATAAGCTATTTCATTTCTCAATCGAAAATGAAATCCTTGTCTTGATTTGCTAAAGCATGAAAGCTTTCTATATAAAAATTTGTATGTTCTACAGATTAAAAACTAGTCCATTTTCTAGTAAATCAACACTGGTAAATGCTGGATCATACCAATAAAAATTATTCCTTTTAAAAGTATAGTTACACATCTAAAACAAATATTTGTTTTGTGGACTATATTTCTTTCTGTCGTGGCTCATGAGAAAAATGGATTTGGTGTTATTAAATCATCGACTCCGGAGAGATTGTTTACCCTTGCGTGTCGCATTTTCTGACACTTTTCAACTTGTGTATGATATTTCAGATAGAAAATATAATATCAACTGTTTCATGTATAAAATTAAAATCATTTTAACGAAATTTAAAATACAGTAAGATACATTGTTCGATTTTTCGGGATATGAAACAACACATAAAAATTTATGGAATAGAAGTGACTGTATGGTACAATAAAGACTTGATGTTGTTATTTGAATATATGGCATTTCGAAACTGACAAAAAAAAATGTCGTAAAACTGAAATATACATGAATACATATTCCCACGTGTTATATATGATTAAATTCCAAACAAGATACATATCTCTGCTTTATTCATAAAAATTTAATATCGACTCTGACGTAAAACAGTTTTAATAATGATTTTTTGAATTCGCAATATAATTCGCAATTCATTTATAAATCATACATACTATTTTTTCCTGAATCAATAAATTATTTAAAATTAGTTAAATGTTAATTAATATATTATTAATATATTGTTCTAAAGTTTAAATTTAATTTTAAAACAATCTATATTATATATATTTCTTATTTAAAAAGAGGTTGGTATTGATACCAGCTTACGAACTTTTTATTAAAATTTGAAATCTTATCTTAAGTTTTCGGCAATAGCTTTTTAAATAAACATCGATTTTCAAAATTGGTTTTGTGCGGCTATAGAAAAGTTTGACTCTTTTAATAGGAATCAGATTCGATATGAAACTGGATCGCTTCCATATGAACTTTCCACAATACAATAGCTGAAATTCTAAGCTCGTTATTCAACTAAAAAGAATACTGTTCAAATCGTACCTCCATCTTACAATCATTGTATTGATTTTATTAACAATAAACAAGAATAAAATACAATTTTTAGTTAGATTTATTATAAATTTGAGATAGTTTTAAATTAATTTATAGATACAAAAAATGGTATGTATGTATAAATGAACAGAACGTTAGTTTTATTAATTTCTTTTTAAAATGATAAACTAGTATGGCGAACTACCACACATAAACCATACCTGCTCTATGCAGTGCCAAACTTATCCCTTTGTGTTTAGCTGTGATACGAAAATTGATTATAAACTTTACCGCTACGTAATAAACTATGCAGATATATGCAGTCTGTTTTGCGATTTGTGAAGCTCCGCTCCCTAGCTTAATGGGTTGCTAGTCAATTATTAAAATTAAAGCTTAGGAAGGCATAAAAATTAGTAATACGCTAACGCAGCATCTTTTTTAATGAAATTTATTTTACTTTTCTCAAATTTATGAAATTCAAAAAATCATACATATACACATAAAAAAAACCGAGATACGGATTGGAGTTACGTCCGGAGTGAAAAAATATTATCTTGATGTACCCTTAGTGTATGTAATGATTGTAGTTTTGATTGAAAACCGTAAATCTATTTTATGTTTGGTCATCACAGTCAACGTTGCGCGGTCGCATTTATGGTATTCTATTGAATTAAATTCACACAAAGAGTTTTCCGACTGAAATATATTTTGACAGAGTTAAAGCCCCCTACATACCATTATAATATTCGCTATTCCCCGTCGTATATAAATAATAAAGATAGAAACTGCAAACGACGATGGAAAGGGTTTAGGGCTTGAAAAACGTTGCCTGTCTACCGTGACACCATTTATATATCTGAATTAATGGAACCACCATTTTCAGTTTCATCAAACAATCTATTTACTGTTGTGCTCTATATTTCCAAAGATAGACCTATCTTTCAGTTAATCAAATATTACTGATAACTGATCAGTAATTCCTAAATAGATTATAGAACTCCGTTACACTTATTTATTGCTTTATATAAGAAAATGAAAAACCACTACCGCGATGGTTTTGATAGAGAAGGCAGCAGGAAAACTGACGCAGTCCATTAGGAGGATTATGTACACCTCTGTAACAGCATAAAAAAAACTTCACCTACATTACAATAATGCGCTGACGCTAAATTGGTTTAACGGAGCTTTAAAAGTAAAACAAATCAAAAGATTAAAAACAGTATTTGTGTATGCTTATGTATTTTTATTTTCATAAATAAATATTTCAAAAAATGTAAACATAAAAGATATATTTTTTATTTAAAATACTAATATAATTCATCGAAAAAAAGAGCTTATTTAAATGCAACGAATTTATCCAAACTGGTGATCTTGAAATGGGCATTACAGACATTTGCTTCATCTTGGATTTGTGTGTATTTGTAGAGTTTCAGTAAACATGTATTTGACGTCATTGTGCGGTGAACAACATATAGAAATTCTCGCTCTAAACAAACGTTAGGCAAGTGAGACTTATAAATGTTTGTAAGGTGTTGAGAGCGCTTTGAGAGACGCATCAATCACATTTTGGAGAATAGCAAACGACAACGGCCTTCTTGGCCAGAATACGGTTGTCTGATCACATCTTGTGCAGATGCTTCTTGTGGTGTACGTACATACACCCAGCCAAGCTGAAAATGATAAATTAACTCAAACCAAAATTAAACTCGTTAGCACATACAATTAGATAATATATAATTTTTTTATAAAATTTAGGATTAGATTTTGTATTTTCATTCGCCTTTCAATACGAATTCCTTTCTTCTGTAATTCTTGTAAATTCGTCGAGCTGATTTCTTTTATTTTCTTCTCCACGGATTTATCACAATTTATGTATATGTAACTCAAGTTGAAAAGAGACAACACCGGAAAATGTACCAGCGGTTGCATTTGCGTTGATCACATGCTTGTGTTTAATTTCGCGGAAATTCGTGCTGAAAATCTTTTAGGAGATGATGCTGGCGCGGTGAATGTAATGCAAGTGTACTATTAATTATGCGGTGAACTTGCGGCCACAAAAATACATTTACACATATGTAAATAGCAAAACTCTCTCGAGTAGTTTGTTTCAGAGTAATTTCACTCTATTTAATCGCTAGGAATTACAACAGGATGAGAGCTGAATACGTTGTGGTGTTGGTAACTCATGAAAATATACTTATTATGCAGATTGTAGAAAATCTCTTGACCTAATTGAGTTATTTCATACTATCATACATATATGAAAATATGTCTAAATTTCTATGCAAATAGTGAATATATATAAATTTGAAAATCCAAAATCTTTGTTCGTTTACTCGATCTAAGTTAGCTTATAATAATATCGTCATACTAGTATTCTGTCAACATTGAATCCCTAGCGATTATTTTTATAATTTTGAAAAAAAAAAAATCAAATATGCGAAAAAAATGCAAATTCGTAAACGTTTTTTTAACGATCACAGTTATGCGGGATATTGTCATCAACGTCTCCCCTTTATTGTGCCATCGTTCGTACAGAAATTGTTTTAATATCATTTGAAAAAAATTAACGGGTCGTTTGCTGTTATACGTTGCAATTTACACGGAAGCTTACGTACTTAAGTTAGAAGATTGCAAAAGAATTGAGATGGGATTGAAAATGTAACGAAAATGTACCTTAAGGAATTTTCAAAATAACAAAATTATTTCTATTGTATATAAAAATAAATGCGGGTTTTTTAAATTAATTCAATGAAAGGATAGTTAAAAAAAAGACAATAGAATTGTATTTTTCTTTTTATGTTTCAGGGTGCCGTGGGGCGAAAATGTGCTACCCAAAAGAGCCGACCCAATTTCGCAAAATTTACGAGCGCGCCTCCTGGTGCAAACACCGGTTTGATTTCGGCCATAAGGTCTACGAAAGTGGGGAAAGATTATAGCTTTGAGTAATACGCCCGCCAAAATGTTTTAGTTTATTACTGATTTTAGTATTTTCACATCCGCCGCTAGGCGTCTGGCATACTTACCTTTTGCGAAACATCCCCGTTATTATTTTTTTCTTCTCTCTATGGAGATTCTAATAAAACATGTGTTATTCTAAATTTACTTTCGTACTTATGTTCAAAATAAACTTCAAATCTAGTTTATTTAAGAGTAATATGGATAAAAATATATATTTTTTGTTGATTTTGTATTTTTGATGCCATAATTCAAGTGTCAGGAAAAACTGGTGCAGAAATAAAATTAACTATTATTTACATTGCTGTAATGTTAGCGTCACAATGAATTTCGATTCATTTCCTTTTCGAAATAAATTTGAATATCTTGTCCTCTTTATTTATGCTAATTATTTTAAATGTTTTCTTAAAAATTTACAATTAAACTATTTGTAAAAAAATTCTAATAGAATACGAAGTTTTAATTGGTGTATTTTCTTACTATGCTTTAATCAACTCGTAAGTATGTTTTTTAACTATACTGAAAACAAACTTGCAGTAATTCGAAACTTCCAATAGCGATATGCTGGCATATTTACACTTCGCTCTGTTTCAGTTACGACACTATTGCAGAAAATTCATATAATTAGTGTTGGAAATCGGAAACTCAGCAAATAAGTTAACAGTGTATTTAATATGGGTAGAAAGTTTTAAGCATATTTTAATTATTTCGTATAATTTCGCAAATTATCATGAATTGCTTGTCGGATATTATTAATTTAATTTCCTCGTGCCATGGTTGTATGGTCGGTTACGCTAGTGATCTATGAACAAAATACGGGTGAGTGGCGACACTCATGATTGAGTATGTGTAAAAGCGTGAGTTGCAGATTCACACCCATGTAAAATTTGTTCTTGTGGGTGTGCGCAAATATGTTTTTTCTTCAAAAATATAACTTATTTCATTGTAAAATATTAATTTCTGTTTCGGTTTGTTAATATTCACCCAAGTTCCGCTTAGGTATGTATATGCATTATCACCTTAGTAAACGTGAGCCGTATGCGTCTAGTTCCTGTTTGATGCTAATATTAATGCAAATTAAGCTATTAATGCAAATTAGGATATAATTATAGACACATTGAGCTAAGTAGATAGGTAATTGTAGGAAATTAATGCACAATTCTAGCTTGTTGTCTGTTATGTTACTCATGAGAACTCACTGATATGTGCTTTGACTAATGTATTTGTACTTTCATCTATAATATTATTCATAGAACTATTCAAAATATAAACTTAGTATTTATGAGTTTCACTCAAGACATATTACAAAATGAATATGACAAATGTACGGCGATCACTTTAACTCATTGTAATTACAGCAAAGAACTCACATTAGGAAACACTCGCAACTCTGCTTAATTGTAACAGTGCTAAATGTTTTACCAACAGTTCTAATAGTTTACCTTGCACAACGATACAAACTTCAAAGCGGAAATATGCGAAATAAATCTAAACTAATAAAGCATCGTAAATAATAAATTTTACAAATTAAATACCTATTGCCAGGCATGTATAGTTTTTATTTTCTATTCCCAATATTTGTTATGCTTAACCTTAGAGAAAATATGAAATATATAAAAACTAATAAAATAAATGCGCCGCACCAGAAAATTGTTATTTATATGACTAGAGAATAGCAATTTAAAAAAAATTATTTGAGCCATAAAATATGATAAGCGTTTTCGAAAAACCACATGTTTTGATATGAAACAAAAAATGTATTTATATATATAAATATAAACCATTGATATATGGGCGTGAAGCACTCTGTGCAAAATGTGCGAAAAAAACATAAATAATGTTCGGGAAACCATGAGAAATAAATTCACGAATTTCCACAACGGTTAATACAGACTGTTCAAATAAAGATTAAAGTACCAAAAGTCACAAACAATTTTCTAGAAGTCGAAAGTTATACAAAACCAATTTTTTATGTTTGACAAAAAACCGGATGCAAAAACAAAAACACTATACTGAATATATGGATACAGCAATGGCATTTTTGTTTTAATAATTTAATATTTAAACCAGCAGATTAAATTTATGTATTTGAAATATATTTAAAATATAACACAATTCACACAAATAAAATAATTTGCATTTCTAGACTGTTAGTTAAAATTAGCATATAAAATAATTTTGTATTTTCTATATATTTAATTGCTATATATAAATAAACAACAAATCAGCATTGGCTGAGCTTATCGATTCATATAGGCATGTATTTAGCGGTGAAACAATAAATTTAAATAAAATAGTTATTTTAATTAACGTAATTAATATCCTACCAAAATACGTGGTCTCTAAAAACGCTTATTTAAATTATATGGATCTATATATAATTTACGGAATCGTACAATGAAATAAAACGGAAATATTTTAGGGAAATGAAATTTTATTTTGACTGATTCTTATAATTATCATAAATACACTGTTTAGATAAAAATTGATATATACATAAATATGTTTTTTTACTTCATGGTTAATGGTGTTAAATTCTGAATACAACTATCAAAATTATTTAAAATGTTAATTTTATCTTTTTCCATATTTTGAATAACTTTATGAATATTAAAAGAATAATCGTTAATTGCAGTTGTAATTATTATAGACAGACTACTAAAAGCGTCCGTTGCTTCTTGTCCTAGAAGATTTATTTTAGGCAAATTATTTAAATATAGTTCATCCAGCAGACACTTGAATGTTGCTTCAGCTGTTACGGCATCTTTACCGCAAATATCAAGCGAATTTTGGACTGTTTTATGCAACACATCTAACTTATCAAATATTTCAAATGATTTTTCGTAAATATATGTAATATTCTCTAAAGCTAAGCTCTCCGCTAATTTTACGCCACCGTGCACATCACCGATGAATTCATGAATTAGAATTTCATTTCGATCCAAACAGTATTTCACTTGTTCTTGAGTATACCCCGAATTTTTAATGGTTTCATTGATATGTTCGTTCATTTCGGATATTTTGTGTGATTGAGTACCGTATGCTATAGTTCTTGAACCGGAAATTGAAGTCTCTAAGAATCTTTGTTGTGAGTTAGCTGCGCTATGTGCATAGCTTTGAAGGCCTCCAATTTTTTGATGAAAATCATTGACTACCGGTAAGAAGTCCTGAATCACATCACCTGGAGTACGTGCATAGGTAGACAATACCTTAATTTACAAATAAAATTTAAAATAAATTAATATCAAAATTTAAAAAAATAAAATAATATCAAGTAATATACAGGCTGTAACAGCGAAACGAGCTACCTCGAATAACTTCTATGTTATTAAAGATACAATAAAATCGTATAAGACAATCTTATGCAGGACCAAAGGGGACATCCAACTATAAAAGAAAATATTTTTTTAAGCCAGTGGTTCTCAAGCAACAACACAAAGTTATGTTTTTTCAAATGAGATGCTATATATTTTTTAGGCCTATTCGATAGAGAATTTTTTTCTGAATTCCATTATGTATTTCTTTTATACCCTTACATAAGTAAAATATTGAGAAAAATGCGGTTGAAAGTTAAATAAATTTTATTTTTATAGTTATTTTTCAGTAGGCTATGAAACAAAATTGAGCTTAAATACATGAAATTATTTGTTATTTACTTTATAACACTATTTATAAGTAAATAACAAATAATTTAATGTATTTTATTTATGTTTCGTTGTATTTAAGCTCAATTTTGTTTCATAGCCTACTGAAAAGTAACTATAAAAATAAAATTTATTTAACTTTCAAACGCATTTTTCTCAATATTTTACTTATGTAAGGATATAAAACGAATACATAATGGAATTCAGAAAAAAATACTCTATCGAATAAGCCTAAAAAATATATAGCATCTCATTTGAAAAAACATAGCTTTGTGTTGTTGCTTGAGAACCACTGGTTTAAAAAAATATTTTCTTTTATAGTTGGATGTCCCCCTTGGTCCTGCACAAGATTGTCTTATACGATTTTATTGTATCTTTAATAACATAGAAGTTATTCGAGGTAGCTCGTTTCGCTGTTACACCCTGTATATATTTACCTGCACTAAAGCCAAAATGCACACATATAACACTCTCATGTTGGTTTAATTTGGATTTGAATTTGAATTATAATGATTTGTTTGTGTATTTATACAACTAAATCCTATTATCAACGAAATCAGATAAAAGCATATCAAATATATTATCTATAAGTTTCGGAAATGTATTATTAATTTTATTACATTTTGCGAGAATTCTATTTATCTTACATCCTTTTGATAATCTAAATTTAGTTTTAATCTATGATAAACATTTTTTGATGTACTTTAATCATTTTTAAGAACAAAAAATTGTAGATGAGTTTAATTAGATAACAACATTTTAAGTACATAAATATATATTTGTTTTCAAAGGTTACCACATATTGAGTGATATTTCATTCATTTGGAAGCTTTTAGTGCTTTCTATCGGTTAGTAGACATATTTTAAACCATCTATGGACGAGGTAATAGTAATGGAGTTTTAGAATCCTCCGCAGGAATAAATGAATCCTTTGTTATCCTTGTACATGGAATATATGTCGATGTTAAAAGAGAAAATGTACTACGATCCGCTAGATGGAATTGTATATATAACACCCGGAATTCCCTGTTGAAAGGATAACGTAAACTAAGCGGCGAAATTGAAACATCTGCAGTATCATGCACTAAACTTTCTTATACGCTTTTGGGTTAAATCACATCCTATTTTCATTATTTTTCTAATTTATAATATTTGTTCTAACCTTTAGAGCACTTTTGCGCTAAATATATTTCTTTGAATAAATATGAAATGTCAAATTATTTAATTTAATTAATTAAATGTTATATGAAAAAATTTAAAGTGCCATTTTCTTGTTTCCGGAACCGTTTGCGAAAAAAAGTTTCAAATAAAAGTTGTACAAAATGCTGATATCTATAATTTTTATTGTAACTATTTTTCTGTAACTGCATCCGTTTTTGAGTAATTGCAGAAACTGCAAAAAATGACAAAAGTAAACATGCACTTCCGGTCGGAATATTGTTTTCCAAAATAAAAGATTTTCTTAAAAAAATTAGGATTTTTTCCTTTTCCTAAATATTTCGTTAAAAACCCCCTTAGGATTTCTTCATTTTTCTGAATATTTCATTTGTTCTTCAACAAAAATGCTCTGTGAAACACATTTTTCACTTTTTGTATTCGGATTACATGAAGTAGAAAGGATCGTTTGGAGACAGATATATACTCTCTCTTTCTGTACGTTGGATAGACAGAGAAAGAGCGTGTAAAACATTTTGGTTAACTCTGGTTTGTAAAACTTAGAAACGCCTATAGTTTGAAACATTAATTAGCTAATAGCCCTTCCTTAAAAATATGTTGCTCCAATCAAATATGAGAACACTGCGTCAAAAATTTAACCAAACGTGGGAGTCAACTATTTGTTTTAAGTTAACATTTTTAGAATGATCCAACATTATCATCCCTTGTGTGAACATTCCTACTTCCCGCGCCGTTTGTGCTTGTATTAGAAATATAGAGAGAGGTCATAGAGTTCTATGGAAAATGTGAACAAAAGTGAAGAATACTAAAACTGAAATTTAGTATATTGGTATATAGAGCAATATAATAATGCTAACATAAAATTACAACACCCCGTGTAAGTTTCACAAATTATTTAGTAGAGACGACTAGTTTCAGTTTTTACACCATCTTCAAAGAAACTTACACCGAGTGTTGTAATTTTATGTTTTTAATATGTTTCACCAAGTGGCAACATCATCATCCGTTAATGTTAATAATAGTGCTTTTCTAAATGCATTATATTATTCTTTTAATAAGATATATATACATATGCACATATAGAGGTAACTATTTAACTCAGTAGAATTGCAAAAATCAAAAAAACCGCTTTGCGCTATGATATTATATATTTATTTCCAAAAAGTGAACACCCGCGACCTCTATGTACACAAGAATTAAATAAACGAATTGGAAAAATCAATAAAACCGAGTTGCGCAGTGAAATTATTATTCTATGTCTAATTTTATGAAAATAGTGAACACCCGCGACGTCTGTGAACACTAGAAATAACTAGCAGATTTCGAAAAATCAATAAAACCGAGTTGCGCAATGGAATAATTATTTCTTACCATGTTACTGTAGTGTGACTGAAAGATTCCGATAATTAACATATAAAACTATAAGTTAAAAAAGGATCGAGCATGCTCTATCGAGATTTACAAATGTTTTTATTTAAAACCAAGTAATATACGTACAAAAATCAGTACAATTATTTAATTCAAATATATCAACCCCTGTTTTTAACAATATCAAAATACAACATTTAAATATATGATAAATCAATGATATACAATATACAAGTAATATTTATAACTGTAATAAATTAATTATAATAGAAATATATCATATGTTTAACAATAAAAGTGTTTCATGCACTAATAACAACTTATAACAATTAAATTTTTGTCATTTTATTGTATGTTTTACGAAAATAAATTTCTACAATTATAAAAGTCTCATATTTACACTTAGATATTGTTTATAAATAGCAATAATAATATTATTGTCTATAATTAGTACCTAAATACAGTAGAAATAATTTGGTAATTAAAAAAAAGTGCTTCTAAGAGCACAAAAAATATATTTCAATTCACGTTCATATAAGACGCGCGTTTGTTACATATTCTATTGTTGCCTATTTATTAATAAACTTATAAATAAAGTATTTAAATAGTATTATTTAAACAAATATAAAAAAATAACCCTTGTTGCATTATTTTAATGTTTAGCTATGGGAAATAATCATTTATAAAGAATGCCTATCATTTGTTCTTCAACAAAAATTGGTCTGCGAAACACATTTTTCACATTTGTATCCGGAATACATGAAGAAGAAAAGATAAATTGGAGACAGATATATACTCTCTCTTTCTATACGTTGGATAGACAGAGAAAGAGCGTGTAAAACATTTTGGTTAACTCTGGTTTGTACAGCTTAGAAACGCCTATAGTTTGAAACATTAATTAGCTAATAGCCCCTCCTTAAAAATGTGTTGCTCCAATCAAATATAAGAACACTGCGTCTAAAATTTTACCAAATCTTGATAGAGCATGCTCGATCCTTTTTTAACTTATAGTTTTATATGCTAATTATCGGAATCTTTCAGTCATACTACAGAGAAATTACCAGAAAGTTCGACTATGTAACCTAGTAGGTGAATTATATTTCGTATATCGTTCCTTTTTTAACTCGTTTTAAATTGCTAATTGATCAAGAATCTCTCTGTCTTACTACAGTAAAATATTTTTTACAGTACATTTTAACTAAATGTAATGTTTTTTTAGGATGTTTTGAAGGAGTTTTAAGGTAAATTAAAATAATATAAGTATTTTTTATGATGTTTTTATTTAAAACCAAGTAATATACGTACAAAAATCAGTACAATTATTTAATTCAAATATATCAACCCCTATTTTTAACAATATCAAAATACAACATTTAAATATATGATAAATCAATGATATACAATATACAAGTAATATTTATAACTGTAATAAATTAATTATAATAGAAATTTATCATTTGTTTAACAATAAAAGTGTTTCATGCACTAATAACAACTTATAACAATTAAATTTTTGTGATTTTATTGTAAGTTTTACGAAAATAAATTTCTACAATTATAAAAGTCTCATATTTACAATTAGATATTGTTTATAAATAGCAATAATAATATTATTGTCTATAATAGTACCTAAGATAGTAGAAATAATTTGGTAATTAAAAAAAAGTGCTTCTAAGAGCACAAAAAATATATTTCAATTCACGTTCATATAAGACGCGCGTTTGTTACATATTCTATTGTTGCCTATTTATTAATAAACTTATAAATAAAGTATTTAAATAGTATTATTTAAACAAATATAAAAAAATAACCCTTGTTGCATTATTTTAATGTTTAGCTATGGGAAATAATCATTTATAAAGAATGCCTATCATTTGATCTTCAACAAAAATTGCTCTGCGAAACACATTTTTCACATTTGTATCCGGAATACATGAAGTAGAAAAGATCGGATGGAGACAGATATATACTCTCTCTTTCTATACGTTGGATAGACAGAGAAAGAGCGTGTAAAACATTTTGGTTAACTCTGGTTTGTAAAACTTAGAAACGCCTATAGTTTGAAACATTAATTAGCTAATGGCCCCTCCTTAAAAACGTGTTGCTCCAATCAAATATAAGAACACTGCGACTAGCATTTTACCAAACGTGGGAGTCAACTATTTGTTTTAAGTTGTAAATCTTGATAGAGCATATACTCTCTCTTTCTATACGTTGGATAGATAGAGAAAGAGCGTGTAAAACATTTTGGTTAACTCTGGTTTGTACTACTTAGAAACGCCTATAGTTTGAAACATTAATTATCTAATAGCCCCTCCTTAAAAATATGCTGCTCCAATCAAATATAAGAACACTGCGTCTAAAATTTTACCAAATCTTGATAGAGCATGCTCGATCCTTTTTTAACTTATAGTTTTATATGCTAATTATCGGATTCTTTCAGTCATACTAATAATATTATTATTTAAAATGTAGTAAAATGTAGTATGACTGAAAGAATCCGATAATTAGCATATAAAACTATAAGTTAAAAAAGGATCGAGCATGCTCTATCAAGATTTGGTAAAATTTTAGACGCAGTGTTCTTATATTTGATTGGAGCAACACATTTTTAAGGAGGGGCTATTAGCTAATTAATGTTTCAAACTATAGGCGTTTCTAAGCTGTACAAACCAGAGTTAACCAAAATGTTTTACACGCTCTTTCTCTGTCTATCCAACGTATAGAAAGAGAGAGTATATATCTGTCTCCAATTTATCTTTTCTACTTTATGTATTCCGGATACAAATGTGAAAAATGTGTTTCGCAGACCAATTTTTGTTGAAGAACAAATGATAGGCATTCTTTATAAATGATTATTTCCCATAGCTAAACATTAAAATAATGCAACAAGGGTTACTTTTTTATATTTGTTTAAATAATACTATTTAAATACTTTATTTATAAGTTTATTAATAAATAGGCAACAATAGAATATGTAACAAACGCGCGTCTTATATGAACGTGAATTGAAATATATTTTTTGTGCTCTTAGAAGCACTTTTTTTTAATTACCAAATTATTTCTACTGTCTTTAGGTACTAATTATAGACAATAATATTATTATTGCTATTTATAAACAATATCTAAGTGTAAATATGAGACTTTTATAATTGTAGAAATTTATTTTCGTAAAACATACAATAAAATGACATAAAATTTAATTGTTATAAGTTGTTATTAGTGCATGAAACACTTTTATTGTTAAACATATGATATATTTCTATTATAATTAATTTATTACAGTTATAAATATTACTTGTATATTGTATATCATTGATTTATCATATATTTAAATGTTGTATTTTGATATTGTTAAAAACAGGGGTTGATATATTTGAATTAAATAATTGTACTGATTTTTGTACGTATATTACTTGGTTTTAAATAAAAACATTTGTAAATCTCGATAGAGCATGCTCGATCCTTTTTTAACTTATAGTTTTATATGTTAATTATCGGAATCTTTCAGTCACACTACAGTAACATGGTAAGAAATAATTATTCCATTGCGCAACTCGGTTTTATTGATTTTTCGAAATCTGCTAGTTATTTCTAGTGTTCACAGACGTCGCGGGTGTTCACTATTTTCATAAAATTAGACATAGAATAATAATTTCACTGCGCAACTCGGTTTTATTGATTTTTCCAATTCGTTTATTTAATTCTTGTGTACATAGAGGTCGCGGGTGTTCACTTTTTGGAAATAAATATATAATATCATAGCGCAAAGCGGTTTTTTTGATTTTTGCAATTCTACTGAGTTAAATAGTTACCTCTATATGTGCATATGTATATATATCTTATTAAAAGAATAATATAATGCATTTAGAAAAGCACTATTATTAACATTAACGGATGATGATGTTGCCACTTGGTGAAACATATTAAAAACATAAAATTACAACACTCGGTGTAAGTTTCTTTGAAGATGGTGTAAAAACTGAAACTAGTCGTCTCTACTAAATAATTTGTGAAACTTACACGGGGTGTTGTAATTTTATGTTAGCATTATTATATTGCTCTATATACCAATATACTAAATTTCAGTTTTAGTATTCTTCACTTTTGTTCACATTTTCCATAGAACTCTATGACCTCTCTCTATATTTCTAATACAAGCACAAACGGCGCGGGAAGTAGGAATGTTCACACAAGGGATGATAATGTTGGATCATTCTAAAAATGTTTTTTTTTTTTTTTATAAGCGAAATTTAAAAGCGCTATGAGCTTCATAGACTATATTCTATATTCACCGGTGTGAAGTTGACGAAGCAACAGATATTTAATTTTTGTTTATAGCGTTTTAGTGACGGTTCTCTCAAAGACAGTAGGATTTCCGAGATTTTAACATAATCGACATTTGTTTGTTATTTTGTTATCTATAACTTTAATAAAGATAAAAAATCCTAATTTTAAAGTTAGATCTAACCTCAAGATTTTGATTAAAATTTAGCTAATAAAAGGTATTAAGGACTTTTAAGGTAAAGTAAAAGAGATATATGTATATTTTATGTTTTTATTTAAAATAAAATAAATTAAGTACAAACATTTGTTACAAGCACATTTTTACTTTCTTATACGCAGTATAAGTATTCTAATCATGAAAAATTTCGATCTTGAGATTTTAACGGAAATATACGTTTTGACCTTCCCTGAATCGATTTCAACTATTTTTGGAATGACATCCGTCTGTGTGTGAGCATTCTACAGCCTAAACGGCTAAAGGGAAAATTATGAAATTTGAAACTTAAGATTTGTATGTTCCTGGCAAGAAAACTTTTTATTTTTGAAAACTATATTCCGACTGGAAGTGCATGTTTACTCTAGTCATTTTTCGCAGTTTCTGCAATTACTCAGATACGGCTGCAGTTATAGAAATATTGTTACAATAAAAATTATAGATATCAGCATTTTGTACAACTTTTAAAAAAGTTTTGAAGCGTCGATAAATTGGAATTTGAGTAGTTAAAACCATCCGAGGTTTTCGAGTAATCCGAGTGTGAAATCCGTAAAAACTGGTTGAGTGAACTGAGAAGGGAGGAGCACATATCCCTCTTAAAATCAGTGTTGTTTGATTAGAGAGGTATGTTTGTGTGAGTGAATGCGGTGTGTGCGGCGCGGTGGTCGGTCAATAAGTTAGTGTCGACGCGGCGGCGGCGGTTCCGCGCGCCCTAGCATAGTGGATGCCGCCGTACATCAGGTCGCGCCAGTTACGTTCCAACCGTGCTGGTTGCTCGCATTTGAATCATTCCTCGTAACACTTACGCCGAGGCTTGAGTTACGCTTCCTCGCGGCAAATTCAGAAATATTTTCGCGGCGCGTTTTCTTCTAAATTCAATCTAATGCAGTGTTCATTGCCGAATTATTATTGTGGTCGGGACTTATTTTTGCCGGTGTGATTGACTATTTGTGTTTTTATTTTTTTAGTTATATTGTGAGTTTGTGTGTTTGGCGTTAGGAACTATATTAAAAGGTCAGTTGTAATAAATTTGAATTAAATTTTCATGAGCAACTTGGTAATAAGTAGATTCTTTAAGTTTGTTTTTCAATTTAAATTTATTGGAATTTGGTCGCAGTTGCGATTACATAAAAAGTTTGAAACTTTTCGAAATTTTCCAATTTGCATAATACAGAACTTTATATCATTTTCCATTCAAATTGTGTGCGATCGCTATAATATTTGCTCATAATCTTCATTGAATGATTGATTGATTACGCGAACATATAGTAGCTATAGCAACTAAACTAACAAACATCGTCTAGACATTATTTTATTTATATGCAATGATTAGTATACGGAACAATTTCCAGAAAATGTAAAATGATTGCAATGATTTCGCTTTAGATTACGTGACAGACATTTTTCGCATGTATATGCATATTACAGCAATTTTTCTCCACATAACTTTACCTTTACTCAGTTTGCGCGCTTCATTTATTTTCATTAAACTTTTCATATGTGTAATATGAATTTTATTATATTCACCTATGACTATCCTCGTCTGAGTCATAATAAAATAAATTATGATACTAATGTCATCTCTAATGCGTAATGATTACAAATAAACAAAAAAACATATTTTAAACATTTTTCGAATTAAGTTCAAAATTAACTGCATTAGCGCTTGAATTATAACTGAAATTTCAGCGTGGCCGTCATTTTTACCGATAATCGGATTGAAATGAAAATTAGTACGTATATAATTGCATTCTGTGGCTGGGAATCGATTGCATCATTATCATGATTTGTGGTGTACTCGACACTCTTGAGCTTTCAAATTGATATTGTTGAACTGAGCTCGTGAATTACTCGTTCATTCGTTCTTATTATTCCACGAAAATCTTGAAAAATTAAAGTACACATTTTATAACATTATTTTATGATTAATTAAACTTGTATGAAATTATAAATAAATTTGAATTTTAATAATAAATTAAATAAAACTAATCCATTTCCTACAACTAATGAAAACTATTTACATTTTTTACTATACCAGCATATATAAATTTTTGTAAAAAAATGGAAAATAAATGAAAATTTTTTTTTTAATGTGTACATCAAACAAATGACTATTAATCAGCATAACAGGGTTGCCATAGCATATATAAAACAAAGTAATAGATGTGAGTAGTTTTTTGTTTTTGTTTTTCTGTTCATTATCAACCTTTGAATAAGTAACAATAAACTTTCGCCACGGTGAAATTTCACAAAATGAAATATAAAACCTAATACCGTCATTTCGTTGTTTCTAAAAATAAAATATACTAACGTGCACAGTATACATTTCACATTTTAAGGGTTGAATTATGAAGTAAACTTTGAAACTTGTACAACGAAACAATGGGTATTTTAAACAATACATATTTAGTTCGCCGAATCTAATGTTCGAAATGTGTAAAAGTTTCATTTTATTTTTCTCTAAAACCTACGTGTATCTAAATAACTATGCAATACAATACGAAGTAATAAGGTATTCACGTAAAACGTGGCCATTGAGTAAATATTAATCCAGTTCCAATTGCTCGTTCAAACAAACTGTGTGTGCACCAATATTTACTTACGTATTGACACATTCAGGAACGGTAATACAGAAGTCTGCTTATAGCTTTATTGCATGCATTAGTAGGTATTCTTTGACTTGTAACTGCTAAAAGCCAAAACTGTCTTGAGGGCACGTTCTCTCAACGTAAGTCAATAATTCGGCATTTTTGTAAATAGCAAATTTCTACTAAGAAGCTCCGGTTATTTGTTTACTAAATATATTTAAGTACTAAGCACTTTTTATCTTTAAGATAAGGATTGTTTTTTTTTTAAACGTTTTCGTTTAGTAATTTTATTTTGCCACTGGGCATAAGATGTTTATCCGTTATTAAATTTTGTTTCTTTGTTTTGTTTGGCGCATTGTGAGTGAGATTTTTCATCAAGTCAAAAGTAGGTGAAAATATGAAATGGTATATAAGTTCCGTGAAGTTATAACTCGCCGTATAGACGGCGAGTGAGAAATATGAGGGAAACTAATAATGTCGCTAAAGTTACGATATGTGAAAATAAATTTGGAAATGTCGAAATACGAAAAGAGCACAGATCAAACGGGAGCGTTCGTGGAAAAATGTTTGGTTTCCCTTGTGATGTGTCCTTTCCTGTGACATACAAAATGAGAAGAATCCTTTTTTTAGTGTGTCATTTGTTAACACGTTCAAATGTCGAAATATTCACAAAGTCCAACCGAATGCAAATTATTTCACTTGTGTTGTTGATGGTTGTGCGTGTGTGTGTGTGTGTGTGTGTGTGTGTGTGTGTGTGTGTGTGTGTGTGTGTGTGTGTGTGTGTGTGTCAAACTTTCGTCACATTGTCGACTATGTGTAAACCAATGTGGTATGTTAACCCGAACGTGGCATACCTACATGAAAACAATACAAGTACGCTTTTTCGGTATGCAATGAAAAACTTCAATATCTCGTTGTCAAATTGTCAACAAGCTATGTGATTTCACTAAAACTGAACATCGTGTATATGTATGCACAAAACAATACTGAATTTAATTTTATTATTTGGTTTTTTCTGTTCAAACAATTTACAATGATACGATTTATGTAAAAAATAAATAAAGTAAGAACACATTTCTAGAGTCATTTTCTTGAAAATGGTACCTATTTTGCAGGGAAGGTCAAAAAGTATATTTTCGTTAAAATCTCGAGATAGAAATCTTTTCATGATTATAATACTGGTACAAAATGGTAAATGCTCGACCGACCAATCACTTTTCTACTTTACGTACTTACAACGAGCTAATAACAAGAAAATAAATGATAGCATTAATAGAGAATATACGGAGAGGAAGTAGCTACAGCGAATAGATTTGTTATTCAGGTCGTGGTTTGCGCGGCTTGGTAAGGGTTGGCTGCGTTCCCAACTGTGCAGGTGAATCTAACCGTATTCGTCTGTGTTTTTTTTTTTTACTTTCGCGCACGTTTCGACAATTCTAAAAATTTTGCTGATTTTCTTTTCTTACCTCAACATGCCCTGCATTACAATCCCATAACAAATTACACTACCTTCTCTCACTTCACACACTATTTATATATTTACATTTCACACACACACACACAATGGATTCACATCCTCATTACCCTAAAGTCTATTTTCTTACACGATAATCAAAAATATAAAATTGTTTAACATTGAATGTAAGAAGATTTAAATACTTCAACAAAATTAAATATATAAATATTTATTTGATAAAAATTTGTAAAATAAAATAAATTAATTCGCTCTGTGGTTATTTATTCATAGTCTTTGGATCAAATCCAATGTAGTGTGGCCAGCACTGATGATTTAGTTAAGTGTATAAGACCAGTCTGACATAATCGGGTTAACGTCCTTCAAAAGGGTTGTTTTTACACACTCAATCTAATTCGGTTTAATCGTTCCTAGCAAACGACGTTTCTCTTTAATAAATTTAATAAACCAAAATTCAAAGTTAGGCGTGAAATGAAAATTAAAAATTTCGGTTAGATCATATTTAGACTATTTTTCTAATTTATAATATTTTACTAACCTTTGGAACCCCTTTGCACTAAATTATTTCTTAGAATAAATATTAAATGTTCCAAATTATTTAAGTTTTTTTGTTTTTCTATTAAACAATTGACAGACACAGTTGATACAATTTATATGAAAATAATTATAATAAGAACAAATTTTAATGGCCATTTTCTTGTTTCCGGTACATTTTTGACAAAAATGTTCAAACAAAAGTTATTCGAAGTATTAATACTTTTAATTTTAAATCAAACATTTTTTTCTGTAACTTCAACAATTTTTGAGCAAACGCATAAACCGCAAAAATGACTAGAGTAAACAGGCACATACAAATCCTTTTTCATAATTTTCCTTTCAGCCGTTGAGGCTGTAGAGCGCTCAAATACACACACAAACACAGAAAAAACGCATGTTTTCTTTAAAATCTCGAGATCAAAACTTTTCATGATTACAATACTTAAAGTAAAAATTATTACATGTTAAAAAAAAAGAGCTTTTAAGAGCACAAAAATTATCACTTGTTAAGAAATATATCCGTGATTGTTTACACTGAGGTTTTTTATATGTATTTTAAATAAAAAAGATAAAAGAAATATTCAATTGGATTATCGAGTAGCTTCAAATATTTGAGAAATAATCGAGTAATCAGTCCAATTAGTTAAAAAATTGGACTGACGGGTGTGGAGTCTGTTAGTTTGCACTTTCGGATTATTTACGATAAGTATTTTACTATGTTTTCGTAAATGATCCGAAAGTACGTAAGCTCTGTCACCACGTCAAGGTCGACTCCACGTCGACAGAGACCCGGCCCGTGCCCGCGGTTGAGTGAAGGGACGGGCCAGGTCGTTCCTAGGAATAAAATTTTCCTAGGAACGAACATCCTTCCTACGTTGTGCTTAAAACAGTTTGTTCTGAATGCCATTTGCCTGTGACTTGAAAACGTGAAAAATGAATGCCAATTATGAGATAGCCGCAACAGCAAAAGCCCCTTTTAACCCATTTTACAGCCACAAATATATGTGGATTAATATGGCGTTCTAAACCCACACAAGTATTAGTTTTCTCCATTGTGCAATACCCAGCACCCCAGCCTCTAAGCTGTATTAAGCTGTGACAAGAGACTGATATGTCTAATCAAGCAATGTGTACTAGCTATTTTTTTCTGGTCTCAGAATAGACCACCCGATTAACCCTCGCATTTGCAATTGTGAATTAAATTTGGGGAGCGTTTTGTAATTTTGGATCTAACTTCTAGCAATGAGTAATATTTTAATTTACACGGTTGAAGGACATTTTGAGCAAACTGTTCTAAGTAATCTGGAACATAAAACATAAGCGCAATATTTTAATTATTTATAATTACCTTCAACGATATTTTGCCACTATAATACTTCGCACAACACATAATGAAAACACATAACAAGCATAACACATAACAAGCATAACCCCATAATGATAACACATTAGGATAACACGTAAGGATAACACAAATGCTGAAAGAAAATACACAATTATTAAATATAAATGATGCATTAAACAATCTGAAAAGAAACACATAGATTAATCTTGAAATCTTGAAAAATTTGTATGTTGTAAGAACCTGAAAAAATATAAAAAAAAATTTAATAAAATAATGATTAACGAACCTGAAAAACAAACACAGAAACACAGAATAGCCAAGATATGGAGTAGCCGCAATAGCAAAATGGCCCCTGGTCCAAGCATAAAATGACTTGGGGAGCGATTTGAAATTTTGGATCTAGCCCATATCAGCGTAAATTTGCAAAAATGTCACGGTTGAATGCATGCCAAGGTATGGAGTAGCCGCAATAGCAAAATAGCCCCTGGTCCAAGCATAAAATGACATGGGGAGCAATTTGAAATTTTGGATCTAGCCCATATCAACGCATATTTGCAAAAATATCACAATTGAATGTATGCCAAGGTATGGGGTAGCCGCAATAGCAAAATGGCTCCTGGTCCAAGCATAAAATGACTTGGGGAGCGATTTGAAATTTTGGATCTAACCCATATCAACGCATATTTGTAAACATATTTGCGGTGGAAGGACATACATATACACATATATACCTATCTAATCTTCAAGGATATTTTGCCTCTACGATATTGAGTGGACACCAATGGATAGTAAGTAACATCCTTCCTTGCTTCCTTCCCTTCCTTTCCTTCCTTCCCTTCCTTCCTGCATTGAACGTCCTGCATTGGGCGTCCCGTTCGCACACAATTTTCTAAGAATGCCATTCACCCGCTACTTTAAATTAAAATATATGCCAAGGTATGAGGTAGCCGCAATAGCAAAATGGCCCCTTGCCCAAGTCATCGATATGTATTGTATATGTGATGTCTGTAAATCAATCAAGACCACGAGCCAAAAACCCGTGGCGATTACCCCATTGTGCAGTACCCAACACAACAATACTCTAGATATGTTAAGAGACCGCCGCGAATTATCAAGTAAATGGTGGTAAAGGCAACCACAGGTCTTCAAAGTTCAAGCGATCGACCGATATTTGTGTAAGGCGTGTAAATTGAAAATAAATGACTTGGGGGCGATTTGAAATTTTAGCATAGCTCATATCAACGCATATTTTTGCAAACATTTTCACGTTTGAAAGACATTCTACATTTACACACACTTTATTTAATACGCAAATGTTCCAGAGTCAGTCCACGTATAACGCCCGATATTTAAAACGCACCCGAAAACCCGAAAATCTAAACACGCGCACGTCACGTCTCTGAACTTGTCCGGCCGAATTCAGAAACGATACTGAAATAAATTCTGTTGGTGTTCAATTAAGTCTTTCTAACGAATTACGTCAATTTTATTTTAAAATTCAAATATCATCGTTCACACAGGTACCTAATTTGTGTTATGCATGGGCACTAATGTGTGTGTACGCAGCGTTCGAACAGAAATAAAATATTTTTGAAGTTAAAACAAGCAGTGCGCACACCAATGCATCAATTTTAGAAACTATTTTTGTTAATAAAGACACGTATGTGATGTTGGTGTGGTCAAATAGTTTACCATATTTAGATTATTTCTAGGTAACTGCGAAGATGAGACGGGAAAAAGTAAAAACTTTTTATGTTCTTGTTTGATAAAAAACAAGTTTCATATTTATCGCCTTTAATACAAATAAAATAAAGATACCCAGTTTACGTTTTTAAAGAAATCATGAATAAAAATCCCGGCTAGAAATTTTTAAATTGAATTTTTATTGTAGCCATAATTACCAAATGCAAATGTGTTTGTTGCAACATGATAATTGCACAACATTTGTTAGAGTAACAAACTTAATAGCAAGGAAATTAAAAAATCTAAATGTTTTTGTACGACAAATAGTAACAAAAGTTGTAGCTTCGCTCGAACGTGGCAACAATTACAGAAATTCGTTTTGTTTATTTAGTAACTAAAGTGCTGCGCTAATTGAATGCTTAACTAGTTTCGCGTAACAGTGATAAATCATCACTAAGCATCACAAGAAACTGTTGGAAATGTTCACATTTTTAACTGTAATGGTTTTGTTTAAAACTTTGACCAAAACGATGTTGTTCTGACACTAACGAAAATAAATCTCCGGATAATGCTGTCCTTCCACCGTTTATGGTATTGGTTCTATATTCAAAGTTCTGTACAACTTTTAATAGTTACTTCCGAGAACATATGATCTGCAGCGATTTTTAGTTATATTAAACCACTTTGTAAGCTATGTAAGAACATGCAATATAATTAACTGAGGTATGTGTCGTCTTAAATGGCGGAAGAATGCGAAAGATGATCAAAGGTATGCTTTGAAAGTAAGATTGAACGTACCACGATAAAAGCTCAATTACCAGCGAGACACAATCGGGATAACTGGAAGTAGATTGTAACAAAATAGAATACGTGAGCGATCTTATCGCAGTCAGCCAAAATATATCACTCTAGAACGATTTGAAATACGGAATTCCTAAACCATTTATAAATATCCGCAATTGCTTACACTAAACTTTCTTACACAAAAGTCGAAATATTAATATATCTAATTTATTATTCGAACTATTTTTGCTGTAAATGCTAATGTTTTGAAATTATTGCGGATACCGCAAAATATAACTAAAGTAAACTTGCGCTCCCGGTTAGAATATTCTTTTCAAAATTTCGTATAAGAAAGTAAATATTTTCTAAATGTCTAAATTTACATATAGTGCCATGTATAGTTCTTGTGATTAATAATGAACGTGATTGGTATTAAAATGTTATTTCAAGAGAATCATTTTTCGAAACTTTGAAACTTTATATAATCCACCCAGAGAATCGATTTAGAGAAGCTTAAATTACTTATAGTCGATGTGATTATAATAATTCCACTTAAGCTGTTTTAAGAACGTCGATATATATAATATTTATATAGTTATATTTAACACGCAGTTCACAACCTTACAGTAAAACTATTTCCTATAATAATATTTCATAATATCCCAGAAAATTTCAGCCAATTATAACTAGATTGTATTTTCATTGATCCGAATAAGCGTGCGTGATAATCAATGGCGTTTTTGCCGGCTATAATCTATATAAATTTGAGATATATTGTTTTATTATGCCCATGCGATACGGTGCTCTGATTGATGGGGTTTACTATTTTTGTAAAGTATGGTCAGTTATATCGACATAATTTCTAAATTTGACTAAAATGCATTGCAATATTTTACGGAATGCGAAAATTCCTGAAATATAATACATTGAAATAATTTCTAAATTTGACTAAAATTTATTGCAATATACGAAAATTCCCAAATTCAATTATGTGGGGTATTTGTTATGAAAGGTAATTTAGATAGGAAGCATAAAAAATTGTTGAGCTTTATTTTTGTGGTGCTTCAAAAATAAATTTCAAGTGTAATATCAATAGTATTGTCGAGAATAGTTGACAGTCGGCTAAGATATAATAGTGTAGTTAGGGCGTGAGTGGTGAGGATAATGTCGAAGTTTATAACAACCCGTCGCAGACGTCTCTTGCTTCCGACAATCACAACACAATCCATTTGGCCGATGTATTTGGATCGTGTAACCATAGCAACAAAACAATTGGGAATCGTAGACAAACGCTGCTTGCAATGTGAAGTGTGTTATTTTGCAGTTGGCAAGCACGAGTAAGCAATGAACAGTCACCAACCCAACCAACCGTCCAAAGCACGACTGTTTATAAATTCCATCCAGCCGGAAAACTATTTTAAATTTAACTGATACTTTGCTGTCTGACTGACTCTACGTATATGTGGTGTGTGTGTGTGTGTTTTATACAACACACAACATTACGATACAATTTGAGTTTGCTCAAATATATATGGAGCACTCCTATCTATTCGATACAAATTGGTTTACGTCTAAAAATAAATCTATTGTAACTGAAGCTTCCATAATAGAATTTAAAATTTATTCAGTTTGTTCTTCTCGTTATTCTATAACTTCCCTTGTTGTTCTTATAATTATAAGTACTGTTTCGTTCTTCTTTTCGTTGAAACAAAATCTGTACTTTGTTGTTTTCACGGATAATCTATGATAGTTTCAGTTTTGGATTTTGGTACAGAATTGTGAAACGGAATCTGAATGTTAAGTTGCAAATCTCATATTTTGTTTGAATATAAATTGGCTTATTGGGAATTCTTATATTGGCGTTATTCGAAGAAAATAGAATCTATGATAGAATTGAGACGTAACAATCAACATAAAAACCAAACTGAGATTTCAAGCACTGAAACACTGAATTTTCTAAACATCTCCATATTTGTGAAATTCCAAAATAAATATTTTGCGTAACTATTGGAATTTAATAAACTTTAGAAATTCCAAACAAATTATGAAAACAAACAAAATTCTGAAGGCAATAAATTTTTAAAATATGTAATATGATCTGAAAAAATAAAAAATTTATAGCGAAACCATCGTTAAAAATCTTGAAGAAATGTTCGAATTTTTATTACGTCAGTATCTCTCATTCGTGGGAAATGATTTCATAAAATTTATCCATGTAATAAAGTACCGTGAATGAGAGCGAAAAGTTAATTTTAAACTTATCGATGCGGCGGTCATTAACAATAATAATAATTACACTTTTCGTTTATTTAATCGAAACTCTGAAGCGCAGATGTTTCCAAACTGCATAATTTTTCTTTCGAGTCATGATTAACGGATCCAGATAATTTCCAGTTTTACCCAACGCCCATTAAAACTAATGCCGCCGAACTGGTAATGAGCCCATAATAAACGATAATAATCACAGTTGAATGTATTTTGAATGATGGTATAGAAAAACGAAAACACAATTCTTGTGTTCTTAGTTCATGAAAAATTGGTCTAGACATTGTTTCATATTTTCGAGAAACACTTCATTCCACTTCAATTCTTTTTTTTTGTTTCCGGAATGAACAACATATTTCTGTGTTTATTTTATGCTATTAGATACATAAGTATTCTTATTGTCGTCAACATTCATTTATTATTATCTTCAATTGTATCACTTAGTGAACATTTACATTATTTAAACTAATATTGCACGCACTTTTACCAAAAAGGGTGCTTTAAATTTAAGTTAAATTTAATTGCTTATACAATATTACATCGCGTTTCTTAAATTTTTTCTTTTTCTTGAGTTTAATAAAATTCAACCTCTCGCTATTTAATATCATGTTTAATCCCATATCTGATCATATCTATTTCTTGTATTGTATTATTTTGAAAACATATAAAAGGAAGAATAAATTCTCACATCCAATGTTTCTACTTTAACTGCCTACATACTATAGATATAAAAAAAAACATGCGGAGACTTAGCTGGACGCCTACACGGGCTATGCGTAAGGGCCCGTCAGTAGACACTAATCGTAAAGATACCGGACGCCCCAAAAAAAAAAAAAAAAACTGGTCCCATAAGGGAACATGGTTATATAATTCTCATCACAATGCCGTACCAATCTTCCATATGTAAATTGTGACTAACAGAGAATGTTTAAGACACATATTATGGAAATCATTATTTTTGTTCAACACACTTCGACAAGAAGCGAAGTCTTCTATTTAATTGTTCGCTTGCCTTACATACTACAAAAAAGCTTATTGCTTGAAAAGCTGCATATTATTATATCTGTAACATTATCGAATTTAAAACACACACACACACACATACAGAGAGAGTATCACATACACATACATTATTCCAAAAATATTCAGAGTCTATTCAGGGACGGAAAGGTATATTTCTGTTAAAATCTCGAAACAGAATTTTTTCATGATTATAATAGTTGCTTATTACTTCGTATAAAAATGTAAATATAATATGTTAAACAAATGAAATGGTAATCAGAAGTGTTTAATATTGTGGTGTAAAATGGGTTAATATAAGTAGAATACAGTATATTGTTTACCTAGTATTAGCAAAACGTAGCTATTAAATACAGTGCACATTTGTGAGAAGACGACTATTGTTTGGTACATTTTGAATGTACCCAGCAAGCTCAATGCAAAGTTCGTGTTATTGTAGCCAACGCATGCCAAACATTCCAAACAAAATGACCTGAAGACATTGCGCAATTCCTAATCGAAAATTCTATTACCCACCCATAATATGCAAACCCTTTCAGTATAACAGTTCGGCGAATGATGACCATAGAACTATATGAACAACTTTATATACGCGTTAGAAAATGTATTGCCGTTTCATATTCTAAATGAATTCAGCTATTCGTAAAACGAATATTTCCGTTGATATCACGAATGAAAATATTCCCATGATTACTTCCTTTTGCGAAAGAAGGTAATAACATGTTTGAGGATTGTAAATTATGCCGAAACCTGAACTACATATTGATATTCAATGTTGGGCCCTGCTTAATATATTTTTAGTAAGCGAACGTTCATTTTTTTTTTTTGTTGTTTTTGTAATTCGTTTCATGAATAAAAGATATATGCCTTAATTTCGTTTTCGCGTTTCACGCACAAAATATTAAATGAAATATGTTCACGACGATATGTAACTAGCAGATGAGGTATGTTATTAGGGTACCAAATTTATTGATTTACAAAAATGTAAAACAAGTTACCTTGTTATCCCATCTTTTGGATCTACTTGTGTTTTCTCTGTCTAACATTTAACATTCGATTTTTGTTCCGGAAATTAGACCGTTCCTTGTGACTATGGCCAGATGTAGGTAATGAAGGTATTGAAGATTCAATCTCGAAATCGATTTCCATTCTCATTCTTGATTACTAGAACAAAAACTTTAACTGCGTGGACAAAGCAATGATATATATATATACAGGGTGTAACAGCGAAACGAGCTACCTCGAATAACTTCTATGTTATTAAAGATACAATAAAATCGTATAAGACAATCTTATGCAGGACCAAGGGGGACATCCAACTATAAAAGAAAATATTTTTTTAAGCCAGTGGTTTTCAAGCAACAACACAAAGTTATGTTTTTTCAAATGAGATGCTATATATTTTTTATGCCCATTCGATAGAGTATTTTTTTCTGAATTCCATTATGTATTCGTTTTATACCCTTACATAAGTAAAATATTGAGAAAAATGCGATTCAAAGATAAACAAATTTTATTGTTATAGTTATTTTTCAGTAGGCTATGAAACAAAGTTGAGCTTAAATACATGAAATTATTTGTTATTTACTTTATAACACTATTTATAAAGTAAATAACAAATAATTTAATGTATTTAATTTATGTTTCGTTGTATTTAAGCTCAATTTTGTTTCATAGCCTACTGAAAAATAACTATAACGATATAATTGATTTAAGTTTCAATCGCATTTTTCTCAATATTTTACTTATGTAAGGGTATAAAACGAATACATAATGGAATTCAGAAAAAAATACTCTATCGAATGGGCCTAAAAAATATATAGCATCTCATTTGAAAAAACATAACTTTGTGTTGTTGCTTGAAAACCACTGGCTTAAAAAAATATTTTCTTTTATAGTTGGATGTCCCCCTTGGTCCTGCATAAGATTGTCTTATACGATTTTATTGTATCTTTAATAACATAGAAGTTATTCGAGGTAGCTCGTTTCGCTGTTACATCCTGTATATATTATCAGTTACTTAAAGCTCATATATTTATATTTTCGTACGACAATTATAATTTACCATATAAATATGTTTCTAGATGTTCGGGGAAATTACATCGTACGTTTCAGTAATGCATATTTATTAACTGAAAGCTAGTGGAAAATATGTCGCAAATCTGATCAAAATCGACAAAATACACGAGCAAAAAGCATATGTGTTTCGGTGGTGTAGTATATGAGTATCAAGGGCAGCATCAATAAATTTCCGGAGCGAGGAGAGACATTTGCACGGTTTACGCGATCTTATCGCCGAGTAGAGCACACATAGGACCACGCAGGCACCAGGGCTTGTAGTAGTTAAGGCTGATACGAGGCCGGCCAGCATCGGCCTGATATTATCACGCGCCACTTCTAGCAGCCGACCGCCGAACCTTGCGGAACGCACGCGCCACCCTTAACTAGATTAATTGTGGTAAAAACGACGCTTATGTAGATTATCTAAATGGATTGTTCCGAGTGCACTCAAAAAAAATTACATACCGAAATTTCATGTTTGAGTTATATGCGTTGGTAAACGGGGTTTTACACCTATACCTACTGGAGCGCTAAGTGAACGCAGGCCGTTTATTTGCGACGTGTATTCGAAATCGTTTAAGCATTAATTTCATAACAAAAGTTTTTTAACATATCAACTTACTACGACTAGTGGATTTGTAACATATATGAATAATAAGAAATTGTTTATGAAATTATTGTTTAAAACTTTTATTAAGAACATTTTGTTGTATACTGGAACTTTTCATACATTATCCGCAATGGCTTGAACTGAATTTTCTTATACGTATTTTGTTTAAGTTTTATCGAAAGATATATTTTTGTCAAAATCTCGACATTTTTGTGCACGATTATAATACTAACTTATTATTTCGTATAAGAAAATAAAGAGCAAGTGTCGAAAAAAAGAAGTTTGTAAATGATTAAATTGCTAGTGGAACAAATAGTACAAGCAATAAACAGAAATGTCCGTGTTGATCCTAGATTACGACACAGCTAAATTGAAATGTCCAGCAATAACAAACATTTTCCGGCGTTCAGGCGGTCTGCGCTGCGTCCCCAGAGACACTGTTCTTCAAACACTAACTTTGTGCAGTGCGAACAACCTTAAAATATAGCTTGGAATTGCTATTATCTACACCATCATTCCACTATTCGAATATATACATATTTAATTGTTATAAATTGTTATTAATAAATAAAACACTTTTATTATTAAACAAGTGATATATTTCTATTATAATTATCTTATAATTATATATCATTGATTTATCATATATTTAAATGTTGTTAGAAATAAGGGTTGATATATTTGTATTAAGTGTTTAAATAAGTGTACTGATTATTATACGTTTATTATTTTACTTTAAATTTATATTATTGTCTTCTTTTGTTAAGTATATTATTTATTTCTAATGTAATTAATTGTGATAAGTTGTTATTAGTGCATGAAACACTTTTATTGTTAAACAAATGATATATTTCTATTATAATTAATTTATTACAGTTATAAATATTACTTGAATATTGTATATCATTGATTTATCATATATTTTCTATAATATACCTAAAGACAGTAGAAATAATTTGGTAATTAAAAAAAAGTGCTTCTAAGAGCACAAAAAATATATTTCAATTCACGTTCATATAAGACGCGCGTTTGTTACATATTCTATTGTTGCCTATTTATTAATAAACTTATAAATAAAGTATTTAAATAGTATTATTTAAACAAATATAAAAAAATAACCCTTGTTGCATTATTTTAATGTTTAGCTATGGGAAATAATCATTTATAAAGAATGCCTATCATTTGTTCTTCAACAAAAATTGGTCTGCGAAACACATTTTTCACATTTGTATCCGGAATACATGAAGTAGAAAAGATAAATTGGAGACAGATATATACTCTCTCTTTCTATACGTTGGATAGACAGAGAAAGAGCGTGTAAAACATTTTGGTTAACTCTGGTTTGTACAGCTTAGAAACGCCTATAGTTTGAAACATTAATTAGCTAATAGCCCCTCCTTAAAAATATGCTGCTCCAATCAAATATAAGAACACTGCGTATAAAATTTTACCAAATCTCGATAGAGCATGCTCGATCCTTTTTTAACTTATAGTTTTATATGCTAATTATCGGAATCTTTCAGTCATACTAATAATATTATTATTTAAAATGTAGTAAAATGTAGTATGACTGAAAGATTCCGATAATTAGCATATAAAACTATAAGTTAAGAAAGGATCGAGCATGCTCTATCAAGATTTGGTAAAATTTTAGACGCAGTGTTCTTATATTTGATTGGAGCAGCATATTTTTAAGGAGGGGCCATTAGCTAATTAATGTTTCAAACTATAGGCGTTTCTAAGTTTTACAAACCAGAGTTAACCAAAATGTTTTACACGCTCTTTCTCTGTCTATCCAACGTATAGAAAGAGAGAGTATATATCTGTCTCCATCCGATCTTTTCTACTTCATGTATTCCGGATACAAATGTGAAAAATGTGTTTCGCAGAGCAATTTTTGTTGAAGAACAAATGATAGGCATTCTTAATAAATGATTATTTCCCATAGCTAAACATTAAAATAATGCAACAAGGGTTATTTTTTTATATTTGTTTAAATAATACTATTTAAATACTTTATTTATAAGTTTATTAATAAATAGGCAACAATAGAATATGTAACAAACGCGCGTCTTATATGAACGTGAATTGAAATATATTTTTTGTGCTCTTAGAAGCACTTTTTTTTAATTACCAAATTATTTCTACTATCTTAGGTACTATTATAGACAATAATATTATTATTGCTATTTATAAACAATATCTAAGTGTAAATATGAGACTTTTATAATTGTAGAAATTTATTTTCGTAAAACATACAATAAAATCACAAAAATTTAATTGTTATAAGTTGTTATTAGTGCATGAAACACTTTTATTGTTAAACAAATAATATATTTCTATTATAATTAATTTATTACAGCTATAAATATTACTTGAATATTGTATATCATTGATTTATCATATATTTTCTATAATATACCTAAAGACAGTAGAAATAATTTGGTAATTAAAAAAAAGTGCTTCTAAGAGCACAAAAAATATATTTCAATTCACAATTGATAGAGCATGCTCGATCCTTTTTTAACTTATAGTTTTATAGGCTAATTATCGGATTCTTTCAGTCATACTAATAATATTATTATTTAAAATGTAGTAAAATGTAGTATGACTGAAAGATTCCGATAATTAGCATATAAAACTATAAGTTAAAAAAGGATCGAGCATGCTCTATCAAGATTTGGTAAAATTTTAGACGCAGTGTTCTTATATTTGATTGGAGCAACATATTTTTAAGGAGGGGCTATTAGCTAATTAATGTTTCAAACTATAGGCGTTTCTAAGTTTTACAAACCAGAGTTAACCAAAATGTTTTACACGCTCTTTCTCTGTCTATCCAACGTATAGAAAGAGAGAGTATATATCTGTCTCCATCCGATCTTTTCTACTTCATGTATTCCGGATACAAATGTGAAAAATGTGTTTCGCAGAGCAATTTTTGTTGAAGAACAAATGATAGGCATTCTTTATAAATGATTATTTCCCATAGCTAAACATTAAAATAATGCAACAAGGGTTATTTTTTTATATTTGTTTAAATAATACTATTTAAATACTTTATTTATAAGTTTATTAATAAATAGGCAACAATAGAATATGTAACAAACGCGCGTCTTATATGAACGTGAATTGAAATATATTTTTTGTGCTCTTAGAAGCACTTTTTTTTAATTACCAAATTATTTCTACTGTCTTTAGGTACTATTATAGACAATAATATTATTATTGCTATTTATAAACAATATCTAAGTGTAAATATGAGACTTTTATAATTGTAGAAATTTATTTTCGTAAAACTTACAATAAAATCACAAAAATTTAATTGTTATAAGTTGTTATTAGTGCATGAAACACTTTTATTGTTAAACAAATGATATATTTCTATTATAATTAATTTATTACAGTTATAAATATTACTTGTATATTGTATATCATTCATTTATCATATATTTAAATGTTGTATTTTGATATTATTAAAAATAGGGGTTGATATATTTGAATTAAATAATTGTACTGATTTTTGTACGTATATTACTTGGTTTTAAATAAAAACATCATAAAAATACACACATTCTTTTAATTTACCTCCTTCAAAACACCATAAAAAAACATTACATTTAGTTAAAATGTACTGTAAAAAAAAAAAAATTTTAAACTTATATAAAATTCAATTAAAATTTTGAGGTTAGAATTAACCTAAAAATTTTAATTAAAAATTTTGAGGTTAGATTTAACCTAAAAATTTTAATTAGTAAAATTTCAAATTTTTTTGACCATCTGGTCAAAAAAATCTCGAAAATTGCTAATTAAAATTTTGAGGTTAATTCTAACCTCAAAAAATTTTGAGGTTAGAATTAACCTAAAAATTTTAATTAGCAATTTTCGAGATTTTTTTGACCAAATGGTCAAAAAAATTTGAAATTTTACTAATTAAAATTTTTAGGTTAAATCTAACCTCAAAATTTTTAATTAAAATTTTTAGGTTAATTCTAACCTCAAAATTTTAATTGAATTTTATATAAGTTTAAAAATTTTTTTTCTTTTATATGACTTTTTTTGACTTTTTTTGACGGATAACCTGAAAAACAAAAAGTACCCATTTTAAAAGGTAAAGTAAAGACTAAGTATATTTTATAATATTTTTATTTAAAATCAAGTGTTATAAAAACAAACAATCATTTTTACAAATACAATTATTTATACATTTAATTCAAACATATTATTTATAACAATATCAACTTACAACAATTAAATATATAATAAATCAATTAAATACAGCACAGTTATATTAATACAAATATATAAATTCACTTAAAAAATAATGTACAATAAATTATATTTATAAAGGGGGGTATGGGGTGCAGATCTTGGTCTTCAATCGACTGCATTTTCTATAAACAAAAATATATAATTAATTAATTGGTTTAAATTGTAAATAAAGTTAAAAGTAATACATTATTTGAGCAATACATAACTACGTTTTTATTATCTTCCTTGTGGTCCTTATTGTCTCCTAGCACCTAGAGGACTCCAGGGAATAGATTTCTCCAGAAGTTCATGATTTTTTCTGAGTTGCCATCCCAGTTGTAGTGTTCCGATTTGGGATGATAAGGGTTTGTGTCTCGCCATTGGTTGACCTGGTGATGTGGGCCTAAAAAATATAAAGCATCTCATTTGAAAAAATATAACTTTGTGTTGTTGCTTGAGAACTACTGTTTAAAAAAAATATTTTCTTTCATAATTGGGTGTCCCCCTTGATCCTGTATAAGATTGTCTTGTACTATTTTATTGTATCTTTAATAACTTAGAAGTTATTCGAGGTAGCTCGTTTCGCTGTTACACCCTGTATAACAATTCTAATAATTTTTATCCCACGATTACAACTGTATTTTTTTATTAGACTACATTTGAATAAATAATTAACGTGATGAATTTGTTTCGTATGCAAATGCTTTTCTTAAGGCGAATATACGTTATATGCGCAGTGTATGTAGGAACAGAGCCTGTCCATTTTCGGAACGATGCACCGAATGTTGCGGAAAATAAGAAGGGACTGAGTAGAGAGGGCTATAAGATAGATGGATGGTTTCTGTCCCATCTCGTTCGTGTTTTCTGGCCGCATAAGGTCATAGTGCCTGATGTAATAAGTGTGCAACACCCCTGACCACCGACATCCAACTTTATATTTCAGAGAAGATTACTAAATATATAATTAAAACAATACAATTAATATTATTAACCATGTTGCCTTAATAAACTGTATATTTTGAATTAAATAATTATAGCTATAATATGGATACTTGCTAGACTTTAAAAAATGTAAAATCAAATTCTTTTAGTAAAGTTGGTATTTTAAAAAAGTTAGTCAATTTTTAACACTATAGAGAACTTCTACATTTTGAGACGATTCGGCCAATCAAAAGCAGCAGTTGCGCTGATCTATACAGACCTGTCTGAAAAATGCGCGTATCTTCAGCGAGATCATTTTGTGATAGCAAACGCGTCCTATTTCGTATTCAAATTTCAGCGGCAGCCAGATTGTAAGATATGATTCTGAAAGCCATATGATTTGAAATCTGTCAATACAAGAACCGAGCACTAGAAAGAAAAGCAGAGTGAGACTCGGTACTTGCAGATTTCTTCTCTTTCTCCTTCGATGTTGAGATGTGCGACGATGCTCTATTCTGGTTGTGGCGTCATTGATTGAACAACGCAATGCAATTTTCAGTTTAAACTGCTCCATGAGAGCATTTTATATTTTCACATTTGCAATTGACATTTGTCGATATTTGAACTGTATAATATCCGATTTATAACTATATAAAAACATCGTAATTTGTTGCAGTTAAAATTATAATTTAGAACAGCTTCCAACTTCTTTGTAATTGAAAGAATAGTTAATTATATATTTTACAAAAGCGAGAATAATTAATAAAATGTTTAATAAAATTGCTTTTCTTGGTATATTAAAGATTTCTTTACAATATTAAATGAAACAATCTAGAAGGCGCGTTTTTGTTTGAAACAAAGATATTCGCAGCTTAGTTTAAACATGAAATGCAAATTCATATTTCAATTATAAAAATTATGAATTCTATATTTACAGTTCTGAAACGCCATGGACTTTGAGATTTATGAATAAAATATTCCGGTCATTTAAATTTTTATTCTGGTGTTCCAGGCGCCAAAAGAAAATTAAATACACATTTCAGCGAGAATATTTTCAAATTTCCTACATTTCCCAAATGAATCCTTACCAATTAACATGTTTATTAACAGTACATTTTAATTTGGATTGCAGAGCTACAATATATATATTTTGCGAGTTTATAATTGGAGTGTTTTTTTATATATATATTTGTATAGATCAAAGCGGAAGGATTTTATAAACGTTATACATATAGATTTTATGATTTGGTACATGAAACAAAAAAATCGTCGCCTCATTTTTCAAGGAGATAAACAGTACTTTTTCAATAACCTTTTTTCTACATGTAAATACATGTTTATGGAGTAGAAGGAGGGTAGGATAGAATAGCGATATAAAAATCCATTATACCTCTAGGTACTTGAATTTGAACTGGCAGCCAAGGCTAGTCGCAAGTTGCAAAACGCCAAAAGAATATGGCCTTAAACGACATCAATCATCTTATATCCTTAGACTCTCGAAAAAGTATAAAGAAAATAAATCCAGATTTATTTTCATGAATTCTCACACAAGCGCGCAATCATTTACACATGTTCACTGCCATTCGTTCCTACCCCATGTGTCTAGATTTGTGACACACAGAATTTCAAAATTACATTACGTATATATACGTAACGTATTGTAAATTGTTTTAAAAATCTATAACATATACGCACATACATATAAACGATTCGTAAATAAATTTTCTCAGAAATACATATTAAATTATGATTAATATTTAATCAAACTATTACGTAATTCTAGCTTTATTTATAAATTTATGTACTTCAGTATTTGCTTTTGTTTTAGACATTTTCGATGGATGCCCAGGGCGGTGGTTGTGTCCGGTGTTAGTTACAACGTTGTTGCCATGGTCATCCGAAGCAGCATGATGAGGCTGATATTGCTGGTAAGTCTATAATAGCAAAATGAAGAAGAAACAATGAAAATCAATATTAAACACAAAAATTATCATTTAGGTAAATAAAATGTGTTTTCGAATTGAAATTGTGTGTGCTTTCGCAGAATGTGTCTCTCTGCCGAGTATTGAAGTAAAAAAATCAAATTTACATTTTTATGTCAAAACCGATAATCGAAACCGATAACCTGTTTAAACAAGCTCCACCGTATTCGCACGTCTGTATGCAGAGATAGCGGTAATATTTTCATAACGCCAGAAGGGATTCAACCGCAAAAATTGGCGTCAAATTCAACATTTTAATATAAATTATATTGCATAGTTTCGAACTACTATATATTTTTATGTCATTAAAAACGTCTGAAAATAATAGATCACAATTTTTTTTTTTTTCACATATTTTATTTAAAAATTATTTTCAATTTTAAAGAAAAAATACTATAGAAATTATCAATACTCTAAATATTTCAGACAGTGAATCGACATGAATAGTAAAAAGCTGCATTTTGGCTGAAATTTGAATAGTAACAAAATGTCACATCAAAAAAAAATCTGGCAAACATTGTTTTTGTCCTTTTTTGCCATCCAGAATCTAAATCCTGTGAATCACCAACTGCAGTAAATAAATCAGATACGGGGCCACATTTACAGCGGGGATCCTGTATAATCTACGCTTTTTATTTTCTTTTGTCCGAGTTGAAATATGAACGGTTTTCCTATTGTTCGATGCATTATCATTCGTTGACAGCAGAAATTGCAATCGTATTATTATGTATTTTATAAACTTAAAATTTATAAAATAATTATTTTATATATTTGTATGAATTTATAAATAATTCATATTCATTTTAAATAATGCTTAATTCTGAAAATACACACAGGACAGATGTATCACGCACAGCTTATATTATAAATGAGTTATTGATTTTATATCTGTAATAGTTTAAAACAATGATTAATGCATTACTTTGTTTGCTAGTTAAATAAAAAAGCACTGTAATTTCTACGTAAATACAATGTTTAATAATTTAAACAACTATTGACTGAAAGTACTAACCCGGAACATGTTTACTATTCAAAACGCTTCACCTTGACCTTTGATTGACCAATAAAAAATTCAGTAGGGCAATATACATTTGATGGTAAATGAGCCTGAAAACTAAATTTCCGACTTGGAATGAATACCGCAATTTTTGTTATGTGTTTAGGAAGTATGCGTCGTGTGTTTGATAAACGTGGTTGTCACTTAAACAGGAATAGGGCATATAGAAGACTAGTGTAAATGATGAAGGTTAAACAATATTTATCATTTCACAAACAGGAGCCAGTTGTATTTGTCTTACACGAGACGTATGACACTTTTGAGTCTTAGTGCTCGCGTAACGTTTGGAGGAAAGCTTGACGAATCTTTACGATTTTGTTAGCAAATATAATTAAGTTGTTTTAATTTAAAACTTAAATACATCATTTTTTATTGGTGTGATCATTTAAAATAAACTTAAGGTCAAATTTAGCGCATGCCACGCCAGATGTTTATCTACCTCGCGATCATTATTTACTTAAAAGATATTTGAACTAGGCTAATGACTCACGCATTCTAGAAACTACAGCTTTGATATACTATCGTAATTTAAAACATTTTTATTATAAGAACATTCCATATTTTTATTTATTTTATTATAAAAATAAAAAAATAATTATCTCGAGATTTTAACACAAATATGCTTTTGTACACACACACACACAGAAGGACGTCATTCCAAAAAAAGTCGGGATCGTTTCAGGCAGTCAATAATTATTTATTAGTAACACTGAAAAAATGAGCTTTCGTAAAACGCCTAAGTAACATTGAAAGAAAAACCGCCGCGCCTAAAACGTGAAACAAATTTTGATTTGTTTGTGGACTTCTCGCCTTCCATTAGCAGTTTCCACATACCCACACACAATCCCTTTTGTTTCTGTTGCCCCCGGTCGTCTTTATCTTCTTGTTGTTCAGTAATCTTTCATACCAGAAGACGGCCAGAAGGCGTTATTGTGTCCTGGGATTTAACCTGAACACTGTGATATTGTCTTATGCTTGCCAGGGAGTACAATTTAATCTGAATATCAATACATGGTTTACGCCGCGTCCTATTTGTTTTCTAAGATTCGTTGTATGCTTACCACACGTATATCCCACATATGCGCTCACATTCTCGAAATTGAATTATACTGATTGCATATTGACTGCAAAGTTAATGAATTGCGATTGAAATAAAACATATGCAATAAGGAAATGAACAAACCGCAATCGTTATCTTGCTAACGTCCGCTACCAACCGCATAGATATTTCAATACTTTGAAATATAATCACTTTGTTTTACCGATGTTTTTATTAAAATTATTATTGTAAAAAATGTTATTTTAACTACGAGGCAATGTTACTTTTGTGGTAGTTGTAATTAAGTTCAAAGCAAATAAATGAAAACATGTTCAAGAAAATGTACATTATAATGGCATATACAGAAAAATTGTTACGAAAAGAAAAACAATTATAATTTCATATGTATATCAAAGCATTAGCTTTCAGGCGATTATGAAAGCAAAATTTGTATTTTCTACAAATTTATTCCAAACAACGTCCCTACTAAATGTCTCAATATAACTAAGATATCTTACTGTTAATATCTGACAAATAAATTGCTGAAATTCTGTTTTGGTTTGATATTTAAGAATCTAAATGTGTATAATTATAGAATACTGCATTCATGGCATTCATAATTCAAGATGCTATTTCCATATAGATCGATACGTTATTATTAGGTGCACAGTCTAATGCGGGGTGACCTTGATACGTTTTAATCAATGTTTTTTATTTTTGTTTTTTAATACAAAGAAATTAATATTTATTTATTCAACATACATAAATCTATCATATATGCAAAAATATGTAATATAACTATTAATTTCATTGACATTTTTGATTGCCGTCGATTGAAAAGAACTATAAACTGTCTGTGCCCTGAAACGGAACCGAATTTGCCAACCAACAAGAAAAATGCTTCCTGTATTCTACAATTCAACAACGAAACATAACGCGATTAGAAAAACTCATTCGACGCTTGCAATGTCATAGATAAATTTGATTATACTGTATTTGGATAGGTCGTTTGGCACGCAAATCTAACGACAAATAAAATGAAACGAAACGAAAGGCGCTGTTCTATTTATGCATATAAATACAAAGCCAAATTTTCAGCACGTTATTTCTTTTTATTCCAATTTTTAAAAGATATCCTAAGGTTATATTATATAATAATACGTTTTTATATACAAAAGAAATTTATTTAAAAGAATCATGTGTGTGTGTTTTCTTAATATTGTTAGTTGTTTTATTGAAATGAGTTCATTCGCTGGACGTTAACTTCAATAATCCATCGAAATGGGTCATGGCATGCGACATATTGTGTTGTGGATTATTTAATACGGCTTGACTGAAAGCTATGCTTCTCCACCCTGCCAGCGCTATTTATGCTTGGAATTAAATTTAATACTTTTGGCAAATGCAACGATAATATAACGATCCAAAAGTTTCTCGAATATATTTGGGTTACAAACAGGAAACGTTCCAATTTAGTATACACTCTAACATTTTTTAATCTATTCTACTAAAATATGATTTTATAGTTTTTTTAAAAGTTTATTATATATGTACGATAATAATTATTTAATTGCCTATGAAACTTTAGCTATGACAAACTAGGTAGGAATATTGTCTGGTGTTCAAAAAATAGATGTTCTTCCCAACTAAGCAGGGAATGACACTGAAAATAAATGGTCTTGCTTATGTAGGGTGGATACGTGAACACGGGCTTGGAGCTTATCACTTTTAAGGTCGATGATTTATAGAATGAACCCAATGTATATTTCGAACACCCCAATCGTAATATTATCTTTTTACCAGTTTTGAATTTAAGAATATCCAAATGTATTTAACCAGCCTAGAATGAAGCATCTCATGAGACTATACTAGTTAATATATTCTAAGGTTTTCAAATTTTACTGAATTATTAACTACAGTTTGTCGTAGAGAAGCAGTGACTATATTGTTGACCCAAGCTATGTAACTTCTGTCTTTGGCATCGCTGTGACAATAACTCCCCCATACACACACACATACATATATGCATTGAACCATGTTTACAGTGTTACCAGCAGAATCCGGAGATTAGGCGTTTATACATTACAAGATTACCCTGGAATCCGGTACGACCTCGTACGGATTACATGTTTTGGTTTACATCGGCAATCTTCGGTTTCATCCCGATTGCCGTTGGGGTGAATATCATATCAAAAGCAGCCCTCTTTCAATTTTTCTATCGTACATTTATTGGTTCTTTTGTTGTATGTCGATTTCAGGTGATTGATTAACCGTTGTATGAATGACTATTTATGTGGCCCTTTATGCTATTGATATAACATGTTATTGGGACAGTGTTAGCTTGTATGTTTGATGTTAGGTTTCTTTAGAAATAAACGTATGTTTAAGTCATTTGATGAATATTGATGGATCGCGAAGTGTTTAAAAATCGAGTTGAATGGATGATTAAAAATGAACCATTCTTTAGTTAGTGTTCCGGTTGCCACGAAGAGTGGTATAACTAGAGAAGCGCGGGGTTGAATGTATGACGCCAGCGTGTCGCAACATAACTCCACCCCGCCAGCTGAAGCGTCGCGGCGTCCTCTCGTGCGTCGGCTGCAGACACCGCGACACTCGGGCTTGCGTCTGTTCCAGAATCAATAGGAGCCGCGCGTCCGAATCCAAATGATTGCCAGCAACCTCTTCATTTCTTGCGAGCGGTCGTTGGCCAAATTCAAACTTGTTTCACGTGCAATATCCGCGCGTGTTGTGCGTGCATTTTTTTCATTACGTGCCGGAGCGGTAAATGAACTCGAGTTACCATTCAAATGTAAATCTGACGATGAGCCTCATTCACAGTTTACTGCACTGTTAAGTGCTCGACCCCAATATTCTATTAGTATAATTAAAGTCAAGTCTCATTTTCTAGACTTTTTTGTATTTAGAATGTAGAATAGCATAAGGCATGGCAGTCTAATAATGGATTCGTTGATGGAAGCGTCTCTTTTCGATGAGAAATGGAAGTATAATATATGATAAATGCGTGACTGAGTGAGGGTGGACACAGCCCGTCAACGGCACCCGAGCCCGGGCCTAGGGTCACTTCACAGAGCTCACGGACCGCAATCGGAATCCCACTACCGCACTCGGATCCCAAATTATTTATATCTGCGCTCGCTGTCCAGTGTACAGTAGCGAAACCGCAGCCGAGGGAGCGTTTGCTAAATTTTATCTCTTTTCTTCCTGATGCTGATCTTTGAACTGGCTACTGTTGGTTTTGGGCCTTTGACAGGGATTTGCGGTTGAACCCTCTATCGAACCATACATACATAATCCTCCAAACACAGAAAGTTATATTTTTTACTCTCAATATTATAAATACGTATACAATATTTACAAATAGCAACTTTTGGAAATAATTCTACTTGTTTGTTTATCAAACCACTACCAGATGTTATAATCAGGTCATATCAATGCACAACATTTTTATCTCCGGGTATACACCCTGTAAGCGGTTACGCAATAGATCCATAAAATGATTACGAAGCTGTTCGTTTGATATGAAAATCAATGACGCAATTTAGCTGCTATGTAGAGTTTATTTGGAGACTTTGTTATAGTTGTTCGTGTATGAAAATTTCAGCAGTGTTTCACGTTTGGCGAATCTTACGTTTATGTATTATTTCTTGAAGTAGAACGGTAGTAGTAAACTTCTATCTTTGTCAGTTGCGAAGGCGAGATATTCAGGTTTACTTTGGTGGCCCACATTTGGCAAGAATATATGTTTTACATGGTGTTGCTTTGCAAATATATGTTTATGTTCTTAACTATACGTTTGGGTATTCCAAGCACAGTCTAAGACGCGGAGGTGATGTCAAAAACTGTTGTTTCATTTATGTAAATATTATGGGTGCCAACACCTCCGCCGTGGCTTTCCTTGAATTCCCCAGCCTTTTGTTTGCGATAATTACACTGTAATTGTTACACAGGATTAAAGTTAAGATGTAATATTTGCTTGGGAAACGCTATCTAAGAAACCATCGCGGCTCTACTTGCGTAATTTGACTATATATTTCTCAAACACTGAAATTTTGTCTAAACAAAATTTCAGTGTTTGAGTTAAGATATTTTTATCTAAATAAAAATATCTTAACTTGGTCCAAAAATAGTGCAATTCTAACACGATAACTGTTAAGTTTGAGGAAATAATAATTATTATAAGGAGCTATTGGTGATTTTGGTATTGTATATGCGACATAAAAAATAAATTATATGGTCGAGTCAGTCAATTGTAGCCAACGAGCACGATGCATAAATAATTGTAGCAGTGGAAATGTTGAGTTTTGCTGACGCAGCACACGTGGAGTAGAGGTATATAAATGCAGCGTGAATAGTACTCGAGTTGGTCGCAGTTGTCGTTCGTAACCATTGGAAATACGATTTGAAAGTTTGATCTTGTACTCTGGCGTGGCACATAATAAAATATTAACCGGGCACTATAAACCGGAAACCGGATTCTATTGCCCTCTATTGACTTGTTCGTTGCGCTGCAATGCGCTCGTCATCGGAAATCCAACAAAAATCCATTTTTTATTTCGGGCACTGTATGATTTATTAATTCGAACACGACTTGCAAAAAAAGCATTATTCGATTTTATGTTCATCATAACAAATTATTTCAAAAATATTTTTATTCAAAAACGAATTCTGAACAGAGTGACGGGTACCCTGCAAAGTTACCAATCAGTGTCCGTATTTGCTTTCTAATAATATTCTGCGAGCCTGTCTGTTAAATAATTTTTGAAAAAATTGTTGTACTTTTGCTGTAACAGGTTGATGCGGTCCTGAATACGGTATCGTTAGTTTGTATGTCCAGGCAGGTAATCCTAGTACCGGAGGCCGCTATAGTGAAACTAATTTATCGTACTTGAGCAGCGCATTCCTGTCGAATGGTGGATGGCCGGACATGGACCAGTTAAGTGAACAGACTGCCTGCTCGCCAAAGGCCCTTCCTACACATATACCTACAACGACCATGCCTGTAATATTCACACCCAAAGTGACACGCTATTGTTAGGACCTTCTTGTCACCGGTCATTTGCCCATACTGACACACTAGATTAGTTCTTTTGTTCCCAATCACTAATATGCTTCGGACAAGTTTAGTTCATTACTGGTTCGGAACAAGTGAACTGTTTTTGGGTTTACCTTAACTTATATACCATTTTGATTTTTTAAGTCAATAAAATATATAAATTATATTATATTGTGAAATATAACGATTTAAAATAACATAAAATAAATCAATTTAATATCATTTGCAAATGACTATTTGATAAATAACAGTCATTATTTCACAGACAATTTAGTTGTCATCACCAAATTGTTTCATGTTTTTCTTTTTTATGTTCATTACACATGTACTCGTACAATATGGCAGTAAACTAACTATAATTAATATTTTCATAAATTTCTCCATAAATTTGAAGACATTAAGTACCCTGTTATTATTATGCTGCTCCAGTAAACAGCTTTTTTAACGGTTGGATTTTTATCTTTATATACGTCATTTATTTATAGTACAACCCAAAACGTCACCAGTGTTGTTGGTTACATACTTTACCGGAGTTTTCAAACGTGATTATTGGTTATCTGATCAACCGCTGAGTGACCGCGTGACCACGACACAAGGTTACTCTGATAACATTTCTTGGTGACACCATTGGGATTTAACTCATTTTATAACAAAATTGACACTTTTAAACATATTTTCATCACTGTACGTGGTAGGAGCTTTCGTTTTCGCTCACCTATCAAGGTCGTTTATTTTACAAATATTCTAAAAATTATTCCTGAAATTCAGGATTTTTTTTGTTTCATTCCTTATATGAAACAAAAAACTCTAAATTTGTGAAAATATTTTGGGTAATATTTGTAAAATTGAAATATGTTTCATAAAAAGTTATATAGAACCTTCTCCTCTAGAAAAGTACACCTCTATAAAATGTCAGGCTTGTTATTGGGAAATGTGTTAGAAAACAGCTTTTATAATATTTGAGCATTTGCTGTAGGTCCATTTTGATAATAAACCCGTCAAACGCACTTGTCCTTTCAACTTACTCTGGAAGCTAAGAGCGTCATGTGTTATCATTTACTGGCGTATGGTTCTCCTTTAAGAGGAACATTCCACACAATTCAAAGTCACGCATCAACCCAGTTGCCATTCTCCCGCAGTCCCGGCCGGGACCGGAGCTTTTGCGTACTTCCGTTTCGATATCGGCTCTAGAACCCTAACAGCGAAACATACCTATAAATCCCATTCTTGTAATTGAAACAAAATCCATAATAGACCAGGGGCGCCGAAGCGAATTTGTTTCAGAGCAGGGGTCCACATCCACACACATCGACGCCGAAACTTTTCTTATGGCTATGTTATTTTGTCGTTTCTTTCGCGGATTCCATGGAAAAGGGACAAATCTGGGTCAACCGATTTTGTGGGAAATAAATTAAAACTTACTTCGGTTATGTGTTGTTTCGCTGCTTACATGCTTCGCTCTTCTGTTTCTTTTTTCGATTTCCGTTTTTCTAGACGGAGTGTTTTAATTGTAATTATATGTCCGACAAGATGGAACTATATCTTTTTCTAATCGAAAATTTATGTTTCTTCTATACTAACAGATAATTTTTACTGTAACTGCAACCATTTTTGAGTTAATTCAAAAATCCCAAAAATTGACTAGAGTAAACATACACTACTGGGCAGACACACAGAAATCATTTTAAAAATAATCAGAATTGATGCAGGGAAGGTCAAATGGTATATTCCTTTAAATTCTCGAAATCGAATTTTTTCATGATTACAATATTTACTTCTTATAAAAAAATAAAAATGGTCCCATTCTCCTTATTTTAATAACAATAATAATGTTTATATATTAAATATTGGAGTAAATTCAAAATGAATTTCTTCTTCTCGTGATATTTGGCGGACGCCTGAATTTCCTTTGGTATAAACGCACAGTCGGATATTGATACTTTCTTGTCGGTAATAATCAAGTCGACGTTATTATTTCGTAAATGAGTGAAATTCGCATAGACTTTAATCACGTGGAAGGAATAATAAGGGCAGAAATGACGACGGGTGCCTTATATCCTATCCTATCACATTTACGTCTCAATTAGAACGTAAAATATGGCTTCAGTATCAACGTCAAATTAACCGGTTGCTGTTATTAAATTCGCAATTCTAATCCTGTGCTATACGAACGTAACATTGAATGCGGTCTCAATTATAAGTATTAATCATGTTATTTTATGTTTAGGATCTATATGTGTTAAATATCCAATAGAATCCGCTTTTACATTATTCGTTTATATCCATCCTTGTCTTTATTCCCCTAAAATATTTATTACTACAGCAACTAAATCGAGACTTAAGTCAGTATTTGTTTTAAAACTACAAAGATCATAGTAAATATGTATGAAGTAAATCCACCCTAAGCCAAGACTATAAACTTTGATATTTGGGAGTTTGACGAGCGAGAATATTACGCGAAGCATATACAACGGTTCTAACAATATTATTATCAATTCGCTGTTTTATAACCGATTATTCATAAGCATATTCACAACGCCGAACGTAAAATACAAGTGTCACATGTATGAACAACAAATACATCACAAAATAATACCGAATGTGTACTTTCATATGTATTTATTTTAAGACATGGTTTTCATTTTAGATATATATTAAGTAAGTATACTGACTAACAATGTATTTACTTTATACAATTTCGAGTAGAGTTGTCATGTTAGCCGTTAAAAGCAAAAATTTTTTTTTTTCGTTTTCTATACGCTGCCGAGAACAAGAATAAATGTTTTTGTTTAAATTTTTGTTGCAATTCTAAACCACTCTACAATTCTATAAGAGAATTTGTAAACATTTTCAAATCCTGTTGTTCTATAAAAAATACATTTTATTGATTTGTAATTTAAATAAAATACTTTTTAATTCAGATACGTTAACTAGCTCAAAATTAATTTATATATTATGAATACGCTAAAGTTGTTAAATTATTAATGTGAATTGTAAATACAATTAAAATATTCATTAAAACAGTAATTATTAGCTAATTAATACAGTTGATGGGTGTAAAACAGTATTTTTTTTTACAAACTATTTTTGTGTCTGTACGGAGAAAATGCGCTGTTGTTGTTTTGACATTATCTTTGCGAATAATCAAATATAGTACATCTCTGTGGGAAAATGCGGTGCATAGAACGAAAAAGTTCAATGCCGAAGCCAAACAGAACATTTGTCGTTCGTTTTGTGTTTAGGTCAAACTCAACAGCGAACCAATGGCGATTGGTCAAAGCGCAATGCAGAAACAACACACACACACACACACACACGCTCGCAAAAATACATTGGTCGCCGTGGGGATTAAATCAAAAAATCATTCCGGCTAACGGTTACACAAACGGAAATAAAACGATGAGTTATTGAAAAATATATGCATACACTAATACGCTAGTAATACTCGCATACACAATACAAATGAAGCGCTTAAATTAAAATTAAATAAAACTACCCATCCAGTGAGTAGAGACTATTAAAACCAAAAGAATGTACAAAGTTAGGGGAAGCGAATTGAGCGAATGAAAAGGAGATTGTAACGTCCTGGTACGGTTTATTTGAGTTTCAAGTCACGTGAGGTAAAGGTGTCTGTTAAACAACGGTGTTGAATCGAAGAACGGTGTATGAGGACGGAGCGAACATGTACCGTATGTACGTATATGAACGATTTATCAGACTGCAGTTTTACAACCGAAAAGCACCTCACACGACTGCCAATTTCGTTCAGAACGCGCGCATCGTCCTGAAAATCAGAAAGAATCGGCGAAGCGTGATATTTCGTTTGATTGCATCCTGATGTTCGAGCCTTCCTTATACGATATATGTGTAGTATGTTCTGAAAGACGCTTCTAATTTCTAACATACACTAGCTTCTATTATTTCACGACAATATTGATTGATAAATCCTGATTTTGAATCTTGGATTTATTTTTTATTGTTTTCGTATACACAGAAATCAAAAAAAAAAAGGAAACCAATTTCAAATCCTCTATTGGTTTTTTATCAATTTTCCTTTGTATTTTTCACATGACTTATTTATCTACCCTATGGACTAGTTTTATAAAAAGCAATATTTAGAGAAATACGATTACTTGTTATTTGATTTTCTCCTAGTCTGATAGATTTCGATACCCTGAATGTTATAAAGTGATTTTCATTGTAGGTACATACAAAATTCATAAGTTTAATACGCGCCTTCAGCGGCCAGTATAAATATTAACGCAAATTTACATTCTATATACAAAAGCAAACGTTAGATCGGCTCTCCGGACGAAAAGTATACACGGTCAACCAATTTTAATATTCAAATCAAATTTACAATAGGATAACTCTGCAAAGACCATTTGAAAAGCTAATAACACTCTCAAATATATTTTAAACAAAAAAATTAAATACTAGATTGGTGCAAAACTACCGATAAAATATATGAAATAATTGTATCGCTTTGGAAAGAATAATTTTGTAAATTTGATTTAAATAAATTTGAGAATACAAAAAATATATTCTGTTTATAATATTCCGAGTAATAATTTAAATAAGGAACCGCTCTCAAGCAAGTTTATAAGAGCGTTGCTTTATTTGCGCAAAAATGAAATAAAGATAAGGGATTCATTATGCGGACAGATTTGGTTGGTTTATCTAACATGAATAATGTATTTCGAGTACCGCTAAATTATTCACTGATTTTAACGACACTAGACACAAAAATAAATTTTATCTAATTTTTCGGCCAAATTCAGTTTGCTAAATTTTACATCTGCAGTGCGACGCACTCTTACGTCTATACAATACCTAAGTTTAGATAAGAAGGAAAACTTTTCAAACACATATATTTGAAACCAAAAAACTATTTTAACAAAAGCTGTGCCGTATATAAATTTCTTTCATTTTTAATATATTTTTGTAGTAATATTTTGCAAAATGATTGAAACATTTTTTTTAATGTTTGATAATTTGAATGTGCAATAAATTTAAAAATAATTTCCGTAACAAGAAATGATTGAAATCTAAGATTGGTTAATATGAATATGGAAATAATAAAAAGCGAGTGAACATGATGTTAAATATGAGCTTGACATGGAACGTGCAGCATTTTGTTTTTAATACTTAATATAAAATCGCTTTAAGTGTGTAAAAAGTTTGTGCGAAACTTTGTTGAGTTATCCTCCTCCTTTATTTTTATCGAGAGAGAAAGAGAAATGTCTGCTTGTGAAAAAAGTTTTAATTGTTACTCTGACGAAAGTTATTTTTAATGCATTTTTTCATACGACAAAATCGCGTGTTTTTTTTTATTCCTTATATTTTTCACTTAATTGTGTCTATCGAACTTTTAACATACATTTATTTATAAAATTATTTACGCTTTAAATAAACAGAAAATAAAAATCGCATTTAAAAATATATATGAACATTTCGCAGATCAATAACAAATTTTACGTTGTTGAAATTTCCGTTTATTATGTCAAATTTTATTTGCACAATTTGATTTATCCGCCAACGATTATTGATAATAGCCTGTATTTTTCAATGTAAATTATCTCTGTGGATTACACTGTTAACAAAATATATAAATGTTTTGCTAAAAAAAAAATGTACCGCGCCAATCGAAATGTCATAATGTTAATGATTTTGAAGACTGGAATATATATTTTAAATTCACACATGTAATACCATAAGTAGTCAAAGTTATGTCGATTATTTTTCATGGAGTATTACGAATGTCTCTTGTGCTATAGTATAAATATTACGAATGTCTCTTGTGCTTTAGTATGAATATTACGAATGTCTCTTGTGCTTTAATATGAATATTACAAGTGTCTCTTGTGCTTTAGTATGAATATTACGAATGTCTCTTGTGTTTTAGTATGAATATTACGAGTGTCTCTTGTGCTTTAGTATGAATATTACGAATGTCTCTTGTGCTTTAGTATGAATATTACGAATGTCTCTTGTGCTTTAGTATGAATATTACGAGTGTCTCTTGTGCTTTAGTATGAATATTACGAATGTCTCTTGTGCTTTAGTATGAATATTACGAGTGTCTCTTGTGCTTTAGTATGAATATTACGAGTGTCTCTTGTGCTTTAGTATGAATATTACGAATGTCTCTTGTGCTTTAGTATGAATATTACGAATGTCTCTTGTGCTTTAGTATGAATATTACGAATGTCTCTTGTGCTTTAGTATGAATATTACGAATGTCTCTTGTGCTTTAGTATAAATATTACGAATGTCTCTTGTGCTTTAGTATGAATATTACGAGTGTCTCTTGTGCTTTAGTATGAATATTACGAATGTCTCTTGTGCTTTAGTATGAATATTACGAGTGTCTCTTGTGCTTTAGTATGAATATTACGAGTGTCTCTTGTTCTTTAGTATGAATATTACGAGTGTCTCTTGTGCTTTAGTATGAATATTACGAATGTCTCTTGTGCTTTAGTATGAATATTACGAATGTCTCTTGTGCTTTAGTATGAATATTACGAATGTCTCTTGTGCTTTAGTATGAATATTACGAATGTCTCTTGTGCTTTAGTATGAATATTACGAATGTCTCTTGTGCTTTAGTATGAATATTACGAGTGTCTCTTGTGCTTTAGTATGAATATTACGAATGTCTCTTGTGCTTTAGTATGAATATTACGAGTGTCTCTTGTGCTTTAGTATGAATATTACGAGTGTCTCTTGTGCTTTAGTATGAATATTACGAATGTCTCTTGTGCTTTAGTATGAATATTACGAATGTCTCTTGTGCTTTAGTATGAATATTACGAATGTCTCTTGTGCTTTAGTATGAATATTACGAATGTCTCTTGTGCTTTAGTATAAATATTACGAATGTCTCTTGTGCTTTAGTATGAATATTACGAGTGTCTCTTGTGCTTTAGTATGAATATTACGAATGTCTCTTGTGCTTTAGTATGAATATTACGAGTGTCTCTTGTGCTTTAGTATGAATATTACGAGTGCGCAGCACGAGTGATATTCGAAAGCTAAACTACTTTTGACAGATGACAGGTGAGTGGAATAGTCAAGTAAATTTATTACAACGATTACTAATATCAACAATAAAATAGTTTAATTAACAAACGCTGAATTTCTTTTATTTCGTCATGCTGGATAAATAATGACGCAAAGTGAAGCAATGTTTTTTTTTTATTACCTTTTTCAGAGAACGACAATTCAGTAAAATTGTCCACCATTAATTCTCATTGTGTTAATTAAAGATTTCGTTTCGTGATAGCTAAATGAATAATTTGGATGAAGAATTTTAACTAAGGCATCCAGCACTATGCATATAAATTAGAATTCCGTGTTGATTGTTACATTTGTCTTTATTTTAAAACTGTCATGCGTCAATCAACTGATGTTCTATCATTAAACTACTCTTGTATCAATCTATCAATTACAACATTTAAGTGTAATAAAATCTCGATGGCCATTTCAAATATTTTATTTTGGCTATTACTTTTTTAAATATCGCATATGCTCGAAAACGATTGCAATAAAATTACAATAAAATTGTGTTTATCGCAGGATGACCAAAACCGCCTCATTTATGAAGATATAATGTATAGGTGATTCTGAGTGTATGTTTGATGGTATTTGAGTGATAGCGTGAGGAATGTATGAGTGTATGATTGATGAGGGTGATACTGAAACAAATGTCTGGTGACCGGGTGCTAGGTTGGAAATGTTGCGAGAATTGAAGGTGAAAGATTGACGAATAGGCTTTAAGAATCTGTCGAGGCAGGGAAGGCTTTTTTTTAGAAAATTACTTTCGCAGGAAAATATGTCAAGGTTTTTCACAAAAGGGTTAGTTTGAAATTTCAATTGAGCACAAAGCGCAGAATAGAAATCTTTAGATTTATAGTTTTAGTTCGCATACGTTGTACAGAAGTCTGCATATTTTATTTATTTCGAATTTAAAGAATTCTTGTTCAGAAATTTACTGCCTTGATCTGAAAATCTGTTCGTATTTTAAATCCAATAAGTAAAAAAGCAAGACCTAAGTATCTCTGGGCCATTGTACTTAAAGAGAACTGATTGTTTAGGAGAGTTCAATTAAAAACGAAATTACTATTTGTAATGAAAACTAATTACGTTTAGAGATGGGAAGAAAATAGGAAGTTGTGTGGTGTCACATCGAATTAAAGGCGTATTCGAGTTGTGTAAAGGCTACCGAGCAAGCAAGATGTCGTCAACGTATGACTTCATCATTGCTTAATGTACCGGCACATCTCTCAAATCCTCGCGAACACGGCCAAAGTAAAATAAAAGCCGTGTCGTCCTATTGCTAACGTGAACTGATCCAGAAAATAACTATATCACAATATAATGTTGAGTAAAAACGTGCACTGAATTGTGAGATTTTATTTTGCGGTTGTGCACTCACCTACCTCGAAGATTCAATCGACAACTTATCGTCTTACCTATTACAATTGCTGCAATGAGCCTACACAAGATTTACGCTTACGTATATAAAATATTTATAAATTCGTGTTTTTGATAGTAACTAAACATGAAAAGCAAAAACACAATGAGAATTGCGTTAATGAAGTTTATTCAAACGGGTAAATTTTAATTTCCAAGTTTGACGTACGAATTTTAATTAAACTGAGGTTTAACTAAAGTTGACCACCAGCAACTCTTCTTTCTATAACATCAGTTTGTGTGTGTGTGTGTGTGTAGGTTTGGAAAACAATTAAAAAGTGTAGAAGTCAACAAGCGGGCGAATGTCAAACACCACAATTAGTAAAGTAATTTGAAGGCGAAGCAGAAGCACCAGTCGGACGACCGATGTTTACTCGTTACGCGCCCTTAAATTGCAGATAATGCTAATTTATACCACCAAACAGCGCTCTAAACTTCTTGTAAACTACCCGGTTAAAAGCCACCGTGGTACATATTTTCGCGACACAAATATAAAATCATAATCAGTATGCATAAAATCCATACTGTTCCAACACGATATGCAAAAAAAACACATTTTATTACATCATTAATCGTAATCATGTATAAGACCGGGGAAAAAAAATTATCGTAAATATCTAACAAAAAAAAAAACATAAGACATACATAAAATATATATACATCCCATCCATTTGCTCCTAGCAGGAACAATTCTACAAATAAATGATAGTAGAGCACGATAAAAATGAAGAGCTTCGATAGAAGGAATCGATAAGATGTTATCGCAAAGCTCGGCGAGAAAACCTACGTAACATTTTACTGTACGATTAGATAGATATTTAATCAGCGAAGACGATCATAAGTCGCAAAGCGATGATGCGTGCTTGGCACGACATGACATCCAGAGATTCAGATGAACAGGATTCCATTTCCGATGATTGGATGTTGGATGCTGTGCATATCGCATCAAGTTACCATAACACAGATGATTCAAGTTTACACATTCCGGTACACCTGTACCTAGACATATTTCAGTAAGTGATATAGGTCTTAGTGGAAAACAAGCAACCACGGAATTTTCTACAAAATTTGATTACATGAACTTATCTTCAAAGACCCGTATATTTCTTCTTGTAAGATTTGCGACTGGAGTTCAATTTCCTCTTTTGCTATCACGTCGACCACTGCATTGCTGCACTGGTTGCTCTGTTGCCGTACGAAACATCATTATGCATGTTCCGCTATTTTATGAATATTTTTGAATTATTACCGTGTTGTTATGTCATGTTCGAGCAAGTCTCTCGCCGTTGCAGTGCAAGAAAATCCGCGCAAAAATAAGTTTTACGTTCACTAGTAAAAAAATTCGAGACATCCCAAAATTTATACGTTAGACAAAAAATCTTTAATTTCCCTTTGCTACACTGTTTACGTCTGGCGTTTTAATATTCATATCAGATTTGTTTTCGTCTGTCGAAACAAACCCCAACTCAAAATCGAATTAGAAGTGTTAATTTTCGTCGCGGAAAATTTGTATATTTTACTAACAAATAAAAAGCCAAAGTTTAAATGTAATATATTTTACAAAAATTGGTGCAAATATATAAGCATCTATGTACATGAATACTAATTTATTTTTCCTAATTATCACACCCAATAATAATACGGCACGAATATTATTTGCATCACATTCGCGTGTTGACAGAGTATCATAAACGCATAATTATAATATGTTTTCATTATAAATGAACAATCCTCAACAGCCATGAATTCAATTTATGTCAACAGCTTCCATAATTTTCAACTAATCTAGTTCAAATTTTATTTTCGTATTGAGAAAGTATTGGGTATAAATTTCTAAAATGGACAATTTTTTATGTTCATTCAGTTTACAGTAATAATTATTTGAAATTGTGAAGATAAGGTATGTAATGGTATCATCGTACAGTTTCAAGTATTTATAAGACTAGTACTGTGTCACTAGTATCATGGCATTTATTTTAATTTGTATTTACGATTCACGCCGCAAAAGAGCTTAAGTGTTAAGTCATGTGTCTTTAACATTCATGCGTTGTAACAATTTGAATAACGATCCTATTTAAACGTGGGCCACCCTGACACTGATAAGACATTTTATCTTTCTTAACATCTACTTCTTCTAGCTACATAGATCTTATCTGAATAGTTAGACAATATTTATCGAGGCACATTTCTCGAACCATTGTACAACTGTTATTTATTTTTAAAACATTTAACTAAAACGGAACTATTTTACTACAATAAAATTTGTCATAATTATTACTTCAGAAATTTAAATAAACCAGAAAAAAGCGCATATTTTATTTTTAGTACGAAAAAGTTAAATTATGACATCGCATTTTGCTGGGAAATTATCTGCACAATGGATTAAAATCATTTTCGCGTTGATTTATTAGAGAAGCAAAAAAAAAACGCGCGTACGTTTACGGAAATGGCGTGCAGGTGTAAACAAAAGCAAATACGGTTTCCGCGAAAAAGTACTGGAACATAGAGTGCGGGTTTGCAGACCGGGCAAGAACGCCGCGGAATCCCCTTTGTAACCGCCAGACAAGAGATTAATTTTCTTACACTTGTGTTTCCAGTTTAATAGACTACTGCAACTGGTTTACCGAAATGATTTATTATTAAAACAAACAGGGATTTTCTGCGCTTGTTTAAAAAAATTTTATTTACTTTCGTACATTTTCCTCATAAGTATGATTTAGTTATGAACAATAAATTTTGTTAAATTAAATGCCTAAAGTTTAGCATTTCTGTATAAATAAACAATGTAGGACAATAAATAAGGATTTGTGTGCAATTTTATTTTGAATCCGTTTATAGAGAAAATACGTAGACAAACACTGAAATTTTTCTATAGTGCTGAAAATGGTTTCCGATTTTGTTGGTCAACGAAATGATTTTTACTTTAATTCAGTCATAAGCTATAAAGAATGTTTGCGTCCAGAGATAAATTTTGTCGGCACACAGCTCTACAGCGTGCAATGGTACAGATATACATAGCTATGGCTGCAGCATCATTACCCCATTATCGCTATTCACGTTTTGGTGTCCATTTACAGCAGTTAAGTACTTTTTGTTTTAATGCCGCAGCAATTAAAACCTCTTTATTATTACTTTTTTAATGCTTCTAGCACATTCGAACCTCTTGTTTTGATGTTGTTAACTTATCGCGGATAGATACAAACAAACTATTTAGAAAAGTGAAACTACCTTTCATTCACTCCTCCGACATTTATATCTTACAAACAAATTAAATTTATGGTTTTATCCAACTTTATTTCTAGTTTACGAAATTTAAATATTTTGTATCTGTATTTTAATTAAATAAACATAATATTCAAATACAATAAATAAATAAAAAAAATTTGCAGGATTGCAGTCAATTGACTGCAATCCTGCAAATTTTTTTTATTTATTAACTATACCAGTCGAAAAACTAATTAAATTCAAATACAATGTTTATTATTTTACTATTTTTCTATACAGACACATGATGATTTATGTAAAACTAAAGATTTTGAAAACTAGAGTAAACATGCACTTCTCGTTTTATTAATGGTAATCAAACGAAATGGGAAGGAATATATGTATGTACTGTTTACCAATGCAGATCTTTCCGTCTATGGTAAACTGTTTGGGATTTGAAGGGTGTTGTTTTAGTTGCTATAGGGCTAAAACAATTTGTTGTTAATCTAAAATAAGTGATAAACGACTGTAATGATTCACGGTCCTCTGTGAGGCTTCAGTGAAACGAAGACCGACTACTGATGCTTGTATATAAGACGAAAACAAAAGATATATAGTACCCAAAGTGAACATAGCGTTGTTGATATTTTCGTTTTGTGTTAGTTTTTCGTTCGTTGCAGTTTTGTTTTATCCGAGACTTTTTCTAGGACACCGCGTTTATATATTGTTTTGCTCCGGCAGAGGAAATGCATTTTAGCTCTTGGCACTGACAAGATTCCGGTAGTTTTTTTCTTTTTAATTTTTTGTTTTTTTTTTTTTGATTATCTACTCTCAGTATAACTGCTGATATTTTTGTTCTAATTTTATTCTATTATACAGTGCATTGATAAAATTTTTCAAGTTTCTTTGATGTAAGAAAATCTACTTTTAATATAAGTATGCGAAAACGTTTCGAATAGATAAAAAATGTGTATAACATCTCATTTTTCTTCTCCATGTAATTTATCATGCTTTGAATAAAGTATTATGTAGCAAAACCATCAGAACATCGATGCCTCCATTTGTCATTTTCTAGGAGAACACATCAAATAAAAATTTTATAATATATGAACGATGATGCATTTGTCTACATTGCTTTATTTAAATATATATTATACGTTTAAATTATTTTAAATTTCTTAAGCTAAACTAGAATGTAACGGGTTTTCTGCCACCTTATTTGATGGGAATAATGTATGTATCATTCAGAAAAATATTCACTCATTTTGAATTTAAATGTAAAAAAAAGGCAATGCCCAATTTTTATTTTCGAATATATATAAGAAAGTCGGCCACACAAAAGTGATATTTTTGTTGATAACATTCCGTCTTCGCATACAATTGCGTGTATGGTAAAATTTATACGAGTCATCGTAGCCACTAGAATGAATTATGAAATGTGTTTGGGAAAAAAGAGGTTACTTGGCGAGTGTAACGAATTTTTGGAAATGATCCAAAAGTGCGGAAGCCGATATCCATACATAGCTTATCTCGTTGCCAACAACACTGTTTATACGAATGTGTGTGATAGGGGCAAAGAAACAGAAATAGGGATTCTGTATGTGTGTGTGTGTGTGTGTGTGTGTGTAATGTGTCACACAGTTCAGGGCATTGTGTTATTTTGCTGTGTTCACCCCTGACTATGAAATATTCGCTATTGTTTTATTAATTGCTTTAATTACATGCTTCGAAGTAGGCGATGCACAAAAAATAAATCTGTATGCACAGGTTCCAGCTGGTTTGTGTTTTATTTCTGCATGTCGCTTCTTGCACAGCAAAATTGCTCGAATTTATTATACCTATACAGTCACTAGAACATGTACTATTTTTTAGTAGGTACAAACTACGATTTGGTATCTAATTTTATCCGGTGCCGTTGCAACTTTACTCTACATTACATTTATTTGTTCTCATTTCTGAATGTTATATCTAGTAAACTAACAACGCATTTTCATTCGGGCTATGCACGTAGTTCCTGAATCACAATGACCTGAAGCCTCATCAATTTTCAAGTTTTCAATAAATTAAATGGGATTTCTGGCACCTCCTTTCCCACAAAATACAATCCCAACACACAATGTACAACAAAAATTTATAACAAATACAATTACACAATGTTCAAGCGCACAACGTAATATCACGCATACACATATATACACTCCTCTTGTGAGTAGGAGCTCTGCCAAACCAATCATGTTGTCCACCCATTAGTATTTAAGTGTTAATGTAATATAATTAAATTAAATAAAGAAAATTGAAAATGAAAAAAATTGGGCTATGCACGTAGCTCCTGAATCACAATGGCCTGAAGCCTCATCAATTTTCAAGTTTTCAATAAATTAAATGGGATTTCTGGCACCTCCTTTCCCACAAAATACAATCCCAACACACAATGTACAACAAAAATTTATAACAAATACAATTACACAATGTTCAAGCGCACAACGCAATATCACGCATACACAGATATACACTCCTCTTGTGAGTAGGAGCTCTGCCAAACCAATCATGTTGTCCACACATTAGTATTTAAGTGTTAATGTAATATAATTAAATTAAATAAAGAAAAGTGAAAATGAAAAAAATTGGGCTATGCACGTAGCTCCTGAATCACAATGGCCTGAAGCCTCATCAATTTTCAAGTTTTCAATAAATTAAATGGGATTTCTGGCACCTCCTTTCCCACAAAATACAATCCCAACACACAATGTACAACAAAAATTTATAACAAATACAATTACACAATGTTCAAGCGCACAACGCAATATCACGCATACACAGATATACACTCCTCTTGTGAGTAGGAGCTCTGCCAAACCAATCATGTTGTCCACACATTAGTATTTAAGTGTTAATGTAATATAATTAAATTAAATAAAGAAAATTGAAAATGAAAAAAATTGGGCTATGCACGTAGCTCCTGAATCACAATGGCCTGAAGCCTCATCAATTTTCAAGTTTTCACGGATATAGATCTGAGATAGATTCTAATAGCTCGAAGACAAGTTTAACAGGTGTGAGAGCAAATCTAAGATTAGCTTTTAACTGTTTTGAGGCTCAACAGGTTTGTTATTCTGTTATCAAATCTATTTCGAGATAATTTCAAATTAGTCAGAAACAGTTTGGGCGTTTTGAAATTATTATCTAGAATCTATATTCTCAACGTATTAAATATGGGAAAAATGAAAATAATAATTTATTTACTATATCAAAATACAAACGACAAACATATTTTATGGATAAAAGGGAAATAATTTTTTTAAAAAATGCTTCATATTCACTGTCAGTCAGCATATTTGTATGTATAGAAAAGCATAAACAGATAAACACCAATATATTATTGTCTGTTACATGTACGCTATATTTTGTAGAGTGTGACCGAATGGGGTGAAAAAAAAATTGCTGTATGTTTGTTTATATGAAAATCACAGATTGTCGTTTTTAATTAACGGTTCATCTGCTGACGAATCATGTCAAATATGAGCATCAGCTTCTACGCTGTGGCCGTATTTTTTTAAATTTCCTACCATTTTTCCTAGTTTATCACACGGATTTAAGTCTCAAAGTTGTTTAATCCATAAAGTAGCGTAAAAAGCATTACCTAAATATATTCGAAACCATTAACTACTTACACTAAAACCACGATTAGATATCATTTTACGATTCATATAGTACCTTTTTACCAATAGATGCGTGTATGGTAAAAGCATCCTGTCTATATATGTTTAGAAACGCTCAAACAAAGAGAGACTCACTTCAAAGAAAATGTATTTATACATTGACAAAGGTGTCATGTTTTTTCATCATCTTCCGTGTGTGTTAACGATGACAATACGAGTGTCCTATATTATAAACAAGACCATAATTGACTATCAGAAAATAGCTACATAATATAGTGTTAGATATCGCTTATCATCGCGTAATAGAAACACATTAGCAACCGTATATTTCCACACCATTAATATCTATCTATATGTTGTCATTAATTTCATTCGCCAATAATCAATATTGTGGCTTGCGCCATACAAATTTAACCGGAAATCCAGGAAAGCTCTGTCGAGAACTTTATCGATAATTTTATTTTCCTGAGACAATGTACAGTTATTGGTCACATTTTACTACTAAAATACGTTTTGTGCTGAAATCAGTTGACCGTCAATATCTGTACACCTTTGAATAGCGAATTCAGTGAATCCTGGTTGGAATGGTGAAACACGACACATTCATTAGTACGAGTTTGTATTTATGTGAAACTCGTGACGTACAACTTTGATTAAATCTTGAACGAGTGAATAAAGGTTTGTTAGTTTGCTAGACAGGCATAGCAGAAGCGACTGGCATCTCGTCTCAACTTTGTAGTTAGTCATAGCGGGTAGCGGTAAGGCTCTCACCGTGACCTTAACGGTCATCCGCCAACTTTAATGCGGTTTCAGCGCTGACGGCCTGTCTGTTTCTGCTTATTTCAGTCGTTTGTTTTTGGTTGCTTGCTAATGCTGTGGGGGGCTTCCTCCCAGTGTACGCCGACAGCGATGAGCTTCGTTGTTTTGGTGTTTCGCCTTAATGACAGTTCCCCAAATATACACTTCCATTATTCTCTTTTGTCGTTCACACTCGCGAGCAACCGTTGGCGTACAACGCTGACGAATTGTTGAATATTTTAACAAATTTCTGATTTATCAAAGAACATTTCTTGGAAGTAATCTGATCTGACGTGTACATTAGGTTCATGGGTTTATATATGAGTTTCCACGGAACATCTATTACATCCTAAACAACTGAACAACCCACAACACCACATAGACAAGCTTTGCTTATCGCAGCCGCTCTAAGTGACACATCACCTATGTTTCGTTTCAGTTTACTAGGCCATTCAAACCATCTTACATTAAACATGTTTTATAGCTACATATGTAGTAATATTTAGATAGAAACCCAACCATCATAGATACGAGAAATATACAACGCATTTAATACTTTTTTAAAATATATTTATAAACACTAAGAATTTTCTTCATTAAAAAATATTATAACGAATCTTATACATATGAGAAACCCTTCAGTTGTTCGGTGTGCAACCAAGAATTTTCACAGAAGATTAACCTAACTACACATATTCGAACCCACACCGACGAGAAACCATGCAAATGTTCAGTTTGCAAACATTCATTTAGTGAGAAGATCAATTCGACCACTCACATGCGTATCCATACCTATGAGAAACCCTTCACTTGTTCTGTGTGCAAAATTTTCTTATTCGATTTCTTAAGCTCTCTCTGCACAATTTTAATTTTAAACATAAAATAATGTATAGTATAAATAAATAAATGAAATCTTTTATGCAAAAATGTTTATATAAAATATATTTTCATGTGAATTTTTTGGGTGGAGGCGCCGCATTTGTAGATAAATAATATTCGTATTGCTTTGGCTGGACATAAATTTGTGTCGTAATTCTAATAAATTTTTGCTATCCTACACTTATTGTCCTTGGAGCACAAATAATTTATTCCGTTATTGTGGCGAGAAACATGATTACAATGAAGCACTATTGTAGTTTAGTGTATATTCACTGGACCGGATCATAGTTCGTATTGTGTGGTATCGAAAGGTTAGCATTACTGGCCCGTCGCGTCGGGAGGATCGTCGGGTGGGATGAGGATTATATTTGCGCACACTCTTGTCTACACCGAATATAGTTACTGTCCAGCGATAATTTATAACAATGCCACTGGCATTTGACCAACCAAACACTGACCACACTGTATCATTATTATGCAAGCTTCAGCAATCCATTTCCACGAGGACATACTTTATTTATTATATTATTCCATCACGTTATTCGGTATTAAAATGCGCCTGGGCGCAATTTCATATTTCGTTGCACATTTGATGGAAAACGATAAATAATTAGCGTTTTTGCTTAAATTAGTCAAGAACAGGAAACAGTGGTACGGTTATGTTACGACAAACATTCCAGTAATTTTATAGCTTCTAGTTGAAGAGAGGGCAAGTGTTATTAATTCAAGGGTTGCCAAGTTGAATTTGCTTGTCTAAAGTAGGCCAAAATTACCATGCGTGTAGACCGCTGCCTTGCCGCTTTTGTACACCACCTGCGATGTATTATATAAGTACCCTTCGTCAACTAATACATATCTCAGTTCAGACATCCTGTTGCACCACTTTCAATTTTATTAAACTTTTTTTTTTCATAAGCATTCAATAAACTTAAACGACTTCAAATTTTGTTTTAATGATTTTTATATGATAATAATATTTTTTCGGAATCATGAAAAAATTCTATTTTCATTTTGACCTTCCCTGAATTGAGCCTGACTATTTTTGGCATATCTGTCTATGTGCTCATTTTAATTTCTTTCACATATGTATAAGAAAATTGAGTGTGGATATATATTAAATGGTGTGTAATTACTATAATGGAGTTAACATGCCTATGGCAGTAATAATAAAGGTGTTATGCGGCATAGTAAGTAAAGAACTGAATAGTTAAAAAGTAATTTCAGTATAAATCCAGTTAAACACATTTAATATGGTTCACTTGGTTTTGCACAAGTTAGAAAATGGAAATAAAAAATGTACATGTTAAGTCAAGCAGGTATGGTTAATTTATATTTTAGACGTGATGGAAAAACTCATTTCTGCTTCAGTTAAAATTTAATGTTTCATTAACGTTCCGTTCCGGGTAACGAAGACAATCAACTTAGTTCCTTACACACTCATCCTGCTACATGGAGCGCATCTCAAAACCTACGCCATTGTTTCATGCAACGATTTTATTCAAAATTATTAATCATCAGTTTTTGCTTGTTTTTCACTATTCATTGTTTTCACCTTATGCATCGGCTGAAGCAAAAATGTGGATTCCTCCTGAGTAAATTGCGAAGTTGATTGCTTCTAGCAGAGGTGGTCGCTTTGATGATTTGCTTGGTTGAGTCAGCGATGCGACGCGATGCCGACGCCGACGCCGGCGGTGAGAGGAGCGAGATTGTGTTTGTTATTTTAATCGAGTTGATTGAGTCGAATTCGCACGTCCCTTCTGCCGTAGCTCAGAGCCAAACAGTCTTTTGATCACTCTTGCTCACTTAATTTCGACTGTAAACAGTTTTATAGCCGACCTCGCCGCGAAAATAAATTATACTTTATTCCATAAAATACTACTTACTTACTACAATATTTTAAACCAAATTGTAAGATTAAACAAAATATATACAAAATCAGCAATACAATATTTGTAGTCAAACTCGATTCAGGGAAGGTCAAAAGGTATTTTTTCGTTAAAATCGAGACATTGATATTTTTCATGAGTACAAATTTATGTATGTGTTTAAAAAACTTAGAGGCATAGATATTTTGATGAAGTGCTGATTTGCGTAATTAGAGCAACAGTTTACCGTAAAGTAAATAATAATTGGTGGAGTTTGCTTGAAATTAGCGTGCCGGTTTATGTTGATTGATGCATCGGTTGCGAAACCGATCATGTTGTGCCAGACTGCCGATATATATCGGTACGTAGTACGTACTACATACAAGCGCCACCCGCAATATAACGTATTTTCGCTTGTTGGCGCTTAAATCATATGTACGTATATGCGAGAACGGATATACGTGTATGGGGGCTTTGAGATTTATATGCTTTCCAACGCTGAGCTGCGCTGAGGGTGCGGTAAAAAATATGATTTAATAGAGCGCGCCTCTGCTGACCTGCATGGACTCACGTATTATTAGACTGCCGATGTGTAGACATATGTTTTTATTTTTGCCCTTCATTTTATTTTCCTTATAGCCCTATTCTATGATTTATCACACATGTAATTGCTTTGAAAATAACTCAAATGCTGCAATCGATGAGAAACACCTTCCGGGTCGCGTGTTTCAACATTTATTATAAATAATATTTTTTTAATTAAATTCCATCTTTATTTTAAAATACTACAACATTTTTAAAGTAAACTACTATCTCATACGAATAAAAGACATTTTCCGAGCCAGTAAGTAGTGTGATGTAGAGGAGTCTAGAAGATGCAAAGAACGCGAATGTTATATTAGCTTACCATATTTTGGTTGCTCGTAAGTTTACCAACTTCAAACTCGACAAGAAACGGCTCGCTATAGATACACGAGACTTCTATATGATAAATAATAGTAATAATAGGAGTTGGAAGATGAAAAAAGTCGGGCTTGTATTGAAGAGAGATAGCAGCGAACCGCCATTGTTCTGTTTTGTGTATCATTAATCTTTTAAATATACGTCAATATGATGAGAAGGTTGCCTTGAAAGGCAATGTATCCACTTGCGTACCACATCTTCAAGAATGTTACAACAATTCGTTTTTTTTACTGTCTGATATGTGCTAGTCATATTTACATGAATATTCTTTTATTGAAAATCACTTGTCTAAAGATATTTATTATTTGCGATACAAGCTATAAAAAAAAACTGTTTTCATTTCTCGGGTATGAAAACATATGAAATTAAGGGGTAGACAAGAGTGTGTGTAAAAGTGTCGAATAGAGAAACGAATTTCGCAAACGACGCTCACTTCATCGAGGCGTTCGTTGCCGCGCCTATAAAATAAATCAGGACCTAATTGACTCTCGATATTTCCGTCTGGCTACAACGTGATCCTACTCTGATTACAGCTTGTCCAAATCAATCTTTTCAGTATCATGAACGTGAAATTCAATATCTCACCTTTCAGATAATAAATTTACAAAAGGAGTATTACAAAATATTCGTTATATTAAAAGTGTATTCAAACTCTACGGTATCGATATGCGACGCGTTTAATATGTATGGCTTTAACATTCGGATGTGACGTATGCCAAGAAAGTTTCACATTTTAAAATCACACAAATCAAACCACCGACTTTGGGTCAAAAGAACTTACATCTGTCTTCACTTCATGAAACTGACATTTGCCACTGAAACAACTGTCACAGCTTTCAGTTCCAAAAAAGATTTTGCTACCTGAATGGTCAATAGAATAGTTAAGAAGAACATAAAGATATCAAATCAAATCCAACGCAAATCAATCTTATTTCAATACGCTAAATGCACTAATTAGTAATTTTTTATTCAAAGTAATAAGTAATCGATTTTGAGATATTGACGGAAATACACTTTACGACCTATTTCTAACAATTTTGAAAATGGTGCATGTTGTACTTTACGCCCTACAACCTAAACTGCTGAAACTATAATTATGAAACTTTATACTTAAGATTCCTTGTATTGATTCCGCACTATCGCTGAAACGACTTCGCTTGCAGCAAATATAGTATTCAAAATGAAAGATGTTAATATTTCGCATAACTTTTATCTGAAAAGTTTTCTCTAAAAAAGTACTAGTTACTTTATGCATAGTAACTAATCTTATGGGTCAAATCTGTTCATATAAGAATTTATGTAAAATGCTTTTTCTGTATAAATTCGTAAGTAAATATACAGAATATATTAATTAAAATGGAAGTTTCAATTGTTTAAATAAATATACTTTATACATATGTAAGTAGGAGTATTCCCTTGTAATCCATGTAAGTGAGGTGTTGCTTTATGGATGTTCGCGTATGGGGTGTGTATGTGGGTTTCGTTTATGCGAATTGCTGCGTACATTATTTAAAGGTAATTCGAAAACGTAATTAACCTGACCACAGTAACCAGATTGTTTATAATCCCCGACGACTAAATAATCTAGCCAGGATTAATTAAACTACCCGTTATGAAATGCAAATAACTACAATTTAATACGGGGATATTTTGAATAATTTTTTACCAATTTATGAATAACGCATTATAATCGTATAAATATTGCAATTGTATTATTTACCGAAGGGTAATTGCATTTGTTACGAAATAGAAATGAAATACCTTTAATATGAAATCACTAGAATCGTTGTTCATTTCCTCGAGCAATTACTCCAATAAATTTCGCCGGATATAAAAATAACTCAACTGACAAATTCCAGCGTTCGTTCGCGTTTAGCCGTGCGCCGCGCCGGCGAACGCTATTATCTCCAATTCGCTAAAAATTACTCGGCCATTTTCACAACATTCAGCAGCGAGCAATTGCCCCAATTGTTGTCCCCTTATCAGTGAGGGACCAGCAAAAGACATCACGTAACGAGCCCTGGATCTGTGAATCGAAACCTGACTGGAACAATTACACTATGCGAGATTAAGTCAGCGTAAATTAAATTACGACATATCTTGATGTGCCCAACATGACATTAACACTGACAAACGAATGTTGTTTAGTTTATCACTGCACTGGTAAATGGTCCTGACTCGTACCCGTTGTCATTTCCTAGAAGATAAGCAGGACTTCTAATTTAAATATTTGATACATATAAATGTAAACCGGGCGCATCTGTATTATTACTCTATATATATATATATATATATATATATATATATATATATATATATATATATATATATATATATATATATATATATATATATATATATATATATATATATATATATATAAATGATTAAATATGTAGTAACGCATATGAATATGTTTCTTAAGTGCACTAGAAGCTCACAGTGTGTTACGAATTAATTCCGCTTGCACTCTGAACATCCGGGATTCGGCGTAAATAGTTAAGCAACCGGAAATCGACTGAATGTAGAATTAATCAGAGTGAGTTTCTTGCAGTTGCTTTCCACTGCATTGTATTTTCGTTGCGCTCGACTAACAAAACCGTCGATATTCATTCACTTCTTTTTTTTTCATTTTCGTTTTCTTTTGTTTATTCACTTCACTGATACGACCTCTTTAATACACGTTCTCTAAAAGGTTTCTGTCACTTATTTGAATCTAAAACTGCATCTATTTTTAATGGAAACCATTGCTTTATTTTTGTCTAGGCTAATGAGTTTCTATCAATATAAGTTTCTTTTACTCACCATGCGTTGCACAGAAGCGCGCTTAAGTGTTTAGATATTTCGTCGCTCGTAAGACCAATTTTGTCGCCGCTACTCCTCTAATAGTACCGAACAGATTTTAATCAAATTTACCACACATATTGTATGAGTATCATATTAAATCCATCTGCATTTAGAGCGTAATATATTAAGTACTTTAAGAGATATTCTTCCTCAAAAAAAGTAATAATAATTGAACTGATTCAAGTCATAAATAAACGTTTGATAAACGACTCTTTTGATAAAAGGAAAACATTCATCACACCGAATACGTAAATACGTTTATTTAAACATTAGCATAATGTGAGGGAAACAAGCATTGCCGTAGCTGCCTCGGAATCAACTTATATATTGATTGTTTCTTTTATGTTATCACACACAGGGCAGGTTTACTTCTGACATTTACGTGCGCAAAAACGCCGAATTACATGATTTGTATGGCGTGACATGTGCTCATTTATCATGACTTTAACAATAAATCCCATCAGACTCTGGGATGCATACTTGCACGGCGGTTCTATTTCTCTTTGTAATCATCAATATTGTTTCGTTATTGTTCGTGTAATAAACGCCAGATCATTTGCCGTTCATTTATTGTGTATTTCTCTCGTCGAATTTTATTCCCGTCTCATTTTAGTACTCGAACAAAAACCTCATTCAATTTTACTGCAAGAGTCAATAGGTGAGTGTTGTGCCTCCGAGGCACAAATTTCTCGCGGAATATGTAGCGCAATTTTTAAAGATAAAAGAAGTGTTGTTCGGGATGTCTTTTCCAGAAGGTTTATTTATTTGTTTAATTAAATGCGGATGGATATGAATCTTATCATGAGTGTTGTATCTAGCGTATTATTTACGGCTACTTTACGAATTCGTTGTTTGCATGATTCGTGTAACTTTTCTGGAGTAATTAAATATTTCCGTAACATTAATTTTCTTTCTCTTCCACTCACCTCGTAAAATTACTTAAAATACCTCTTTACCTTACTAAGCATGCTTCCATTACTTTTTAATCTATTTTCAACAAACTTATTTTCACTTCTTCCAACTTGAAACGAGGAAACAGCACCGTTAAACTTAGAAATAAATTTTATTTTAATATAATTTAATAAAAATAATCGGGTGAAGGGGTTAATTTTTATTTACGAAACTAAAAATATAAAGTGTACCAGTTTGGGGTTTGTTGGAACACGTCCAGTGTTCGTAATAAAATAAAATTGTTCTTTGGTTTAAAATCAATATCGACGCAATTTATCATTTTTGTGCTGTCTCCGGTTTATGAAAACTTGAGTTCAACACATGCCACAACAAAAAACATTCACACAAGATTATTTTCTAAAATTACCACTTAAGGGAACACATTCATTTATTTGAATTTCATGAAGAATTAGCATCAATGCCAGTAAATAAACGAAATAACTATTTAGCAAAACTTCTAAACTATGCAATGATATTATTTTGCTACGAAAATTCAGTTCACGCTATTTTATTTAGTAGAGTGAAATGTTCAGTTTTCACAGCATATACAATATGAAAATGGTCTCTTTTTTCCGTGTTGTGTTGTGCGCGAAAATGTACACGTTTTATGAGGTTAATATAAAGCTTTTAAAAACGCCCCCCTTTATACTCTCACTTTATTGTAATTTTATTTTTGTGTTACTATATAGTGTAGTCCTAACTAACTGATAATATGAACGTGCTTTCAATGTAAATACAAAATTGTTTACCTACTGAAATATTTCTTTCAAGCATATAGACTTAGATTATTGATAAGTTTACTAGCGATTTTTATGTACGTGGTCCGTTAAAATGATTTTACTGTTGTTTTTATTCATGCCAATTCAAGTATCTATTAAATAGATTGTAAAACAATTTTATTTTCATATACGTGTAAAAACTAATAATTGCAATCATAAAACAATTCCGTTTTGGAATTATGTCGTTATGGAATGTACTAACTATTATGTTAAATTTTGTTTATTATTTCTATTAAAAAATTTTTTTTAAATATGTGTGTGTATATGTGTGTGTTAGTGTGAGAGAGAGAGAAATAATATTATGGCCTATAGAAATAAATTATTCTTTATATTTTGCATATAGGAAAAAAAAATAAATGATTATTTTTCTTTTTTATTTTCAAACAAATTTTAATATTTTTTAAATAATAAATAAGAATAAGGTATTGAGTGAAGAAAAAGAATGGTATTCAATATAGAAACAAATCCGGATAACAACGCAAGTCACGTGAATTTCGTACATTGAAAGTTGGTGGAACAAATCGTATTTGCATTCAATAAAAGTTCTTCGTCTTCTTCTTGCTGGTGGCGTAAGCACGCAGAAACTTTAAAACAAAGTCACCAAGACAATTTTCGTTTTAATATACGCCAACACACGGTCATGTTTATTCACATGGCGGTGTGGTGTTAAGTTTGTCGTTGTGTACACGTACCTTCTGCTTAAACTTAAACTTTTCTTATTACAATACGCCGCGAATTATTTCCACAGTCAGATTTACGGATTAGATTTGCCGCAAGAATGGCTTTCGTACATATATATATGTATACGCTGCACATTATACTTTGTGGTCTTGCTATTTCGGCAACCGACTCGCTTAACATTCAGTTCAAGCGTCTCAATGTTTCCTGTTCCTAGTTATGGACTTTATAAAATGTTTATACACAACACACACGACTAAACTTTGTTTTATTTCTTTTGAGTTCACTGCTTGCGGCCAATTGGTTTGTTGTTACATCTCTAGAATTAATTCTTTCTCTAGCAAACTAAATAGCTACTTTACCATAAAATCGTAACTTCATCGCCTGAATGACTGAAGTGTGCGTGACCCAAATTATTATTGTTCGTGTGATATGATACAGTTTTTACAGGAACGCGATCAAATCCATAAATCTTTTTTTTTTATTTCCAGACGCTGTGCTTGATCACGTGGGCCTCATCGGAACCGACGACCGCTACATCAAATGAGACTGAAGAGACGACGAATACATCTGAAAGCGCAGATCACGAACACGATCAGGTAAGGAGCAGAATCCGAATTGGTTTATAACCACTATACATGAAATAGTTTCATTGAATTTATTTGTCAATTAAAAGGACTGGAGAAAAACTAAATTCGAAATTATTTTTACCTACCAATGACCGTTCGCGAAGGACGATTTAAAAAACGCGAACTACTCGTTTAAACAAAAGTAATACGCCGCTCACGTTTTCCGATTTACTGAAAAAAAAATCCTCAACAAAAGATTATATTAGAGATATACCAATTCTTCGTTTTTTTCCCCGCCGCCGCACCGCGCCGGTGCGGGTTAAGAGATGATTGAAACACGCGAATCCATTGTACTTTATAATACTTTGCCAGTGTTTGTTGTTGGATCATTCAGTCGGATAATGAAGACATTTTTTATCTTTGTGTAAGTGCGCACTCGCGCACACATCCCTTTCTTCTTTATCTTTAAATGTAAAAAAAGCCTTCCTAATGGCCCCTAATGAGAATATGTATGTATGTATGTATGAACGAGAATTGCAAAAGGAGATAATTATTTTTAATGTCGCACTTCATGTCCAGCGGTATTATCTTTTTTTTTTTCTCTTTTGGCAGACCATGATTCAGCGTACCTCCAAGTATTTTTTTTTTATTCATAACATAACACATATGAAATATTTTAATCTCGTGCTGAATAACAGGGCTCTAGAATCTAGATAGTAATTAGTGTTGGAGAACAATGGGTTCATACAAGAATGTTATTTCTAATATTCACAAATTAATTTCAAATATTGTTAAATCAACATAACAAAGCAATCAATATACCTTTCGACCTTCCCTGATTCGATTCTGATTATTTTTGGAATTTCTGTGTGTGTGTGTGTCTATAAAAAATATACATAAATATATATTTCTAATATATATATAAGAAAATTCAGTGCGGATATTTGTAATATAAGCAATTTTAATGATATCTAAACTGTAAAGACATCAGACAAAAAAATTCAGTATGACATTATCATTTTATAAATCATCTCTGGTTTTCAGTTCTAAAAGCAATGAAAGTGGTTTTTTTTTTTTTAAGCAAATTTATTTGATAAAAATATACAGCCGTAAAAATATTCTATTTTTATTTCGTTTTTGTAATTTTTTATATTGAATTTTGATATAAAAGAAGCAAGAAGGCAAGGAAGCACGTGAATACATTGACGGCTGGTATTTTTCAATGATACTTCAGAGCGCCCAAAGACAAAACAGAGGTTGTCCAAAATTATTTTGTTGTTTTTGTGCCATAAAGCGCCTATAAATTTTATTTATGTTTAGTAAAATGTATATATAAATTTTGCATAGTTTTTACATAATAAAGTATTTTTTGGAAGTTTATAAGGAACACTTATTGGTAAACGTTGTCCATCCCTGGCTCTCATGAGTGTACGCGAATGATATAGAAAAGAAGGGTGCGGTAGCGTGGCTGTCAGTAAAGTTAACCGGGAATGATTGAACACAGGCTTGACTGATCGATTGACTCCCGTGGTTTTTATATATTATATATGCATACTTGAGCCTAGCCTGCGAGTTTCTTCTAAAAATATACCTACCGCCACTTTTGATAAATAAAATCAATCGGCATTACTTAATTTATTTATCGATGAATTGTTGGTATGCGTAAGGTTTATAGATGCATCTATAATATATTCGTCGTTGAGTAAAAAGTTGTGTCGAAGCTTTCCGTACGCTTTTTCACCCTTTTACCGCCACACAGTCAACCTACCGGAGGCTTTATAAAGTCTGCATGTCGGATTGTACACCAGTTCTTTCTCGCTGATGGATTACTAACTTTTAACAATATTCAAGCGATACCGCTTTTATAGTATCAAATTCATATGTTGTATAAATCTTAAATCTAAATATCTGCAATGGCTTTCACTGAATTTTCTTATACATATTACAAATATATATATTTTTTATTATTTTACTAACACCAAATATATTTCTTACAAGAGATATTAAAATTAAGGTATAATTTCCTGAAAAGGACAATTTTATTATTAAGTTAAACTCACTTCTTAATTTAGTGTTGCAAGCGAGTTAATCTGCAGAAGCCGATTTCAGGATTTTCTTCGGGTACGTCCACTGAATATGCTGGAAAAGTAAATTGGTCAAAAAGTATAAATTGAGAGACTTTAAGAGAATTTTTTAAGGGCTGCGTATGTGCAGTCAATCGAAATTTTTGTCGAGAAAAGTTTCGTGAAGGTGGCGAGACCCAGAACGATAGTTCAGGCACTCGTTCATCAGATGACAGTGGAAAGGCACATATAGGATGACGCCGGCGGGAACAGCACACACACGCACAACACAGTTTACGATATGTCGTTTCAGTTTTTGTCTTCCAGCAATACGATACGATACGGTTCGCTGGTAGCATGATTTTTATTTTCCTAGCAGCGATACCACAACTTTCTTCCCCCATTGCAATGTCGCAATTTTCTTTTTTTTTTTCTTTTCTTCTCTCATCTTTCTCTCTCTCTATAAAATTGTTATTCGCAACAGTGAACGACGTGGTCGCGATACGAATACCACTGAGAGCACCGAAATGATAAAGTATAAATGAAGGAGCACACAAAATGGCCTGTTTGCGCTTGTTGGAATATTTTTTTTCGGTGATATTTTGCGTTTTTTTGATATACTTTTTCCGGGTGCTTTGACACACAATGGTGGCGAAAATCTAAAAATGAACTGGATAAAATGAAAGCGTGTACACACAATAACAAATAAAAATGTAATTCTAGTCAAATTTTCGTATACATATGTATATTGTGGTGTAAAGATATTATTTTTACTTTCTTCGACTGTTTTGCAAATCTTGTAATCATAGAGTAAGTATAGTATTTAATTGTTGTGATCGTGGTACAATTTGAAGTAAATGACGTGGGTAAACTTTAACGATATTCTGTGCTGCGTGTTTAAAATTGGATTATTTCATCCCGTCGCGAAATGAAGTATAAGCTAATGAGTTGTCTGCGCCTTAATTTAAACTGTGTTTTCGGCGATACCGAAACACGGAGAGTCTTTACGGAAACTTTTCCGTTTCAAAGTTACGTTTGGTAATAATAAAGTACGAAAATTTTGACGACGGACTCGCAATATGGCGCGAAGCATTTACCCGTTCCACGCGCACAAACTTTACGTACTTAGACTTACTTGATTTACTATTATAGCATTTAATAAACACACTTATTATTAGTTTATTTAAAAAATTATATTTTCTTGAACTATTTAAAATTAGGATATGAATATCCTTCTTATTAAATCTAAATACGTATAAGAAGATATAGGCAAGGCGTTGCAGATATTTTTTTAGTCATAAGCTGTTTATTATGAAGGGCAATGTCTAAGGGAACCCTTCCAATAAGGTCTACTATTAACGCAACCTTCACACTATTATATACAGTTGTAGTATGCAAATGTTGGGCTTGTTTTGTATAATAGTGCAGTGTTCGTTCTTCACACTGAATTATACATGATTCTGATGTTTATTAATGTATAAAATATAATTCATGCGCTAGAATTCTGCGGAAATACATAATTGTCTATAAAGTTACAGATCTATATGCTATCAGTTATTATGATCATATGTCATATATCATCATTCATTTTGAATCAAATCCAATCATGCAATTTCAATATATTTTAAAATTATGCAAATAATAAAGTTATCAATATCATAATTTGTGAAACAAAATATTCACATGTAATACCATAAGTAGTCAAAGTTATGTCGATTATTTTTCATGGTGTATTACGAATGTCTCTTGTGCTTTAGTATGAATATTACGAATGTCTCTTGTGCTTTAGTATGAATATTACGAATGTCTCTTGTGCTTTAGTATGAATATTACGAATGTCTCTTGTGCTTTAGTATGAATATTACGAATGTCTCTTGTGCTTTAGTATGAATATAACGAATGTCTCTTGTGCTTTAGTATGAATATTACGAATGTCTCTTGTGCTTTAGTATGAATATTACGAATGTCTCTTGTGCTTTAGTATGAATATTACGAATGTCTCTTGTGCTTTAGTATGAATATTACGAATGTCTCTTGTGCTTTAGTATGAATATTACGAATGTCTCTTGTGCTTTAGTATGAATATTACGAATGTTTCTTATGCTTTAGTATGAATATTACGAATGTCTCTTGTGCTTTAGTATGAATATTACGAATGTCTCTTGTGCTTTAGTATGAATATTACGAATGTCTCTTGTGCTTTAGTATGAATATTACGAATGTCTCTTGTGCTTTAGTATGAATATTACGAGTGTCTCTTGTACTTTAGTATGAATATTACGAATGTCTCTTGTGCTTTAGTATGAATATTACGAATGTCTCTTGTGCTTTAGTATGAATATTACGAATGTCTCTTGTGCTTTAGTATGAATATTACGAATGTATCTTGTGCTTTAGTATGAATATTACGAATGTCTCTTGTGCTTTAGTATGAATATAACGAATGTCTCTTGTGCTTTAGTATGAATATTACGAATGTCTCTTGTGCTTTAGTATGAATATTACGAATGTCTCTTGTGCTTTAGTAAGAATATTACGAATGTCTCTTGTGCTTTAGTATGAATATTACGAATGTCTCTTGTGCTTTAGTATGAATATTACGAATGTCTCTTGTGCTTTAGTATGAATATTACGAATGTCTCTTGTGCTTTAATATGAATATTACGAATGTCTCTTGTGCTTTAGTATGAATATTACGAATGTCTCTTGTACTATGAAATCACTACAATTAAAAATGGGATTGAATAATGGCAAATACAGATATGCAAAAATGTATTCAAATTTATTCTGTAGAATTCCATAATTTAGACAAATGGTAGAGAAAAAAGGAAAGCTACGTTCTAATTATTAAAAGGAGAAATGTTACACATAATCTGAAGAAAAACAACATGCAAACTTGGTATTCATGAATTATAATAATCTTTCTCCAATTTTTTCCTTTCGTTTTCTTCGTCCTACATTCGTAGCAGCCATAGAGTTTACGATTACTGGATGTATGAGATTTTAATTTTGTGCAAAAATAAAACCATTTAAAAATACTAAAGCACAATTTTTTCGCCCTAATTATCACAAAATAAAAAACATCTTAAGTAAATAAGGCTAGTTTAAGCTTGGACTGGGCTGAAATATGATTAAATTTTGTGGAATATGGATCAAAATTTTTAATAAAATCATAGTTCGTATTTATGGAATTGGTGTGCTCAGTGGTGATCCAAATTAATTATCGTTTTGGCATCATACAAAAGAGTAGGTTTTGATAAGTCTGTGACTGGAATATCGAATTGCATAGAAGCAGTGTCCTTGGACACGAAGTGGTCAACATTGGTTTAACTCAGCTAATTTGGTTAAGGCAGTATCCAAGGATGAAATTATATCAATGGTTTACCATCAACCCCTGTGTTCTACATTTAGTCGTCGTAACCTCGGTGATGGGAGGAGGGTGGGTCCTGGCTTCAGCGCCAACATCTATACCCGGAGAGACAACATTGAATTATTCATGGCTGGAAAAGTCTTCAACTCTCAATGGAGAGGTTTTCCCTCATACTTTTATTGCTGTATTCTTTGAGCCTAAGCTCAACATCTTTCAGCACTGCTATCCGTCGTCTAAGCACTACGGGGAAACAACAAAATATGTCTCTAGTTGTGACCATTTTTAAATTCACTGATTTATATGTATATATATAATTGATTCAACTGTTGTGACTTTACATGCTATTTCGATACAGTATACATCTAAAGCCCTGTACAGTAACTAATTATTTTTCCTTCGACGTAACTGTTCCGCGTGCACAGAATTAGATTGAACACAATTGGTCTCTTTTCACGAAATCGTCAATTTATTCGAACCTAATTGGATGATCGGCTTAATGCGTTTAACAATCCCGATCAAGTTGTTCTATTCAATAGGGAGCGAATAATGGTATTTGTGTAAAGCAAAAATATCACTGATCGGTGTTTTATTTAATTATACTATTCATTTCATTTTATTTTCTTATGATATTGATGTGCGTGAAAGCCATTGCGGATATTTGCTTTAATAATAAATTTGATCAACAACTAATATTTCAAAATTTGTATTTTATTATCGACTTCCCACTATGGGTAAATAAGGCCAATGCGGGACATTGCAGATGTTATATAATGTGCTATATATTCATATTACACTGCTTCGTGGGTGCGACAAGGTATGTTACTTATAAGAAACAGACACACCTTGAAATCTGATGTCAATAAAGAATTTACAAAAAATTTCAAATTTCAAATTTCAGTGTCGTTTATGTACTTAATACTTTCGCTTTCGTCGAGTACATTTATGAATATTTATAAACTTAAATTAGACGTGTTTACTTTAGAGCAGCATCAAAATGAATAATAATGAATTATTTGTTAACCCGATTGTAAATTGATGATTTAATTGGCAATTGGGTCAATCAATTATTCTAGATATAAATTAGCATATTTTATGACGTAATCTTTAATTTAATTATAATAGCGCGAGTGTTCATTTGTGACGGAATATCAAACGTAAAAACGCCTACGGGCGTCTGTTGAGTTTTTTCATGGTTTTTTCATGCTAGGTAAAACGGCGAAAAAGTGGAGTTAAAATTTCATCAATACTCCCGCACCGTATTGTACATAATATCCACATCACGTCCCCTCGGAGCATTAGCCTCGGGGATGATTCCTGCTGCGGGAGCCAACGCAGGATCTAAGAGTCGTTTAATATACACAGTACGAGTTTGAAGTTTTAAATCGCAGCAACCAAGTCCCAACGGTACGCCACGCCACGCCACGCCATACCATCCTTGTTACTATACGTAAACGAACAAGAGAAAAAATATCACGCACACGCACTCCCACGTTAGTTTCACGCGCTCCGCTCTGAAAAATATCACGTTCCACGCGACATGTCATGGTGTGTTTTTATAAAGCACTGAACTGAATTTCCTACTAACAAATACGAAGCGAACAATGCTTTTCATATACATTCTTCACATGTGATAAAATTGATATGGAAATCAAAAGATGATTTCATTTTCACATCCAATAAATAGTCTAGTTTTTAAACTTGAATATTCTTTTCAAAAACTGAAGGTTTTCTTACCAGACATATACAAATCTTAATTTTAATGTTTATTAATTTTACTTTGAGCCGTATGGGCTCTAGAGCTTACACACGCACACACACACAGACATGATGCTAAAAATAGTCGGGCTCGATTCAGGGAAGGTCAAAAGGTATATTTCCATTAAAATCTCGAGCTCGATCTTTTTTCATGATTACAATACTTATACATCGTATAAAAAGTAAAAAGTTGTCTTTTACGAACTAAATCAATTAATAAAATTAGAATAATGAATATGATAGAGTGTTTTCTAATGGTAACAATTCTGGTGAAAAATAGCAATAATACGAAACGAACATATGAAATAAATGAAATAAACTGCTGAGCAGTCACAAATAGTATTGACAATCCTTAGTAAGAAGGAAAAAAACCTTTAATATTAATAAAATTGGGCAAATTGAGGGGCTTTTAAAAACATATTGTAACGTCTGTGTGTACGTGCCCGTAACAAAAGAAAAGTTGAGTTAATCTACGTTTAGCAAGCAGCGACTCAAAGACCCCATAATTCCCTTACTCGGCGAAATTAATGATGTAAAAGGGTGGAGTATGGAAAGAATGGCGAAAGACAAGCTAAAAAATAGACTGAACTCGTTCGATCTTCCCTGAGATGAACCTGATGCTAAAGTATACTTCTCAAACTTATAACAAACTCTCTTTCAATTTTTCTTCCGTATAAAAAGACAACATAAATAACTTTACAAATAAACTTGGGCGAATCAATTGTTATATAGCCCAAGCATTCAATAAATACAGTTTCATTCATTTTGTGCACTGCAACCATGTCTTGCAAACGAAATAATGATTTTTATGTCAGAATACAAACATATTTAATATACATTTTGTAGGAGTGTTTAATTTTTACGTTGTCTGAATAACAAATTTGCTGTTTAAAAAGCCAAACCAGACCTGAGGCCAGGTCGACCCTACATACATACGAACGATCTAGCACACGATTCTCGCTCCGGTTTATTAATATGCGTTTAATAACGTTGGGCCCCTCGTGGTATGTTTTAATCGTTCAGCTTAACTTAGGTAGACGCTTCATAAATTACTAACATAAAATAATTAAGATACGAATTTGTCTACGTTTTCTGAATTATTATTAATTGCAAATTTATGGCAGGTATGCACACATAAATCATTGTGCTAGTTTATTTATTTAATTTCATCTAAGTACGCATTCAGTATTATGGGAATAAATAGAGAAATGAATTGTAAGAAAGTGAATATTGCAATACATTTGTGGGTATTCCGTAAAACGTTGCTGTCATGATTGATTGTCAGTTCAATTTCTTTCATGCACGACTGAACGAAGTCTGAACAACGACCAACGCAGGCGATTCGTTTCGAATACGAACACAGAAAGATTCATTGTCCTGGAATAACGCTAGACAAAACGCAGACACACAGCAATCAGCGACCAGCGCGGTCTTCTTTCATTTTCGTATGATTAAGGATTACATTTTTATGACTGATCATCACCAGCGTTTCTTCTGTAATCATGCCGACAATATTCTTTGGAACGTCTCGAAATCGAATCCATTTTCCTTCTGACAACTGTTTATTTGCGATGTATGATGGCTATGACAAAGTATGTGCGAAAAAGGATCAAACATATTTTCTGACAAAGGAATACGCGTGAGGACTTTGAATGTGTTCAATCATAATATTCAAACATTTTCATTTGTTCCTTCAGTTAAATGATTCGATTAATATCTAATATAATAATAAATACGTAATTATCAAAATCAGAGGATAGTGTATAAATAAATATTAGGAATATTTTGCTTGCCTACTTGGATCTAAACTCATCCAGGCGTAGATAATCCTTATTGGTGCAAGACCACATTTCCACCTCTACTGAAGACTTGAAATGGTGCTTTTACATTCTTTATTTCTAAATGAGTTTTTTTTCTGTTTTCAGCGGGTACAAGTCCGGAAAATAGAAGCGCGCCTTGCAGGTTGGACGTCGTGGTCCGATTGGTCAACGTGTTCCAGGTCATGTGACGGTGGAGTATCGCACCAACTTCGACGGTGCACCTCGCAAGCTGGATGCAAAGGTGAACCAGTCCGGTACAAAATATGTAATATGCAGGTAAGAACAACGGATTTTTACTTTCTTTTACAAACGTATAAATATTTGTATCACGAAAATATGACTATGAATACTTGTTTTGATCATCCATTTGTGTGTGAATGAAAAGAAGTCTAAGAATGTTTTGGTCACTGCGAGGTGCTATTTTAGTAAATAAAACTGTCTATAAAGTTCAGCATGTGATGAAGTCTCACATTAAAGAATTATGGAGTGCTTGATTGACTTCGTGATAAAACAGCCATTAGTTGACTTTGACGCCAAAGCGCAGTGCAGCGCCACCGTCGCTGCGACTCAAGTGCACACAGCTCACTGATAAAACAAAATAGCGTTAATTTGGCATCGATCACGATTGATCACGGTGAGTGCGTGATTCATCAAACCAAATGCACTTGCCGCATCGCATGTGCAACGCATTACCATACCCATACTGAACAAGGGTATTCAATTTTTAATCAATCACTATCGAAATATAAATATTTCTTGTTAGTTTTCCCTATAAGGATACATCAGAAACAAAAATTTTCTAATTTCATTAAAAAGAATATCATAAATATTGTAAACCGAAATGCATTCAAAAACTTTTGAATTTATTTATTCAGTGCGCATATTTCGGACAAGATACTGTTGTCGACCAAACATTTAGAGCTTGTCTAAGTGACTGCACGAATCCCAATATTATACAAATCTCGAATTTATTCAAACCAAAACGGATATGTGTCGTTTTGGCCGTGACCGGACTCATCGATATTCCAACTTGTATGCATGTGTGTGTGTGTGTGTGTTTTCTTCTTTTTGGACCGCGTTGTAATAACTTATACGATGTAGAAACCTGCTGACGTTCAAATATCCTTCAGACCGTTTGAAAACAGTCTGTGTATGTGTAAGACATCTTAAATTCAGTATCCAGATATCTAAAAAATATATTATCCCAAGTTTTTTTTCCTATCCGTCCATAAAATTCAAAAACAAATTAAGAATCTATATACTATAGAATATCTGTAAATTTCCGTATTTTATTATTTTGAATTAAATATTAATCGTTATTAATTTTTATTTTATTTTTGCTTTTGCTTTTGCTTTTGCTTTTGCTTTTGCTTTTGCTTTTGCTTTTGCTTTTGCTTTTGCTTTTGCTTTTGCTTTTGCTTTTGCTTTTGCTTTTGCTTTTGCTTTTGCTTTTGCTTTTGCTTTTGCTTTTGCTTTTGCTTTTGCTTTTGCTTTTGCTTTTGCTTTTGCTTTTGCTTTTGCTTTTGCTTTTGCTTTTGCTTTTGCTTTTGCTTTTGCTTTTGCTTTTGCTTTTGCTTTTGCTTTTGCTTTTGCTTTTGCTTTTGCTTTTGCTTTTGCTTTTGCTTTTGCTTTTGCTTTTGCTTTTGCTTTTGCTTTTGCTTTTGCTTTTGCTTTTGCTTTTGCTTTTGCTTTTGCTTTTGCTTTTGCTTTTGCTTTTGCTTTTGCTTTTGCTTTTGCTTTTGCTTTTGCTTTTGCTTTTGCTTTTGCTTTTGCTTTTGCTTTTGCTTTTGCTTTTGCTTTTGCTTTTGCTTTTGCTTTTGCTTTTGCTTTTGCTTTTGCTTTTGCTTTTGCTTTTGCTTTTGCTTTTGCTTTTGCTTTTGCTTTTGCTTTTGCTTTTGCTTTTGCTTTTGCTTTTGCTTTTGCTTTTGCTTTTGCTTTTGCTTTTGCTTTTGCTTTTGCTTTTGCTTTTGCTTTTGCTTTTGCTTTTGCTTTTGCTTTTGCTTTTGCTTTTGCTTTTGCTTTTCATCTACTTTGATTTACAATTGTAGTGGTTTATACAGTTTAGTAATGTATCGTCAAGATTTCGCGTAATGTAAGGCCTGCTGCCACACCCCATCTCACCCATCATGTATAGTTCGCATTGATTTATTTGCCAACGAGTGATAGAGACCGGTAAAAGTTTTGAATGTGTTGTGCTCAGACAATCGCATTGAAACTTAATGATTTATGAGTGTTCTTATTGAAGTTTTTACACTAAAGCCTACTCAATGCCACCGCCAACTTATGTAAGTTAGTGTATTGATGCTTCCTCTGTTCGATTCAATGAATGTGCGCACTCATTTTGTTTACTTCCACTGGAACTTTCAAGACTTTTCATTTTAAATCAATTGATTTGTTATTATTCAATTTTTCATCCATAGAATTTGTTTGTGAACACAAACCAACTTCATTTCGTGTTCGACACTTTTGCGAATGGTTTTCGTCATTAAAAATTCTTTTAGTCACGCTCAAAATTTGTTTGTTCTGCATTCCGGTAAATGGTTCGCCGTTCCTTGACCGTGAGACTCACTCACTGGTCCGCCAGTTGATGCTACTAGATGAAACTAATTAAGAAAGTGTAGTCCGGTACCATATAGAGCATTTCCTTCTTCAAAGTTAACTGCGAAACTCGGAAATTAAACTCTAGCCTTTAGCCGTTATCCGTTAGCCGTTAACCGTTAGCCTTGCCCTGTCCGCCAGTTGATATATTAACTAATGACTATTTTAATACGTTTTTACTCAAATTGATGAATTAATTTCAAACGACTTCTGACCATTGAGAAAATGGTGGAGGATTTGAAAATAAACAAATTGCATTTTCTAATATTGATTTCGTTGTCAAAAGACGTATTGATATGTATTGGGTGAGTGACCAGCTCGGTCAGACGTTTCTTTTCTGCGATAGAAATAAGAAATAAAACTCGTAAAATGGTCAGATTCCGTCTCACTTCACAATAACACCGTTGCGTCCGTTTCGAGGCGGTGATGGTCGTAATGCTCCTTTTGTCGATGCCTGATTTGTTCCTCTCATGCAATTCCGCTGTTTTCTTCATCGCAATTGTTCTTCCAGATGATTCAATTGTTATATTTAATGAATAATATACGCCCATACATATTACATCTTTACGTTACCAACCACACACATGGAGTGGCATTTTTTATTTGATAATACCAAAATAGAGCATTTTAATTGGTTTACTTTACAAATTTCTAGTAGCTATATTTGCTGTTGAATGCATTGTTTACAGTCGAAGAAAGCTCAAATAGATATAGTGTTTGTTGAGCAATATTTGTTGAGGTAGCATTCGACAGAATTTACTTTATTTGGAAATGTATTCAAACGAGAGTAGCATTTCTTGTTTAGACGAATTACGTACGCAATTATTTATAGTATGGTTGGCTGAACGTGAACTTTGTTGTGGTATGTTTATTGGTGGATGCGCTTATATAGAACTGTTAAGAACTGCTAGTTGACGCTATATAATTTTTATTTTAACGCAAAGTCGTAATTTTGTTTCAATTTTTCTGAGATTTACCAGAAATATATATTTCTAAAATTATTTATTTAAATAAAATAAAATTTAACATACAAAATGTACTAAAGACAATCTTTTAAATTTAAAAGTACACTTTAGTAAACATCTATCCTATAAAACAAATTGCTGTGAAAATGTAATGCTATAAAACTTGTAGCAATAAAGTAAAAAAAAAAACTAAAGAATATCCGCCCGGAACTGAGATAATGTTCTGGAATTGAGACTGTTAAAAAAGGAATTGATGTACGAGTGTTCCAAGTAGAGCAACTTGGATATTTTATGATTAATATTCTCGCAAAAAGATTATGTGCAAAACCGGGGCCGTTTACACGCGGAAAGCGTAATGCACGACCTATATATCTTACATGAAGCATTAAGGTCACATAGTAAGCTCTACATTCTGGTCAAGTCAAGCCACGTAAGCTTCACCTGTACGATATTGTTAGGAACCGCGGATTTTATGTAAAATACTCAAAAGGAATATTTAATCCAATTACAAGTTAGACATGAAAGAGCTGATTTTTTTTCTTTTATTATTATTTCACTGACAAGACCGATTACTTAAGCCTTTTATACTTTAAGTATGGTGTAAAGTAGAAATAAAAGTAAAAATATGCAAAAGATAAAACGTGATATCATTAGCGTTTCACGAGACACTGTTGGAATAAATAGGTAGTTTTGAAAAGAACGTATATCGGACTCGTCATGTTGGCGAATTACTACAAGAGTATAAAAGGTGTAATAGCAAGTTTGAAAATAAAAACATCCCCAATTTGGTAGTGGTTCGTTGGTTCAGTCACACCGGTGATAGCGTCGGTCGACCGGTCGCATATCTGCACACTGATAACGACGTCGCACGACCAAAACGGAGGTTAACCGCTTGATAACTCAACTTGGTGGAATGTTTTGCCGTAAATGTTTTCCCGGTGACTTTTCCCATTTAGCGAAATGCGACTTGCATTCTGCACGATCGCAATTTTATATTTCATGAATGTGAAATATTTTACATGCACATACATTCATAAACATTATTCATTAGTTCAGAACTGAGGATGCAGTCAAAGGAAATGATTTATTTTTTTTATTTTTTGTAAATGCCTTCACGTTTAACCGAACGAGAAAGGTAAGAAGGAGAACGAATCATCTTAGCGATGCCGATGTTTGCTATTGGTGGAATTGTGTTTTGGGGTGGAATGCCTCCGTCGCATTCAGCCGATGTTTGTCTTGCTTAAGTTTGGGAGTTAAGTTACACAAAAGCCTAGATTAGCGAGCCGTCTTACTCCGACCACTTCCCTACCAATATACACACAAAGTGGACAGCAAATAAAATACAAACCATACACTTTGGGCAACTTTGTTGCCAGTGCTTCTTTATTTATTGGTTTTCCAACTAGTGTTTATGTTCCATAATCGTATCCTATTTGATTTTTCTGCAGCCATGTCCAGAGCACCATGAGTTCCGAGACGCCCAGTGCGCGGCTTACGATGAGGTACCTTATGAGGGCGCAATGTTCCACTGGACCCCGCATTACGATGACAGTGAAGCATGTGCGTTGACCTGTCGAGGGCGCCCAGTTCCAGCCACTCATCAAAATGTGGTGCCGCACCACGAAGAGGATGATTTGGAAGCAGATGTGCAAGCCGAGGAAGAAGGAGGACTGGTAGTGGTTGCACGGCTCTCAGACCGCGTCCATGATGGCACGAGGTGTAGGCCTGGCAGCCTGGATATGTGCATTGATGGAAAGTGTAGGGTGAGTTGAAATTCATTTAGGACGTAATTTAAATTTTATTGTAGTTCAAATGACTGTTAAAAGCGGACGAAAATAAATCGAAGACGTTTGCCACCTCTAATGTTTCCTGCGATTCGCACCTTTTTCTTATTTCCATCCCATTCATCCGTTTCTTTATCTATCTTTCTTCACTCTCTCGGTTAGCACCATATATTTTATATAGCATCTTAATATATTTTTTCACGGCTTTCACCAGATTTTTTTCACATTCTCTTTTATATCAATGTTTATCTATTCGTTTTCTCACACTTTTTCAGAAAACCTTTCTATATATAAATAAATACATCTTATACAAAGTTCAAAATAAAAAACCCACGTAAAAATGTTTTTCTTTTTTAAATTACAGTATTAAAGCAAATATTGACGATTCTTATTTAATATTCATAAAGTGTGTTTTTATTTAAATTTAAAATAAGCAATAAAGCTCTCGTGTGCAATAATAACGATTGTGTGAGATTGCAAGAATTCCATAAAAATAATTTATAATTTTTTTTTTTTTTTTATAAACCAAAACTATAAAATAAACTTTATTATTGTCGTGCAAATGAAAAAATTGCGTGCCGATTGAGAACAAAGGTGCATTGTAGAATGATTTCAAATAAAATTGAGTTTCATGAAATTTATGCAATCTGGTTAATGGTTTATGGAATAATCCGAAAACATATCGATTGCGGATTATTAAAAATAAAACATGTACTAATAATCGTGATTATTCGGAAATTATGATTCGTTTGCAAAATTGTACAAATTTTGTTTAATTGTACAATTGCAATATTTAATTTGATTTTACGACAATGGAAAATAATTACCATTCCAACTAATGGAACAATTCAGTAGTATGTTAAAAATTCAATTATTGCATTGTTGGTTCAATATGTGAATTATTCAACATGTTTTTCGATTTAAAACGTGGAAATGGGTTGCTTTGTGTAAAGTAGGTACTTTAACTGTTGATATAAGTTTAGGAAATCACGCAAGCCACAAACGGAATATGTTTTCTATGCTTAGTAATCGGGCGGTGTTTTTATGTATCTGTTAATGTAAAGTTCTACTGAAATTTAAATAATTACTCGGTGAAGCTGAAAGATATGGTCGTTGGGGGAAAACGTTATTGACTATTGAAGAAACTGAATTGAATCGTAGCGTAAAGATAAATTCAAACACAACGCGAGATATGTAGTTCCGGAATATAACTATTGGAACGTATGCGCCACTTGCTATCTGTTCATTTATTCATTAACGAACTTTGGAAATAACTTTAACTAAATAGTTCAATTTAAGAACTTCATTCATACTTTATGTTTATTAAATGTTATTAGTTCAGTTAAAATCTGTTCCTAAGATTTAGAGTAATGGAATAAAAAATGAATCTAATTGAATCAAATCTATATTCAAGTATTTTAATCAAGTGTTTAATGGTTAAATAAATGCAATTATTTCACTCGTAATGTGCGCTTATATACACAAGCAGCGTAGACCGACATTGATCGATGACGATTAACTATTTGTGATTTGATTGGTGCCATCGACGCGCCGCGACGGCGAATTCACTACTTTTTATTTTCTTATACAAAGTAATAAGTTGCATTGAACTTTCTTATACATGAATAAATTCATGCTTACAATACTTACTTATTATTTCGTATAAGAAAGTATAAGAAAGTTAAATATCAAAAGAAGAAATAAAAATTGTTTTCGAAATATTTATTTCAATGTATCAATTTCGAATTTGTGTCGTGAATTAAAAGAAAATTATAATAATTTAAGCTTTAATATTCCCGGAAAGAAATGCAACAAAGTAATATACAACCAATTAAAAATGTTGTGGAATCTTGTACGATTCCCTATATTTTATTAACTACAATATCAAATGAAATTTATGAATCATAAAGTGAACCATAAGGAAATGTTGCAGATATAGCAGTTGTGCAAGTTGTTTCTTTGCGTTGTGCGACGATTGTCTAGCACACGTGACGGCGCAGCGTTATAACTTATAATGCGAGCACTGGTGGCCACAAACTCGACTAACTGTATTCCGAGATTATATACTGTGCTTTCGTGATGTCTCTATGTCTATGTCCACGTCTCGCAGTCATTGTTTTTATTTCTTTTTCTTTATTCTTTATCGGGTTACATCGCTTTATAACTACGAGATTTCTTTGCTAACGTTTTATTACAGAAAACTCTCCTTTCCGGATGCGTTATTATATTGCATAATTCGTGTTAGTATCGCATTCATTTTTATATGTTTAAACAATAGTTACAGTCGTTTTTATTAGCAGCTTTTCTTATAAAACTTTTTTCTAAGCTTTAATTTAAACCTATATGTTTAAGAGTGAATATTGAACGGAAATTAAAAAAATTCCATAAACCCTTCCCCCTATTGCGTCTGGTTTTGCCGAATCCTATCAAAATCAAATCAGTAGGGTACTTTCCGATTAAAATTCTGAAATTTCATATTGCTCGCTGAATCGTATAATTGATTCTATGCTATTAAAAATTTGTTATTGATTTCTTCAGATGTTAAAATGTACAAACAACGATTGGGTTGCAAGTAGCTTAAGGTTTAGTTTCTAAAAATGGGAGGCGGTGTGACGTTGTAGGTCACGGAGCGTATAAATTAGCAGGTAACATTGACTGGTTGTGCCCCAACTCGGAGTGAAATTGCTACGGTAAATTTATTCCCTCGCTCGGGTGCTGCTGTGCTCCTGTGCTGCTGTGCTCCTGTGGCTGTTTGGGAGCAGCACACAAACACGCGCACGGATCGCATTTACTGTCACACCAGGGTGTCATCGCATAAAATGAGTCCTCTTCGCCGCGACGAGACATAGGAATACTGTTAACGAAAGTGGTTGGTGGCGAGTTGAAAATAAGAGCTCGGAACCATCTCGGCGCGTATTTATGTGTACTAGGATTTTTATCGCTTCACCGCGCGCGCTCTCCTAGGGTGTGGTCCAGCATTCTCTATTTTATCTTCTCGAAGAACATTTATGGAGGTGGTGGTTAATTGAGTCATTTGGTTAAAATCGAATGATTACAACAAAAACATAAAGACTACTAATCATCGAAAACAATGGTTTGCGCTCATACAAGTAATAAAAATATCGGTTTGAAACTTTTCCCGTGTTTCCCGTGTTTCCATGTTTCGTGTTTCCATGGCTGGCGAGCGCTAAACACGAATTTGTTTGTGTTCTAGAGGGTCGGATGTGATTTACGGATTGGGTCCACAAAAAAGGTCGACGCCTGTGGGGTGTGCGGCGGCGATGGGACGTCGTGTGCTCAGCCTCTGTATCACTGGAACACCACCCCGATGTCGCTGTGCTCGGTGACCTGCGGCGGAGGTTAGTTGCGCTACAACTATTACAGTTTTCGAACGATATATGTTAGACATACATATATGTGCGTCATAGAACGTTGATTGCTTGTCATCGCCACCAACCATCTGTATTGCACCTACATCAATTCACTAGGTAACATCGTCTGTAGTGTTGCGTCTGTTGCAGGGTACAAAATGTCGCGACCCGTTTGTCAAAATCGCGTATCCGGTGCTGAAGTTGAAGAACAGCTGTGCAACGCCTCCCAAAAACCCCAAGCGGACGTAATCCACTGTAACTCGCACAAATGTCCGCCAAAGTAAGTTTGATTTTAAATACACCGCAAAGAAAATAAATTCAAATACATTGTCTAAACTTTGATGCAATGTAAGCTTCATTACGGAAAATATGGTAGCCGAGTTAATTAAATAAAGTTTCGACAATTTTTTTTTTTTTTGCAAATAGAGTTAACATCCCGCACCTTGTTAAAAAGTTTCCAACAAAATAAAACCGGCAGGAAACAATGTTTGCATATTTCAAACACATACAATTATTTATTTAATAATATCTACGTGCGCAAAAATAATATTTAGTATAATTTTTTTGCTTTTATAATGCGAGCCATAAAATATTTAAATAATTTAATTAAAAAGCTTAAAAAATACTTGCTAAAATATATGAAATGAAAACGGGCATTATTATATAGAGTTGTTATTTTAAAGTGCTTCCATTAAAAGTTTGTTTCGAATGTGGGCATAAAATGTTTTCGTTTTTTATAGAATTTATTAAATATATTATTATTATTATTTAGCGTTTTTCGCCTATATATTTAAGTAAAATTTATCATGTTTTATGAATATCCCCGGTGTATATTCTAAAATGAAATATAAACATTTACGTAATTTTGATAAAACAATTTGCTAAAAATACACGGTTTACTAGAGCTCTAGTGAAACCGCACATAAATCTAACATTATGGAAGTACTTAAGAGATTTCCTAGCTGGCAATCCCCCTGGTTATAATAGTGTATTTATAAGTAATGGTGGGGCACAGCGAAAAACCGGTGTTTTTAATTTGTGTGCAGGTGGTCGACGGCCGAATGGGGCCCTTGCTCCGTCAGCTGCGGTGGCGGATCTCGTCTGCGCCAGGTGCAATGCGTCGAGGAAGCCAACTCCACCCGGAATAAGGTAATCCCGCTAGATATACATACGTATGTATACGTACATACATGCGTACACGGTTCTCAGGACGCGAAATCATACATCGTTCATCAGAAAATTAAACTCGTTTCATTACAATATCAAATATCCGCAATGGCTTTTACTGAACTTTCTTATACGTATTTTGTTTATATAAGCGAGTTCATCAAATATAAATTTTGAATAATATAAGTAACTATAGTTTTTAAATTAAACTAAAACCATATCTACTAGGGTTTTTGAGTTATTGCAGTCCCCGCAAAAAATGACTAGAGTAAACTTACACTTCCAGTTTGAATAGTCTTTTCAGAAATAAGAGGTTTTCTTTCCAGGCATATACAAATCTAAAGTTTAAAGTTTTATAATTTTACCTTTAACCGTTCAGACTATACGGCGCTCACACACACACACACACACACATAACATAAGACACGTATAAGAAATATTTGTAAATGATTCCAATTTGGTTGAAACATTTGTAGTATCTTAACTTTCGCCTACGAAAATTACACCCCATGTTCTACCGGGAGTTGTATAGTCATTAGAGGTTGCAATTGCCCACTAAAAAGATTAACTTAAACTTTTAACTGCTCAAACATCTTAACCAGCCATTCGACTAATAGACTTTGCACACTATTCGAAACATAATAAATCGAGTGCAACATTATATAATTATGCATTCATTAGTCTTGCTTCTTTGAATGACCTCTTAGATAAATGAACACAACTGCAGAGGACACAAACCGCGCTATCAAGAACCTTGCAACCAGATGGACTGCCCTAAGTGGCATTCATCTCCTTGGTCAGGGGTATGTAGCTTCAGTCCTTCCCTATATATATACATATGCAGCTTAGTACTATAATAATCCACAGTGTTCGGTGTCTTGTGGAGAAGGTATCCAGGTTCGCGGTTTGGAATGCCGCGATAACCGCGACCTGCCAAGTGTGTTGTGCGACACTTTCGTGAAACCCTCGGATAGTCAACCGTGCTCGACGGGTATCACGTGCCCGCACGAGGAAATCGAGTCGGACCATTTGGACGAGTTGTTACCCGGGTTGTACCACCAGCCACTGCTGCAACCCTACCCACCCATACCGGCGAAAGCGGAGCGGCTTATTGGCGAACCAATCATGCCGTCGGAATCAACGTAAGTTTGTTACTTTTAGTAGATTTGTTGTGGCCGGAATTAGATTTGCATTTTTATTTCATTGTGATTGCATTCATTTTATATATGATTTATCGACATTTATTTTACTGTGATCGATTTTTAAGTATAAATTATTATTAATTGTTTGTGTGGTGAAATTTACTAAATAAAAAACACTTGGTAATTTTCACTTAAAAAAAAAAAAATTCTTTTTTTGTGAAAACTATCAAGAGCACCCTAATTTCGAATTGTCCATTCGAACTTTTTTCTAGTAATATGACTTAGTGTCTGAAGAAATGATATTTAATAAAAAAGTATATTAGATAATCGTTGTATTATTTTTTTTTAATTGTTATTGAACTATATTTTGTGTGGTTTTAAAATATATTTAAATCATGAAAACATTTCTCGTTTACATTTCAACCATGTGTACATAAACCCTATACATATATATTATTATATATATTTTGCTAACTCAAATTACATACGAATATTCCGATTTTCCGAATTTGACCAAACTAAATTCCAATTCGTGGACAGAAATGTAAAAAAAAAAAATATTACAGAATAAAATAAATAAATTTTCATTCATAAAAAAAATTATTAAAAAAACTCATTTTTAACAACAATAAAATAATTATTACTAAAAACTGAATAAAGATATTTCGTTGCCTATTTTTGGATTGATAATTAATATTTTGTTGAAATAAAAATAAATTTGCGAATTGTATCAGATTGAATGAAATTGAATTTAAAGGATTTCGTACCGTTTCGGAAAACGGTCTATTCGTATAAGAAATTGACTATAATTTGTAAGCATCCCTTTTGACTATGTTGCCAAGCTTTATCTGTGTATCTTAATAGTTTTAACAAACTACTACTAATGTAATAATATTTGGTGTCGCAATTGCCTTGTGTGTTTTTCAGCAAATTCAAAGTGTACTTTGTCTGCGGTTGGGTGTATGTGAGGTACTTTCATCGTTTTGTCTCTATCTATCTATCTATCTATCTATCATAATATACGTATAAAAATCTATTATTCTCTCACTCACTCACTCTATTCAAAACACCTATATATATACTTATTATGAACACACGCACCAAATCTATCTCTTACTCACTCGCACATTCACATCTAGATGCTTTCACAAAGTAACCTACCTATACATAAGCTTTATTGACTTGAAGCTGCATCGACGCCAAAGCGACATAGAACTTTCAAACAGTCTATCATCGCATCTCGTTCGTTTAAAAAAATTATCTCGCCCCCACTAGTGTATAAGTAAGTAGTTTTTTTTTTGCGCCTCGAGCGAAGTTTTATCTTAAAATTTCTTGATTAAAAATAAAACTCGTGGTACTTGAATTAAAACGCGACGGGCGCTGGGTGCTTATTTAATTTTTCAATTACGACGAACATTTTTATTTTTATTTACTGCAAATGTTTTAATTTCAAGTTTACTAAAATTATTATTATTTTAATTTCAATCGATTATCATGAAATAATATTTATTCTATATTGTAATTTGTAATATTTTAATTTTATCAAAATATTTACAAATTACTATTTTTATGTTTGAGCGTTTCTAAAAACTATCTCTATCTTTATTTAAATGGAGATATATGGAAGTAAAAATGGCGTCTATGCTTTTTTAAGGTCTAACTATACTTCTTTACTCTGTTAATAATTATATTAATTTTTTCTGTAGGTACTGTACTGATACAATTTTTACGACATATTTATATTATTTACTATAATGGCGCGCCACTAATTTTGCTTATATGGTTTAAAAAAGAATAGTTTACCGGGGCTGTAGTATTTGTATGTGTACCTAAGACATTGATAATTTTCACTAAACTAAATATCAAACAACCTAAATCATCTGTGATTACGCAAAATGATCATGATGGTTGTAGCAAACTTAAGCCAATAACAAGCATCTGTCTCGCTCTGTAGTAATTCTCATCTCCAAATAACAAACAGAATATTAATTTATTCCGCAGCATATGATTTTGACGTGGTACCCGTTGTTAGTTGACAGTTTTGTTTAATTATCACTGGTCGATCGCCAGCAAACCCCAATAATACAATACAATTGTTGGCTCGTTATTGCGTGCGTGCCGAAAACAACGGGTCGTTTAATTGCGATTGCTCTAGAACTAGTTAGGAACTTGCAGAGCATAAGACTGATTATAGTTTATCGATTTTTGTTACTTTTGACGGTCATATGTTTCTCCATAGAATTCGGAATAGATCTTGTTTCCGTGTGGTAAATGGTAATACAAGCATACCTCACCTATAAATATTCCACCTTCGAAAGTGTCAATCAGGCGCGCACAGATTACTGTAATTGTCTGTAATTTGACAAGCTAATGGGTTTAGTGTGTCTGAGTAAATTATTCAAAATATCATTTCCGAATCAGTACTAATATTACAAAGCTATTTCCACCCACGCTATCTTATTCTATTTAATATTTATTCTAAACTTAACGATATTTCATAGATTTTTCAAAAAATATTTACGCACTGCTTTCAATTAAAAATTTTATTTTATTATAGTTCTAGTTTTCTCAAAAAAAAAAAACCTTATTTTCTAAGCATATAGTTGCCTCTAAAGACTAGATGGTGTTACTTTTTAAAACTTCGCGATCTTAAATAATGCGATCCACTACCGAACGAAATTTACTAATTTGATGATAATTTTTAATAAACTATGTTTGCGGTAGTTGATCGTCTTATCGAGAAATTAGTGTATTCTTTCCAACGAACTGGAATATATTGGAATTGCACACAAAAGCAATGTTGAAATTGCCGAGAAGAAACAATGTAAGTAGCTTAAGTTGCAGCTTGCAAAATTGTGTTCCTCAAGAGTACGGGACCCCACTGCATGTGGTTTCATACTTCAACAGTTGCATTGTGGCCAGGAATGAATAAAGTACGTAACAATTCGCATCTTGTATGTACCAACAGGCATGACGAACAATTTTTTGTTCTTACACACACACACTCATGTATCGTGCGTTGCACTCCCAACACCTACCGCCAATCTTGTTCTTGCAGATTTGTTGCGGACGACTGGGGTCCGTGCAGCGTTACGTGCGGCGAAGGTGTCAAGAAGCGCGAAGTGCACTGTAAAATTTTCCTAGAGTTTTCCCGCACGATAGCTAAGCTACCTGATAAGCAATGCTCGGGAACGAAACCAACTGATACGGAACGATGCGTTCAGGATCCATGCTCGATGGCAAATCGCATTGATACCGTCCGCGATGGGTATGTCTACATTATAGATTTGTGTTCACTTTTACTCAATGTGAATGTTTCCACGTAAATAATTTTCAATATTTTAAAAATACTGAAGGATATACACGGTAACAAATCTCGTTATAGATATCTCGACAATTCGTATTCGGATATGTTCAAGTCGTCTGGCGGGTACGATTCGTCGCCGCAGATAAGGATGAACCCGGGCTCAGGAAAGAACTATTATTGGAAGGAAGAAGGCTTTTCGGATTGTAGCGCCTCTTGTTTGGGAGGCATTCAAGAATTAATTGTTAATTGTGTGCGGGAAGACAATCAAAGATCTACGTCGTCGTATATGTGTCCACCTGAAACAAAACCAGAAATTATCGTTCGGACTTGCAATGAACATTCCTGCCCGCCACGCTGGAATTATTCCAGTTTTCAACCATGCACTAAATCATGCGGTATTGGAATTCAAACTAGAGAAGTCAATTGTGTCCATGAGGTATTTTTTTCCCATGGATATTTTTCTAGAATCATATAATTATTTTTTAAATGTGTAGGTAAATCAAGGTGGTGGTTCAACTGTTATAATTCCAAACCATATGTGCACCCAGCCACCTCCTCCAGACCGGCAATACTGCAACGTCTTAGACTGTCCGGTAAAGTGGCATGTGTCGGAATGGTCTAAATGTTCCAAGTCATGCGGCAGTGGTGTTAAAGAGCGCAAAGCCGAGTGCAAGCAAGTTATGGCTCAGAACCATGTGGTTGACCGGCCTCCGAACATGTGTCCGTCGTCAAAGCCGCAAGAAGTGCGGCCGTGCAATACGAAAAGTTGCGTACTAGAATCAGACAAGCCTGAAATCGTCGTCTCCAATAGCTCCTACATTCAGCACGACCCTAAGAAAAAAAGGATCTCGGTGAAGATTGGCGGCTCGGCTACCGTGTTCCATGGCACTATGATTAAGATTAAATGCCATGTGAAGAGATATAATCGGACGAAGATTAGTTGGAAGAAGGATCATGTGCCATTGACGAAATCGAAAAAATATAAAATTTCGAAAAAAGGAGCGCTTCGCATTCAGAATTTAACATATAGGGATAGTGGAGTGTATACTTGCATCGCAGGGAAATCAACCGCGGATTTGGCGCTTACAGTCAAACCTAAACCAGGTAAGTTAATAATCAAGGAACTGGGTGCTAGATTCAATAAAAATAGTTGCGCTTTGATAAAAAATAAAATTACGTAAATATAAATTGTTTGTATGTTTAGGTGAATTTCCAAGTTCAGAAGAGATTGAAAAACAAAATGCGAATCGTTTTGGTCGTAACCGCGTCGACGACTCATCAGAGCCAAAAACAGGTGACAGAAACGACGGGCATCACCGTCCGTTTATATTAGATGACCACTCGCACGAGCAGCGACCAGGTGACGGGTTGCAGTCACTGCCCAAAAAGCAAACAGGACGCAATCGAGCTTCCGTCGTACCCACAATGCCGCCGATTCTATCACAAGGCGGCAGAAGTGAGGATACCAGCGGGGTCCACCGGTTGCCTACACAATCCAGCACAACTCTACACGAACACAACCAGGTTCGTTACTTTCATTTATTAGCACACGTATTTTATTTAAATATAAACACAAATAATAAATACAAAATTATAATTTTTTAAATATATGGATTAAATAAAAAAATGATTTTGCTTTAAGCGTTAGTAAGCAAAATCTTCGTTTTATTGCCATAGGGGTTGCATATTATAAACTATTTGTTTTGAACATATGCCAATGTGTGTAACGGGACGCCACTGAATTTAATTATTAAAACCCTCTTACATTCTAACAACCGCAAGTAACCGTAATACCTACGTACCTTTAATGAAATTTCGTTGCCATTCAAACGAAATCTAATTATTATTATTTTCATTAATAATTATAGCAGTCTTTGTGCGAATTAAACAAATTCTCGCGCGAACCGTCTTGAATTCTTGTTCCGTTTAAGTATTTAAATCAATTTGCAACAAGGAATTTTGTTTGGTTTTTGGATATTATTGCGTTTTGGTGAAAATAACGAAAAACAATTTACATTAAATTTGATGTATGTATGTATGTATGTAATGATTAGGGAATTGAATATTATTGATTTGAAAATAATAGAGAACAAATTTTCAATAAACTGTCTAACCGCAAAAAGTAATTATCAGTTTGTTTGATAAGTTTAATCTTCTATCTGGGTTCGGACGAGAGACGTGTAACGAACGAACGAAAACGATAGCTGCAATATATTTTTTTTTTTTTGTTCGGACGCTCGACTTGGCGGATCTGGGATTAAGAATGTTCCATTTATTAAATTCTAAGGCACATTTCGCTCAATATTTCCAGTCAATCTGTTACACTGACAAATTCTTCTCTCATCAATCTTCCACACAGAAACTAATCTCTTCTGTTCTATACGTTCTACTCGGTTTTGGCTGTTGTGCTTGTATACAACTATACATAAATCGAAACCGACATTTTTTTAACATTCAATTTCGTTTTTAATGCTTCAAAATCCACATTACACTTTTTATTTCATTACCCCTACAAAATTAAACAACATAACTACCAAAAAAAAAAACACTTCTATTGGGTAGGAATTTTTTTTTCTCATTCCTTTAATTGAAAAAAACTTTCTATAAAAATAAGTAAATGGATGGAAAAGTTAATTGGAAATATTACGTCAGTTAAAAATGCTTTGACAAAAAAAAAAACGAATTCAAAATTATTTTTTTATCCTTTGCCGAACGACATGTAGGTCAACTTGACCTTTTATGAAAGCAGTCAAGGTTATATGAAAAATGTATAATTAAAAAATATATATATGACTTGAATGTAGAATGCATGTCAAATAAAAATTCGTTTATAATTAGTGGAATGGCGACCGACGCGTTATTACATAATTCACAAGGACTATAATTGTCGTAAATAAATTTTTTATAAAATAACACAAAAAAATATTGTGTTTTTATAAATATATTTATGAAATTTTGTTATTATTTTAATAAGCTTTAAATATGATAATGTACGATTGGCGTGCTTTTACTAACAAATGGCCCAAAAACTTTGGTTTTCACGCTGCGCAAATAAGGATGGAATGGTACCTTCCCAATTACCGGCAAGTTCGGGGTCGCACATTGAAGTACAGTCAAGTGCGGCCTCCAGGCCAATGCCGCATTTCCAACAACTATTGTCTAACTTACAGGTGAGCCGGACTCTTATAACCACATAACAGTGGTTTCCAAACGAAAAGTGCACAAACGAGTTGGAAAATTGGCATTTGCATACACAATCAGTTTGGAAACCACGCAGTTTCAAATATACGTACATACATGGGCACATAAACCACAAAAGCATTCAAACAATAATAATTCAATTTACGCTCTAATACCGCGCACTAAATTATACATCAAATGCCGTTAAGTCTATTTTGGAAAATAACGCAGATTGTACGGAAAAATATTAAGTTATTTAACTGAGAGTCTCAGTAATTTGAATCGTGAAATGATGAATAATGAAGCGTTGTCGCGTTCGCGAATATGGTGCGAAAATACATATTTGGAGAATGATGAAGGTGTGTGTACGAATAGACATGGAACAGGCATATAAATTTGATTTACGACATGATACGCAGTAAACGTAACGTATGGATTTTATAGGGTGTTAAATATTTTTATGTGTCGTACTAAATTGTCACACTTTTTTTTTAAATTTAAGGTCGCGTCACAAGTAGATTAACCCCTTATAAATACTATTGTAACGCTGTCGCTACTTATATTTAGGTCTATTAAGACTTAACCGTGGATGGTCGAGCCATCTAGCGGTGTTCTCCTGAATGGTAAACGGAACTAATCTTACCCGTTGGATGGGACACGGGTTACCATCGGCGATAATAATATCGTTGGTATGGGAAATGGAGCTAAAAGTGATCGGTAAGCTTTGAAGCTTCGATAAAATCCGAGAAGCGATTAAAATGCTCGAAAATACCGAGTCAACCAAAGCGGTAAAGGTAACTCCGCATATTGAAATGTGATGAAAATAAGATGCTAACAGCGTTCCCAGCCATAAAAGATGAAATAAAAGCGAACCAAGATTAAAATTCTATTCTTATTAGAATACTGATCTTGGCACTTAACTGGGAATTTGAGGCCAATACATTCTAGGGTAACTAGTACAATTAAAATTCAAATACTGTATAACGATAACGGGACAGATTTAATGTGAGAGTGGCTATACTCAACGATGGATGTGCAGTGATGAGTCTCGAGGAAGCTCCAAGATTTTTTTGTTTGGGCGCCAGTTCCCGGACATTCTGGAGGTGGCAGAGAGTTGTATGGGCTGCGCTCGGCTCGAATGCTGACTGGTCTTGAGTTTTCGCTGTCGCCAATTGCTGGTTTTGGTGACAATATTTCTCAGTACGGTCCTGGTCCCGGTTCAAATATGGTAACGTCGGTACCAATTGCCTTGAAACAGGTGATATCTGCGAAATATAAGCGAGACGGGAATTTATAGCCACGGTATTAACGGGATTTTAACAGAGAACTAAACGATAATTTTTGAATACTGAACCTACGCCTAACGCGAAATAATCAAAATGAAGAACAACGTGGTAAGCCGGGTTTCTGTCAAACGGTACAAAGCGTCAGTAATAAATGTCTAAATACGAAATACTTAACCTCGTAGATTTGCTTCTATCAGCAACCCAACTACAGAATTTGAATTTATAACACTATATATAGAAAAAAAACTTATGGTGAACGATACGACAATACACAAGACAACCGCCTTGCTAGCTGGTAAACCGACAAGAAAGCGTTATTTTGACTATTTTCTGAAAACGACCAGTACATTCAGAACGAGTTGGATTAATTAGCCCAGCTAAAGGTACGCACATTGCGCGCGCTTACTACGGCGACCGGCCAGCGATACAAAAACCCCAGTTTGCATTGTAACCGCTAGATGGCTCGACCATCCACAATAAAGTGTAAATTGCGACAGCGTTACACTATTTTTCATATTTGTCTGCTTAAAATATCCTATATATGCATATATATATATATATATATATATATATATATATATATATATATATATATATATATATATAAAAACATTTATTTATTTTCTTCTTTATAGGAATGTTTTTTAATTCAAGTTGTAATCCACTTAAAAGTTCTTAAGGGTGTTTAATAAACGAATTTACCTCTAAAAATATATTTCATAACTTTTACTTTCGTATAACGAGCATATAAATAGTATAAATCAAAATGTTCCTGAATTAAATTTTAATGATTGAAATAACAAGTAAAGTTTATTCGAAACTAATTTTAATAAATTTTCACCGCACCTACATACATATGTATACCACTGGAAACAGTGTGACAATTTGACTTACCCCCCAATAGTAACATTCACAATAACAAAGGCACAGCAACTTTGGCCATTCCAGACATTCGGGAACTCGCGGGGCCATCGAATGGTCACGTTCCCCCCGTCTGGTCTAACCCACCCCACCCACACAGAATCGCCGTTAACCTTCCCCAACTTCACGCATCTCACCCCGAAAGACGAGCAACAAGGACATGCTGTAATTCTCGGGAAAGGAACAACAGATAATTTAGAGTTTAATTGGATGATCACCGAATGGTCGACATGTTCACAATCATGTGGCGGTAATGGCTACCAAATGAGGGGCGCGCATTGCATGGTATTTTTTTTTATTTCAACTATAATACAATAATCTCGAAGAATTTCAGAATTAATTATATATGTGATAGGTTCGGCTACATAATACAACGCAAGACGTAGACGCAACACTGTGCGAAGATGCTGGTTTAGCGACGCCACCGACAATACGTAAGTGTGGGGTTGATGAGTGTCCGAGATGGGTCGCTTACAATTGGACACCGTGCGACGAATCACGGTGCTTCAATTCGAATACGGGTAACCAATACCAAAATTAAATATGAGCGTTAATTGTTAATTACACTATTTTTGAATGCAGCGATGCAAAAGCGGGAAATAATTTGCCAAATTGGAAATTCGACTGATGTGGATCATTCGTTATGTAATTTGAATGAGAAACCAACACATCGCCAGGAATGTTCGAACGAAAAATGTAAAGGCACTTGGAAAGTTGGTGAATGGTCAGAAGTACGTATATTATAAAAAATATATATATATAATTAATAAAAATTTCCTAATTACTTTAAGTTGGGTGGATAGGTAAAAAAAGGTCATTTATTTCAATTTAGATTAATTTTACCAACTGTTTTCAACTCATAAATCAGTCATCTTCAGAGTAACAGGGGTAGCCTATAAGCCTTTCTAGTTGACCCCAGAAGATGACTGGCTTATTAATTGAAACAGGTCGATAAAATGATTTCAAATCTGTAATAAATATTTAACTAAAATATTATCATATTCATAATCTCACAACTGAGCTTTAATTATTAATGTACTTTGGTAAGTTGGTCAATAAAATAATTTTTGGGTGACAGTGTGCAGCGGCGTGCGAGTCCAAGGGGGTAAAATACCGAATTTTACAATGTGTATGGTTTGGAACGAAAAAAGCAGCCGGGACCGCGTGTAGCGAACAAGCGCGCCCGGCCGTTATGAAAACCTGCCGAGGGTCCCTATGCCCGAAAGGTTGGGGTACGTATCACTCTTTCGAATCTCAATGTTGTTGTTAATAGATATTTATTTAGTGAACGACTGTAAAGATCACTCGGCGTTTTGTCCAAACGTGAAAGCAATGAACATGTGCCGTGTTCAACGGTACCAGCAACAGTGCTGCCATACTTGTCGAATAAAACCGTGAACAGCGCACCACGTCAACCAAACCATATAGCTAGGAACAATTTTGTTATTACGATTCCGTGGAATTTACATGAAATTCATTGTGGATCTTAATATATTTGTACATGTGTATGGACAAGTGTGCATGCGTGAGTGGATACAAGGCGACCAAAACAGTGCTCATATATTTATTGATTCATTATTATTAGTCTTATATAGTGTACCTATTTACGTTTCATTATATGACGAAAATTAAGACTACGCGGAAAATTATATTCATTGTCGCTCAACAAATTTAAACATTTTTATTGTGTTACCTCACTTAGTATTCCGTTACCACCTTCCTTGTATTACATCGTCTTCCATACCCAACATTCACCCCTAAACATAGGTACGTCATATGTATAGATTCACAACTTTATATAATTAATTATACACATACATTCGTTAATTATAATTAAATAAATGTTTTATATATAATTTAATAAAGAAATTTAGAACCTTATAAGTGACAATGATTGTAATTTTCGTGTAGTGATGATCTCTAATAGTGTACTGTTTGACTATTACATACTTATATACATTTGCGTTCGAATGTACGTACGTATTTAAAAAAAAGACTGAATGTTGTAAAACTATACACTGAATTATTAAGGGCCTCCTTATCTCGTAGTTGTAATTCCAATTTTGAACTAACTATTGCTATGATCTTTTCAAACAACAAACATACTCACATTCCTTGTCATTTACGTTATTATTTAACGGCTTACGTAGCTTCAAAAATGTAGTTTACTTCAAATTGTTGTTTGGGGATTCTTGCCTTAAAAAAATTCCCCGACTTTATTTATAAAACAAATAATTCTATAATACGTGCAATAATATTATCCATTCAATTACTTTTTTTATAAAAACCAGTACGATTTTGAGTATGCTAAATTTAACAAGACATTTTCAATTTATTTTCGATTTCGTAAAATTTGCATATAACAAAAACGTACTGGGATCCGTTTTTGTTAGATAGTCTAAGCAATAAATCTACTACAAATTGAACATATTTTCACAAATCATACGTTTTAATTTTTAATTACCCGGTTTTTTTGATGAAAATAAATCTATATCTCTGGTAGTGAATCCAACTAGCCAATAATGTTTAAGGGATGTAATCAAGGGTAGATAACCGCTGTGCGGCGGTCTAAACGAATGGGATTGTTAAAGATTAACAGATTAATAAGAAAATTAGTAATTTTTAGTAAAGAATATAGTACTTCAAGTATTTTATCTAATGACCATTAAAGTAATACACTTATTTCATTAGTATCGAATAGAATTCGGAGATGTGTAAATGTTTCAAAAACAATCAAATCTAGTTGGATTTTTATTTATTACTTAATTCAATCATTAATAAAAAATTAACACGTTGATTGCCAAACTGAAACCTAAAATATTGGAGTCAACATGTCAAATATTACAAATTGTTTTTTGGTAAAATAGGGTCTTTTGACCACTAAAGTTATTCATGTACCATAATATAATTCATTATTTTTACTTTTAATGTATATAAAACCAATTATGTGGTAATTGCATTACATTGAAAATAACTTGAGTGGTCCAAATATCGCCATTTTAAACATCAAATATCTTATAGATTCTCTTATTAAATATATATATATATATATATATTTAACGAGGAGTTTACATACTAAGTAATCTGGTATTAAAATTTGCAATTGGTCGTAAACATAATATTAAATATTTACTAATCGGGACGCACTAAAAATTATTTCATAAAATTTCGGTAAATCTTTTAACATTAAAACGCAAAAGTATTTTCTTATATTTCACATTCCAAACGCGTAAGGTGTGTATTCTTCTCGTAAGACAAGCATGAATAACTTGTTGACAAATGTAGTTGTGAATAACCAAATGGCGAACCAATTATTTTTGTAAATTTATTGTGCAATAATTCCTACTCGTTAATTAAATCTACTGTTATTTTAATATTCCACTTGCAATATCGATTATTTTATCAAAATGGCAACTGAATATTTGTATTTAAACAGTGTATGAGTTTATAAACCACACGCATTGTAATTTTGTCAATTTATTTTTAAACAAAATTAAAACATTTGTAAATATATACATAACTATATATTTTTTCATGTATAATGGAGAGTAAATAACTCTACTTATAAGATCATACACTGTTTTATATATATGTTACAATTATTGTTTTCAGTGTACCAATAGCAATATGAAAATGTATATTTGTTAGTTTTAATTATAAAAGCACAAATTGATTAATATTTTATTTTTTATGTAGATTATATGTATTTAACTTGTTTGCACAAATTGATTAAGAGCCGTATTCAAAGAATTTGAATGTCGCAAACCAGTATTAATTTCTATGATTATTTTTAAAGTATATGAATTTTGATGAATACGGATGTTAGTCGCAATTATACAAACTGGTATGTTTTGATATATTCCTGTGGACCGAATCCAAATATTGAATTATTACCTGATCTAACTACCCTAAACATAAATAGTTGCGCGCGAATATTATAAAAAGCTGCCTGAATGCATTTGAAAACCAAACTATGTATAAATCAAGTCACTCAATTAAGTGATGGAGCTACTTGTATTAAGAACGATACTGTGTTACCCTTGCAATACCTACCTACCTACCTACCATAAAATAAAATGCAGTATTCAATGTTGACATAAAAAACCCTATTCATACATACATTACATACATGAATTTGCAAACGTTAAGATCATGATGTGTGATGATTCATAGAATTATTATTATAATAATTATAACGACAAACATGGTCTTGTTATTATGTTAAATACTATTATGATCGTTTATTTTACAATAAATGATGAATACAAAAACTATTTCTACAATATGCTACTAATCCCACTTAAACTCTAAACTATTATTTATGAAATTAACCAAAACTTAAAGTTTAAGTGGAATTAAATGCAATTTACAATTATTCTCCAATCCCAAATGTATAAAAGTTATCTGCCTCATGTTTACTTTAGGTTCATAATACGCCGCCCTGGTGACGAAATGACGAACTTTACTTACATGAATGATCCAAGATCTGCTTTACGCAATATATTAAAAGAGTTTCTATTTAAAAAAAAATGCAATATAAATGTATATTTATTTTAATGGCGAATTCTCAAAGTAATAAGCTTAAAAACTTATTGATGTTCATTTTTGTAGGTTTCTGCAATTGTTTTCCAATTATGTAACAACAGTTCTTGTGGAGTTTTCCATAATCGTTTTAACAAAGACCATCCGGCGACTTGGGTTGTTAGTATATACTCGTTATCTGGATTTTGCAGACTTGAGTAAATACCAATAACCAGTGATTGGCATAGGCGCGCAGCTATGCAAATCTAAATAAATTATAATTCAAGCACAATTAAAATAAAAATAAAAGCAATTCGCACAAACCTTCAATAGTTTTAATTCATGATCGGGTACTTTTCTAATAGTTTCATATCCAGCTAAAAAATAACCACCGACCTCAAGTTCTTCGCCATGTATAATCATATACGTAATGGCGACAGCCAATTCGAAGAGTAAACACGAATATTGGCAATCGCCGAAATCTAAAATCGAATCCACTTGCCAGACACCATCATTAGTTTTCCGTACGACTATATTCTGCTCATTGAAATCACCATGAATGACACATTTCTCTAGAGTATTCATGTGCCCTAACACTTCGATTTCAAATTCTCGCATTACGTCCTCGACTAATTTTGCGCGTTCTGCATTTTTTATTACGTATAAAAATTGGCGTATATCTAATAACGAGTCCAGCATCCATAATGAGCGGTAGTTGGTAAAGCCTGGGTGTTCAAAACCCTTAAATATAAATTATATGTCCTACAGTGCGAAGTATTTTTACAAAATGAACGATTAATACCAGCAAAAGTGAGTCTAGTTTCGCAATAAATTTCCCGGCATCATAAAATAAATGTGGCGTCGGTGGTACATCACAAAATATTGTTCCAGGCAAAAATTCTAGCAGTCGCACTATATGGTTGTTATCATTTGGTAAAGTTACTACCGAATAATATTCGCCGTTTTTGTTCAAGACAGGCTTTGGACATTTTATATTATTTTTTCCTGACAAATTAAATTATTTTACTTTCTTATACGATATAATTAGTGTAATAATCATACAATATAATGTGTGTGTGTTTTTTGGATCCTAACTCTACGTATAAGAAAGTTCTATTGAAGATATTTTATTTAGAATAGAAAATATGATAGTAAATAAAAGATAACACATTTACCTACAAATAACATCATATCAATTTGAGCTTTAACAAAAGACTCTTTCTGCGAATCGAGTTTATTTAAAATTTTAAAAACGTATCCGTTCTCGTTTATTTTCGCAATATTCGCACTGCCGCAAATCGCGTTAACATGAATTTTATAATTTCTATCATCGTACGATTTTAACTCGACAATCGATTTACATTCAACGCCATACAAACTTTCTAGTAATTTCTCACAATTACTTAGACAAATATTCGGTTTGATTTCATCGCCCGGCTTTAATATCGCACTCATTGCTTACTGCATCTACGCACTAACACGGTCGAATGAGTTAAATATATTATTAAGATCTATTCAAAATAAATTAGATGATATTGTACTCTTGAACATGATAAATAAAGATAAGCAAATCTGTACTCAGTGATAACAATCTTATACGTAGCTTTATTCGACATATAAATCATTTTTATTCATTCTTATTTATTTAACATTCATACATATATTTTATAACAATAAATAAGTCTGTCGATTCTTAAAATTGAAAATTACTTATAATACGGTGCTATACCGCACTTATGACCTTTGTGCTATACCACACTTACCACCTCTGTGCTATACCGCACTTATCACCTCTGTGCCCTATCGCGTAATTTAATAAAATTCAATAATAATAATGCATAATAAGAATAACATTTACAAAATATTTGATTTATAAAGAGAAAATGCCGATTTTGCACTTGCCTTAAAAATTCAAAAAATCAACCATAGACGAATTCGGCAACACACAAACTTTGTGCGAGGCTCAAAGAAATACTAACGCATTTTAGCACGCACCTTGAAGTTTTTTTAGAAGGAGGTACAAAGCCGTTTTTATTTCTCCTACCCGAGATACAGTGAAATTGAAAAAAAGACTAGGATGGCCTAAAATTGATCATTTATCGCAAGTAATTATATTGTTGTTGCATATCAAATGAAAGCTAATTTTATGCTCTATATATTTGTAAGAGTAACGATTTTAAGAAATCTTACAGATTAAGGATAATTTGGGCCTTAAAAGATTTCATTTCAATAAATTTATATTTGGTGGTAGTCTATACATGTTAATACATTAAAATCAGAAATTAGTAGTTTTTAAAAGACGCCAGCTGAGTATGTCTATCCTTTTCCCACCTATATGGGGATAGGATTTAATTCAAAAATTTCTGGTTTGTGCAGGAAAGCTTCTCCGAAATAGATTGAGAAACTCAGTTCTGTGACAACCGCCGGCCATTGCATTTCGGTTTTAACGTTAGTGTGCATATAAACTGCTATGAATAATTGTTGCTACATAGTGCGGAATCATGTAGACTAGTATATGAACTTTTAAAAATATAGAGCAATTATCCGTATTGCGCAATTAGATTCTTATGAATTTTTGAACCATATTAAATTCAATATTAATTTTATTTAACTATATATATGCACATACTAGAACATTCGCGGTTTGTTGTAATGTGCCGGGTACAACATAGACATTTTGTGCGCGTGTGCAAGACGAGGAACCGGAAGTCGGCTCTTGCAGATCAACTCGCTTGCAACTCTAAATGAGGGAGTAAGTATACCTTAATAAAAACATATTGCCCTTTTCAGGAAATTATATATTCCTCAATACGGATTTTTATCATAACAGTTTATATTTTCGAGAAATTTATTTCCCCTTGTTTTAATAAGCGCGATTTTTTTATTTAATAATTAAAATAAAAATTCATTTTTTTTGCAATCCTCATTTTATTTAAAATTTTACATATATATAGAATATATAGAACAGTTGCACACTATATAATAGTATAGCATGCACGCGAAATAAAATAAAAACTAGTTTTGCTCGAGAATTTCTAGATTCTTATACTATGTATAAGAAAGTAAAAATTCGAAACGATACTACTGGCGCCATCTCATATGGAAATTGTGAACTAAGTAGTCTCCAGTGGCGTTGTTTGTTTTAAATTTATATAAAATCAGAGTTTTCGCGTTTTCAAACTTAATATTTGTGTATATGAATATGGATTTGCTGCCTTTAATTTATTATGGTGTATTATTTGTTTTTTTTTTGTGTAGATGTGTATTGTATTATGTTTTTTATATGTTTTATAAATGTAGACACAACGCTCTTTAGTCTATGGTTCTCAGTGAACGATCCCATAATATTGTAACGTGAACTCAACATATCTATGGGGATGTAAACAAGCATTTTATAGTTTTCACGAAATAAATTACGAAACATGAGTGACACATCGATTTCAGTGTCTGGAGCGGAGAAAGAAAATAACCGGGGTAAATTATCGAAGAAACATCGAAAGAAAAGTAGTGATAGTGACTTGGATTCCGATTTCGATATTAACCTAAAAATGCACACAGACTTGAAAGACAAACCCGACATACTGAGTTTCATCAAAAATTTGCAAAAGTTCATCAAGAAGCAAGAGAAAAAAATCAAAAAACTCAAAAAAAGTGCTAAGAAGTGTGTGTGTAAGGATGGAAAATATGTTGAAAAACCGCGGCAATTTATAACACAAACGAAAACTATTGGTGTACAAACGAGTGATTTGGAGGAGTTTATTAGTGATCAAAAGCCTAAGACTCTCACGGAAGAGATTAAAGAAGCTGCGGAGAGTGCTATGGCGCAAACAGGATTCGTTTATGAAGCTACATCGGGGATGTACTACGATTACAAAACTGGATATTATTATAATGCTGTATGGTTTTTTATTGTTTTTTTTAATAATAAATAGTTATTTATTTTATTTGTGTTTTGTAAATAGGAATTAGGTTTATACTATGATGGCAATACCGGCACATATCTGAATTATGATAAGATAACCGATACTTATACCTATCATTCGCAAACAGATGTTGTGAGCACTAAGCCATTAATAGCAGAACAAAAACGGCAGAAACGTAAACAGCGTAAAGAACAAGTACGACATTTTTAATGTAGGGTGATTTGTGTATTTATTTTTGATTTTGTTTTGTTTTTTTTGATTATAGGTAAACACAAATTCTGTTGTCGATGGTCTAATGTGCAATTTGTCGAAATTAAGCATAGACCAATCACGTTCGAAAGCGTTAGGTATGTACCGAAACAAGTGCCTTAGTCTAAGATTTGGTTGTGTTTCTTGTAGGAGGATGGGAATAAGAGGACCAGATTCAAAGTCACCGATAAAAATACCTACAAAGTGGCGGATGGTATCGCTTTGGAAGAGGGCGAGTGCTCTGGGTCGGACCGAAGCTCAGATGTTGAGATTATCGTCTCTAGTGATAGTGAAGCTGATTGTGGGGGTAATTAATTTCAATGAAGAAGAATTGTGATATCTATAAAGACTTTTAAGCAAGATTGTAAAATTTTAATAATTTAAGAAATCTTCTCGATTTATTCCTGTGTATAATATATATGTTTTTTTTTATTTTATTGCAGAACTTGCGAACTCATGGCCGCCTTGTATGCGTGTGATCGTCAAAGAGTCTGAAAAACCAGATAAATTTAAAATCGGTTCGTTGTTCATCATCACTTGCGACGGTGGCACATTAGGTCGTGAAGGTGACCACGCGATCGTAATCCCGGATATAAACGTGAGCAAAGTCCATGCGCGCATCACGTTCGACCGTGATGTTGGTGCGTATATGATCAGTGATCTCGGTTCGCAAAACGGTACGGTGTTGAATGGCGCGCGGATTTCGGAGGCGAAACAAGTCAGCGAATTGAAGCCAGTGGTGCACGGCAGCACGATTCAAATCGGGACGAATAAGTTAGTGTGTCATGTGCACGAAGGGGCGAAGACGTGCGGGCATTGTGAACCAGGCTTGGTACAAATTGAACAACCGCCGAAACGTAAGTTGTATACAGTATATGTAAAAACGAAATTCATGACGTTTTTATGTGTAGTTGTTGCAGAAATCGAAAAGCCAATTAGCAAAAATACTCAGTATAAAAATGAGGTGCGGCGATTACGGAAGAAGTTTGGGTTGGAAACCCAGGGTAATAACACGGAACTCGCTGAGGGTTATTCGGATCGAGCTGGTGAACGCAGGAAAAACGTCGGTGGGCATGATGGTACCGAAAAAACTCAAGTGGCTTCGCTCAACGAGTAAGTAATATTTACCACTCCATGTAATTTTATGAATGTAAGGGGTATAGGGGGGTTTCTGTTTGTTTTGAGGGTTTGAGTTATATGTATATGTTTAGATCAATACCTTCCGAAAACAAAGGGTTCAAAATGCTGGCGAAGATGGGCTGGAGCGAAGGACAATCACTAGGCAAAGACGGATCTGGTGTCACCGAACCGGTAAGTGTTATTTGTTTTTAATTTGTGTTTCAATAAATCAAACTTGTTTATATTTACCTATCCCGAAATTACTTTACGCCATACGTATAATTGCTTTTTAAAGATACTAAAAGCAGATTTCCAGACTTTTTATTTCGTTTCTTGTGTTATTGTACTAAATATAATACGTGTAGTAAATGTTGAATATTTAAATAATCCGCGCGAAATGAAATGTGTGTGTAATAGGTGAGCGGCCACTTAACGCGTCGCCATTTATATGAAGATTATAACACCCGGTTTATCTGTAGCGTGTATATATATATATATAAACAATCGCCCACAGTAAAAAAGGTCGTTGTGGTTGGTTGGTGGGTAGGTGTAGGTACAAATTGCACTCAAACTTAGCACCAGGCCATGTTTGAAAATCACCAAAACAAATTTACTTATCTTTGTGACCGTGTGTCCCGTCTGTATGCCTGTTTATTTGCTTGCTTTGTTGCTGCATATGAATCGCGAAAACGGCTATAATACTCGCTAGTTTTATTATGCGTTATTTATCGCTCGAAACATTTTATTTACCCACGCACCCCGACTATCTACGTTCATCTTTAAATGTGTCCTAATCTTAATTTTCACAATGAAATTAAACCCCATCCAATACACACACAAAAATATCCATTTACCTATCTTATACGTAGATGTTTAAAATCAATTCGTCCATAATTGCAATACGTACTATAGGTATTTTAATCTATAAATTGAAATGAGATTAAAATAACTATAGACCAAAATCTAAGCACAATCATTAAAATTATTTACGAAACAGTTGCTTTGCAACCCGGACGGATTTTTTTATTTTAAACTACTCGTATAACTGCTGGCTATAGACCAAACAATAACACCTACTTTATTTGTATGTATGTATATATCCTCAAGGTAAGTACCTACCTACATTTTGTTATTATTTGCAATCACTTGTCAGCACGGAAGTGACCTAACTTCAACAATCATATATCATAATTTAATAGCGCATTTAATGTCCGCGTTGATGTATTCTAGTAAATGTTGGATATGGACGACAGTGAATTTAAAAAAAACTGACGCACTCGCGAAATTATATACGTATATAATTAAATAATAGCCAAGTCAACTGATACGCATTGTTAGTTGCATAGATTTAGGCGTTATTATTACTCTGAAAAACTCACAAAACGTATAAAAGCGTTTATTCGTAGACATATTGAACTATAGGTGTATTGATTTAAATCATATGTGAAATCTATAAATAATATATGAAAGAACTTTTGTTGTCGGTGGTGTGTGTTTTTTTTGTTAGTTTTGTTGAGAATTCCGTTAGAATCTATGCGAGGGAGGTCAGTAGATCGTATACTGTTAGCGGTAACAAATAAACTAAAAAGTGACTGGAGGAGAAAGGATAATAAACTAAAGAAAATACCTACTTTGCCTATACAATTAGTTTGCAATTTTACTATTTGTAAAAAACGACTTGTAACTCGTAAGATTCGCGTAATTTTCTACTTATCAAAATGCATAAATGATTTATGTTTGGGATTGGTGGTGGTTGAATTATGTTTAGTTTGAGGTGTTTTTAGTGGCTGGCGTCTTGATTTAAAATGTATAAATGAGGCCGCATATTGATGTACATGGTACAAAAAGAAATGATAAAGAACCGCACGAGCACAATTCATCCGATGATATATTACTCTTGCGGGGAACGAGGTGGGGTGGCAGAGACCGCGGCGTGTGTTTTGGCTGGCCGCGTAAGACCGGTAGCTGTTGCGCTGATCACCTGCTTCACGGCCCTGTCACTGCACACGTGTGTGTATGTGTGTGTGTGTGTGTGTTTCGGATGGTCAAAGACCGGTTCTTATGGTTTGGTTACTCTTGCATGTGCTCGGCACAAGTCTCTTTTCCTTAGTTTTTAATGCTATAGCTGGTGGCTTTGCCATTGCCACTTGCCTCGCTTGGCAACACATTATAAACGTATATTATTGGAGTGCATGTATCTTTGGACCACTCCAGTCTGGGTCACATTCGGGTAATTCCGTAACCATATTCCCGCAAAGATTTCAATTTTAATTAGTAATTACAATAAATCTTTATCGAATATACATGTTTGTAAGTATTTGCGATATTTTTGAAATTCTCCACTGTGGTTTTTTTTCTTATTATTTTGGTCAAGTTGAGAAATTCGTGGTATTATTTGAACCGAAAACAAATGCACCTGCACCATATAAAATGCATCTTGATACTCGTCGCGGTATGTATATGCGTGCAATTCAGAATGAGAGAGAGAGAGAGAGAGAAAAAATAAATAAAAATTGACGAAATTACCCCCATAAACGCTCCGAACTAGATCATATTTCAACTGGATTTTGACGTGGTTAAAAAGTTAAACAGATAAAATCTTACCCAGTTTAAAATTTTACCTACGTGACGTGGTGTGCCGTGTCGTGGCCGGCCGTTGCCGACGTTACATTCTTGCCTGGGAACAACTCTTATATGTTTATATTTTTTATCAGATATTCAAATAAAAATCATTTGTCATTCTTGAAACTGTATATAATATTTCTTTTATGTCTGTACACTGGAATAAACTCTCATTACTACACGACCACAACATACCAGCATTTTATTACGCGAATATTTTTAAGAAAATTTCTAAGAAAATGCATTTTCTTATCTTCTCTCATACATACATACAAAACAACAAAAATATTAATATCTCAAGATCTTCATCTGATTAGCCATTTTATTCTTTAATATATACATTACGCATCAAATCTGTATTGATCAATACAATTTTGAGTGGTGTTGGTGTATTTCTTTAATTTGATGTTTCTTTAAGATAAAAATTAGAAGATTGCATTATAGTGATGCGGAAACTGTTTTTACATCGATCCGTGGTCGATGTGGTTTGTAGTCTGGCGTGAATGCAATATTGATGTTTTTACTTTCTTATTTGTTTTGTTTTCTAGATGATTACTGCAAGAAACAAGTAGATTACAAATGATTCTCAATACAACAGTTACTTTACATTTTTAAACCTAGCATTGCATTAAGTTTCGTTTTTTTCTAAAGTTAGAAATTTTCGGTCTACTTATTCATACATATGCAAGCATATATGCTCAACTTCTAAGAATTTCTATATGTTATGTCTATTAGCTTTTTTCGCTCCTAATACACGCTGTCTGCGCAATCATGACTGTTCAATTTTACAGCAGCAGCATTGGTCCGCGCGGCATTCATTCCACTCCCCGCAAACTAATGTGGATTTTTTTTTTGTTTGCGAGTAATTGTGTTACCATTTATCTGTCTGCGAATTCTACACTGATACAGACAGGGACTCAACCTTTTCCACATATAGATACAACGGTTGGGAATGAGACGATACTTTATCGGCCAGACCTAAGTGGTCAGTGCTCAGGGTCAGGTTGTTTTAGTATTTGCGACCTAGACCAATATAGTACAGTAATGCGATAATGATAATTTTTTTTTATAGTACTTAGGGTTCTGAATGCGGGCCTGTAATTATGAGTGAGATGGTAGATAAAGCAAATATTAGAGATGCGAAACCGTCGCAGACATAGCGGCGTATATGCAAATGCAGTGCATAGGATTTATAAACAAAAAAGGGGAAATAAAAAAGTCGGGCTAAAAATTTTCAATCTGCAGGTGCTTTCGGCTATCGTCTGCCACACGTCTGGGTATATTTGGGTCAAATGCATAGTCACCCATACCTTCTATACCTGAACAACAACACGCCTAATTGGGGGGTTCCACTCGCCTTGGTGCACTATGACAAATTAAACAACTCGTGGAAAACAATCTACAATGTTCGTATGTAACATACTTTTTGGTCTTACTAATTTTTTTTTTTTTTAAGTTACTAAAATTTCGGGTTTGTTTATTTTAAAGTTGTTTTTAACATTTTATAGATGCAATTTCGCAATAATATTGACGTTTTATATTAGCACTTTACATTTACAGCTTTGACGAAATAACATTTAATAGTTCCAATGTCAAAATAATCATACTTATACGCACTTGAGAAGAAAAAACTGATTCCTAATGAGTCATTTCCCGAAAAGACATCGTGAACAATAACAAAACAAACAAAAAAAAAAAAAACTGGTACGGACATATGTACAAGATTGTTTTTTGAATTACCACACACAACATAGAAAACAGAGGTATCATATAATTGCGACATTATAATATTACATCATTGTTTTCCAGAAATATACACTTGCAAATCGCACACGTGTAGTTAATGATGGAGGAGGTGTAATTAAATGTTTTTACGGCAATCATTTGCTTCATCAACACAAATTACGTTATACATCACCTTAAAAGTATATCCTCATCCTCAATGAACTTGTTTGCTTACAAATGGTCGCTGACTTAGTCAAAGTATTTTTGTGTAGTCTAGAAGAAAAGTCTCGTTGTTTTGCGTTTGCAAACAAACAAACAAAGATGAATCTGTGCAACAGGTGCATTGACGAACTTGACAGATTCTTTGCGAAACTAGGATGGCGAAGCGGTCAGAGGAGAACAGAAAATCACAGCGATGACCTTGACGGAACAGATGGAGCCTTTTTTATTGTTTCCTGTTTTATTGTTGTTTTTTTTGTTTTGTACTAGCGTAACATGTTCGCCCTTTTGAATCGCTTCAAAATAGTTCATTCATGAAAATTTTTTACCCATAGTTCCGAAATGCGAAACCTCATACGACGATTATAAATTGTAAAACGCTTTGAAACTAATTCTCGTTTTTACTTATTTTTATCGAAAATATGACCTTTGTGTGTGTGTGTGTGTGTGTATAAGAAAGTAAAAATACGATAAAAAACTAAAAATCGCCAAGTGATGCATCGTATGAAGAATTTAGTTTTTGTTGTAGAGGTTTTTTTTTTTTTAATGAACTCGCATCGTTATAAAATCGTGAATTTTATTATATAGCAAGTCTTTTATGATTTGTTGATTGGACTTATCTAAATCTGAAATGATGGGACTTCTTCGAATTGAGTGCAAACCACGACGTTTTTTTTTTTTTTTTTTGGCAATTAACTTTATTGCTTTGGTAATATGTTTGTCTATCCGAAATAACGTTCGTTTTATGCGTCTATGAATCTACTTTAATACGTTATTGTTGGTAAAATAATTCGTCTTAGGTGAACGAATTATGTTCCCGCTGAATGTCCAACCGCACATTTGGGGGCATGGCGTTTGCAGTGTCGAGTTATGTGCGTCTGTTTTGGTTATAAATATGTCTGGACTGGACCGGGTACGGTGGGTATGCAGAGTGTCTGCGGCCCACAGTGGAATCCCAAACTTGCGGATCTGGTATACCGATGTCGGTTATATTGAGGCGTGGGTAGCACAAGAATATTACACGTTTTCTCGGTATTACCTATTTGCCTAATGATGTAATACGATGTATGAGAGGACACATTTGGTTTGTTCATCAAGTACCCACTTTTTTTTTTTTGAGCCCTCCCCTCGCCTGGGTATGTATGTATGTATACGCGTACCTACGCCTCTGAGCTATTATACATTTCCCGTTTAACCGTTGTAACCCATATGTGTGATATGACGACTATGCTAATGCGACTACCTGCTCCGACTAGACTGTGCTAATTTTTTTTTTTGCGTGCAGGAACATCAGTTTTAAAAATATAATTAATCGGTCTGCTGTCTTATTTGTCATTCGACCTTGCCAATGGCGTGCGATTGCCATTGTTTTCGTCTTCAAAACACTTGGCTACCGTTGCTGCATTTTCAATAGACCATAAATAAAGATGAGTTTACCTAAACTTACAAGCGTTGCTTAAATTATTCGACTTATCCAGAATTCTTTTTTACTTTCTTATACGTAGTATAAGTCAGTATTGTAATAATCTCGAGATTTTAACGGAAATATACCTCGGTTTTTTTTTTTTTAGGAATGACATCTGCCTGTATGTGTGTTTTATATTTGACTTCCATTCGTAGAAGTAAATAATGTTGTAACTTCCTCTCAATATATCAATAATACCATTTCAAAACAACATCTCTTAAATATTACAAAAATACAGATCCCACATAGACCTATACTTAAGTAGACTATTACATAACTAACCTAATGGGTATAACATATAATCTAGCAAGAAAATGACTGCTGATTTCCGTGTTATTATATATACATCTCATATTTATTTATTTTTTTGTCTTTCCGGTAAGATATCCCACATAAGCAACGCCGCAGGCTCCATATTGTGAGATTGCTGTGAAACGCGAAACCTATCCGTGTTAAAACGAACAAAGCCGCAAAGAGGAAAAGAGTTATGTATATCAACGCAAAAAAAAAAATGTAAATATTAATTACGTAATGTGTTCGAAAACGATAATGCACTCAAATTGCAATATATACAAATTTCTTTAAATCGTCCAGATTCTAAAAGTATAAAACGCTGAAATATATACCGGGCCTCTTAGGCAAAGCAATTGTATTTAATTATATCAAAATTGCCGCAGAGATACGGATCTGTATTCATCTAATAGTGTTCATAAATATGGTACATTTACGATTTGGGACCCATGAACAGCTATCAAGTTGCAAATGACCAAAATGAAACCTGTACGCACTTTAAAAGTGGCCAGGGTAGCCAATATCAACAAAAGTCAATAAAGAAACGGCGTGCATCTTTGGTAGGTACCAACATAAGTACGAAACCTACCAGAAAAAAACGAATAAACATTACGATAAAAACCCTGGTAAGAGGACATCTTTCGTGGATTTTATATCGGTAGTAAACGAGACGCCTATAAAAATGAGAGGAAATATAAAAAAGACAACAGACAGCCAGGAGGGAAATTTGCATTTTTTTCTTTTCTTTTTCTTCTTTTCGGGGCCCGGCCGATTCAGCACCAGCACCAGAGATTCGGTGGACGTTTAGTACGAACGATAAATTACCGCGTAACGAAGTCAAGTGAGACAGAACTTGTTAGTTGGTAACTTGCTGCTGTGTATTGTGCTCTGACTTGAACGTATTACTACTGCTTTTAGCTGATGCTAAATTGGCACCGAGGCAAGGTGTAACGTAATCGCCAAAGGATCATTTGCATTTTTGTCGTTTCGCGCGAAACTAATATGAAATCATTGATTCAGTTCGCTCTAGAAGTCAAGGTTTTCTCAGTTGTTTGTTGATTCATGTTTTAGTTCTCTAGAAAAATGTCACTGTCATTTCCTGATGATCAGGTCACAAAACACACTTTTCTTTCTGAAATGAACAAACGCTGTTGGCTTGTTGGTTTTTATTACCGTAACATTGTTATTAACTATCATGTTCTCTAATTTCTTCCTGGAATAAATTACCTCTCACTTATTATAGTCACACACTTAGTGAGTGACACTTATTTGTATTTGTTACTTGTTTTGTGAAATGTTACACTTATGACTATATTTATAAACTTGTCCTTCCTGTATGAATATTTTGAAACATCTACATAGGCGATTCAGTAAAAAAAATGTATGTTTCTTTTGTTGTAGGTGGCGCTAGTGAGCAATCAAGGTAAAACGGGATTGGGCATTTCAGACGGTATTCCCTGCGTTGCAAGTGCTTCCAGTATACGCAAAGCCAACGTTTGGAAGAAAGCGCAACAACGGTATCAACAAGTCCAAGAAGTGAATCTGGAAGCTTTCAAAGAATCTTCTACAGATGAAGAGAATCCATAATTTTTTTTGTTTTTTTTTAATATCCTTAAAATGTATATATGTTATAGTTTATTCTACAGGATATCTATGAATTAGTTTTAATGCAAGACTAATGAATTGAAATGCATTTATATCCTTAGCAAGATCTATAAAATGTGTGTAAAATATCAAAATTATATCCGGCGCCTTTGAATGAACAGAGGAAATAATTTGCGGAATATTTTTTAAGATTCAACATTAATTGTGTAATTAAACTTTTCTACAGGTAATTAAATTGCAAACATTTTAATATTTGTTTGTAGTGATTTCCTTGTTTTCCGAGTAGTGGAGTTAAAAAAAATGGCGGTATTCGTGTGTGTGTGTGTATGTATGTATAGGAGAGGAGGTAGAATACATACAACGACGAATGCATTTGATGTAAGTGGGTATGCAAATGTTCGTCCAATGTGAGATCGTAAATTTTTCGTTATCTATCTGATTTGACGTTTTAGGCCCGGTGCGTTGGCCGACTACACCAACCAGTATAAGCATTGCTTAATAAGCAACTTCTTTCCTCTGTCCTGTCCTGTACTGTATGTATGTATGTACGTACAACCAACATGTTGGCTATATATCACCGTACGTCGTTTCGCTCACCGAAGATTGTTTATTGCTTACTATAAATTTATCAAAGTCCCAACCTGGATGTTGATCGGTTACTATATTGCTTTAAACTTTAATTATGTTTATGATACTACGAGTAACAACTTCACCGTACAACAAGGGCGCACCTCTACACACACACACACTACCCTAGAATTTATTTATTTTAATATCAATTTAATTATTGGAAAAAATGTCAAAAACAAATTGTCTGTTCAAGAAATTACAGAAAAACAACAACAACAATTACAGACGATGACATTAAAAATGTTTATATACGCGACTGTCAACCACAACAAATAAATTCTTCGCAATAAATGTTGCATCATTTACGAATTTGAATAATGCGCAGAAAAAAAAATTGAATTTAGTAGAAAACGAACGAAAAAATGCAAAAATTTAAATCGTTTTTATACCGGTAATTCTGGTGTGTAAAGAGACCAGGAACAGCGCAGATGAGATAACAGCGTAGTAAATAAATAACTGAAGATGGAGAGGAGACAAGACCAACAAAAAGGATATTGATATATGATGGGGTCGACGATGCGAAACTGGGTCTCTCTCTGTATGTCTAGACAAGCGTCCTTCGCCCTCTGTGGCTGTGGTTGTACCAACATACGTGTAGAGACGACCAGACTGCAAGCACTGCCTGTGTGCGAGTTAATTAAACGCAGGGTGAAAATGGATGGCATGAAATGCAACCGCACAGACTACGCCTCATTCGTCACAGTGAAACATTGCTTTCTCTGCTATTCATATACCCGCCCGTACGTTCGTCCGTCCATTCTTGCATTAAACTATATAAAATATTAGCTGTGGCACACACACACACACACACATCCAACAACTAGTTTAATATCTCTATGTGTTGCTACTACAATATCAATCACGTTTGCTCGTAAACAAACTCAAAAATTTCGAATTTCTCATGCATACATCAATTTTGTTTAACATATTTGTGTCATTAATTTTTTTTTGAATAGTGTCATATATACGAGATTTTACGTATGGTGTAGTGGGCATCCTTGCGTGTACGTCCACTTCGAAGGCGACTGTTGATGTGACAGTCCAGTCGCAGGAAGAAATACGTCGTGAGGGTGACGCTATGCGCCGGTCGACGTCTGTAGCTCCTCCTCCCGGACGCCTGTTGGCCTAGCAGATTTCTGCACGTTCTGGTGCTTTTGTCAATTGCCTTCCGTCCGGATACCGAAGCGGAACTGGATGGCTAAACTCTCAATCCAAAACTCGTAGAGCATAACTAACAGTTTACATATATATATATATATATATATATATAGCAGGAATTTTTGTTTATAAATTAGAAAAGCAAGTGGCTATAATGAAATCATAATGATTATTTTAATCATTAGGATTAGGCTGGAAAAGTATTATAGCTCGTTATGGAGGCCATAATAGTTTACATAATGAGATTACTGTAAAAAAGTTTAAACAAATCATTATTATAGTCCCAAAAGTGTAGGTTAGCCGCGTAGATATATCGGGTATTTAGCTTTAGTATGGGTTGAATAGTAATGGGCACTTTTGGATTAATTTTTTTAATTATACCATTTGATTAATTTAAAAGAAGGCATCACCATTGAATCCGGCAATGGTCATCAGTTATTATGTAATCGTATCCAAAAAAAAAATTTCGAATAAACTTTATTAATCTAGTCTCAATATCAAATTAAATTTTATGTCAAATAGCTTATAATATCGTTATACCAAACTAACCAAATCTAAACTATCAAACGACCATCATAAAAATTAAGTAGGTATTAGTAATTTAAAAAATAAATCCGGTTTCACAATTAAACAGACGCCTAGATGGCGCTTAATCACAGTTCACGCATGAACACCAAAATAAAATAACACTTTCCAAAACACATAAGTAAGATTTCTTTTAACACACGCGCGTGCAATGATTAGATATGTGTGCGAATGTTGGGTATGGAAGACGTGTAAATGCGTAAAAAAAATAAAATAAATAAGCCGTTGTTTGGTTCTGGATGTTTCAGTGCGTTTACTAGAGGCGCTAACGGACAGTCGAGTGTGTGCGATGTGGCGCCCTGCGGCTATTCATAACGGCGAAACACACACACACACTTTAAGTTCGTAACATGTGTGAATGTGTATAGGCGCCAGGCATAAGGCGCCAGGCGCCTCTCGCGGCTGTGGCGTCATAAATACGATTTGATGACGCAATACGCACATTCCGGATCTGTCTCTAACGTTTTTATAATTCATTGCTATGAGTCGAATTTTTTTCGTTTATTTCTTTATTGATACTTATAATATTCATAAGTATGGTCATATTTATACAGTCCCGCGTTGCACTTTAATTGCAGAAATCGCAAAATCTGACTAGAGTAAACTTGCACTTCCAAATTGATTTTTTTTTCTAATTTCCTAATTTTATCTTCAATCGTTTGTCTGTTAAGTGCTCACAAACACACACACACGAACAGACGTTATTCCAAAAATAATCAGAAACAGATTCGATTCAGGGAAGGTTAATAAGTATATTGCCGTTAAAATCTTGAGAAAGAATTTATGTATGATTCCAATACTTACATATATTTCGTATAAGAAAGTAAAAATCATATAAAACGCGCATGTTCAATGATCCGATCGAAACTGGATATTGAGAACGTCCTGGCAACGTTAATCGCTTTGATAAGACGCCTCGTAATTATACTACTCTTACGTTACTATTATGTTTGTATATAATATGTACATACATTGGCCACTCCGTAGTAAACACCATAGTAAAGCAATCGTAGTAATAAACGAGGTCACCGGCAACAACAACAACAGTAAACAGCTTCTTCTTTTTTGGTTTTAATTTAAAAACGCATACTCCGGCTTACTTGTTTATAACTTCACTTAACAAGGGAATAACAAACAACACCACATTTCACTCAATATCAAAATTAAACTCGAAAATATTAGACACGCAACAAATGTAAAATTATTCAAAACATAAACTAATTTTGATGTGCAAAGTTTTTATTTTCTTCTTATACATAAACTCAATTTTTCGTAAAATGTTCACTGTTATCATTGCGATAATGCATGTTATTCCGTTGTTGTTGTCTTAATATAATCAACAATGATCTTTTGCGTATACGACAATTTGAGATCAACATGTATGTATGTTGATGAACGATGACGATTAGGGAAGTGCAGTGTGTAAGAATGTGGCATCGTGTTGTGTTCACTGATTGTTATGTTGTTTTTGTATGTTTGACATCTTATACATAACAAACAAGAGGCTATTGCAATCGAAACATATTTAATAGTCACGAAAACTTTTTGCTATTTTGAATCAGCGATCGTAGTCAAATTCTATAAATTTATTTTCTATTTAATTTTGAGTCGTAAGTGAGTTAAAGGTGGAATAAATACAAGTTAAGATGTACTTGTAAGAAAGTTAAGTGTAGGACACCCCTGTTGAGTGCTTTAGTTATGTACGAATGTAGATGTACGGTGAATGAACTATTATGAGCATTTGATTATGATTCAGTTGCATTATGAAGTTGATGTTGCCACTTTGTTATATTTAGAAGCCTGCGGTTTCATATAACAGTAGGTAGGTTTGTATAAAACAAAAAGTGGTGACGCGTTATTTTTCTTTGTTGTGACGTGAGGCATTGCACAATAAACTAGAGCGAGATTTTCAGAAAAAAACAGAAAAATAATAAATTACAGACGGGTCATCATTTCTTAATAGTTCCTGTGCGCTATAAAACGTTTTATGTACTACAGGATAATTTCTTTCCGTTTTAAACATTTTTATTTCTATTTAATATCCATTTAAACATCAGAACTGTAACTAATATGTTACCGGTTGCACCTGTTAGTCTGTATTTAATTGGGATTCATACACAGGCTGTCGACTCGCACATCTTTTGCTTTCTTAACACTAAGTTCGAAGTACCGAATAGGAACATCGTTTTAGACATCCTGAATCGATATTTATAATATTTTCCAAATTATTTAAGTCTATTTTACTAAACAATTAACAGACATACTTGATACAATTGATGTAAAAAAAACAAATTTTTAGAAAAAAAAATTTCGGTGAAAAGTTTTACGAAAAATTTATAAATTTTATTCTAGGAGTAACTCTTTTTGCGTTCTTGCAAAAAAAACGACACAGAGAGAGAGAGATGGACGTCGTTCCAAAAATAGTCGGAATCACTTCAGATGGGGTATAAAATTTCGAGATCGATATTTTTCATGATTTGTATGAGAAAGTATTAAGTGTATTGAACTATTTAAATAATAAGAAATTTGAGTGTAAAAATGATAGATGTAACGCACAAGCTTCAGACGTATGTGTGTACGTATAGAAGAATAAGTAACCCGAAGGCGGGATCACGGAACTGAAGTGAGACAAGATCAGTCAGTCAGTCAGTTGAGTATTACAGCGTGTATAATGCAACGTATGTACGTACACAGTGCAATAACACTATAGGGCATATAATAATTTGCAACAATGTTGTAAGGGAGACGCGATGATTCGTGCCCAGGTACGCCTACCGCATTCCGGCACGTCACGTTACAACACCGGTCTACTATAGAATAACTAACCAACTGATGGGTATTCGATGGGACTTTTTACATATTCAAAGATAAAACCGCAACTATTAGACAAACGCGCTTAATACATACATAAATGCAGTAGGTATATGAAAAGGTAATATGGCGACTGGTAGACGGAAAATGTGAATCAAGTGTGAAAGTTTTCCATTAACTGGACTGGTTCTGCGAAATAGTAGATATATAGCAATTATAATAGGTTTCTAGAAAGTTCAATCGACGCCGCGACGCGCTTCCAGGCAATGCGTTGTGAAGCGGCGGTGACATGTTGGGTTTCTTTGTGACGTTGATTATTTCCAGCAGAGCGACCAAGTTGCATTAGTTGTAATAACCGTGCAGTCCACCGTGTACGGATGTGCTGATAATCAATAGGGAAGCTCCGGTGTTGGCACAATGGCCGATGGATGCAATTTGCAACCCCAGTTACTAGCAGCCTACAATAAAAGTTCTACGAACCACGAGTATTTCTTCACACAAAAGGCAACTTGTATTGGACTGGCTGTTTGTGTGTCTGTATGTGTGTGTGTGTGTATGTGTGCAACTTGGAGGCAAGCAGCAGTTGTGATGTTGAACCTCGCTGGTCTATGACCTAGCCTAGCTCTTAGCTGCGACTAGACATTATATAGAAAACGTTTGTTTTCTTCGTTTTCTGTTAACAACAATTCTGCTATAATGGCCGTTGCTGCGTGGCTGGACTGCCTTGTGCTGTGCTGGATGAACATTGAACACCGTATGAGACTGAAACGTCTGATGCAGCGCTCACGGCTCATATTATTGTGCAACCATTCATTTTACGTATTTATTTTCGAAATAATACAAAAGTGTTCGTAAAGAATAAATAACTCTCCTACAAGCCGTAGTCGATACAATTCGAAAAATTATTGATTAATGATAGTAAATTGTTGAGAAATGTAGACTAAGTTAAAATTGACATTTCGAATAGAAAAAACCGCAATAGAAGTTAACGTAATAACTAGAGCGCAATAATAATTAACTTTTTTCACAATGAATTTAATGATTAATCGGCCAAGGAACTAGCGAGCCGACCGCCATCCATCCATTCCCATGATCACCGTCACTCTTCAACAAACTTATCCGCAAATACAAATAACAAAACGCGGAAAAAAAAAACACCACCAACCAGCTAAAGCTAATGATCATTTCAAACTCATCTATAACAATGGCAGAGTACATATTTCGTTTGCTCGATGGAGATTATAGTCCAAGCGTAATGATAAAACCAACCAGATTGCGGGTGAGTGCGGCGACAGGGGATCAGGCAATGGTTGCCAACGCAAACGTAACCGTAAGGCACGAATAGAGAAAATGCATTCTAGCGAAACACTACCAAAACGGCAATAATTCTATTTCAAACCTTATTCTTCGATTCCATTCTTTTTTTAGATTTTGTATGGCAATAAACTATTTTTTAATGTGTATTACTATATCGAGGTTTCCATTAAAAATATATCCACTATCTCAAATTCCAAATTATTTAATTTTCTATTAAACAATTGACAGCCATTTTTTTTGTAACCGGTACATCTTTATTTGAGTTATTGGGGAAACCACAACAAATGACTAGAGTAAACATTCACTTCCGGTTTGAATATTTTTTTCAAAAATAGTAGGTTTTCTTACCAGGCAGATACAAATCTTAAGTTTAAAGTTTCCTAAATTTACCTTCAATGGCTTAGACTGTAGAACGCATACACACACTCATAGATGGACGGGTGTAATTTCAAATATAGTTAGAATTGATTCAGGGGAAGGTCATAAGGTATATTTCCGTGAAAATCTCGAGATCGTATAAGAAAGTAAAAAATATATTGGTAATTGCAGCATAAGTTAGTTAGTACGAGTGGATGAGCAGACAGTATGTTTGTGTCTGTTGCGGGGCATGCCATGGTAGTGCTAGTGCAAGGCAGGCCAGACAGCGGGCCCTCTGAATCACCATCCTCGGTCATCGTTTCCAAGAACTGCTGGCCATTGCCGGCTGCTGTGTAGTTGTGCTTGAGGCTGCCTGCTTCACCACAAACACAAGACAGTCTGCACTGCTAGCCGTGTCTGCTCTGCATTGCACTGCACTGGACGAACTGAGATGCACTCCGTCTCGCATCATCGAGACTCACATATTATTATTATTATTACAAAACAACATTTCTTGCACTCGCTAGTCGAATGAAACACCCAGAGCTGTATCTACAAGACTGTAGGTGGACTCGAGATATATACACACATAGACTCTATATTTGTGTTCCGCTTAGATATATTATTTAAAAAAAAAAAAACATCTACATATTTCAATTAGGTAATAATACATATGTAGGTATCTTTGAAATCCTATAGACTGAGAAAAGAAGTAGAGACAATGGTATTAGTAAGTGTGTGTGAGGTACCCCGGAGAGAGGCTAATCACGGTCCAGCTAATGGCTTCCGGTCTCAGTTGGCGTCGTTGCACCATAAAAGGTTCTTAACTCTGTTCTCAGTGTTCAACAGTGATCGCATTCTTATTATTACTCCGCGCGTCTGACTGCATCAGTGTTTTGCAATTACACACACACACACACGGCACCTTATTCATTGATACAAATCTGGACACGCTAACGTTTTAGATAATAATTATGATTTTAAAAATTTGATGAAATTTATTTCCGCACGTAAATGCATGTCACGTTGTTTGCATTAAAAAGTGCAGTGGTCTGTATATAAATGTAGCAATAATATTCTGTTCGCGACTTACTACCGGTTCATTTAAAATGTTTGTGTTTTCGAAAAGGTTACAACTGTCCATTGCAATCATAGAAGATTAAGTTACTGTTTACTAGGAATTGTTTTTGTTTTTGGTCAATTATTACGCTCAATTATTGCATAACACTTCTGCAATTGGCAAAAATTAATTTATAATAATTATAATTCCTTGCCTCACCATCCACTTATACGTTGTTTACTGTATCAGATACGGAGGATAATATATATATTTTTTATTATTTAAATTATACAACTGTCTTTTTGTCAATTTTCTTAACTATTATATCCGTTAGGGGAAAATGGTAATTGTTGCAGTGATAATTGTTATAAATAAAAAATTGTGTATTAGTTGAGAATGCGAACAATTGTTGTATGTATTCTAGTGTCTATAGATGTATGTAGGTATTTGCTAGTCGACCGTGTAAGCCTTATAATCTGTTCGGAGTCATCGCTTCCTTGTTAGTGTTTCATTGAATTGAAACAAACGTAACTAAACAACAAAGTGCGTATTATTTTTCACATAAGAATTTAAAAAAATGACCGCATCGTGACTTGCTATATGATACGTGCCAACCAGATGATGAAAAACTGTGCTATATAATTGCTATGCTTTGTGAATACAGTACATCACTATAAACTTAATCATCATTCTCGATTATTATACATACATATATTCTTAAACTACTCATATATACTCATTTGTACTGTCTTATACGAAGTTATAAATAAATATCGTAATTCAATCTCGCGAATTTTATTCAAATATACATTTTGGCCTTCCCTGAATCGATTTTACGAATGGTGTGTGTGTGTGTGTGATAGCTCTACAGCCTAAACGGTTAAATCAATTACATCAAAAAAAAAACTTAATAAACATATGAGTCCTAAAACATCATAGTACTAAGATTTTGATTGATAAATGACCTATTACTTAATCTGTTCACTATTTAAAGTGTTACTGTTATCTGTTACCTAAACTATAAAACACAAAACGTTTGATAAAGGACATAGTGTGGCTATATTACATTGAAATAAGCCATAAAGCGTTTTATGAGTGCATTGTACTTGTGTAGTATTTAAATACTGCTTAACAACAATCATCACATCACGTTCACCATAAAAACTTACACGATAAAATACCTACATACATACATCGATCGGTAGCTGTTGAGCTCATTCCTAACAAACAAAAATTCATATTTTTCAAATTAAGTTTCATTTTAAAGAATTTTTATGTGACATGTTAATTAATTCTATGGTCAAAAACACGATTATTATAATTATTATTTTTGAAGCAAAACAACATTTATAAATGATTTAAATATTTCTAGTATTATTTTAAGTATATTAATTGCTCTTCATTAACAAAATTAAAATAATTGACCAATCTATATTTGTACGTATAAATGTCGTAGTTTTCAAATTGTAAAATAACTATAAAATCTTTATTTCGCATTTAGTTGCATACTGCACTTAGTCGTATATGATTAGGGGTTGGGATTAGGAATCATGTAGTTTTAATTTCTTAGAAAATAATGTATATGTATGTATGTATGTATATAGAACGTATAAAATATTCTAATAAGTTTCCGTATTTTCCTATATATGGAAACAGCGCCCACTGATAGCATTACATAATAAGATTGTGCAGTAAAAGGTTAACAAGGCAGCGGGTGGGGGTGGGAGACAAGTGTTATTATAATTATTATCCACACCATTTAGTAATACTTATTACTTACACCTGACACCTGCAGGTGACATGCTTAATTGTCCGTAATTAAATTGCATTATTCGCACACAATTCTAAAAACTTATTAAATCGTCCGTTTTGCAATAATAATTCTATATCGTTATTCCGCGAATGCTAATGCAATAATGCAGACTTGTTCAGCACATAATTTATTGCGACATTCAAAGAACTCCTGGCGAAATGCATTTTTTACTTTCTTATACGCAGTCATAAGTACGAAACTATTGTAATCTCTATAGTTTTACGAAAATACACCACATCCCTAAAAGTGCGATTGGGTAAGAGAAATAAAATTTGAAAAATCGTGCAGAAGGCAAACGAAATTCGTTGGAAAGCAACCAGAAATGGTTTCCATCTATTACCAATCACATCTGAGCCATCTTTAATGCGATTTACGAGCAGTAACATATAATTTAACTGGTAGGTAATGGCAGGGTTCGCTTAAGCCCGAACAATCAAATCACATGATTATTTATGAGTGTTGTGGTCGGTTGTGCTACCAGTACGTGACTGAGATGCATTCTGTCATTCTCATCTCAAATCAGAGCATATTTTCAATATTGGATTTATTATTCTATACAAAAATATACATTTTTTATGATTACATGTCTGTATCTCTTTGCGCGGATGATGCATTACGTAAATATACAATTACTGCATCTGTTTTATATGCAAAGCGGTTTTTAATTGTATGTTACAGTTTTTTAAAAGGTAATTCAGAAGTTACAAACCATTTAAAATATGAGGCGTCTTTTTTACTATCTTATACAATGTAATAAGTATAAAATAATGTATTTCTTTATTTTAACGAAAATATATCTTTTGACCTTCCCTGAATCGATGATGTCGTTCGTAGATGTGCAAACGGATCATTTATTTCGTTGTTTATAAAGGTGTAATTGCATTCAATTATTAGTTTATAGTGATTCACGCTATTGTAATAACACACAGACCATAGCGAATCGCGATAAAAATTATTGTTCCGCGGACAAACAATTTTCACGTATCAATAACTGCAGAAGAAAATTGCGATCGTTTATATCATCTGATTGTAATTGTCTACTATACATGAACTTCATGTATTATATATGTATTAATTTATAACAAATAAATTCTTATGGTAGCCGGCGCAACTGGCCTTTAGTTACCCGATAATAATTATAATAGTTACTCGCAAATGTAATTATTTAAGTAAGTACAGATGTTATTAAAGATAGTAGCGATATTTCATTTAATTGTTCAGTGCATTGCGAACTAGTACCTGCTTATTAAATGATTAATTTTATCTTCTATACAATCATAATGATTCGTCTCCGAATTGTTCTGTATAAATCTGCACCAAGCAGCAGATGGTGCATTGATTATTTTATTGCTGCAACGAGGATAAAAGTTGCGCTGGATTTGATTTAGTAACGTCGTTTTAGACCTAAAGACTTCTTCATGTAGAGTATAGTAGATAAAACAATAGAGTAGTGTTATGGGACGAGAAACGATTGATAGATAAATAGTTAATCTGTTTGGGGTCGGATTGCTTTCTTTGCTCGGTTGTGCATAGTTTGCAAAAGTTTTGCATCTTTCAGCTTTTAATGAAGGGAGCAATGAACGAGCACCGCAACTCGGATGCCAATCAACGTTACTTAGGTTCATTAGTTTATCTGTCAACATTTTTAAAGTATATTGTAGAATCAGCTTCCGACATGTGCTAACGGCGATTCTACGTACATATAGGTACATACCTACCTATATTATACATACATGCACACGACGACGACGACGACTGTTACTATACCATACGTTCGTATGTATGTATGTATGTATGTATGTATGTACATACACCTTACTTACATACTTATTCAACAGCTAACCGTCCGGTGTCCAATCCGAGTTGCGATCAATTGTTCAACCGTGCAACACGCGAAATATTTTCAATCGCTGAATACCTACATACATACATACATACAATAGCACAATTTCTAGAAATGATTGCTGTTATTTTATTAAGATGCAATCATTTGCTATTTGGATTTAATTACGACAAGGTCCGAAAATAACTATACGTCTAGTGGTTAGTTACAAATCGTTGCGATGTATTAGTGAACACGAACTAGATGATCGCGTTAAAATAATCCTTGCTTTCAATTAATAATTTTGGTCGGTTGCCAACGGAGACCACCGACCAGACGGAAGCAGACCTAGGGCATGCCCGCATATCCGTCATCTCATGTCGACGACACTAAAACACCAGAGATTGCTTCAAATATTATCTTATACAGGGTGTAACAGCGAAACGAGCTACCTCGAATAACTTCTAAGTTATCTTATACAGGACCAAGGGGGACATCCAATTATGAAAGGAAAACTTTTTTTTAAACAGTGGTTCTCAAGCAACTACACAAAGTTATATATTTCAAATGATGAGATGCTGTATATATATTTTAGGCCCACATCACCAGGTCAACCAATGGCGAGACACAAACCCCTATCGTCCCAAATCGGAGCACTACAACAAAACATCCCAGCTGGGATGACAACTCCTCACCTCCAAATGTTTACCTGAGGTCTGGTATCAACTCCCAATCAGAAAATATCATGAGCTTCTGGAGAAATCTATTCCCTGGAGTCCTCTAGGTGCTAGGAGACAATAAGGACACAAGGAAGATAATAAAAACGTATGTATTGTTCAAATAATGTATTACTTTTAACTTTATTTACAATTTAAACAAATTAATTAATTATATATTTTTGTTTATAGAAAATGCAGTCGATTGAAGACCAAGATCTGCACCCCATACCCCCCTTTATAAATATAATTTATTGTACATTATATTTGAAGTGAATTTATATATTTAAATTAATATAACTGTGCTGTATTTAATGAATTTATTATATATTTAATTGTTGTAAGTTGATATTGTTATAAATAATATATTTGAATTAAATGTATAAATAATTGTACTTGTAAAAATGATTGTTTGTATTTATAACACTTGATTTTAAATAAAAATATTATAAAATATACTTACAGTCTTTACTTTACCTTTTAAAATGGGTACTTTTTGTTTTTCAGGTTATCCGTCAAAAAAAGTCATATAAAATGAAAATAAATTTTTAAACTTATATAAAATTCAATTAAAATTTTGAGGTTAGAATTAACCTAAAAATGTTAATTAAAAATTTTGAGGTTAGATTTAACCTAAAAATTTTAATTACTAAAATTTCAAATTTTTTTGACCATTTGGTCAAAAAAATCTCGAAAATTGCTAATTAAATTTTTTAGGTTAATTCTAACCTCAAAATTTTTTGAGGTTAGAATTAACCTCAAAATTTTAATTATCATTTTTCGAGATTTTTTCGACCAAATGGTCAAAAAAATTTCAAAATTCACTAATTAAAAATTTTAGGTTAAATCTAACCTCAAAATTTTTAATTAAAATTTTTAGGTTAATTCTAACCTCAAAATTTTAAATGAATTTTATATAAGTTTAAAAATTTTTTTTTTTACAATACATTTTAACTAAATGTAATGTTTTTTAGGGTGTTTTGAAGGAGTTTTAAGGTAAATTAAATGAATGTGTGTATTTTTATGATGTTTTTATTTAAAACCAAGTAATATACGTACAAAAATCAGTACAATTATTTAATTCAAATATATCAACACCTATTTTTAACAATATCAAAATACAACATTTAAATATATGACAAATCAATGATATACAATATACAAGTAATATTTATTACTGTAATAAATTAATTATAATAGAAATATATCATTTGTTTAACAATAAAAGTGTTTCATGCACTAATAACAACTTATAACAATTAAATTTTTGTGATATTATTGTATGTTTTACGAAAATAAATTTCTACAATTATAAAAGTCTCATATTTACACTTAGATATTGTTTATAAATAGCAATAATAATATTATTGTCTATAATTAGTACCTAAAGACAGTAGAAATAATTTGGTAATTAAAAAAAAGTGCTTCTAAGAGCACAAAAAATATATTTCAATTCACGTTCATATAAGACGCGCGTTTGTTACATATTCTATTGTTGCCTATTTATTAATAAACTTATAAATAAAGTATTTAAATAGTATTATTTAAACAAATATAAAAAAATAACCCTTGTTGCATTATTTTAATGTTTAGCTATGGGAAATAATCATTTATAAAGAATGCCTATCATTTGTTCTTCAACAAAAATTGCTCTGCGAAACACATTTTTCACTGTTTGTATCCGGAATACATGAAGTAGAAAAGATCGGATGGAGACAGATATATACTCTCTCTTTCTATGCGTTGGATAGACAGAGAAAGAGCGTGTAAAACATTTTGGTTAACTCTGGTTTGTACTACTTAGAAACGCCTATAGTTTGAAACATTAATTAGCTAATGGCCCCTCCTTAAAAATGTGTTGCTCCAATCAAATATAAGAACACTGCGACTAGCAATTTACCAAACGTGGGAGTCAACTATTTGTTTTAAGTTGTAAATCTTGATAGAGCATATACTCTCTCTTTCTATACGTTGGATAGACAGAGAAAGAGCGTGTAAAACATTTTGGTTAACTCTGGTTTGTACAGCTTAGAAACGCCTATAGTTTGAAACATTAATTAGCTAATGGCCCCTCCTTAAAAATGTGTTGCTCCAATCAAATATAAGAACACTGCGTATAAAATTTTACCAAATCTCGATAGAGCATGCTCGATCCTTTTTTAACTTATAGTTTTATATGCTAATTATCGGAATCTTTCAGTCATACTACAGAGAAATTACCAGAAAGTTCGACTATGTAACCCAGTAGATGAATTATATTTCGTATATCGTTCCTTTTCTAACTCGTTTTAAATTGCGAATTGATCAAGAATCTCTCTGTCTTACTACAGTAAAATATTTTTGTGTGCAAATAATTACAATACTGTTACACACTATGTACCCACTAGATCGTCCTCAATGCATGTTTTTATTTGTATATATTATTATTTCATAATTGAATATAATCTACTTCTTCTGAACCTTTTTTTTTTCTCTTTTGGTGGTATTTTAAAAGAAATACAAATATAATAATTATAGTGATTTGTTTAATTTAACTAAATGTAATGTTTTTTTAGGATGTTTTGAAGGAGTTTTAAGGTAAATTAAAATAATATAAGTATTTTTTATGATGTTTTTATTTAAAACCAAGTAATATACGTACAAAAATCAGTACAATTATTTAATTCAAATATATCAACCCCTATTTTTAACAATATCAAAATACAACATTTAAATATATGATAAATCAATGATATACAATATACATGTAATATTTATAACTGTAATAAATTAATTATAATAGAAATATATCATTTGTTTAACAATAAAAGTGTTTCATGCACTAATAACAACTTATAACAATTAAATTTTTGTGATTTTATTGTATGTTTTACGAAAATAAATTTCTACAATTATAAAAGTCTCATATTTACACTTAGATATTGTTTATAAATAGCAATAATAATATTATTGTCTATAATTAGTACCTAAAGACAGTAGAAATAATTTGGTAATTAAAAAAAAGTGCTTCTAAGAGCACAAAAAATATATTTCAATTCACGTTCATATAAGACGCGCGTTTGTTACATATTCTATTGTTGCCTATTTATTAATAAACTTATAAATAAAGTATTTAAATAGTATTATTTAAACAAATATAAAAAAATAACCCTTGTTGCATTATTTTAATGTTTAGCTATGGGAAATAATCATTTATAAAGAATGCCTATCATTTGTTCTTCAACAAAAATTGCTCTGCGAAACACATTTTTCACTGTTTGTATCCGGAATACATGAAGTAGAAAAGATCGGATGGAGACAGATATATACTCTCTCTTTCTATGCTTTGGATAGACAGAGAAAGAGCGTGTAAAACATTTTGGTTAACTCTGGTTTGTACTACTTAGAAACGCCTATAGTTTGAAACATTAATTAGCTAATAGCCCCTCCTTAAAAATATGTTGCTCCAATCAAATATAAGAACACTGCGTCTAAAATTTTACCTAATCTTGATAGAGCATGCTCGATCCTTTTTTAACTTATAGTTTTATATGCTAATTATCGGAATCTTTCAGTCATACTACATTTTACTACATTTTAAATAATAATATTATTAGTATGACTGAAAGAATCCGATAATTAGCATATAAAACTATAAGTTAAAAAAGGATCGAGCATGCTCTATCAATTGTGAACTGAAATATATTTTTTGTGCTCTTAGAAGCACTTTTTTTTAATTACCAAATTATTTCTACTGTCTTTAGGAACTAATTATAGACAATAATATTATTATTGCTATTTATAAACAATATCTAAGTGTAAATATGAGACTTTTATAATTGTAGAAATTTATTTTCGTAAAACATACAATAAAATCACAAAAATTTAATTGTTATAAGTTGTTATTAGTGCATGAAACACTTTTATTGTTAAACAAATGATATATTTCTATTATAATTAATTTATTACAGTTATAAATATTACTTGTATATTGTATATCATTGATTTATCATATATTTAAATGTTGTATTTTGATATTGTTAAAAATAGGGGTTGATATATTTGAATTAAATAATTGTACTGATTTTTGTACGTATATTACTTGGTTTTAAATAAAAACATCATAAAAAATACTTATATTATTTTAATTTACCTTAAAACTCCTTCAAAACATCCAAAAAAAACATTACATTTAGTTAAATTAAACAATTCACTATAATTATTATATTTGTATTTCTTTTAAAATGCCACCAAAAGAGAAAAAAAAAGGCTCAGAAGAAGTAGATTATATTAAATTATGAAATAATAATATATACAAATAAAAACATGCATTGAGGACGATCTAGTGGGTACATAGTGTGTAACAGTATTGTAATTATTTGCACACAAAAATATTTTACTGTAGTAAGACAGAGAGATTCTTGATCAATTAGCAATTTAAAACGAGTTAGAAAAGGAACGATATACGAAATATAATTCATCTACTGGGTTACATAGTCGAACTTTCTGGTAATTTCTCTGTAGTATGACTGAAAGATTCCGATAATTAGCATATAAAACTATAAGTTAAAAAAGGATCGAGCATGCTCTATCGAGATTTGGTAAAATTTTAGACGCAGTGTTCTTATATTTGATTGGAGCAGCATATTTTTAAGGAGGGGCTATTAGCTAATTAATGTTTCAAACTATAGGCGTTTCTAAGCTTTACAAACCAGAGTTAACCAAAATGTTTTACACGCTCTTTCTCTGTCTATCCAACGTATAGAAAGAGAGAGTATATGCTCTATCAAGATTTACAACTTAAAACAAATAGTTGACTCCCACGTTTGGTAAATTGCTAGTCGCAGTGTTCTTATATTTGATTGGAGCAACACATTTTTAAGGAGGGGCCATTAGCTAATTAATGTTTCAAACTATAGGCGTTTCTAAGTAGTACAAACCAGAGTTAACCAAAATGTTTTACACGCTCTTTCTCTGTCTATCCAACGCATAGAAAGAGAGAGTATATATCTGTCTCCATCCGATCTTTTCTACTTCATGTATTCCGGATACAAACAGTGAAAAATGTGTTTCGCAGAGCAATTTTTGTTGAAGAACAAATGATAGGCATTCTTTATAAATGATTATTTCCCATAGCTAAACATTAAAATAATGCAACAAGGGTTATTTTTTTATATTTGTTTAAATAATACTATTTAAATACTTTATTTATAAGTTTATTAATAAATAGGCAACAATAGAATATGTAACAAACGCGCGTCTTATATGAACGTGAATTGAAATATATTTTTTGTGCTCTTAGAAGCACTTTTTTTTAATTACCAAATTATTTCTACTATCTTAGGTACTATTATAGACAATAATATTATTATTGCTATTTATAAACAATATCTAATTGTAAATATGAGACTTTTATAATTGTAGAAATTTATTTTCGTAAAACTTACAATAAAATCACAAAAATTTAATTGTTATAAGTTGTTATTAGTGCATGAAACACTTTTATTGTTAAACAAATGATAAATTTCTATTATAATTAATTTATTACAGTTATAAATATTACTTGTATATTGTATATCATTGATTTATCATATATTTAAATGTTGTATTTTGATATTGTTAAAAATAGGGGTTGATATATTTGAATTAAATAATTGTACTGATTTTTGTACGTATATTACTTGGTTTTAAATAAAAACATCATAAAAAATACTTATATTATTTTAATTTACCTTAAAACTCCTTCAAAACATCCTAAAAAAACATTACATTTAGTTAAAATGTACTGTAAAAAATATTTTACTGTAGTAAGACAGAGAGATTCTTGATCAATTAGCAATTTAAAACGAGTTAAAAAAGGAACGATATACGAAATATAATTCACCTACTAGGTTACATAGTCGAACTTTCTGGTAATTTCTCTGTAGTATGACTGAAAGATTCCGATAATTAGCATATAAAACTATAAGTTAAAAAAGGATCGAGCATGCTCTATCAAGATTTGGTAAAATTTTAGACGCAGTGTTCTTATATTTGATTGGAGCAACACATTTTTAAGGAGGGGTTATTAGCTAATTAATGTTTCAAACTATAGGCGTTTCTAAGCTGTACAAACCAGAGTTAACCAAAATGTTTTACACGCTCTTTCTCTGTCTATCCAACGTATAGAAAGAGAGAGTATATATCTGTCTCCAATTTATCTTTTCTTCTTCATGTATTCCGGATACAAATGTGAAAAATGTGTTTCGCAGACCAATTTTTGTTGAAGAACAAATGATAGGCATTCTTTATAAATGATTATTTCCCATAGCTAAACATTAAAATAATGCAACAAGGGTTATTTTTTTATATTTGTTTAAATAATACTATTTAAATACTTTATTTATAAGTTTATTAATAAATAGGCAACAATAGAATATGTAACAAACGCGCGTCTTATATGAACGTGAATTGAAATATATTTTTTGTGCTCTTAGAAGCACTTTTTTTTAATTACCAAATTATTTCTACTGTCTTTAGGTACTATTATAGACAATAATATCGTTATTGCTATTTATAAACAATATCTAAGTGTAAATATGAGACTTTCATAATTGTAGAAATTTATTTTCGTAAAACATACAATAAAATCACAAAAATTTAATTGTTATAAGTTGTTATTAGTGCATAATATATACAAATAAAAACATGCATTGAGGACGATCTAGTGGGTACATAGTGTGTAACAGTATTGTAATTATTTGCACACAAAAATATTTTACTGTAGTAAGACAGAGAGATTCTTGATCAATTCGCAATTTAAAACGAGTTAGAAAAGGAACGATATACGAAATATAATTCATCTACTGGGTTACATAGTCGAACTTTCTGGTAATTTCTCTGTAGTATGACTGAAAGATTCCGATAATTAGCATATAAAACTATAAGTTAAAAAAGGATCGAGCATGCTCTATCGAGATTTGGTAAAATTTTATACGCAGTGTTCTTATATTTGATTGGAGCAGCATATTTTTAAGGAGGGGCTATTAGCTAATTAATGTTTCAAACTATAGGCGTTTCTAAGCTTTACAAACCAGAGTTAACCAAAATGTTTTACACGCTCTTTCTCTGTCTATCCAACGTATAGAAAGAGAGAGTATATATCTGTCTCCAATTTATCTTTTCTACTTCATGTATTCCGGATACAAATGTGAAAAATGTGTTTCGCAGAGCAATTTTTGTTGAAGATCAAATGATAGGCATTCTTTATAAATGATAATTTCCCATAGCTAAACATTAGAATAATGCAACAAGGGTTATTTTTTTATGTTTGTTTAAATAATACTATTTAAATACTTTATTTATAAGTTTATTAATAAATAGGCAACAATAGAATATGTAACAAACGCGCGTCTTATATGAACGTGAATTGAAATATATTTTTTGTGCTCTTAGAAGCACTTTTTTTTAATTACCAAATTATTTCTACTGTCTTTAGGTACTATTATAGACAATAATATCGTTATTGCTATTTATAAACAATATCTAAGTGTAAATATGAGACTTTCATAATTGTAGAAATTTATTTTCGTAAAACATACAATAAAATCACAAAAATTTAATTGTTATAAGTTGTTATTAGTGCATAATATATACAAATAAAAACATGCATTGAGGACGATCTAGTGGGTACATAGTGTGTAACAGTATTGTAATTATTTGCACACAAAAATATTTTACTGTAGTAAGACAGAGAGATTCTTGATCAATTAGCAATTTAAAACGAGTTAGAAAAGGAACGATATACGAAATATAATTCATCTACTGGGTTACATAGTCGAACTTTCTGGTAATTTCTCTGTAGTATGACTGAAAGATTCCGATAATTAGCATATAAAACTATAAGTTAAAAAAGGATCGAGCATGCTCTATCGAGATTTGGTAAAATTTTATACGCAGTGTTCTTATATTTGATTGGAGCAGCATATTTTTAAGGAGGGGCTATTAGCTAATTAATGTTTCAAACTATAGGCGTTTCTAAGCTTTACAAACCAGAGTTAACCAAAATGTTTTACACGCTCTTTCTCTGTCTATCCAACGTATAGAAAGAGAGAGTATATATCTGTCTCCAATTTATCTTTTCTACTTCATGTATTCCGGATACAAATGTGAAAAATGTGTTTCGCAGAGCAATTTTTGTTGAAGATCAAATGATAGGCATTCTTTATAAATGATAATTTCCCATAGCTAAACATTAGAATAATGCAACAAGGGTTATTTTTTTATGTTTGTTTAAATAATACTATTTAAATACTTTATTTATAAGTTTATTAATAAATAGGCAACAATAGAATATGTAACAAACGCGCGTCTTATATGAACGTGAATTGAAATATATTTTTTGTGCTCTTAGAAGCACTTTTTTTTAATTACCAAATTATTTCTACTGTCTTTAGGTACTAATTATAGACAATAATATTATTATTGCTATTTATAAACAATATCTAAGTGTAAATATGAGACTTTTATAATTGTAGAAATTTATTTTCGTAAAACATACAATAAAATCACAAAAATTTAATTCTTATAAGTTGTTATTAGTGCATGAAACACTTTTATTGTTAAACAAATGATATATTTCTATTATAATTAATTTATTACAGTTATAAATATTACTTGTATATTGTATATCATTGATTTATCATATATTTAAATGTTGTATTTTGATATTGTTAAAAATAGGGGTTAAGATCACCTGAAAAACAAAGAGTACCCATTTTTTTTTTACTTTACATTTTAACTAAATGTAATGTTATTTTAGGAGGATTTGAAGGAGTTTTAAGGTAAATTAAAGTAATATATGTATTTTTTATGTTTTTATTTAAAACCAAGTAATATACGTACAAAAATCAGTACAATTATTTAATTCAAATATATCAACCCCTATTTTTAACAATATCAAAATACAACATTTAAATATATGATAAATCAATGATATACAATATACAAGTAATATTTATAGCTGTAATAAATTAATTATAATAGAAATATATCATTTGCTTAACAATAAAAGTGTTTCATGCACTAATAACAACTTATAACAATAAATTACATTATAAATAAATAATATACTTAACAAAAGAAGACAATAATGTAAATTTAAAGTAAAATAATATACGCACAAACGTCAGTACTATTATTTAAACACATAATACAAATATATCAACCCTTATTTCTAACAATATCAAAATATAACATTAAAATATATGATACATCAATGATATACAATATAAAAGTAATACTTATAACTGTAATAAATTAATTATAATAGAAATATATCATTTGTTTAATAATAAAAGTGTTTCATTTACTAATAACAACTTATAACAATTAAATCTATTATAAATAACATATATATATATATATATATATATATATATATATATATATATATATATATATATATATATATATATATATATATATATATATATATATATATATTTAACAAAAGATGACAATAATATAATGCTTCATATTTATATATTATTTGTGTGAAGAGGGTGGGCGCTGGGCGCTGGGGTATGGGCGCTGCGGGATGAGCGCTGGGCGCTGGGCGTTGGTCGCTGGGTTTAAGATTTCAGTCTTAATTCATTCCTCAGGGTCTTCCAGGCAAGGGGATGGTGTTTTGGTTTTTGAACTGGTGATGGTCTGCAATGTAGATTTCATTTATTAATAACAACATATAACAATTAAATACAGGGCGTAACAGCGAAACGAGCTACCTCGAATAACTATAAACTATAAAAAATATAACTTTGTGTTGTTGCTTGAGAACCACCGGTTTAAAAAAATATTTTCTTTCATAATTGGATGTCCCCCTTGGTCCAGTATAAGATTATCTTATACTATTTTATTGTATCTTTAATAACATAGAAGTTATTCGCGGTAGCACGTTTCGCTGTTACACCCCTATAATCATGAAAAGTATCCATTTCAAGATTTTCATGGAATTAATGAGTTAGTATACTGATCTACTCTACTACTACTAAGAAAGTAGGACGTTACAGATATTTATTTTCTTATACCGTTTCTTTACAGTATCAGTTATAGATACAGTTTTTTTTTTCTTATCGATTTTGAGTAACCTTCACCGTTACCCGTTAAATATATAAAAAAACTAATATATATTTCAGTATAAAGACGTAATTTTGGTGTTTGTATATCGTTATAGGTACCAGTATATCAATACATCTTTAGGTAGGTTGGTAGTCAATTTTCTATTGAACATCTTATTAAACTTACATAAATATTAGATGAACAAAAAAAAAAGTCTTTTGTTGCCGAACAATTTTTCATAGGCTTCCGTCAGCCGACGAAAAACTGATAACATTTTTAACAATAGATGTCTGGCCGCTTAAATATTTTCATTATCAAAATGAGTTTAAATAATAAATTCCCCTACATAAGCAGTATACGAAGACAACAACGGAATAACATACGAATGCAACGACTAAAAAACCGAAAAATAATATTCACCTATATCTGAAAGATCGATCAATATATATATATATAACATACTTATAGTATCCGTGTTTACATATATGGGATATTTTGTGTTTATACGTTTAGTTATGATGGTATATTGCTTGGTATTCCCGTGTAGTTCTCATAATGTGGCTCCCCCTAAAAAAAGTTCCTGTCTCAAGGTCTTCCTTAAAATGTTACCTCACAAAAACTTTCATTATCATTCATTATCGTCTTGGAAATATGAAGTGAACAAACAGTGTTTTGAAACGTTAAAAAAACTGATATTTATTAAGGGGTTGCCTGCGAAGGGCTGAATTCATTATCCCTAGTTTCCCAATGTTGATGGGGTGCAACCCCGAAAAGTAATTGTTTCGTCTCCCCCATCCTGTCGCATAATTTTCTAGATAGGGAAAAAACTTATATAATGAAACAGCATTCTTAATAATCCGCACTCATTGAAAATGTCTACCTATGTGAAAGAATCGTAATAAAAAGTGGCCCGCTGTAAAAGCTTTCAAATCGAATGATCGTCAAGGGATGTCGACCAGTTCTAGTTTCAGCGCTCTTAGATGCAGACCGCGAACCGGACAGTGAGACTCCTTTCGCGGCTACTCTCCTAATACTCGCCGATCGGAATAATGGTCAGTGCGCTGGACATCGCTATACCCGCACTAGTGCCCTTCAGCTAGATGGTCGGGCGAACAAGACAGACAAAAAAAAGACGTCGCTTTCGACAAGGTTCTAGTCGATGCGAATGTTTTTTTTGAACAATTGAGCTTTGACAAAATCAAAGTGACAAGACATGAAAAACAAGACGGTTTTATCTATGATCGTCCCCGATATCGATCGACATAATAGATTTAAACACCCTATAGATGACCAAGAACTAGCCGCCAAACAACATTCTATTATGTATACCCGAACACAGATTTGTCAGGTATGTATGTTAGGTATATAACCCAACTCGGTTTCCTGGTATTGGATGACACGCTTTACGACCTCAATGGTGGACTGCCCCCTAATTTTCATTTCTTTCTTTTTTTTTTGTTACTATTACTTTTCCTACTGGTATAATAACACAGATTTATGTTCGTTTCGACAACGAAACCGATCGAGATGAATAGATGTAAGATATTTAATAATACGATTTTCGTTTCGCCTTTTTATGGTTTGTTATATATGGGACATGGTAGAAATATGGAAACGATCCAAAGCTGCGTATGTGTGTGTGTGTGTGTGTGTGTATGAATAATAATAATAAAACAAGTGGTCGTCAAGTTAACAATGAACTATTGAATAACAAAAGATAAAACGTAGGAGAGCACGCAGCCAAGTCAGTACAAAAATAACGTGCATCCAGGTGTTTGCATTCGGAATGTCAATTGCGCTCGAGATGCAATTCGACCGCAATGCAAGGGAATATCAAGCAATGTCGCGTAGACGTTTTAGTACGCTCTTTAGTTATAGTTGCGATTTTTACTAGTCGTCAGGTATTCCAGACGTGTATCGATTTACGTATTCATGGTTTACTGCTCATTATATTATTTAATAGCCGATTCCTGTTCGTCTACATATGCACATACATATATACATTTTAATGTAAATACATTATAATATCCGAGTGCGTTGACAATTTAAATACTAGGGTACATAATACCGATTCAGGATTGCAGTAACTAGTTAAAATATCCGCAATGGCTTGCAAAGAACTTTCTTATACGTATTTTGTTTAGATACGAGGTTTACTCAAATATACATTTTAAATTTCAAATAAACCATTTTTATTATATTTTACTAATCTTATTTTGACTGTAAGTTAATAATATAACGTTAGGCTTATTCAACTGGCAGTGTTTATGAGGAATAATTTATTATGGATTGAATGTTATTTCCGTGTATCCTAAATGTGCAAGCCGGTGACAAGGCGAGACGACTCGTCGGTGGTGACGGCGGCTGCGGTGGTGGTGGTGGTGGAGACGGTAACTACGATAGCCAGACATTGTACATCTGCTCGATATACTACTTGGTGCATTTCGACAAGACATACTCGCCAGATTTGTGACGGAGGTCGCGAACAAATATAGAACAGGGAACACGTATGTTATATGTGCACTAGTGTGTGTACCTATTCGTAAGAGACTAATTGCTAACAGTTACGAAAGATTCAATTAATTATTTGTTTCTCAAATGTATAAACCTTATCAAGTCAAATTGAACGAGGTTTATGTAGATTTTAAGGGATAAGGAAAAAAATCGACTTCGTATTATAGAAGTTCGAGTGAGGGACGTTTGACTGTATTACTTGTATGAATCTATTTCACATAACATTCTATACTTCCTTAGGCTTCATTGTTTTATTGAGAAAAATAACTAAACAACCTTGGCCTGCTTTGATTTGATTGTAGTTGTAGGTAAACAATCCAAACTGCATTCTAAACACAAAGCGAACACTGGTGTTTTTTGAATGCAGAAAACCGATCGCGGTTTTTCGTCAATTTGTTAGTAAGGGCTCCGGTAACAGGTAACGCGCGGGGGAGTATGCACGTGCATCTTGCACATAACATTTCGCATTCATACCCTCAGTCTGTTCCCCGCATAGGAACGCAAGACTCGATCGCAGGTGCAATCACCTACGGGTTCGCGGCATGCCTAACGCACGCTAGCTGGCTGACCGAGTCTCGCAAGCAAGCGCGCGGACTGACTGACTTGCGGTGCGTTGAACGTTGCGTGCCCGTCGCACCAATCGCGCTTTTTTTTTTCGTTTTTTAGTCGTTGTCTGTTGTTGTGTGTACGCGAGCGCTTTACATATATGTATGTATGTATGTACATATGTACACTTGGCCAAATTGGAAACCAAACGAATTTCGTCTTGGTGCACTAGAGCCACTAGGGCGTTCTCGTTCGGTTGTAGGTGGTACTCGAACCGACGACGCGATGGACGCATCATACACACACACACACACACATACCATGTATTGTAGTATATATATATATATATATTATTGTGAGTCGGCCACTTTACCTTTAGCTTGGCTTTGGTTGGTGTGTTAGTTGGCTGGCTGAGTGAGACCAGCGACTAGCCGGACTGGTTCGTAAGTCCGCGGCAGTCGTCTCGTATCTAGCAAACTGCAAAGACGTGCAACACTACCGTGCCCAGACGTTCGATCAGAGCGCGCGTGTTTATTTCGCAGTCACTTATTAACAAAAAACACATCAACATGAACGCTATAAGTTATGCGATCGCATTATACTAATATTACCTCTTTTATTACAATACTATAATTATATAGTTTGCCGTAAAACCTAAAGGTAGTTGAAAAAGTTTGTGTAAACAAAGTTCTCGTGTTTCACTTAAAAATACGCAATTTTTAATTTAATTATTTTACATTCACAATTCCATTTCGAAATATACTGCGAAACACACAAGTGTAACGCGTAAATATATAAGCAATAAACATGTTTGCGTATTTTTAAATAAACCAGTGCGATTTTCTAGCAAGCAGAACACAAAATATAAACAATATCGCGACATTCAAACAGAACTTCAAGTTCGTACTGATATATATATATATATAGATAGAATTTCGAATTTGGGTAAAGTGCGCGAGTTGTAAAGCAGCCCCCGTTACGGACAATTGCGACAATGTGATATTGTGACAATAGTGAATTGGGTATTAAAATGTTGTCGAAAGTTTCGCGTGGTCACGCTGCTGCAACCACCACGTGCTTGAGTAATAATAATAATACGTTTGTAAATTTGTCGACGCTGTCGTCGTCGTTGTTGTCGTCGTCGTCGTTGTCGTTGTTGTCTTCTTGTAGTAGTAGTAGTAGTAGTGTTGCTACTGATGTCACATCGCACTTGAAAATAAAGAAAATTTCAGCTGGACGCAACAGTAACTGGTGTCGCTATTAATTTAAGAAAGTATACCTACGACCATAATATACAACTCGGCGGCTCAACATTCGCAATGTATGCTGTCTCTGGTGACGGGTGTGTTGCTCGAATTTACCTACTCTACGCTGTCTTCATCCTGCTTTTTATCAGGCACTCGTACGGTGAGTTTTATTTTTCTTCTATCACATCTATTCCTGAAACGTACCAACAAATTTCTAATTGATAACATTTCAGGTTTAAATAGAGTATATTTTCAAGAAAGGCAAAAAATGACCACGTATGTTATATACATTTGTATATACATTTGTCAATTTAGACGAGGAAATTAACCTTAATTCATTTATTTGTGTTGACTGGCATGCGTTACATACATACATACATACATCAAGTTGTATATTAACACACATACACTTTGATTCATTGTAATATACGCATTTTAACATTCATTCACAAGTGAACGCGTATTATTTCTACCCTTCATACTATTATATAAATAATAATAATTTTTGTTTATAATATAGTTTGGTCTAAAATTGTAATCTTGAGAATTTTTTAAATAATATAAGCTAAACGGTTGTGTGTGTGTGTGTGTTGGATTAGTCTCATAATAATGTGCTTTGGTGCGATTTCTTTTTCGAAGTGGCACGGTAGTTTTTTTTTTTTTTAAGCATTTTGTGTTTGAATTTCGTTCCGAGGTTTGCTGGTGCAATGTGGTTGGCCAAGTGCCCAATCGGAATATTGACCTGTACCCTCGCCCCCGTTACTATGTATCTGTCAACAAATTAACTAAATGCTTTATGAGAAACAGACAAATTATAATATATGTTTAGTTGACATATTTTTTCAAAATAATCAGAGCTTTAACATACACACACACACACACACACAAGTCATGCGAGAAAATAGTAAGACTTGATTCAAAAAAGGTGAAAAGGTATGTTTCGAATTTATTCATGATTCAAATACTTCCTTATGACATTGTATAAGAAAGTAATTATACGAGATTTATAACAATTATAATTTAAAAAAAAAATCGAAGTAGCCTTTGTGTTATATTGTTTACAAATAAGCACGTTATTATCACACGGGATGTTTATAAAATAGAAATGTTGTAGTAGTAATTTATGACAATATAATTGACTTGAGCATACGATAAATAATAATATATTTAAAACAACACCCAAACCACCAATACACAAACAGAAGCAAAAAGACGCTCAACACTACCGCGCACACTTGTTTACTACAGCATACATGCATAATATATAATATGCATGTATGTACATACGATTGATAGGGAATACGCGATTCTTAAACAGGCGTCACTCGTCTTCAGCTGACCATAAAATATCGAATCGTCTATTTATAAATGCAGGCACGCATCGCTCAGGTCCATTCAAAAACACTGTACTGTACGTGAACAGACAAAATGTCCAACTTCCACTGAAACCCAACGAAACAAACAAAATCGCCAGCAGACATTGTTTGAATGCGTTTCGTGTCATCGAATTGAACCAATCATTTTTAAACGCGTATTTGCGTCACAAATCGACTAAAAAATAAATAAAATAGAGATTCTGTTTCTAATTACTTATTTCAAATTAAATCAATACACATATTATTTATTATGTGTCGTATTGGCAATCAATCAATAGATAAAATTGTGGCATATAATTTGCGTATGTGTTCTAGAATTCTAAATTCTGGTATTATTGACAGTTTTATATGATTTGAGATTTTAAGCGAATTACATAATCTTATTTATGGTTAGCAAGAAGTCAAAGCAATTTATCAATTATTATAAACAAAAAATATCGACAGTCGACAAAAAAACATCTGCATCATGCACATATTATAATTTATTACACTTGTTATTTATTGGTATTTTTTTTTTTTATTATTTCTCGAAAATTGCGCAGTTAATTTGATTTAATTAATATTCAAAGTACTTCGATTTGAAATCCTTAGAAAATTACAACTAGCTGTTTTTTTTTGTTTTCTAACTGAAACTAAATCTTAATTTTTGGGAGAAAACTTAAAAATACCAACACCACTTTTTGGTGGTTACAACTTTAGGGTGTTTTACTAATCTTATCCAATCCGTATCAAATATTTCGGGGATAAAGTTACTTATTTACCTAAAGTATAAATATAATATATCGAATTTTCAAAAATTTTCTTTTATTGAAATATATTGAGGCTATTGCATGAATTTTTGTATTAAAAAAGTCTAAGCGAATATTTTCTAAAAGAGTACTAATCGTAATAATTCCTCAAAATAAATTTAATAGTTTTACAATCCCCTTTAGGGAAATTTTCCAGAATGTCATACCACAGATGTAACTCATAGAAATTCTTAGAGATTCACATATTTAGTATTTAAGATTGTTTTTTTTTTCTCTACGAGTCACGAGAACAGAATTCCAGTTCTCTGAAATAAGCCGACCAATTTGAAGTAATCCGGAGCTAATATTAGATTACGCATTTCTAAAACTATTTTTATTGCTAGGATTCCACACACACACGGTTCATCTCCATTTTTTCATTGCGTTTCTTTCTTTGTTAAGCCAGTTTTTTTCGAAAAAAAAATTCAACGAATAGATTAATCGGCCTATAAGTTTATTCTAATTTTTACTTATTAGGACATTTATGATTTTAGAGACACTAAAATATAATACTCTTTTTAAGCATTTTTTTTAAATATACACAAAATAGACAACATTTGTTTTTTATACTACTGTATTCCGCATTAGACTTTCTTATACGTAGTTTTTTTTTTATGAATTTACTGCGCCTATATATGTAGTACGGTACTTAGGTATCTCTATTTATTTTATTGCAGGTTATTGTTCTGTTTAACCAGTTATAAATCACGTAATAAATATTTTAATAGACTTTGTTTTATGCGCAAATATAAATAGGGTTACCTACACACATAAATCTATGTGTCCTATATTTTCATTTTATGATACTGATCAATTCGCGCGGAACGAATCTTAACATTTCGCGAAATATATTTCGATTATACACGCAGGAATAATCATTATCAGTGTGGGTTTTGAAAGTGGCGTATAGGAAAAAAAAATGCGAAATATTTTTTATTGTAATTTATGAGAATTTTTTTTTTTTACGAAATATCTAAATGTTTAGAATATTTAAATCCTTCGAAAGCGAATGTTGATATTATTCAATAGTCGTTTCTCGAAACACTAATACAGTTTCGAACAGAATCAAAACATGTATCACAGATTTATTTATTATTTTCGTGTATAATAGAGAGAATTCCAATCGAGTCACACGTTGGAGTTGCCCTACGTGTTATTTTCCGCGCGTTACGTCGACAAATAGGTTAGCAAAACAAAAACAATATGATGGGAAAGAAACGGACATTCGACTAATTTTAGCAAAGAATTAAAAAAAAAAAACGTGTCGTTTCGCAGTGCTGTCCAAATGTCAAAAATATATTTCGTCACCAGCTTTTGACACTGCGTTGAAATCTGAATTTCTTATCGTTTTTTTTTTCGAAATATTCTATTAGTTTCTGGTATATGTACGTAAGCATCTAACGAATATTTATCTCGTAAGATCAAAAAAAAAAAAAAAATTGGCAATTGAACAAGGTCATATTACATAGACCATGAATGAAAATCGAAGAAGTGACGGGTCATTATAAAAGTTGACTTTGTTTTTAAAACTATCCGCTATGATTAATTCAAAGCACTTTGTTTATCAAATGTCACAACCATCCAATATTAGCGCTACATTCGCGCGAAACCAATTTTTAATCCATAAATGTATAAATCGCGGATACTTTACCACCTCAATTTATCATAAATTTATATTTTCAAGGACGTTCGCAGCAGAAGTTTGAGTACTGCCCTATTTATACTGATAAAGAATTCGTATAGAAATTTAATATCACTTTTAAATCAAAGCACCTTTCAGTTTGATATCAACAATTTTTTTATTTATCTTAATACCAAATGATAAGATCATCTTTCTCATTGTTATTTAAGCCTGACTAAAAATATTTAAAAATCTCGTATGCACTTTTTGGACCTATGAAATTGATCATTTCTAAATATTTGATTCGTTATAATATTATTACTTTCTTATACGAACTAATAAGTAAGTATTGTAATCATCAAAATTATCAATTTCGAAATTTTTACCGAAATATACTTTTTGACCTTCCCTGCATCGATTATATATGCGTGTGTTTGAAGGGTTAGTAAAATATTCAAAATAAAATAAAGATATGAAAGATTAGTATAAGACGAAATTGCAGATATTTAATATTATTATCTGAGGTCATCACCTGTAATGTATAGGTATTAGTTAGAGAGAGGAGATTATGTGAACAATTTGTAAAGTGGGCGCCTGGCGCCGCCTCAAACATTTTCGTCGTGCTGAGGTTCTTTGTATGTACCTATTCGATGGGTGTCGACCAAATAACTCTCACTGCCTGTTTATAAATAATGTAAAATCATCAAAACAACAGCCAATTTTTTCATTACACGGTACTGAAATAGTTTTTTTTTTTTTTTTATGATTTTTGTTACTAAACCAAATCAGTCATTGGTCTTCGTGGAAGAGAATAATTTGCATTTTTTTATTTGAGTTGCGAATAAATTCAAAACCGCTATTTTAAACTATCATGATTCATTTCGCAAAATTACTATTAAAATAATTACCGGATGTGATTTAAGTGTATGGAATTGTTTTACTTACGATACCAATACGAGACGTACTGAAAAATATCGTATGCTTGGCGAGAATCTACCTATGTATGCTATGATTACTCATCCGTAAAAAATATTATTTACGATAAAAAAAAAAACAGACGTGCTGTTTTCGTACGAAGATTATTTATAAATGTAGCCAATACTAATTTTATAAAACTATACATTTCTAAGTACTTAGTCATTTTTCAAAATAACTATTACTTTTCATTCATTTATTTTCATCCTATTTATAATCTCTTAATAGACATCGTATAAGACATTCCAGTACAAAAATATAATAGAATCGATTGAGGGAAGATAAAAATTTCTACATCGATTTTTTTTCTTGATTAGAATATGACTTCGTATAAGAAAGTAAAAAATATTAAGTATTACATCATTGTATATGGTAAGAACATGTTTGTTTGTAATTATGAATGTCTTGCAAATATTTCAAGTACAAATATTTTCCGATCTTAAACGTGGTGGATGTCCAAGGCGCACTAAACATACGAATTTATTGATAATGATTGTAATTAATCTGTGATTCATAGATGTGTGAATAAATTCTGTCTGGTGCGAATATTTATTTATGTATGGCAAAAAAACGAATTTATTTGTGTATGCCGATAAAGGAAGTCTGGAGTGATGTTATTCTTGTCACCAGACACTCTATTAGGTATTATTTTTGCGTCAAAATTATTTTGATAACTCAATTGGCCGGCGTTTTTTTTTATTTTTATTCGTTTTCAATTATAAGCGCTATTTATATGCAAATGGGCCGTCGTATCTAGTGCAAAATACTATTATAATACACTTGCCAACAAAGGAGAATGTGATTTTGTTATTTTTAGCTTTGCTACAGCCGCAATAGATGGCGGTGAATCTAGTAAAATGTACACGAGACTAACTTTAATTAACGTGGTAAAAAATTGACTTTTTTTTTGTTATCGTTTTATTAGATTCTCGCAGACATCCACCGTCGTTTTTGCTAAGCTTTTTTTTTTACATTATCCTAGCATGCATACTCAACCCGCTATATAACAATAATTATTGTTTTAATAATATACATACAAAATATTACTACAGAAACAAATATTCCCTCGTCCACATTTTGTTTGCATGGTCGTTATGTGCCGATACTAAAAACTATCTCAATCGAACTCGGCTCCCTGAATTTATGGTATGGAGATTTTCATCTGTGTGTGTGTGTGTTGCTTAGAGAATCCGGGGAAATCTATCGAATTAGAGTGTTTTAGTGAGTAAATCACAGATGAAAAGTTTCTTTCGACTTGGGTGAGATTCGAAAAGGGGTAAAATTCTTTTGGTATTCAAAGTGTATGATTATCAATTGTGATTTGTTTAGCGTCTGTAGATATTTTATCATGTGTGGATGTATGTGTGATGGTTTTTTTTTGTTTTGTTTTATTGTCTGCGTGTAATGATGGCCTTGTGTATGAAGGAATAAGTGCGTAAGTGTAAAGTATTATTATACACCTGCGTGAAAGCAATACACTAGTCGTTTGTGAGATAACAAGGTTTGTCTGGATTCGAGTTCGACGGTAAAAATTTGCGCGATTGCATATGTGTTGCATCATCGCTAGACGTACTCTAGTCATTCTAGACTGATGTATGTTAGTTACATACATATGTGCATATATATATAGCGAATAATGTGACTCAAAAGTGTTGATTGGAATATATTAGATTTATTGATAGTTGTTGTTTTCGCTCAAGTCAGAAGAGAGTGTGTTGTGAGACACAAAGTGAACGGTATGAGAAAGAGAGGTTTGTGTCCGCAGGCCCGCAGCCAGCAAGGTAAAAGTCTCGCGCACGTGCCTCGTCGGTCTGTATCTCGGTGACTGTACACATACATACAGACATACATCGAACCGGAGACGAGACAGGTATACCAAGCCTTCCGTCACCGTGTTCTTTGTAACGGCGACCGTACCATCGTCACCCACACGAACTATTCTGACTTGAGCAAAAACTTTATCGAGATTCTCAACAACAACAAAATACCTTGTATCATAAATTGGCTGAATTTTCAATGTGGTAATAAAGTAATGTTTTATTTCCAGGTGGTAATTGCTGGTCGGCTATGGTCCAAAACGGTCGCTGCACCGAAATTCTAAGCGAGAAAATGACCAAAGAGGAATGCTGCGCTACGAACAGCGTAGCCACCGCCTGGAGCGCCAAAGACCTCGATCCAGGCGAGCTGTTCTTCTGGAGGGTCCTCGGCGGTGGCGTACCCTGTTACGCATGTAAAGGTCAGCACAATTTTTATAATTATCAATTACAAATAAAACATTAGAATTACAAATTATTGTATGTGAATCGAAATATTTAATGTTAAGTGTTCTGCCTAAAAATAATTGTAACACCCACTCGCGTGATGTTAGATACGAGTATAGAACATATAAATTGTAAAAGTTATTTTGGCTATAGTATGTAAATGCATGTAATGTATGTAGTATTCTTAGAAGTTTTACATACGTAGGTACCCACATACATGTGTGTGTGTGTGTGTGTGTGTGTGTGTGTGTATACATACACACATACAAACAAGCATAGATTTCAGGAAGTTTATGTAAATGTATCTGTGCAACATATTTTACGATTCATTTCTGAGCCAGCTATGCGGACGTACGAATATTTGTATATTTTAAATCTAAATATTATTTCATTTTCGAACGGACATCTTAACTTCTATAAATTGTAACGCGTTTTTTTTTTATTTCGATTCTCCATTAATTGTATACTTAAATAGAACAATTCCCATACTTTACGAATTAAGTACCTATGAAGGTATATGTAAAATATATTATTTAAAATTCGAAACTTGAGATAAATTTATCTCAAATTTCGAATTTAAAATCATTTTTGCAGTACCTATTATAGCGTTAATATGTATAGTGACTCGTTAGTGTAACTTACCATAATATATAAAATAAATGAATCGAGATATGTTTTGTTAATTTCAGAATCGTGTAGTGGTGTTAAGTGCGGCACGGGTAAAAAGTGTGTGGTGCGCAACGGTCGACCGAAGTGCGTGTGTTCACCCGACTGCCGGGCGAAGACTCGACATCCTGCGGGACCGGTGTGCGGCACAGATGGCCGCTCGTACCGGACCGTCTGCCGCCTCCGGAAGCGCGCATGCCGCCGGAAATCCAACACACTTGCGATCGCCTATTATGGACAATGTCAAAGTAAGTACACGGCAACCAGTATTAAATACATACATACGTACTCGACACATAGACATTATTATGATTGTATCCTCCAACCAGCATCATGGATTTTTATATACGCGCTTCCAAACAAATCTAAAACGCACAGAGGTCAGGTTCTAAACAAGAATTGTTTAATTGTTTAAAATTGCATCATTTAATAAATATGTTCTGATTTAAGACGGCAAGAATTTGGTTTGTTTAGATTGGAATAACGCATTCGAAAATAGAATAATAGTTGTACAACCTCGCTTCAAACATTACTTAAACAACAGTGATGATCTGGTATAATAATGTTTGCTTATATACATACATACATACATACATACAGACAGACATTAGAATGTTACATGTGAGAATTTGAAACGATCTAAATTTAGATATTAGGCGATGTGATGCGATGCGATGCACATATAATATAATAGTTTTCAATAACATGCATCTTAAACCAATATTTTCGAAGCGTTACTTAAACAAATCGCCGCTTACGTAAAGCTAACGCTTATAAATAACTGCATATCTTTAATCTAATGCGCGCCGACAACCAATATCGGATGTTACTAGGCCATGAATATAGCAATTTCACGCTAATCTTGTAGTTTACTTTAATGTTTAGATGTTTAGTGAAAATTTGTTTCACTTTTAGATCTATGTAGGTGACCTTATTTTGTTATTACTTATATGCGTTTTACTATTATTAGGCTATTTCATATTTCTGGAAATACCAACAATATTTCTCAAATATCTATACATAGTCTAATTTTTATTTTAACAAATTTTTGAATTGAGCTAGAGTAAACAAGCATATCCGGTTTGAATATTTTACTATTATCACTGATAACGGAAAGTCCGATCTGTTAGTCGTAGTTTAAATTCCATGTAGTAATTGAGCAAATTGGAGAAACGAGCAAAAATAATAATTCACGCTTTATGGGTGTTTAGGTTATTTTGACATGCGTGCAGTATTTATTCATAAAATAGTGTCTCTCATAAAACTATTTCGGTGCCAAGATCTCCTGAATTATAACCATAACTACAGAAATAACAAAACGTCGCTTTATTAATAACATACTCACACACGCATTCCTCACATTAAATAACATTGAAGAAATCCCACCGGTATGTCAGACCAACCAGTTTCTATTTCTTCGATAAAACATCATTATTATTCGTCGCAGTTCGCGACACACTGCGAACACCATCAAACCATTCGTAGTAATCGTTCATTTTTAACGATTACCAAAATAAGCGAACCAATAATAGATACCAGATTATGTAAGTTATTTGGTGGAGTTGCTATAACAGTTTTATTTTTAGATCGAAGTACATATTTAAGTACCTCTGTTATATTTTCAAAATTAATACACTTTCATATTATGTACCTATATTTATAAAACAACGAAAACTCAAACGCCTAAACGGTTAGGCAACCCACCTATATAACTTTAATAGCTCACGAATTTTTTTTATAATGTAATAAATATATATAATTATTATACATACATAACTTCTTTTCCCATCAAATAAAGTAGTAGAACCCCCTTGACGTCCATTTTCAACTTGACAACTTATCTATACCGTCAAACTACCACAGAGCTCAAGTGGTGGCAACTGAGAATTAAGGCATAAAGGCACCTGTAAATAAAATATATTGTTGTTTACTAAATTAATGTGTTTTATGTATCTAAATTATATCAAACAATTATGAATTGATAGGTAAAGCTTATGATAAACGAAGGTCATTTATGTCAGTGCGTCTAAGGGTAGTTCTTATAATACCGTTTTATATATTAATAAGTGCGATTCCTAGCGAGTTTCTTAAGAACCACAATAGAAAACAAAGATCAAGTTGTCTCATTTTAGCAGAACTTTTCTGCCTGTAGTGTTTCAATTATTAAGATAAGGTACCTAAAGAGTGTATATGTGTTGAATTATGAAACAGCAAAGCAAGGTTTATTTATGTGTGTGTGTTTTTTTTTGTTGCAGGTTCATGTGACAAGATCCGTTGTCCGACGGGTAAACATTGTCTGGTGGATCAGAACCTGAAGCCGCACTGTGTCCGGTGTTCGCGACGCTGCCCCGCCGTTGGCACCGCGTCCGCTCGCAGTGGAGGCGGCGTATGCGGCGCTGACGGCGCGACCTACCCGAGCGCGTGTCACCTGCGCGAAGCCGCGTGTCGCCGGGGCAAAGCGATCCCCGTCGCATACAAGGGCCGCTGCAAACGTAAGCTGGACCAAAACGTCGACACGTGAAGTGGTATTTTCCACTTATTTTTTTTTTTTTTGCATGCGCAGAATGAGTCAATATGCATTTTGGTTATTTAATATAATTTTACACATTTTTGTATATAATTTTTGCGTTTTTAACAAAAGGATGAAAATGTATATGGACCCATTCTACTTGCATGGTTTTTTTTTTTATTATTATTTATTCCCTTTTTCACCCACAGAGAAACAGAACTGTTTGTATGCAGCGTGTGTGTGTGTAAGCGTGGGGGATCCACTGTAGCTAAAAATACTTGCCTGACCTGACACTGTTATCTCTTTGCCAATTCGGCCTTCCTACCTCTCACACCTCAACTACACCGGCCACGAATATAGCACCGGTATTGTGTTTTCATTACTCGTACGGTGTACGTACTCTGGTAACTCGAGAACATAAAAAATACGCTCAAGAAACGACATTCCACAGACCGACCAGAAAAGGGTGGTTTTGCTGGTTGAGTTATATTTTTAAATTCTACGATTTAAAATTGGGGGTTGCAATTGAATTCTCGCGTACACTTTTCTAAAGTGGAATTTATGTTGGTTTCATTTGATAATAAATAAAAGAATGAAATGTTGAGTTGTAAATATGAATCGCAGTCCTGAGTCGAATGTTCTAATAAATGTACCGTTACTGAACAGACATATAACTTAAATGAGAAAAATTATATCGTAAAGTTTAAATTAAAAATCATTCGGAATTTCTTGATAACCGATCACTCTCCGGTCCATATAGAGCAAATAAAATCAATCTACACTTACCTAATCTACGCAAACAATTTTTACTATAAATAATAATTAAATATATAACAATTAATAAATGTTATTACATATAAATACTCACATTATTATTTACCGTGTTAAATATCTAAAATGCCTTACGCTAGATTTTCTTATACGTAGTATTTCAATCGGAGAAACAACAAAATATTATTTAGAGTATGCGGTATGAATATTATTTTTAAAATAAATATAAAATTCCGTAATTCTACAAATAGTTGGATTCGATACAGGGAAGGTCGTTTTAGTTAAAATGTCGAAACTATAATACTGTAAGTTCGTATAAGAGAGTAAACATTGCTCTTTTATCGATAAAAAGAAAGGATCGTTTGATAATAAATGTTATTTCAGTTTTATTTTCAATATTTACGATATTCAAGTTTGATAGCTTTTTAATCACTTCCTGCATTCATTTTTACAGTAGATTTAATAAGCACTAAACTTAAAAGAACATCACTCTCTGCATATTTTATAATTATAATATTTAAATTTATTTACGATAGTTTATATACCTACATAATTTAACCATAACTATAAATGAAAAAAAAAAAACAGTTTTGAACACACAATTATGTAAACATGATCCTACTTATATTTTAGGCCACCAGGGTATAAATGATATGTGAATCTGTGTTGAGGAATTTCTCACCGTTTACCAGTAAAGCAATAAGAGATCTAATTTTGCATTTACACTTGTTAATTTTGTGTTTATCACTGCGACATTGCAGGGTAAACAACTGTTTTAATTAACTCTGTATAGACTTAAATGTATGTTTGTGTATGTCGTATATTAACGTGGTGACAAGTTGTGAGACTCATTGATGGACATTGCATACATGTTACTAAATTGCATGGGAAAGTGCGCTATATTATGCATTAAAATTAATTCTCAAACGTATAGTACATACATACATACAGATATCTAATATAGCAATAAATGCTCCATCATCCAGGCATCCCGTGTCAGAACTAACAGTGTGTATAGTCTGCACGGCAGAAGACGATGAGTCCGCAAAGTTAACGAATATGCAAGTGGCACTGCAAAAATAAACAAATGATGCGAGCGTGCAGCATTTCTTTGAATTATGAGACAGTACAATATTCGATACAGGGAATAACAAACGCACAATGGTGCTTATTATATTTCCATTTTCAAGCCATGCACTGGTGGTGCACTCTGTTATCGCTATTGTCTATATACGTTTCTTTTTATTTCACCGTACATCAAATCCACGAGTCACATCACCGACATTCTGAAAATGTTCACTGTAAAATAATTCATTATTATGTTTCATATATTGAATACACAGCTAGAATTGAGTTAAAACATAAACTGTAGTCGTAGTGAAACGCAGAATGTCCTAATAAATTTTTAGAGACTGCAGCGTAGCGTTAGGAGGGGAACTCGTCGAGTATATTTTCCATACCATATTGCCCAGTGTTCGTATACATATGTATGTATGCATAAGTATTATTAATGTTATTGTGGAGAAATGTCGGTCGCGGGGCACCGGTCGCTAGTCGTTGGTCGCCGGTCGCAGGCCGTTGTACGATTGGTGCAATGAGGTGCCGGACGTGAGCCCGTGTGCAATGGTGTAGTGGTAGTGTCCTTGGAGCGTCCTTGAGTACCGAGGTCATTAACCATCTACGCCGGCTCGCTCCGCAAGCAAACAAGAGCTGCTGCTCAAGACGAGCATACAGGGTGATTCTCGAACTCGTACTATACTTTTAGTCGATTTCAATTCAAAGACAAATCGTATCAAAACAAATTCTAAATATTATTTTATTTCATCATAAACTTTCTACGAAATATATTTATTGTCTTCCTAGTTACAATTTAAAGTAAATAACTAAAATCTATGATAATTAAACAACCTGTATGTAGTACACACATAGACAGAATAGAAGATTATTCACCTTGTTCATTATGCATACTAAATATTTTTATTTCTATTCTCTGTGTGTGTGTGTGTGTGTGATCATAATTAAAAGCGTTTATTGAAAATATTTAAAGATAAATATATATTTTGTACACCTTCTGAAACTATAAGAAAAAGAGTGTCTAAACAAGCGAGATGTCGCTACGGTTTGACAAATTGTCAAGTCTAGTGTTTAACTTTGATGTCGAGTACTCAACTATACATACAGACAGACAGGCACACACGTACATATAAATATATTGAATATGCACACATAAGTACATACATACATATGTAGTGTGGTGTGTATAGGGTGTCCCGCACCAAAGTCCGAGACGCGACCGAAGTAAGCCCAGCGCGTGCTTTCACATATTATTGACATTCTGGCACTCATCCCATGTTTGTTATAGCACCACTGGTGTTTATTCAGCAATATGAATTGTGTATTCATCATTCTCACACATTTAATTTATATATATATTGTAAAGGCATCGCGCAATATTTTTACCTACTTAGAAATCGTTGACTAATAGATCCGTATGATGATGATGATTTCAGAAACTGCTTCGTGCGGTAGTGTGAAATGCAAGGAAAGGCAGTCGTGTCTAAGCGAGCTGTACACGGGTGCACCACGCTGCGTCACCTGCAGTTACCGCTGTCCTAGAAGTGGTGGAGGAGCCACCGGACACCGGGACTCACCGGCTCATCGCGACCTAGGCGGTCCTATCTGCGGCACCAACAACCACACTTACCACTCGTGGTGCCACATGCTGAAGGACGCCTGTGCCACGGGTTACGTCATTGAAACCAAGCATCCGGGCACGTGTAGCGCCCTCACTCATCACGGTTCTGGTAACATTTATTCATTTATATATACATACATACATACATAAACAGTTACTTTAATCAACATATATGTTCATATAAACCGGATCCTATTGACGTCGAAATTGATTTACACATAATTTTAAAGTAAAAATACTTAATGGATATGTTCGTGACAGAGAAAGTAATCAGAAACGAATGTTTGACCCGATCCAACGCCAGACAGTGTAACCCGGTTTCGCTACATGGCGTTGGTTGAACCATATTATAAATACCTGTCCATAATAAACTCGTAATAAGCATATACAAAAGTCTATTTTATTTATTTATTTTTTGTTTAATATTCATAAAAATGTTTGTTTGTTTTTTTGTTTATATTACAGGTGTATCCTTATCGATGAACTCAAACGCTGTTATAGGATCCGATGAATTTAAGGAAACGATTTCTTAGCCACGTATCAATCGATCGACTGATTGATTGATTGATTGATTGACAGTGTTAAACCGAATTTCCAAAACGAGTAATTATCCAATTACGTATTCTTGTTTGTTTATTTTTTATTGCTGGTGCTTCTGTGTACCGTTGTTTATTTGTGAATTTTTAATTTAACTAAATCGTTAATTATTTATTTGTAAAGAAGTCAAAGATGAGGATGATGATAAAGAATACCCCTTTTTTTTATTTGAAAGCAGTCATAATGTCAAGCTATTAATTAAATATAATAAGTTATAGGTAAATTTGACCGAAAATGCCTTCATAAATAAACTTCCGAATGTTTAAGGGGATTAGAAAGCTAGCAAATAAATATGCCTAGAAAATGCCTTTCGCATCAAAATATCCCACATTTCCATAAATCCGTCTGGATGTTTCAGTTTCAGATTCAAAATTAATTATAAGCATGAAATAACAGTTGATATAAAATAATTGTTTATTTGCTTCAGCTTTTTGTTCCTCTTGAATATTTTAAAATTGTCAAATGAATTACGAGTAGTTTTTACGTTAGGCAAGAATCTTAGTCCAATGAGGTAATAAATGAATTTTTGACGTATTTAAAATAATTAAACTTTAACTGACATGACGCTGACATATAAACAAAATGAAAACTGTTCACTGTATATGTTATACAATATTAGCAACGTTCATAAAATAATTATAAATATTAAGGTCTATAAGTCTGTTAGATAATAATATATCTCTGTAGTTACAAATATCTGTATATATTGTATATTTTAGTAGTTATTTTAAGTCCAAAACTTATATGAAAAAAATCAAAACACTAAATCTATTTTATTATAAATTATTTATTTTCCTTTTTAAATAAAGTGAAACAAATGTATTAAATAAACAATTATTTTATTTTTTAAACATAATTTGTTCGATTTTAAACAAATCAGATTTTATTATAGATTACGAGAGATATATTTTAAAAAACCCTAACTTAATCGAATGTCTATAAATAATAGGTGTCAATTGAAATTAATACGTTTTTTGGGAATATATATATTTAAAACAAATTTCTATACGGTTACGTTAAATCAGACTTGGAGAACCATCTCTGTACGAATAGCAACACTAAAGAGTCAAAGGTTTCTTGAATTGAGTAGATTAAAATTTCGTAGTTTTTCTACTCATATCAACAACGACCTAACAAGTATAGATATCTACCGATCCGCGTAACGTTTTAAATTTGATTATTAGATTTACGCTTATGAAATTAAACAATTCCAGCCAAATCTGCGATCCAAAGTATACCCGAGCACTGCTTATGGAATTAATGTTAATTGTAAATTTTAATGTGTAAACGTCCATACATATATAAATTAAATGTCAGTATTATTAACTAATAAATATGTATTTTTATTTTATCTTGTTTCTATATAGAAATATCATTCAATATTTATTGAATTTATAATAATAAATAATAATGTTTAAATCTCGTATTATCAAAATATTGTCTTGATTAAGTAATATTTTTGTTTATGTTGAGATGTTTATATACTCACATTAGCGTGTGCAATGAGTATGTACTTATTGCACGCGCTAATCATTTTAGGATTAGATAATTATACTATAGTTAATAGACCAGTGAAGTATTGTGTGTCAAAATTGTAAATGTATTGTTTTAATTAAACAATAGCTTATATTGTTAATGTAATGCAATAAGTGTTCCAAAATAATTGTATATCCAAATAAATTGTGTAAATGTCAGGAATAGATAAAAGTATTAAATGAATCGGTGGGAACTTTAATTTGATTACAAACCCATAATTGCAGGAGGTACTTGACCTGCGAACGACAAACACAAAATCTGCGTATATGTAATATATTTTATTTTCTAAAATCTCTAAAACTCTACAAGAGGTGGAATGTTTATATCTCTTTACAATATGTTGTTCGCATAACAATATTTATAATTTTGATTGGAATTTTAAACAAATGACACAAAAATAAAGCAAAACATTAAATAAGATTATTTACAATATTTTACAAATTGTACAAATACACACTTGATTGAAATAATACAATTAATCAAATTTTGGCATACACCTGTATGGTTTCATAGAAATAAATATAAACAATGAACAAATCAGAAAAAATGAATTATTGGGAATTTTTTATATCAATAGGTAATTATGATACGATAACTCACTTGTCAATTATTATTTGCATCGTTTGTGCAGTCAATGAATGAGTAATCCATTTATTCTATATACAGGATGACACAATAATGGTACCTACATAATTATTAATCATAAAATGGTATTGTCGTTTTTTTTTTTGTGAATTAAATCATGCAATTACTTCACACCTCAAATTTATCTAAATAAACAATTTATTATTTTGAATCTTTTAATAACTATAGAATAACAATCATTTTAATTGTTTATATTATAAAGGATAACTAATTACTGTAATAATTGATGAACACTGGAAAAATGAAATAATAATAGTAGCGTTGTTAATTTTTGTAGACAAATAGTTGAAAGTGATAATATTGTCTATTTAATGTTTGAAACTCAAAAATGTATGAGTTGTAAGTGAAACACTAAATAATATCAATGCGTATGATTTCGTATAGTTCTGTAGCATTTCTAAACACAACAACAGATTTATAGAATACTGCTATAATTATTTATTTCTGTGCAATAGCGCGATAGTAAAATACTTATTTCTTTCTTTTTTTTTTTTCTCTTGGAAACGGATTGCACAAATACAATTTATAATTGAACATAACCTTACCCGAATTATTAACTACACAGCTACATTTTTCACATTTATTATTTAACAGACAACAACAAAAAAATGTGATTTTTTTTTTATTATTAGTTTTTTTTTTTTTAGATTTTCGCATCAATCATGTCAATGTTGAGTTTGTAATAAACGTACGGATAATAATCGGATTGACCGAATCCCATGCCGGCTATGTCCACGGTCTGCATATATTAAAAGGGAAATTTTTTTTTTTTAATACTTACGCCTGTTTTAAACTATTCAATAAATTGTGCAACAAAGTACTTGAATACTTACATCCATATTAGCGCTACCTTGTAACGCACTACTATCCAAATGACCGTATAATTGATTTAAAGTATCGCGTAGACGCTTAGTATTCTTCTTATTCGGATGAAGAAGAACAGCTTGGAAATTAACTGGTAAACCGTACCTATATACAAACATAAATAGTAAATGCACTTAAAGCATTAAAACCCAGCGTGTGTACCTTAATACAGATTCAACAAAAACGCGTAGCGCTTTCACGTGAATCCACGCACAAAAACATTCGCTGAAATTCACTTTCAGCCACCGCACTAACGGACCCTGAAACAACATATCAATTGGAAACCTGATTCTGGGAGTAGTAAAATTAAAAAAAAAAAAAAAACTAACGAATTGTTTCTTTTTGTCGGTGACCAATTTGGTGATTTCGTTTTTGCCGGCGGCTAATTCTTCCTCGTTGTATGTGAAATCGCGTACGATGAATTTGCGCTCGCGCGCATGCAATTTAAACTCTTCCACGACCTTTTTGAACAAGGTAACGGAGAAGAGGCCGTATTCCTGGTCGTGGAAAATCATAACAGACGAACGTGGCACAATCATATCAGTGATTTTCTCGAAATTAGTGTTCCAATCGTTGAATAACATTCTGATTATAACATGGATGAATTATTTTCAAAATTAATGTATATGGACGATGAGACTTACTTGGGTACAATGACTAATAATGTAGTCAAGTACTCCGAATCCAAAATGAAATGTTCTTTCTTGACTAAATCTGCTAGATTTCTGGTCAGTAAGCTTCCGCTGTTTGAAAACAAATGAGTGAAATGTTGTATGAGTGCAGTTTTGTTTAAATCATAATTACGTTTGTTTTTTTTCCAAATTTTGAAGGCTGCCCTTCAAGCTATTGTACGCGTTCGATTTCGTTTTTAAATCGGCATCGATTTGACCGACTTGCTTACTGATAATATCAGCGATATTTCGAAGCGATTGTTTTATGGGGTATTTTGCAATGTCCCATTGAAATCGCGTGATGTAACTGGGCAGATCACCTACACACCATCACACAAAATACCAATCATATTTCAACAAATATGAATTCAATCAAACGACGCAAAAACAAATATCACTAAGTCTGAACATGGTAATTTACTAAATATGAATACATTACTATAAATATGTTACTATCAATTGTGTAAAAAGTTCGATATTTATACGTAGTATTTAATATTTGTTTGGGTGATTATTAGTTAATTGTAGGCCACTCTAAATATTTGTAGTGAATTAAAAATATTACACAGTATATGTAACATATTTACTTACATATGACATGCAAGTTTTCAGCTGAAATACATGAACAACAGTAACAACAAATATAACAATTGGATGTTCATTGAATACAATCAGAGATAGAAAAATAGAGTAGAGATAGACAGAATAAAAAAAAGCTATCACCGATAAAGCAGACACTGGTGGTGGTAGCATGGCATGGCATGGCATGAGTGGTATAATCTAGTAATTTACTTTTTTTTGTTTTACAACACAGTGTTCTCGGTGCTACACAAACACACGATACAGTGATGCACACTCTACTATTTGTTTTCCACCAATCTGAAATCACAAACAACAATTGTATTGTACAGCAGGATACACATTAATACAACAACTGCAGGAACTAAACTAAAAAAAAAAAATATTAAGAAAATAGGTTTCGGAGATTTTTAAACAACAAATAAAATAGTTATTCATTTTAAGACCGTTCATTAACGAAATGTGAATTGCCTTTTTGTTAGTAGATCATGTCTATAGACGATAATTTCGCACTAAAACTCAAGTTAAATTATCGTCTATAAAAACCTACTATATCGGCAATTTGTTTTTTATCGCAATTTTTTATTAAATATGGGGATTGTGGTGTCAGGGTAAACAGTACAACAGCGACGGACCACTGACCTGGTCCGAGAGGAAATTCAAGGGGAGAGGGGAGCAAGTTGTCTTTGGCGCAAGGCGTAACAAGCGGCGATGTAACGGTACTACTGCCACCGCAACTAGAGTCCATGAAACATGAACTCTCCAGCGAGCAAGTCCATGTAAATGCGACACTTGCGGTGGACTTGACTGTACGGTATCGATAATCTTGTTCGGCTCGTATTGGTTCTGGTGGACGACCGCCAGATCCAAATGGCATTCGCGCCTCTAGCGTTGCTTAGAACAATTACGAGATTACTACTGACTTTTACCCATTGCGAAGCAACAAGACATTATTAAAAAACCCACTCAATATCGCCAATTTGTTTACAAACTAATTTACAAATCAACCAAAACATTTTAATATAATACAACAAAACAAATGACGTTTAAACAAATAGATTTTAAACCAATATAAGAAATAATCATATATTTAATAACATAAGTAGGAACAATTAGTTCATTTAATGAACTACAATAATAATTATTAGAATAGATTTTCGACGACTGCAAATCAAGTGTTATATCTTTGAAGGTTATATGCATCATATATCGACATCTAGATGTCGTTACCACATTCAGACTTACAATAATATTATACCAATATAGATTAAAAAAAAATATAAACAAACAAGTTTTTCAAATAACTTACTATTATTCGCCATCAAATTTTCATGCAATTTATCGCGTTGATCCTCCAATACTTCACCCAAATACATCGCGACCTTTCGCGTCGCCTGCTCCACGAAGCCATCCAATTTCCCAAGGTCATCAGACAACCCGACCAGCTGATCTAAAGTGCCCACCTATTTTTTTTTTTTTTAAATACAAATAAGAACATTTTACCCAACTACAATTTATCTGCTTTTTAATGAGCTGGGATACAAGTTTTGTAGTAAAAACGAACACAATTAATTTGCATTGCGAAATAAGTTCTAGGTCACCGTGACTCGTACTAGTCATAAATTAGACCACTAGTCGAATATAATACATATTTTAAATATATCACTTATAAAATAATTTTTTTTTATATAATACGATATAAATGACCCTAATATTTAAATAAAAATTTACCGAAATTTACCTTTAGATCAGGTATATGAAACTTGTAGTTCATCGAAAGGTTGTTCTGTTTAGTGGTAGAATTATTTAAAGTATCAAATGTCTGCTGACAGGTCTTGTCACCAGGGGCAGAAATCAACCAATATTCCGTCATCATTGGATGAAGAGTCTTGCAATTACACATTTTACATTAATTACAAATACACAATTAAGCAAATATTAAATTCAACTGCCAATGCACAGTTTAAATTTATTGCAAATAAGGGTAGTAGGCTTGGGTTTGTACATAATTCACAATTGTTTTTCCACAGCCTACTAATATCAAATATATAACAATTTCCTCACCTAAACTTGTAAGCGATTAAAAATACGTATGTAATTGTATTGTAATCGATTTTGTCGATTGAATTTTACGTAAACTTCAACCACTCCTTCTAAACCATCACAATTTTCACGTGATTTCGGTCACAGATCAGCTGACGCCCGTTCTTCCTACACCACACTACATAACGCTCTTAACTTCAACCAATGACAAGCCTTATACGTTCAACCACGTGACCAAAACTAGCATATGACTCCTACGATTTGCTGCATTAACTGAACGCTGGACTAAATAGAACTACCAACTAGTACATAAATAATTCACCAATATGATGGTTTTTATTTCGCCTAGTTAGGATAACTAATTTAATTTTTAAAATATTTAGTTTTAAATGAGCTAAATTATTGTTTCAATGTAATTTAAAAGCTTTCAACTATATAGTCTTAAAACCTCAAAATGAATGGTCTAAAGAATTTTTAAAACGCTACGCCAATGTATACTTGGTTAACCTAACATTAATTTGTTGCATAAAAAACGAGATTATTTTCAATATTTGCCTCATGGGTAGTAAATTTGTAAAATTATAATATATTTTGTAAAATACTAAAGAGTTAGAGTAAAATGGCTGGTATCAATCAGAAATTAGAGCTAGTTCGAAATGCGATAAAAAGCTATCCTGATTTTCCAAAACCAGGAATTTTATTTAGGTGTGTAAATTAAGTGAAGTATTTGTAATTAAAAATAAATAAGGGTGTGTCAATTTTTTATCTTAAGAAGGAATAATTGTGTTTCAGAGATGTGTTTTCGATATTAGCCGAACCCGAAACATTCAAAGCGCTTCATGAAATTCTTCTAGAACATATTAAGACGACGTTGCCGCACGTTGATGCGATCGCTGCGCTTGAATCGCGCGGTTTTTTATTTGGACCTATGCTCGCTCTAGAACTTCAAGTGCCATTTGTGCCAATACGAAAAAAAGGAAAACTACCCGGGAAATTAGAGTCAATCACGTATGATTTAGAATATGGCCAAGTATGAATACGTATAAGTATACTTAATGTATAAAATATTAAAATTTTTATTTTTTAGGATACGCTTGAAATACAAATCGATTGTTTAAAAGCAAAAACGAAAGTTTTAATTATAGATGACTTGCTTGCTACTGGCGGCACTATGGCTGCCGCGTGTGCCCTTTTGGAAAAAAATAATTTAGACATTGTCCAATGCTTGGTAATCATGGAATTGAATGGTTTAAACGGCAGATCGAAAATATCTGCACCTGTTCATTCGCTTGTGCAATATTAACATATAAGGTCTAAGGGATAATTGTTTAGTAGGCAGTAAATCTGCTCACTAAACAATTATTTTTTAAAACTGGCATTTATTTTCTCGGGAAATATTTAATTTTATTAATATTTTTAAGCTCCCAAACCACTGTTAAATTTATATAAGAATTGTGCCATAAGTACCAAAACATATTTACATAAGTTTTACATTACGACAATATTAATGTTCGTAAAACTTACCAAGAACAAATAAACACGTATTATAATTATTTATTTTTCCAGATTTTTCCCAAAATATATACATGTATTTCTGACTTTTTTTATCTGTAAACATCTTAGCGCGCGTTTACAATTTTTTACACCAACAACTTGCATTGCGTTATGCTCGACTGCCGCCACTCACTCGTAATTTTTTGAAAGTACGCTTCCAAAGAAAACTATTTTCTTTGATTGGGAGCACTACTTAGTACCACCCTATAAAAATAATTAACATTTGTGTTTTATGAATGTCAGTTATGATGTACTAAAACAATATTGACATATTGAATTTTAGTCCAATCAATTTTAAAAATATATACATTGTTATATTTCTTTCGTTTTATCAAAAAATATACCAATTCTTAAAAGTCTTATTTATGTTATTTGATTGGAAACACTAGTTTATAACATTTATTGTTGGCAACAATTTCGTTTTGAATTTGAAGTTTACATGTGAAGACGGTTATAATCCGTTGCTTTAATAAGAGTTTCCACAGCGGTTTAAGCCTGTTTATGAAAACGATTTTTTATACATAACTAAAAGTTCACGTGGTACAATATTTAACATATAATTTGTTTAAAAAAAACCTAAATTAAAAATTTTCAAATATGCTTAACTCTGGAGAAGGCTCACCACGATCTCCATCATATTACACGTATTCTACGGGATCGGGAAGACGGCAAGGTTCGTTATTAAAAATAAATTATAAACTACCACTTTATTAATTATTTAAAGCAGGTAATGATGGTAGACTAAACGAAATGTCTTCTAACAAAAGCCGCGCCAACTTTGATGTACCATCAGGTAGTGAATTCAGCTACGTTTTTAAATTTAGGATCATCAATAAAGCACATAGAATTTATATAATTTATTCTATTTTAATGTTTAGGAAGTTGCGTATCTGTGATACCCATTACCAGTAGTACTAAAGTAGTGAGGCCCATGAACCAAATAGAACTGAGTCGTGAATTAGGTAAATAGAACTTAAATAAAATCGTGTAATATTTTTCATTTTAAAAAAATTTTTTTTTAGGAATTGAAACAGTGGATATGCCGGAAAAGAAAAAATGTCAACCTAAGAGGGCGGCTGAATTGTTTTTAGAGTTATATCCAGAATCTGGTACGTTATTAGAAATAAGTACGCCAGAAAGAATTTCTAATTTAATTAAATTAAATATATTTTATACTATTATTCTTTATTCTGATGAATTTCAATTTTAATGTTTAGGAAGTCGCGCATCTATGATGCCCATGACCAATAATATTAAAGCGGGAAAGCCCACGAACCTAATAGAACAGGGTCGTGAATTAGGTCAATATAACTTAAATAAAATCGTGTAATATTTTACAATTATTGTTTTTTTTTTTAAGGAATTGAAACAGATTTGTCGGAAAAGAAAAAATGTCAACCTAAAAGAGCGGCTGAATTGTTTTTAGAGTTATATCCAGAATCTGGTACGTTATTAGAAATAAGTACGCCAGAAAGAATTTCTAATTTAATTAAATTAAATATATTTTATACTATTATTCTTTATTCTGATGAATTTCAATTTTAATGTTTAGGAAGTCACGCATCTATGATGCCCATGACCAGTAATACTAAAGTGGGAAAGCCCATGAACCGAATAGGTCAATATAACTTAAATAAAATCGTGTAATATTATTCAATTTGTTTTTTTTTTTTTTTTAGGAACTGATATAGTGGATTTGCCGGATGAGAAAAGATGTCAACCTAAAAGGGCGGCTGAATTGCTTTTAGAGCTATCTGGTACGTTATTAGTAATTAACATTTACGATAAATACGTCAGAAAGAATTTGTAATTAAATTAAACTAAACGAAAAAAAAAAAATGTTTAATTCATATTTTGAACTAGTATTATTAATTTTTGTTTCAAGCCCTTGAAACTCCAAATCAAAGTAAAGGACACGTGCGAAAACGACTATGGTCAACCAAAAAGCCATCATTTTCGACTAGAAGAACGACTGCATCATTTAAAAAACCTACGGCCGTTTCGGTAAATTTGTATTTTAAATCATTTCACATCTATATGCTAAACGATATTAATGTGTTTCAATAATAATTGTTACTGTTATTTATTAGTCAAGAACATCGCAATTAATGAAAATGGGAGATTTGGATAAAAATCCAAATAAACTAAAAAAACTACCAATCGCGACAGTGACAACAAAACCGAATGTTATCGCAAAACCAATGATACCAAAACAAAACAAAAACATCGAAACATGTGTTGTAAACAATCGAAAAACTCCAAAGGATTTAGACGTAGATCTACAGTCGATGTATGAAATGACAAAATCAAATAATGCAATGCTAAAAATAATTTTAAACAGACTGGATGATTTAGAAAATCGATTCAATTTATTCCCACTTAAATGTATTTCTCATGAAAACATAGGAATTGAACATAAAACTACGATTAATTCAGACAGTAAGCCGGTACCTATAATTCAAATTTATGATAGTCAGAATCCCGAAATTAATTCTGACATAAAACTGGATGAACATGATTTAAGTGATGTTGATTTAATTCGCCCGAAGTCTAACTTGGAAAAAAGTCCTGATTTATATATGGAGAAACAACTATTAGATATGGATAAATCTTCAAATCTAAACATTTCTAATCAAGAATTAAATGGAACAGTTATCGAAATAAGTCAAAAATCTGATTTAAAATACGATTTGCATCTCATGACAAAACCACTCAAGTCTACATTTGAACAACTGGAATCGAGGCTCGCAAATGATTCTCTTGCAACCATTAATTTTTCCCCAAGTTCCACCGAATGTTCGCCGAATGGCCACTCAATCAACATGACTTGGTTGCTAGAAAATTTGAACGAATCAGACATAGAAAATAAACCGCACCCCACAATTTTAACGAAAAACCCCAGTTCCCAAGACGTTTATGGTTGCACCATAAATGATTACAATGAAATGCGTTCGAATTTACCACTTTTGTGCACACCAAAAACAGATAAAACACAAGAACTAATGACGCCGAGCGTTAAAAACAGCAATAAAAAACTATTATCGCGAAAGATCCAAAAACAATTATTCATGTTGAATCATAAATTTTAATCTATATTAAGTTTTAATTATGTATGTAATATATTTATAGAAACTGTATTTTTTTTTTAAAAAAGTAAAAAAAAACACATAAATAAATATATTTATTTTTATAGGTACAATTTTCATGAAATCAAATACAGAAATGTTTCATCAATATCACGTACATTTATATTTGGTGAGTATATATTGTAATGACTATTTATTTTATAAATATATTTTTCGAGTATTATACTTTTTATTTATAAAACATTGCTTTGTATACTTTTTTTTTATTCATATAATTTTAGCATCGATAACATTTAGACGGCATCAAATTAGTTTAGTTTACTGGTAAAACTATTAATAAAAAAAATAAAATTTTTTTTATTAGTAATCACTCATGTTATAAACAAAAATATCTCAAAACTATTTATAAAATTTCGATTCAAAAATATGTTCCAATGTTTGAACGGAATCAGTTTGCACTATTGTGTAAAGTAGTGTTAACATTCTCAAAAATATGTCGAATTTCTTAATTTAACAAATAAAAATCTGTTTGTTCAATTAATACTTATACAATAAATAATAATACATAGAAATATATACAGATTTTTTTTTTTTGTCTTAGGTGATATGGTATTGTCATAATGTACAATAAGAGTTTTGGAACTAGCGCAATCAACGATGAAGAATTCATAAGAATACATTTGGTAATCACGGGTTTACATCTAACAGACAACACTTTGAACGAATGTAAGTGGTTTTATATTGAATGTTATTTTTAAAAATATTCATTTACTTTTAAGTCTTCCAAAACAACATATGAGCACCAGTTAAGGTTGTGAGTTTATAATATAGACAATCATTAATCTAAATCAATCTTACAACCTTAATTGACCCCTATATGGCTTATTTTACTTTAACATGTTTTGCAAACATCTAAAACATTCAAAACTAAAATACGATTATAGCTCATTCGTAGTAATGTTAGTTGATATTTACAAAACATGTTATGAATTTACAATAAATGCCTATTTATTTATTTATTTACAAAAATGGTAAACAGCCTCGAAATAACGCGTATAATATTTAGCGAATGAACTATGTAATTGCAACGGTATGCGATCGTTGTTGGAGATTTTCATGAGAACCTAGCAGTTCCTCGTCGGCCGACAGCAAAACGTCGCTTTCCGAATCTTCGATTTTATTTTTCACCCGAATCGAACGATACCGTACTTTGACGCGTTGCAGTAATGTTCGTTCAGCACTAGTGCGTCGGGTGCGCGAACTCGGTGAACGGTGCATCAGAAAATTATCGGTCACCCAAAACATTAGCAACTACAAATACAATATTCAATTCCTGCCTATAGGGACCTAGATAGTCGGTTGGAAACTTACATTTACAAAAAACGGGATTATCAGCATCACGAATGCGAGTTCAATATCTGGGTTATTGATTGGCGATAATATGAACTCCCTCACTCGATCCCAAAATTGCAATTGTATTAATAATGTTATACATATTTTAACTATCACCATTAGGCCCACATAAACACAACATTGCGCTATCCATGCATTCATGGATGGCGGTTTTCCTAATAAATGTCGCAATAAATTAATGAATCATGCAACAAAAATAAAATTACTCCATTTTCAACAATAATAAATAATAACATCGATTTAATAATTATCATTAATAATGATTCAAAAACTTCGATGAATTAAAAAAAGCATGGAAATTTAGTATTATTTTAGACTAGGTTTATTTTCTCTATGAATACGATATTGAGAAAGTTAAAAAAATTAAAGAAATAGTAGAAAGTACTTTTGAAAAGAAATAAAACATTCCTACTCTTTAGACTACATTATGGATTTTTTTTTTTATTGAGCTATATTTAATTTTAAATCCAATTATCGGTGAATCACTCAAATATTTTATAATTTTGTCTATTTTTAAATAAAAATATGTATATGTATACGTTCGATTATATATAAATAATCGACGAAAAAACACTTATAATATTTTATTTTGATAACACTATCGCAAACATCCTGGAATTTTTTTTTTTTTTTTTATAACAATATTAAATATAAACTTGAATATCAAGTAGCATAAAAAAATCGAACAATAATGTTTAAACATGTTAAAACAAAAACTTACCATATTCCCCAAAATTGATGGCCTCCCAATTTTTTCTGCGAGATAAGTACTGCGACAATCGTATCCCAATATAAATAATAAACAACCCAATTGATGAATCCAATAAAAAATTAATTATATACCTTTAATAAAAAAAAAAAAAAAATCAATTTCATCCCCCGCAATTACAAACAATAATAACAACTTTACCAAGTACATGGATCGCCTTGGAACTGTCCAGCTAAAAAGACGTTCGCTAAATGTATCACTAAAGCCCCTAAACCTTGTTTGGAAGTATCGTAAAACCATATCAACCACGACCGCCGTTCGGATGGTGGTTCACAAAAACGTTTTCCTGCGAAACGAACCCATGAAATTCGCGCAAAAACATTAAATGTGGGGACTCTAACCTATTAAGCATGTAAATGCTAAACAAGCTAGTAAAACTTGCAAAAACCACCCAAACATATTAGTTAGGGCATCTTTCGGACAGTGCAAAGGCTCGAACGGAATCACTGAGTTATTATTATTCATTTTAAAAATTATTTAATTTTAAAGTGTGTGTAAAACCAAAATAATATGTGTAAATACTTCACGTTACATTTTTAAGTTAATTGCAATATAAAACACCACATTTATAATTTTCTTGGACATGTTAGTACTTATACACTCGTTTTACGAATGTACTTCGCATTTTGTACTTGCGAAATGACAGATGTAAAGTCAAAACTTGTACATCGTATGACGTCACTGATTCGTTAGAGTAACACTTTTCCATTATTTGTAATTATTTACTAAATTATATGGATATTTATTGCATTTTAATATAAAATTAGATGGTTTTATGTATGGATAAAATATATATTATTATTTTAAAATGATTTAAAATTTGAATATTAAAACGGAAATTAACCTAAATGTTATAAAGGTTTCCGGTGTTCTTCTTACTGCCTATCTTCGGTCTCTTTTTATTATCGTCCGCTGTGTACAGTTTTGGACGTCGATTTTATAGTAAATAAAATCCTAAAACATCGGGTTCTAGGTACCTTATTTTAATATTAAGTATAAATATAAAAGGCCTGAATAATGCCTCCTAAATTCGATCCCACGGAAGTTAAACTCGGTAAGTTGTTTTATATATATTTTGACATGTGTGTGTTTTTCGGCGAAACATTGAACGTAATATTTTTTTTAAAGTTTATTTGAGATGTGTTGGAGGTGAAGTGGGTGCTACATCGTCCCTAGCTCCTAAAATTGGACCCCTTGGTTTGGTAAGTAGTTTTTTTTTTAATTTTAATAATCAAATTTGTGTGATTGAGTTTTGTTTGTAGTCTCCAAAAAAAATTGGTGATGATATTGCGAAAGCAACATCCGACTGGAAAGGTTTGAAAATCACTGTTTGTTTAAAAATCCAAAACAGACAAGCCACAATCACCGTTTGTCCATCTGCCGCGTCTTTGATTATCAAAGCTTTGAAAGAACCACCACGTGACAGGAAAAAGGTCAAGAATGGTGAGTTTGTTAAAAAAAAATCTAGTCGTTTTGCAAATTGCAAGTGTATCGTGTTTCTCAGTAAAACATAGTGGAAATATTTCTTTCGATGATGTTGTGGCAATTGCCCGACAAATGAGGCCGCGATCCATGGCCCGACAGTTGGCTGGTACCGTCAAAGAAGTGCTGGGTACCGCACAATCTGTTGGTTGTACCATCGACAACAAAGCGCCCCACGATTTAATTGATGAAATCAACGAAGGTGCTCTCGAAGTACCAGAAGATTAATTCATTATTCGCTAAATAAAAACATTTACTTATAACTCGTCTTTTTCATTTTTTTTACTCAAATCCAACAATTCACAAACGTGCTTTCATTTACAACCACTTAACTAAGCAATTTGGTCCATATTTAAGAAGTTCATTGTAACCATTCCTCGATATAGTTTTCCCCTCTCTGGTCAGGACCGTAACGTTTGGGGCTTGTGTTGCATAAGACCAAATTAATTCTGTAATTCCAGGATCCCCGGGTATAAGGCTGTACCAATCACCTTGTGTGTTAAAGAACTTCATCGCATTCACATACGTGTCTTGCACCGGTATATTAATAATTTCCAAATGTGCCGCCAACTTTTTCGCATTCTAAATTCATATTAATTAATTTTCCTGCTCGTATTTGGTGTCATTTTTTACCCTATAAACCGCTTTTAGTGTCGGTGTTAAATCTTCACATTGCTTACACCAAGATGCAGCAAAATAAAAAACCATTATTTCAGTCCTTTCAAACACTTCATCCGCTGGTTTTATTTCACTATCTTTATTAATCACCATTTTCCCTCTCAAAGCATACATTTTTATAAATCTATCAAATCGAATAAAACAAAACGTACATTCAAAAATGTCAAAATAACAAAAAAAAATATTGTAATAAGATAAAATTTATTAAAAATTCTTATAAAATAATAAATATTAACAATCTAAAATACTATATTATTAATTTTCATAATCAGTTTCGTTAAACACTACACAAACTAAATCAGCCGCTTGGACATCATCAGGTTTTTCAGTATCTTTCAGTGGTTTGACCGCGAAAAACCTACTGGGATTAAACGGGCAAAGTCCCGAATTACGAAAACCATTCTCGCCTAAATTGAGCGGTTCTGCGTTCGCCAAAATTTTCATATAAATATCAACGATATCGTAATGTGAAATATTCTGGTGTAGACTTAAAAACAAATCCGTTTCTTTCGTAAAGTCACTCTTTAACGTTTTAAACAGCGATAAGGCCAACGGGTGTAGTGATTTCGAACTAAATGACGGTATTGCTTGCAAAACGATGCCGTTTGCCTTGCAGAAATTATAAATTTTAAGCGATATGTGCCCGGTGAAATTGTCTAAAATTAACAAAACTGGATGGGTTTGGGACGCGCGAACATACGCTTGAAAATGTTCCAACCAATTCAAGAATAAGTCTTCGTTAATATACCCGTTATCGGAAATCGCGAAAATTGCACTCGGGTGTATCGAAATATTTTCTGGCGCGCGTTTTTGTGGATATATAAACAATGGCGGCACAAAATTACTGGTGGCGCTTACACAACATACGACGTTAACACTAAATTTGATTTTCGCCAAACATAATTCGTCGACGTTATACATTCGATTTCGTTCGAACGTAAACGTTTCGAATAGTGTTTTTATGTTGGTGAAAAACTGTCGCACTTCACTCGGGTTAATTATTTTATTCATCGTCCGTTTGCGAAGCGTTATTTGCGGATTGCGTTTCATGTACTGCACCATCCAATCCCGACCGGCCATACGGTTCTTCTTTTCGAATCTCGTCGAAATATTATTCACTTCGGAGAACTCGAACGCAAGGCGACGTAACTCTGTCGTTGTTATGCCGAAAAATATATTGGAAATGTCGAGTACGTTTTGCGTGAGTTGATCTTCTTGCTCTTTGGTGTATGTTGTTTTGCGGCCGAGTTGCGGCGGACAAATTTTGCCGTTTTTTAATTTATCGCGTAGTGTTGATTCCGGTATGTTGTAGTCTTTACTAACATTGCGGACTGTGCGACCGGATTTGATTTCATTGAGTGCAATTTGTAAGATCTCTGTCGTCCAGGAGCCTTTATTCGTTTTTCGTACACGATTTCTAGGCATTTTTAATGTATTTAAAGCACTATATTGATCACGTGAAATTGGGTATAGCTTTCGATTTTATCGTGTATAGGGTCATGCGAACACAAACCCACGCCATTTCCCCATAAACTGTGTCAAATACGTCAATATTTCTATAATTTTAGGATATTTTTGTTACGTATTTTTCGACTAAATTGCAATACATTTATTTTCTACATATACATATATCTCTTTACATATACTTCTTTACACAATGTTGGTATCACATATTCTTTCTGCAAAACTCCCAGTTAGGCAGTAATTTGGACAACCAACCACAGGACGTAGACATTTATGATCTTGGTCTACACCGTCTACACTGATGATCATCAACAAAATTTTTACTGTCTTATTGTAATCATGAAAAAAATCGATCGCGAGATTTCACCAGAAATTTATATTTTGACCTTCCCCGTATCGAGCTTAACTGTTTTTCAAATGTCTGTGTGTGTGCCTGTCTGTGTGGGCTCTACTTTAGAGCTGTAGATACACACAGACAGACACACACACACAGACGATATTCAAAAAAGGCACCGGCTATAATGACTATTCAAATAAGCATATCTAATAAAATACGTATAAGAAAGTCCAATATAAGCCATTGCCGATTTTAATGTCGCATTAAATGTTGGTACTTGTAAATTTGCAACAAGTTTGCGCTTGTTTTGAAAACACCGACATTTTATATTTTATGCCGCAAACATAAGCGTTATAGATGTAATGGAATTAATAAAAAAGAAATCTATTTGTGAAGTACCCGGGTGTACAGGGGTTTCGCAACTCGTACGATTCCCGCGAAATTGTGCGATTGCTAAACAGTGGTTGAGCGCAATTAAAAATCCATGTTTAATTCGGCTCCGTTTTGCCGATTTAATACGAGGACGACGTGTTTGCATTGAGCATTTCGAAGAAAAGTGTTTTGATCCACGCTCAACAATCGCTAATAAAATACTATTAACGCGCGCTTTACCCACTCTAAACTTACCAGGTAATATAACAAAAATTTAATCTATTTTTTATTAACATTTAGTAATTATTTGAATAAATTTATACAGGTCAACCGTCTAGAATCAAATGTTTGGCACATCTTGACTCCTTATTAGTGTCTGATTCATTTGCGACTCAAGTCGTTAAGAAACCATTTTTAAAGCTATTTAGGGACGAAGTCCTCAATCTACTATCACTAGATAGATATTGTGTATTATTATTTAAAATTGTGCTCCTCAAACCCAATTTAAAATATAATTTAAAACATGATTTAATAATTGGTTGGCAAAACACTAACACAACCAATCAGGCACAATTTGCCGAATGCGCTATTTTATTCATGGTACGCGGCCTATACGCAAATTGGACGCAACTAATTTCGTTTGTCTTTTGCGAGAAAAATATTTCGACAGAAATATTAAATCGTAGTATTAAAGATGTTATAGTAACTTGTAATAAATTACGATTAAAAGTCACCGCCATAGTTTGCGATCAAAGCGACTCTAATTTCAACGCGTTGTCTGACTTAAAGCGGGAAACACACGCGAATTGTTTGCACTCAGAAAATGAGTTGGGTTACGATAGTTTTTACATAAATCACGAAATTATAATTATGTATGATCTCCCCGATTTGCTGCAACAAATTTGCAAAGAATTCCAAGCAAAACCATCAGTCAAATTCTCGATTGATGGTGTTAAATATTCGACACAGTTTAACGATTTTGTTTTATATTGTAAAGAAAATGATATTTTTGATAATTTAGATGTGTTTAATTTTGAATTAGCCGCAAATATTTTCGATATTACAAAACAAGGAAATGGTTTCGTTGGATTAGGAAAGTTTATAAGTTTTTTTATTGATTTACTTGATAGTTTAAGCGGTGTTAGTAATACCAAATCGGATTTTAAACCGCTAAAATGCACGGTTCAACCATATTCTAAGCATTGGGATTTATGGAGTAATAGTATCGATACTTTAAATACTATGTCGTTTATTGATAAAAATGGTTTGAAAATTGAATCAAAGTGTCTAAATAAACTAATTACGACTATACATGGAATAATGCACTTATGGCGCGGTGTTTTACTTCGAAATAAGTTTAAATCATTTACTCCAAAATACCTTCGTTTAGAACCCCTTACAAAAGATATAAAACGACTTAAAAATATATTTCATAAAAAACTCAAATTCGATTTGGCGAAACCAAATCAATTCACTTTAAAACCAAATGACTTCGTTAGTAATTTTAAAAAAATAATGACGAACGTCCCCGATACGCGGTTACCGTTATGTGACGCAACCAGACCTTTATTTTTAACAATGTGTAAATCATTGTTAAAAAATAACTCTTCTTCCGATGATTACCGCAGTTTTGACCAATTACTTAACAAACATGGCCGGACCTTATTGACTCAACCCGCGTTTAGCGACATTAAATATGAACCAGTATTGAATTTCAATAATAAACCGATCATAACATCAAATAAAGCTATATTTCCTATTAGGGCTGTTAGTAAATGTGTATCAAATAAAGTATTTACGAATTTGCGCGATTTAAATTGCATTGATTGTAAGTTTATTTTATGTGGCACCACACCGGGTACTTTGAATGATTTGATACATTCTGCAAATTTTATGAAAGCTTTTTGGGTCGTGTGTATTTTCGCCAAATATAAATTACCGCAAATTTATAATAAACCGAATTTAAATGCAACTCTAGTTACCAATATATTAGAGAGTGGTCATTTAGCGTTTTTAAACTGTAAAAACCATCAGTTTTCGGAGATATTTGTAAACATATGCGTTTCGAAAATTATTTTGAGTTGGGTGAGGAAATTAAATGGTTTATTATCGGGGGACAGGGTGGCGGTAAATTCAGATTATTTTTCACGCCAAGCTTGCTTGGCTAGGTTTAAATGTAATAAATCTAATAAATATTCTATTAAGAAGTTATATGGGTCAAAATAAGTTTAAATTATGGTATTTGGGTTTCTAAATCGGGGTTTATTACGCAATATGTTTATTAAATAATCAAATATTGTTAAATTAGTATAAGTCTTTATTTAAAATGGTTTATAGACATTTGTTGGATTTGTTGTAATGTATATTGAAATATAATTATATCTGGTTTATTTATTTTGTTGTGATTGGCATCACTGGACCGCGTGGTGCTTTGCGGCTAACTTCATTTATTATTTTCGTGTATCATACTTTCCAAGTTTGTGTTATTAATATTTAGAATATATATTTGTATTAAGCTTAATCTAGTGTTTAATAATGGATGATGAGGCAGAAACTTATAAGCTATGGCGTATCCGTAAAACTGTTATGCAGGTAATGTAACTAACTATAATTACTGAGAATTGTTTACGAAAAAAAAACTTTTCAAGTAGCTGTGTCACGATCGTGGTTATTTAGTAACGCAAGAGGAATTGGATCAAACTTTAGAGGATTTCAAGGATCAATTCGGCGATAAGCCTAGGTAATTATAACCGATAACGAAATTTGGCGGGATGATTAATTTGTGTTTTAGTGAAAAGCGACCGAGTCGAGGTGATTTGATTGTACTGGTGGCGCATAATGACGATCCAACGGATCAAATGTTCGTGTTTTTTCCCGATGAGCCGAAAATCGGTATAAAAACGATAAAAACGTATTGCCAACGGATGCAGGACGAGAACATTCACAGAGCGATCATTGTTGTGCAACAAGGCATGACACCATCCGCTAAACAATCTTTAGTCGATATGGCGCCTAAGTATATTTTGGAGCAATTTTTAGAATCGGAATTGTTGATAAATATAACTGAGCACGAATTGGTACCGGAGCATGTTGTTATGACACCGGAAGAAAAACAAGAACTACTAGCCAGATAGTATACTTATTTTTATTTCAAATTCTAAACTTTATTATTTTCGTTAATGTCTTTATAGCAAGTTAAAAGAGAACATGTTGATGAGAATCCAAGCTGGTGATCCAGTCGCTAGATACTTTGGGTTGAAGCGTGGTCAGGTTAGTTTTTAAATGTTTATAACCGCCATTTGTCTAATTGGTTTCTAATTTGTAATATTTTAATGGTTTTTTTTTTGTTATTTATTTGTTATTATTAAAACAAGTTTTGTATTATGTATTCAAGTTGTGTGTTCGTTGTTATGGATTATGGACGCCATTTTGTTGTGTGTGGTGAAGTGTAGATGGCGTTGGTGTGTCGAATGATGAAATGATTTATTTCAGGTGGTGAAAATCATTCGACCATCCGAAACAGCAGGTCGATATATTTCCTATCGTCTGGTGTGTTAGGTAAACATTTCCGACGATTAATTAAAAATATGTTTAAGTTATATTGTATTTTAGTTATGAATAAAGATACATAAAAAATTTTTATAATATTAATGCGCAATTATTAAAATGATTAAAAATTCCGAAAGTCTGTAATATATTTATATGAACACTAATTAGTGCTGAATGACTTGTTATATATTTATATATATATATATATAATATACACAGCACTGAAGAGAATTTAATACTAAGATCACTTCTTATAATTAATCAAAAAAACTGTTAGAACCGTTGGTTATACATATACACTGTTCGTTCGCATATTGATTAACGATTTGCTAGTTGTTTTTATAGCACGACTCGTTTTACATATCGCAGGAGACGAACGAGAGCGGTGCTGGATGATGGCCCCACGAGAACTACTATTGATCTCGCTGTTGGCCAGTGATGGCGGGCGCGTCGCTCAACATGACGCGCTCCGCGGTGCTCTAATGTCATTTCCATGCGAGTGAGTGCTATTGCCAATCAATGTTGGACCCCAATTATGCGTATGCCACCGTCGTCATTGGTCGGATGGACGCGCCGTTTTATGACTATTAATTCCAAACGATCGGCTCCCCATTTATAGTTACAGATAGCAGTACTAACAGACTTTTGTACACTGGAGAAATCATGGTTTGGTTGGCTTATGAAGTTGGCCACTGTGGCTCATACAGGGTAGAACTAAGTATTTATGCATAGGAACTCATATTACGGCCTTTCTGATAAAACATATTACTTTCAATTGATTTTTTAAAATATATGTTCATACATATGTAAATCAGGATATATATTAGTAAACTTGCAAGTAAGTCTAAGGATAGCACGAAAGAATCTTAATGTTTAATAATATAATGTGTAGTATTTTAGATTATGCCCGTAGCAGATGCAATGGTGTATATGGTCGAGGTAAGTGAAATAAAAAGTAAAGTTGATTGTTGATGGCGGTGGTATAAAAGTGAAATCAAATGAAGTGAGGTGTTATGTATGTGAGTGTGCGATAATGTGAGTAAGGCATGGTGTGAAAGCCGGTCCTGTGCGCGTGCTGCACCTACACACGCACCTTGCCCCACGCCATGTGGCGGACATAAACAAACGACGTTACGCACGGTGTCATGCAGCGGGGCCGCATCAGCTGTTGTATTCGGCATTCGACGAGGGCAAATCGCACGAGAAGAGCGTTTATAGTACCAGAAACACGGCCCGGCAACGACGTAGGAACCGCCGCAGTTAACCGCGGCCAGTTTTCAATAAGAGCGAGATGGTATACGGTGGCTGGAGCTTTCGCGGCGAATAAGGCTTAAAAGTAAGAGATAACACTAGACGGCCGGGATACTCGTCCCATTAGTTTTCCATACACCGTTTTGATGGACTTGTGACCGTTTCTCTACTCTAGTATCTCCTGGTGGATACTTTAGAGAGGGGAGAGCGTGGTTGAGTGCGCATGCCCAGCGTTCAGTTGAGTCGAAGCCAGCGGTCGGAGCTGAAGTTGACTGGAGTAGAGCCAGTGGCAGTGAGTGTGAGTGAGTCGTCGATGGCAGTAGCCAGACGGTTGTGTTGTTCTAGGGGCGGGGGGACGGGCAGTAATCATATGTCCTATCATCATCAGCAAGTGTCATCGAATCCCCAATCTTCAGCCCTTTATAATGCCCACAACCACCGCCGGTCGCCCGATACCCTGTTGGACATTACGGCGAAAATCGTCGCCGAGAATATCCCGTTTCAACGGATCGAAGAACGTTACGATCGGATACCCGAACCCGTGCAACGTCGTATTATATTTTGGTCGTTTCCGCGTAATGAACGTGACATTTGTATGTACAGTTCGTTGTCGCGAGTGCCTGCAGTGAACGCAAGTGGTGACCACCAAAATCTCTCCTTCTGCAAAGGATTAAAACTGCTCGAGTCCGGTTGCGTCGATCATGTGCTGCAAGTCGGTGAGTGATCAATTTTACAGCTTACACACACATTAATTTTTTTTTTTTTTTTTGTTATGATTTGAACCACTATTCCACAATCATGTCTAATCCGTGGTTTACTTAAGATATCTCCATTTTTATGTTCACATCATCCTTGAAATTTTTTTATTTGACAAAGTCCATACATTTGCCTATAATATTTGGAGGACATAGGGGCACATATCTAAAGAAAAATCTTTAACTTTGTACGTCAATGTAGATGTCCATTATTTCTGTAGTTCTTCGTTGAATATTTGATAATTCCTTGATTACTCCCATTGCGACTGTTTGCAGCGTTTTCTGGCTGTGGTTTACCGTCGAAATCATTTCAATCTCTCGTTTATTTCGTCCTCTGTGACTGTATGGTGCGTTTATTTGGCTAGAGGGTGCAATAAACATTTCGACCGGGTAGTATGAACACCGCATGTAGGTGCCGTACTAGCGGTTTCAACAACGCTCGGTTTTAGCCCAAACAACTACATATGTCTTCGTTCTTGGTGGCCGTAACAAATTTTTTTTTTCCTCCAAATCGGCCATGTTGCAGGCCAGTTTTTATCGGTAAAACGGGAGTATTTGTACATGAACAGCTGTGTTCACATTCAACGCAGTTCTACGATTGTTTATACGCGCCCACACACTCAACGCGTTGATCTGAATTCAACTTCATTTCTGACGCTCTTCACAAACATTTCTCAGTTTTTCGACCCATCAATGAATTTAATCAGCGTACTACATGAGAACAACGTTATTTTTAAACATATTTATTGATTCATCATAATTTACAATTGATTTCATTTGCAATGTAGGAGATTTATCATCATTTAAATTTTGTGAATAAGACAACAATTATTTTCAAGTAAATGACGTCACACATCTAATGGTTTTGCACTTTGGCTGTTGCATGGTTTGTTTAATAACTCGATATTTTTATTTGAGTAACTAGTGACGTAGTGTAAGGTATATTACATGTAACCTAGTTGGTTGCATAAAAATCGCCTAATAGTCGGTTTCAGGGCCGTATTCAGATATAGAATGCGTTTAGAGTTATTTGTTATGTATAGGTGTCGTCATTGTGTTAATATTTGCAGTATCTTCTGAATCAGCTCAAAAAGTCTTGTGCAATTTGATAAATTAACCACGCCTTGTCACATACCGACATAATTATCGGAACTTGACACTATTTTCCGAAATGTGTAACATTTATTCAAATGATACTTTTACGTGTTAAGGATTACATGAACAATGAGTGTAAGCGCGTTTTTAAATGTTTAATTGTGATAGGATTTCTAAATTCATAAATTATCTTTATATTTTACGTTCTAAATATGAAAATAATGATTGAAAGTGTTAATCTGTGAGTCTTGTCGTAATGTTTTTAGGACGGTGAGTATGGTTCAGAGACGTGGTCCTATATAGCTTTGTTCTTCTCTCTCTTGTGTTCCCTGTCCCCGTGGCTCTTTCCCCCCTCAGCCAGGGACCCCCAAGGTTCTCTTCAAGAGCCGCGGACCCACCAACTGTGGCCGCCGCGCCGGTAGGCTCTTGGGTCATTCAGCCGAACTTCAGAGTGCAACTGCTTATTTTTTTATGTTTCTGCATTCGTGCACTCTATGCCGTTTTTATTATTATTATGCTCAGTATATTTCTTTGAACTTCCTCTTGGCGCTTTACTTTATGGTTTAAAGTCTTAGAAAATGTTCACTATTCGATGAAATAATTTGCGCCTTTTTTTCTGCTTTCGTACACTCTATAACCGTTTTAATTATTATGGCGACTTGTACTACACTCTCTCTTTCTCACACACACTGTTTCCAGAAATAGTTAGATTCGATTGAGGGAAGGTCAAAAGGTATATTTCCGTTAAAATCTCGCAATTGGATTGTTGGATGATGACAATACTTATGTTACGTATAAGAAAGTAATAATGACGAATGCCGAAAATGTTTATTATTCGTTGAAATAGTTTGCACGTTCGTTGCGTTTATAACGAAACCTGTTTTTTTTTTTTTTTTTAATGCAAGTATCATCTTCCTCGTTTCAATAGAATCCAACCATTCTTTAAGGATAAGGGATGTGTGCTAAGCGCAAGTTACACAGCTGCAGAATAATATTTATGTATTCAAGTACAGTACGTGAGAATCTTGTGCAGTCTGTTATATATTTCGTATTATTATTTATATTTGTTGTACACTGTAAACCGTCAACTATAACGATTTTATTATATGTTCGGGGATTTGTTAAAAAAATAATGGTAAGGCTGTAAACAGGACGAAATACGTCATAGGTTTTGATGTTAATGACACCGAAGCATTGCAAAATAATAAAGATAAAATCAATATTGCAAGTGAATCGATGTTATCACCTGATAATGATTAGTATAGAAAAAAAATATATTTTTAAAGTTCGTTGCATCGATATCATCTAATACACAAGGTTATATTCCTAGTACCACTAAAAACATACTTGAATTACTCACTCTTGCCTTTTAACTAAAATCTAAATTAAATTGTGTACTAATTCTTAAATAAAATAAACAGTTTTTCTTGCGCTATTATTTCGCATTGTTTACAATACAAAATCGCATTTCATCATTTTGCATATTTCTAGCGCAAACCTATATTTATATTGTTAAATAACACATATATATTTTGAATATATTTGCGAACTACGACAAATATTTGACTCACATAGATTACATAAAAAAATATAGAACACAACGCTTTTTATGTATTTGGCTATGTTGAAACATAACTGCATATTTGGCAAAGCCAACTACCAATTTGGCGTCATGCGTATTTTATTTGGCATTTCGCTATTACACATTTTATAAAATCTCAAACAAACATTTCCACTTACATGTTTCTATATCCGCAAGTTAGAAATGTGCGTCTATACGCACGATTAGCGTATAGACGCGTAAGTGTGCGCGTGGGGGCTAGTGGTAAGTCAAAACTAGACCGTGATGGTTTCACCGAAAATGTCCTCTTCCTGTACGATGTACGGAACCACTAATTTTCATACAAATTAATTCCTTATCTCGCGGACGTTGTAAGACGTCAGTAGGGCAATTAGCTGTGATTAAAGACGAACTCTCTTTTTCTTTCTCGCTTCATATGCATGTTTCTCTGTTTCGCTCGCGTTTCTATGCACAATGAATAATATACTGACGGGAAAACGTATTTTATCGATGCACTAAATGCAGAGAACACACAAATTTGCTGACAGCGCATGACGTCACGTCTCTAGTGCTTTTTTACAATATACAGTTGGCGACACTTGCAAGTGCCGGGTGAAATTAGCGCTATGTGTGTCTTGAGTATTAGTTTGGGATGAGGGTGTGATATGTGTAATTTCGTCGCCAGCTGCAGCTTATTCAAATTTAATAATCGAAATATAATTTATTCTGTAATATATATCATTCCGCAGACGTAAAAACTGCGCCGCGAGTACTAGGCTGGGCGTTCCGCAATAATTTATTACAAATTTGAACCAAATTCATCTATAGACCTCTCCAATTACGCGACCTAGTACTTAATGCGTAGACTAGGCAAATAAATGGTTTTTTCGTTTAATATCCGCGTTTCTACGTTTATAAAACGGTTTAATGACGTCACACAATTAAACTAGATATGAGGGCACCACGATAATATTAGGCATATGTTTTGAATGCTTATACACCTGGAGCCCATATATCACGTTATTAATATTATAGTTCTATTTCTTTAGTAAGTATAAGTGTATGAAATAGTTACAAAAATATAGACATGCTGTCTGATAATTGTTATCAAATAAATAAATAAAATTTGTTTAATCATACAGTTGTATTAATTATTTACGTAATTAGACGAAAACACTTTGCAGTATCTATATGTATGGGCCGCAAAGTATATGTTTGCTTGAAGTAATCTTAAATAAATAATTTGTTTATACTTTGTATTTTACGTTTTAAGATAACTGTGCAAAGAAATTCCAATAATTGTTTGGACAACAAATGTCATTCATTCATACATGCGATATGCGTGAAGTGTGTAGTCAAGTCTAAGGAACCAAATGTATATTCGTAATGCGTAAGGTAGGTGAAAAAAAAACAACATAATCAATAAAATTCATTTGAATAATATCGTCCGGTATATCCTGTATCCTGATAACCTATTAGTAACGTAACTCATTTTTGTGGATAATTATGGGGGGACGTTCCGGAAAACTGATAACGTACGTAAACTGAAAATGTTTTATGCAAACTCTTTGTGTCTATATGTTAAAACATTTTTTTTATCCACGCGCGCGCGCGTGTTTGTGTTTTCATCTTTAGACCTTCCCTGAATCGATTCTGACTATTTTTTAAATTATGTCTCTCTCTCTAACTATCTGTGTGTGTGTGCTTTAATTTGGAAAATAAATATATTTAAAATAGTTGCAATTGTCTGGTAACAGTTGTGTAAAATATTGTCTATGGTAGGGTAGATGTTTAATTTCGGTATAGAAAAATAACCCCTAGGAGTAGGAAATAAAGAAAGAAAAATAATGGCAAACACCCACCCCGTCGAACAATGGGGGCGAAAGGTATTCGAGCTCTTATTATTGTGCGCCCGCTGCCCCTGATCGCAAACTCCACCCTTGGGTCTGTTTTTATGAGACACTAGGAAAACGTCTTTGTACTGCAGGCTACGATACATCTGCCTCGTTCAACACAGGCAGGCTACATTGCCGAAAGCCCGAGAGTTGGAAATTGTCAAATTTATTTCAAATCCTAGATAATACGGTTATATATGCAAGGTCCCGGTAACCCATAAAGCAGTACCGATGCTTTTTGACAAAATCATTTGTGCTTCGAGCCCCACGGTCACCAACCTTCTATATACATCACTTATAGAAAATCTCCAGTTGTAAAAGTCGACTTATGTGGAATGAAATGAGAAGAATAGAAAAGTTATCAATTTTGTAAAGTAATTTTCTTAAAAAATAATTTTATTTATATAGAGTGTATGTAGATCTGAATATGAAATGGAGAAATATTCTTAACGTAGTTTCCGTTGTTAGATTTTACTTCTTTTAGTAGCAAAATGCATATATGTAGATAAAGCTTCGTCCGCGTTTCAGTAACAAAGTTTTGTTCAAGACGAACTTTGTGTGTCTCAAAGTAAAGAAATGCATTAGACATTAGACGTTACCTACTCGATCTATGCATCTCTTGCACAAACAAACTAAAAAAAAAAGAGACATTTCCAACAAAATTCCATCTAGAACTTCTATTTGAACAAACTCGTAAAAGAACTATAGAAATTGTTGATTCATTTCACATAATTACTTCCTATAAAAAGTATTGAATTAAATCTAGTCATGAACTTAGTAATAAAATGTGTCACGAGACCAAAAAAATTTTTGGCGTAGCGTTTTAAACTTCTCAGTGCATACTTAAACCGTGTCGTAATATCACACAGCGTTTTTGATTTGTCTGTTGTGCGCACCCAGCACACTCTTTCGGCGTTATCTTAAAATTGCACTCAGTTCTCGACCCTTGCATCAAGTGTTGAAGTGTCAGTGTGAGTATGGCGAAATATCAAAAATCAACCTACGAACCCTTATTTTTTTAAATATTACGACAAATTTACCAAAATATTTGCATTTGCAATCGTATTTTACGTTTTTTATTTAGTGTGCGATTTTCTGAATTTCTCATAACCTCATTTCGTGCATGAGTATTGGTAAGTTAAAAACGCTATAATATTATTAAAATGTGTATGAATGATTAGTGCTATTGTATATTTATGTAAATATATGAAAATATTAAAACAATTCGTGAATTGATTCTTGTCCCAAAAGCATAAAACTACCTGAGTTTCTTACCTATATTTAATAAAAGGTAATTTTCACGAAACTTTTGTATATATATAAGCTATAATTCGGTAGCCTAATGCACCATGCACGGAGCCTCTATGTCTGTATAGCCTGCGGCTAAATAGCTAAAATTGCACATCACAGATCTCGATTTCATCTCGCTCCGCATCTTTCTACCTAAGCTAGGCGGTCCATAGACGGGTGCTCTGCCCCAAATATGCTGTCTGACGCCGTTTGATTGAAGATAATCGACGTGGTTAGTACTTAGGTGGCCAGGTTTGGACTTAGTTTAAATTACAAAAAAATACTTTCCAAACATTTCTAGACGTGGACATTAGAAGAAAAAATTTATTTTCGTTGATGTTTTAAATGTGAAAGAGAATTTTTCCATTACTTTTAAGTAATGTACATTTTCTCGCGAGTGCTTTTAAAAAATCTTAATTGAACTCAGACTTAAAATCGAATTATTTTCAATGGGAACAATTTAAATTGTGACTTTTAAACGTCCTTAGTCGCTTCAACGAGAGTTTTTTTTTTTATAAAATATTACTCGCTGGAAGTCGAAATAATATGCAGTTTTTTTTACCAATTATGCAAGCATGTGTCATTTAATCCAGCATCTGGGAGTGGGTGAAGGGTGGGTTATATGACTCAAAATGGACTTGCATAATGCATACATTTGCAATTTGCAGGGGTGTGTGTGTATCTAGTATCGCATCCATGGCCATGTAGGCGCGTGCATTTTAAGCCTCATGGGCCTCGTATATACTCTTGTATTAAACCGGATTAACCCGGAATATCGCTCGGAGTTAAGATGATGCCTCCCTATTTTCCAACATATTGAAACTATTCCATAAATAATTTAAAACAACGACAGACTTAAAAATCGTTACTGGCAAAATAAGTATTATTATTATTTATACCCAATTTAAAAATAATTCCACTACCAAATTTAAAGTATATTTACATAGAAAATTACGAACACAACACACAAATTTATGCCATCGCATTTTCATAAATTACACCGTATTTTACATAAAAAATACTCAATTTATTTTATATAATTATCGTTTTGCGTTTTCCTTGAACGAAAATTGCGAAATGTTCAAACGAATAATCTTCACTTAGAATCAATAGTCTAATTAAACTTATTAACTAAATTACATAAGTGCTGGGAAATGTTTGTTTTAACTAAAAAAAAAACAAAACAAAAAGGTCTTACAATAGACCTAATCAGGCCTTTATATTGCAATTTAACTCAATTATAAAAATGCATTCATACCGTTGAGACATTTTATAAATAAAATAATTACCCAAGTTAAACATTTCGAACTTATATATTTCCGTAAAATTCTCGGGCTTTTTTTCACGATTACAATACTTCTACTTCGTATAAGAAAGTACTAGTTTTGTAAGGATGCAGTCCTTAGAAATGGCGTAATTTATTAAATTCAGAATATATTTGAAATTAATTTCCAACAAAAGTACTTGACAAACACAAGTTTGTAAGTAGCTTAGCGTCGAACAAAGACAGTCACGTGTCTCTCATTCGAATAACAGAGTTTGTTTTTAGTTTTATATAGACATTTCTGTTCCCTGCACATGAATAATGTTTTTGAAGTCAGTTTATTTTATATGTTAAAGCAAACATATGTAGAAAATACAATGCTATGTGGTGTGTAATTATTTATTTATACTAATTAATTAGTTGAAACAACTGCCTGCACCTCTACGCCTTTGTTTCCCAGTGCACATGCGCACTAACATTCATTATTTTCAAGAAAATCCCTAACAAATATTAGTACCTATAAAGTATATTTCATTTATGATTTATAATCGAATAGACTTTAAATAAAAACGCCATACTTTTATAATTCCTGTCATGCGTATTGAGTTTCCTATGTTGCCAACCTAAAATAACTAAAAAAAAAGCACTATAAGTGTGACAAAGTCAGTTTGGGCGAGTTGGGTATTGTTTAATTCCCTTTATTACATGACACTGAAAAGATTTGCATGAAAAAGTCATTCTGCACTACCCTATCTACTAAATTCATTATATACGACCTCCCCATCTTTCACCCATGAACGTACGTGCATATAGGGGCATTAGAACACGTGCTCTAATGCCTAATAAACAATGGTGTCGATTTGAAAATAACGTAATGCTGTGCTAGTAAAGGGTTAACAGAAAATTTGTGTGTTTTTTTTTTTATCTTATTCGGGTAAGAGATAACATCTTTCCGGACAAAAATGATGGAACAATGTGTTTTCTAGAACTGTGAAATATGAAGATAAATTTGTTTTTTGTTCATTGTGTCACGCGACGCAAATAATTTTGTAGACTTTCGAAATGCAAAAATTTTGACTGATTAGGATTTTGTAAAATCGAGTGTTATATATTGGTTTCTTGTAAGTCAAACGAACACTTACAGCGGCGTAATGAACGTTTGTAGAAAACTAATGTTCGAAAAGTTCCGCGCTTCATTTAAAGTTCGGGGAAATAAATTGACGTTGGAAATTTCACTTATTGGTTCTGACGACTGCGAATTGCATCCGCCATACAGATTTGTTCGAAAAGTTTATGCAGTGTTCCCTGTAATATTTCATTATTCTATTTCATAGCGACTGGGTTTCATTTGTGAGTATGAGGCCGTGTGTGTACTTTTGAGCTAGTTTAGTACGCCGCGCCGACTAGGAAAGTGAACATGGCGAGTTGCTAACAGACAAAGCAAATGTTGATTGTATGTATTATTACAATTCCTGTGAAGTTGAAGCGGCTACTCTGAGACAAATACGTCTTTCCACACATGCATAATAAATATATAAATATTTATAGAAAGCATTAAAAGGTAGGAGTGGGATACAGTTAATTGAATCTACATTGATGACCGGTAAATAAAAATCGTTGAATACAAATTTAAGTCAATTGCGCCATAGTTACAAAGAAGAACGCACTCTAGCGAAATTAACCACTGATGTGTGTCTGACTGTGTGTGTGTGTGGACTTTTAAAAAAAAACGCACCCTGGCGAAGTTAGCTGCAGGTGTGTGTGAAAGAGAGTAAAAAAATGTTGAAGAAGTATATCAAGCCTGTATGTATATTATAGATTTTGTGATGATTAGGCATTTTCCACAAATTTGAATGAAAATACTATGGACAGTGTTGAGTTAGTTAAACTGGCAAACAGGAAAAAGAATAACAATCGCCTTTAACTATCTCGTTACAAACGACTGCGCTAGTTCAGTACTTGTGAAACAAAGTGTGACCATTTCATTCTTATTTGTGGCAATTAGAACCCCGAAAATCCCGAATCACACTAGCGAATGATCCAGTGTTCCAGGTGGTCGCAGGTAGCTGCATGCATTTTTTTTTTACATATGGAAGAATCTTGTCGTCGAATGTGAATCCTTCTTCGTTCTCATGACATCGCGGACCCCGTGGGTTCGCGTTCTCCGCGGCTGATGATTTATAAATGCAGCCAGTATGGATTGCCTAGTGACGCATGCGTGCCGTGCCACGCCATGCACCCCTTCGGCCGCATGTGCCACTTGCTTAATGCTAATTCTTCTGACACCGCTGTCGAATAATGTTAAAGGGAGGGCGAAAGACCACCACCACTGGCACCCATCCAATCTATCCGCGAATGTGATTTCACGTTCTTTGTTAGCGGTCTTTCTGATTTACGAAAAAGTAATTGAATATCGTTGCGAAATGAGCTTCCAAATGTATAAATACGAGGAAAATGTTAATACAATTTCATGAATTTTACGCTAATATGTGTTGTACACAATTCCTTATAATTTCAGCGAACCTTTCACGAATACGGTATACTCGTTAGACCTGGGGGACGCCACCGTACCCAAACTACTACAAGAACATATTAGCTATATGTTTATATACTGACATCATTATGCATACATTATAAACAAAATGATGCATATTGATTACTTTCCCCTATGTATGACCGAAATTTGAATAATTATATTTATAAAGTTTAGCAATGCGATTGATAAAAATAAAATGAGACCATTTGTGTGTGTTTTTTTTTTTGATAAATATATATCGCCATGGCAACAGTAGCAGATGATTTGTTTTTTTAAAAGCCACAGATGTTAAGATGTGTCCCATGTGACCGAAGAATTGATACCGGGGAGGTCGCAGTAAAACTATATACTCTGTATATATGTGTATGTAGGGGGTACACTGTACACATGAGTTGAGCTGGTGCACGTTTTAAATTATAATTTTATCACAATGGCTATCGGGCTGGAGAGCGAACGAACGAGCGCAACCAAGGCCCAACGCAGATATTATAAAACATTCAGAGGACGTCTAGCTGGCTTGGTTTCGCGGCCCTCGCCAGCCTCATCCCCTATTCACCCAGCACACCAGTTTCCAATTTTTTATTTATTTCATCCAGTGGCGCACGAGGTGCGATTGATTACGTTTACAATTACCACCAACGAAATAACTTATAACTATCTATCTTATAACGTTTTCAACTTACTCAGCGCTTTAGGTAGAATTGGCAACACTGCTCCATGATGAAGCTGCATGCAATTTTTGGCATGGCCTAATTGTGTAATACGATGTATGTGATTTTAAAAAAAAAAACATATATATTAACTTGTTTTGTGGTAATTTGACTAAAAATAATGCTTAAAACGTTCCATTTCTACGAGGTATAAAATAATTATGCTAATCACAAATCTGAATAATACTATGTAAATTTTGAGTACATACATGAATTTTAACTTGAAAAACTAAAAAAATATCTTCGCTCTTACACAAAGGTAGAAAATACATTATTTATATTTCTACACAATTTGAAAAAGAATACATTTTTGTTCGGGACTATCGAGATTCAAAGCGAGGTCATCGAACTATTTATCTAATTCTAGCGTCCTTTAGAGCAGGTTGCACCCTTTTCCCTATTCACACACACACACACACACACGCACAACGAACACATATGCAAACTTCAATAGATAAACTAGTGTGATATCGATGTATGATCTTTTGTCTGAGCTACCACCCACCCCCACCAGCTCCCCTCATCAATTTATGCTATATGTGAGGGGCAACGAAATCGAACCCTACTCACTGCCACCGCCCTCCTGGGGCCACCCCACTAAAATTCAATTGTAAATGTTATTTTATTTACTTTACATTAACAGTGTTGTTTGTCTTTTGACTGTCGCCATTTTATATTTGACAAAAATACAAGTACGTTATAAATGTGTTTAAAACCCTGCCACCCTGGAATTTTATATCCATACTTTTGCAATATTTTAGCTTTAAATCAACGCCCCAAATCCTCTTTACTCATTTGTGGTTGAAAACCTCAAAATTAGAATTAACAATGCGACGATTAGACAACGTCGAAACGAATATAAATTATTTTCGAAATTGACCAATAATGCGGCTTGCAAATAACGCTCGCATGATTAATTTTGAATACTAAATTTGTCGATTTTGTTTCAGCAATTTGTTTCAATTTCAACGGAAATTGCATATTTACCTAATCAGGCATATCATTAAAATGTATTTCAAACAAATAATCTTATCTAGTTGTTACAGTTCCAAAGTAAATCGTTATCATTCAAATCTCACCTTTACAAGAATATAACTATTTATTTTGTGAGGTAATTTTAGAACTAAATTAAAACTCGCGATACGTAATGCGTTATCATATTTATTTATTTATTGGTATCGATTTTCAATCAATTACACATTTCAGTACGTGAAAATGCATGTGTGCTTTGATTATCTTGAGATAAAGTTATTTTGGTTCGAAATAACTTCACAGTGTAAGAAGAGGTGTCGAATAAAACTAAGTTAGTATGTATAATAGAGTGAAACTTGTATGAGAGCTCGACAATATAAGATAATTGTGCCACCAACTTTTTGTGCCTTGGTTCGCGTGCGTCGGTGTTCCGCGCAGTTTAGAGGTAGTCAGGGGGTAGCTTATGGGTAATAACCAGTGTAGATTGGTTACAGGGTCGCAGAAGCCGCACGCGGATTGGTCGGCGAGAGCTTAAGTTCGAAATTGTCCTCGTAAAAGCGCGCCCCGTTATTTCGAATTTAAGACTTCTTGGGTAAAGTTAACAGAGTTTACTTGGATCAATATATAGTAGGGTTTGCGCTCGGTTAAGACTAAGATTACTTTGAGATTTCGGGTAGAAATTCAACGAAATTGTCTTCTAACGTAATGTCCCTTATTTGTCGTTGATAAAAATTACATATATCTCGGACTGTGTGTAATTGGCCTTATGAACTTGAAGTTCTCACGCGCATATTCCCACAATGCATCCAAGCCCACGTTTGCGCGTTTATGGTACAAGAATTCGACCATTTATACCCAAAAACTGCGACCTTTGCTCTCTTAACGCGTTTCGATGGTGTTAACTAAATTCACTTTTTCGTTATGTTTTTACCTGACAAAAGAAATATTACTTTCTTTTGTTACCGTTACATGAAGTATAATTGTTTTACTATTTGGTTTCTTTCATAATTCGTTACATTTTTTTGATAATTTCACTTTTGTTTAATAAAGTTTCTAAAAAAAGTGCTTAAGAGATTTCTTTATAGTTTGAGCAAAATACTGTTGAAGTCTATCCCTCTTTAATTTAAATAAACAATTTAGTAAAACGGTGTTTAGAAAATGAAAATAATACCCCAAAAATTCATAAGATTTTTTAAGGACTCATTCATCTTCATTGTCGACCTTTAAATACCTAAATTGACCCACAGTTCACACTTCGGATTAAAATTAGACATATTTAAAGTGGGATATGCCCTTTCAAGGTCCCATCGCGTAATATAACTCAGATTTCCGAATGTGGTACAGTGGATCTATCCTCTTTAAAGACTTGCTGAACATACAGCAACAACCCTCCACAGTGTCTGCGGATAATAGCTCGTCCCCCTCAACCTCTCACCGCGTTTTACACTCCAACTATTCCCCCATCCCGCGATCTGCTTCACTCCGCACTCTTTCCTCCGCCATTCACTCTCAGTTTTGTAAGTCAGCGTGCTCATAAAGTTCCTCTGTATATATATATGTGTGTTCCTTTCTAACGCATTATTGTTTGTATTGTGTGATCTTTGTCACTTTTACTCCTGTTTTGTTTGTGTATGGTCGCCCTTGTTGTTCATTTTCAACAGTTTTGTTTTTCATCAGGTGTTTTATATATTTCTAATTTTTTTACGCGATTTATATCAAATTTGGTAAATCATACAATTTAGAGGCATAATCAATATATGTTTGCCAACTATAAGAAAATGTATTTCGATGGTAAAGACTAATAGCTATTCCCATCAATTATAAAATTGAGTTTTTTATTTGCTCGTTATAAAAAAACTGTTATATCGTAAAATATCTTTATTTGGCATTGGGTTGTAATAAAATAACAATAAAAAAACTGAAAAATAACGTAATTCTATCTGAGAAACTTCCTACAAAAATTCAAATTAACATTTTTTCCCAATCTTATCCCAAACGACATGTGTTTTATGTGGCGCCACGCTCCCATAAGATCACTTCGGTAGTGTTCGTCAAACGTAGCCGAGTTTGTCCGAGCACAACGGTCACCTAGCAACGCTCTCCGTACTAAATACTTTAAATACCGTTTCCTTATTAATTTTGTGCATAATATGTTAACCCGCGGGTCGATGATAACGACGTTTCAGTGACAGCGACGTCCGTTAGCGCAGGGCACGAAATTAATAAATAATTAGATGCTTAGACCATACTAAAATACTCTGCGACGCGTAATTTTATTATTATACTTTTAAATTATTCACATTTCCGATAAATATTTATAACGAAATAAAAAATATAATTAGGAATTCTTATTATATATTTATATAAACTATATACACTTAAAATAAGTGTTATTCTACAAGTAAGTATCAAATTAAAAAAAGAAAAAAAAAACAAGAATAGTAAATTAGCAAGGTGTCAGGTGGTCTACTAAATGCAGGTGTACCAATTTGTAAAAGTACCTAACATGTACATAGATGTTTTATTTTTTCGTATGTATTTATGTAAAAAGATCCTATTGTATGAAATTTAGTCAAATTTACAAACAATAGCTTATAATTTATTGAGGAAATCGAAAATTGAAACCTATTTTCCGGTTTCTGTTACTTTTTAAAAATTATTTTTTAATTTAAATTATTCCTAAATATGTATATATTTCGTAAAGAATAATGCATATTAATCGAATTTCTTTTCATGTTTAAGAGTTCTTATGTTTAATTTATTAATTTATAATAAATTTATTTATGTTTTAAATAAAAAAAATGTTTGTGCTATTTTTGTTTTATAAACGAATCAAAAGTTATGTGATATACTGTACTTTATCTGTAATATGATAAATATTTTATTTCGTACCCTCCATACTAATTCACTCAACTGTACAAACATAGCATCAGTGTTGCCACCACAACAAGCATAATTCATATTTATAAAATGTTATCAAAACGAGCGTAGCACATAAATTTCAAAATTGAAATATCGGTTTTCGGATCATATCAGTTTTTGGTGAACAACACTCGTATTTCGCAAATAATTGAATGCTCAGTGTGCAAACCATTTCTTGCGTATATTTACATACATATCCACCTAGTCTCGAACGAGTCAAAAATAAAACTCGAAAACATCGTACTCTTTCGTCGTCCTTTACACGAATAATTAAATCAACACACATGTGTGAAACGCGCGTGTTCAGTGCGAAATCTACAAATAATTCGTAGTGCGCGCGCACAAAATATGGTTAAACGTATTGATCCATATGAGGTCACTGGCAGTTATGAATGATCAACTTTACACACATTCATACTCAACACACACACACACACACACAACAAAGTATACAAACATACTATACACACCCACAGAAATAAACTAATGTGTTTATTTGACGACCAATTGTTGTTGAATAGATTTACGAATAAGCTCGATGACAACCGATTTAAGCTACTCTTTGCATGATTTATTTTTAAATCATCTAATACATTTTTGGGCGAACGCCGGATCTTTGTAATTATTGCGTTCGCTATTTGTAGACGTGGCAGCTTGTTAAGTTGGAAATTAAAAAAAAAAAAACAGAGTGCAATAGTCAGTTACAACAATTTAAAACGCATTAACGGAAAAACACTCCATCCAATTAATAATTAACATCTTTAGCACAATGGCAAAGCGACGAGTTGGACAATGAAAAAAAAAGTTGTACATTTATTTGCAACTTACAATATAAGTTTGTACGTTATCTGTATGTTACATACTAGGTAATTACAGATTACAACAAATACCACAATAAACGGCATTAATTACAATGGCGGTGGAGGGCGCAGGTGGGCAAGAGCAGGTGGCAGAAACCTTTTGTAACGGTCACAGAACTAATAATAACATTTCTTACAAGAGGGTTTCACCTAGACTAAAATGTACTTTATCTTATTAGAAATTCAATTTTCAAAACTCGCATACTAATAAAATGTTTATTTAATAAATTTCCAAATTACATTATAATAAAATTTGTATAATGCAATTTTTTTTTTGCGAAAGTGTTTAAAAATTGGTAAATTGCAGCTATGTTCAGTTTGAATTGTTAAATTCTGAGAATTTGTTAGGTCAAAATTGGAGTGAAATAGTTAGGCGAAAAAAAACTGGTGATGGTTAGACCGGATGACGTCACCGTTAACACCTACAAATAGGCTATGATAGGAATTTCCTTTGGTTCACCATTGAGCGTCATCCGCTGACTAAACTTAAGGCTCGGGCTACAAACCGCATAAACAAAGTGGCATATCAATAAACGTAATAATATAATATGTAGGGTGTTTCAGATTACGTGGCGTACGTATTATATTCGTATTTATTGTTGTTCTTGTTGATGAGAGTGTTCACACGAACCAGCGAAACTTCCTATGACGTGTAACGTTGACCGTGAATGAAACAAAAGGTGTTTTCCTTTCAAATAACTAAACTAGTTCACTTCCCCCCCCCCCCCCTCCCCCACCTGTAAATAGACTATACCGGCGTTAGCATTCAAAATATATACATAGACACACAACCCAGAAAGCAACATTCTTCAAAGCGCCAAGCTTCATTCATGGTGTTTCTTAATATTTGGAAATCTATAATTGTTTTCCTAGAGCAATTGTCCAAGAAAGGATTAGAAGAAAATTCGCAAACAACAAGATCTGATCGACAGCTGTAACAGTCAATGGTCCAACAACAAGTCCTCTTCTATACACAACCTGGTGGTGTTGTCCTTGTCCGACAAGTGTGTTGCCGGCGATGTTGTCTCTGTTGCACCTAAAGCACGATCATTTCATTGCGTCCGGGAACCTATTGAAGGGGAACTGCCGTTAGAATTTGTCGTCTGACTCTATAACCGGCCTTTAATTATGATATATCACCTTTAAAAACAAACGTTTTGCCCGTGTTTATTGCTCATATGACATTTTGTTGGTGTGAGCGTTAATGTATCATAGACAATTCTTCGTTTTCGAACGTTGACCGTTTCGAATTGCTTTAAGGGTCTGCATGGAAACGAGAGGCCCTTGTTTGAATGCAAACGCTGTTTTATGCTAATACAGGCCTGGATGGCTGTTGGGCATCAGTGTGTTTACATGAAGGGGCTAAGGAATACACCATCAAGCATGTGGTGTGTGCCTGGCTATATTGATTTTGGCAAGCTATACATGAAGACATTGCTATCACATACTTAGAATGTGTGTATATACATACGTACATATGCATGTATTGGTCTTATTCTAGTACAATTGTCAGAGAAACTTATCGAGTGAATGGACTACGCAGAAAAAATAACTAATAATTACTGCCTTTTTACTATAAAATATAGAGGGTTGCTCAACGATGGATAATTTGTACGGACCATTCTCCAATCAAGCCGAATCTATTATTTGAAGGAAATTCATTAAAAACGCAACCGCATTAGACATGATTATACGGTCTGTTCCACATAAATCATTGGACGGATTCAGTAGAGCTGTAGAGGCACCATAAAAAAAGGGAACAAAAGTCCAGAAAGCAATTTGGGCCGGCCCAGCAACCGACCTCACTTGTTTTTTTTTTTTTTTATTAATTTAGACAAGCACGGCTCAAGGAGATGAGAATCCATGTTTGATTTTAGTTTAGAATATGACCTATGTCTGTTACGCTGGCGGATGATATTTATAGGGGATGCAATTGTGCAAGTTAAAGAGGAACATGATATTCAAAGAGTCGGAAGATGGATAAAGAAGAAGAATAAGTGGAATAGAAACGACCTCGACCCAGACAGAGCACGGTGCCGGTGGTCGGATGCAGACGACGGCGATGCCGACTCGACGGTGGCGAGTAACGGCGGTGGTAGTGGTAGAGGCGGTGGACAGTGCACGCTACACGCCCAACCCCGGAGTCCCCGCCCCGCGGACGCAAATTAAAGGGGAAGTGCCGCACTGATCGAGGCGCCACGCCCAGCACTAGCGAGTGCTTCAATAATTCTCGACGGTACACTCGTGACTAGTCTAGGCTACAAAAAATCTCATGGTTTCCTACGTGATATGTTGTGCTTAAAGCTACCCTTAGATACATATATAAATCTACTATCGTTAATATATATATATATAGAAACATTTTATTTCTATATACATATTTAGTTCTGTATGATGTTTTCTAATATGGTAGCATGTGGTTCAATAATAAATATCGACATAAATAACGTATTGAAAAACGGCCAGAGTTGGAATTGAAAAGATTTCAGCACAACAATTGTACATTGTTGCAATCGGTTGTTATATGATCTCCAGCATAAAGGAACTGGAAGGTGGTTACATTTTTCGTTCAGGTAGAAAAGAGAGGAAACAAACACAGCACCACAGTTCATGGTCAAATTTCATGTGAACTCCACTCCCAGCCGCGGTTATAGAACTCGCACGACCGTGGAGTGTATAGATGTCTGAGAAATGCAACCCAGCATCCAACAGCCTCATGTGTCCACTTCTCTCTCCCTCTCTCTCTCTCTCTTTCTCTCACACATACACACACACCACACACACACACACACTCCTCCCTGTTAGTAACACCACCAGAAAGCAAGAAGTGCGAACAACCGATCCGTTACAACCAGAACCCGTTGTTGAATGTTTTCAATACTCCTACTCATTTTTCCGGTCGCGCACGAACCGACCGATGTCACCCGAATGATGCCAGCCACAACCTGTAGCGGGGCACCTTTCACCCCTCAGTCCACCTCTTGCGTACTGCGATTAGGAGGAAGAGAGGAAGAAGGCTTGCAGTCTTTCCTCAAGGTTATATTTGTTTATATAAATCTCGGTAATTGTCACGGTATTCAAGTAGAGCAGCGAGGCATACCTTGTTTGTAACAGCTTGGCGAAACTGTTCCTCAACTTGACTCTTCTAATGAATACACGATTCTTCTAAATAGTACCTAAAGATTTTTAGTTATCCTTGGTCAGTATCAAACACCATCATCGAATAGCGTCTATCATATAGACATGGTGTCTTGAGGTTTCTTAATGTAAGAATGTTGTTAAGGGCCCGGAATGGTGTCGAGACGGTTCTGTTAGAATTAGACCCCCTGCGCCCGATTCAACTGCACTCACTGTTATGGAAATATGTTTTCGCAGAGGGTAACTGTGCAGCGACCCTCCTCGCGCAATGAAATTAGCCTCCGATTTTGATTCAACCAAGTGTAACTCGAGCCGCTTCTGTTCTGATTAATATGAACCAAACGACTCGCCGAAATTGGTACATTTACAATCAGTCGCAAATGGGCTGGCGTTTACAATTCAAAAGGAATAGTGAATCTCTTGCGCGCTGCCTTGTCTTTGTCTCGGTTGGGCGGGTCAAAAATGCAACAAATATGTGATGTATTTCTTTTCGACGGATGCGGGGTTACTGAGACGACGTTCAAGGTCAGCCAGTCAATAGGTGATGACCAAAACCAGCACGTACGGCTAAGGTCCGCAGTCCTCAACGCTTGCGATGGACCAGAAAGAGATTCCTTTATACCCCGTCCTTGTTCGGTCGCTCTGACCATACCGGACACGAGTATCATTCTGCATACCCACAACAATTACAGATATTACTACTGCGAATTATCATTTACCAATTCCGTCACTAACTCCATATCAAACCACCAAACAAATTCATAACTAACTAAAGGTTATAAGAGCATAATTAAAGTCTCGCAATAGTATGTTAAGTGAAATTATGACGTCATTGCCTTATAGCTCGGTTATATTTCCTCGCTTATAATGAATAAAATTTTTTATCGACTTAAACCAGTATTAAAATGAATCTAAGCTTATGTTTTTGTATCGAATTCCTAGGTTTTCATCTAAGCGGGGAAGTAACAACAAGCCGGAGTCTCGCGCCTGTGGCCTCGACAACCAGCACGACTTTGCCGTGCGGAGGAGCTGCAGACACACCACATCAAAAGTTCAAAGTATCCGTCAGCTTCGACAGGTTCGTACTTCATACTTTAATACTTGTGTGCTTTCCGTTCTCTTTTTGGCCATTTTAAATTACACATTTTTCAGTCGCTCGGGGTGTATGTTTGGCAAGGGGTTTTGCAGCAGCCATCAAGTATAAATCTAATCACGAATTCTTTACATTCTTAACAGTAAAGGGGTGCGGGTTAAACTGTTATTTTTGTTATCAAAAATAACGGAATAACGATTTAAATTAGAAGGTTCTTAATTTAATTTCAAAACTTTTCGACGGTTTTATTCAACTTGTTTGAATACCACATTTTTGATGTACTTGTAATTTGAAATGATGTTCATTTTAGGTGTAAAATAACATCTGTAACATGCAGTTGCGAAACGAAAGATATATTTTGGTGCCAGCATGTTGTGGCGTTATCTCTATACCGGATACGGAATGCGGAAAGTGTCCGGCTCCGAGTGCCCATATCAGGTGAGTTTCAATAATTCAATCATCAAATCCCCAAAAAACCCAAAACTAATTAAGCATTTGTTACTAAAACTAAATAATTAAGATAACAGGAACAGGAAATTATTAACGAAAAATTAATTTTAGTGAAAATCTACTTTGAATAATATGCGGTTTTTGTGGTAAAAATTTCTAAAACTTAAACTTTCTTTTTGCCAAGGTCTCTAATATTTAAATAATTTATCGCACTTGAACAAAATCATTCACAAAATTCCCCCCTCTCTCCCCCCAAAATTGCGCCACCAAAAATCCGGAAACTAAACAATTCCATGCAAAGCACAAGAGCACGTGTTATTAAAGTAAACGACCTCTTCTTCTTCTTCGTCGTCGTCTTATAGTTATGGCTTATAGGTCATCGGGCGTGTCATCCGGAGAGGTCAAATTTGGTTCCGCTAAAAAAAACCTGTATTTTGTATTTCATAAAACACAAGTAAACAACATTTCAGGCTTCATATTTTACGAAATAGTGTCACATTTATTATATTTACTATCTATGATCTGAATGGGCGCATATAAAAACAAAAACTGTTTTCGTCGCCCCATTTTTATATTTCTTCTAAAAACATATTTAATTTCATATATATGTATATATGTACATTAAAATTGTTCCCAAATAATGAAATGTGTTTTATTAATAATTAAATATGACGTATATTTGTTATAGTAATATTTTATTGAACTACTCAAAATTTGTATTTGAATATATCTTTAATAAACGAAAATTCAGTGCATTGCACATGTTTTTTGGTATATGAGTAAAGAAAATAAATTCGTCGATTGCTATGGTTTTAAAATGATTCAATTCCCTCGCGTGACTGTCTAGTAACGTGAACATGAGTAGAGCGTGATTGAATTACGTGCATGACGCTTGCGTAGTTCTTCTGAGTTGCCTTTGAAGTCGCTCCTCTGATCAGGCAGGGTAGGCCGCGCTGTAACGATTTTATATTATACCCGTCGAGGTTTTTCTGCGCAAAAAAAAAAAACTATAAACTTTTGCCCATAAAATTGTAATATAACACTACAAAGGTTGCAAATGAAGGCTGGTTTCATATTGATTCAGTCTTCAACCGAAACCTCCACGGGTACAGCTTTTAGGTATACGTAGTCAAACGAAAGCTAAAGCTGTTTTTACTAAAACATATTCAATTCGAGCTGTTCTATAACCGTAAAATAAATACAAATTTTATTTTTTAACCCATAATACAACAATGTTTCTCGTATCAAAGGTTCTTTTGTTGAAATTTCTCTAACTTGCAAACGTATTTATAATTATAACAATTCTTGTTTAATTCCCGCAAATAAGGGGGGTTAATTTAGTATATAGAACAATGATTATGAAAACAAAATGGTTGTAATGTAATATGGCATTGTTTATTTTTATTGTTTTGATAGAGAACAATTTACAATACACAAATACTACTGTTTTGTATGTATCTATTATTATCCAACGCTTGAAAAGACATTACTACCTGTTTATTAAAGCTGATAGACTCATATATTTTGAGGAACAAAGATTCCGCATCACATATGCAGTTCATACATTATTTTTTATTAAATTTCTTAAATATATTCTAACTAAAATACACATCTATCGCATAATTTATTATATATGATTCAAAATTCACTTCTTTAATATTTTTAAATCATAATTGCATCTTTTCTATGGATCAATTTCATTAATAGATTTTATTTATAAACAATAGTAGATAAATATTAGGATGTTTATTACAATATAAACCAGGTTTTAGTAGCCTAGGTTTTATTTGAGCACATCATTTGTGGACATAGATATTTTAAGAACTAATCTGTTTCTAAGAATCAACAAAAAAAAATTTATGTTTATATTTTATTTACAATATGTTTAAACAGAGGCCGTACTAAAATATAGATAAACGAAAAGGCCATACGGTTTTATTTACACTTGTACTTGTACAAATTTAGTACACTGTTAAAGCTATTCCTGGAATAATTGATGTAATCTTTTCGTATTTGAAACAATACTTGATTCGAAAAAATATTTGAGTTGATTTTGATTTTGTAAATTCCTCGTGGTAGAAACACTTCTGCAGATGGATCGGCAACAGCTGCAGAAATTCGTCCAGTACCTGATCTCAGAACACCACACGGAAGTATTGCCAACCGCGCAAAAGCTCGCCGACGAAATCCTACAGCAGCGGTCGGAAATCAACCAGATACCTGGGGCGCCCGACCCGACAGCGGGTGCATCCGCAGACGATGACCACACGTGGCATCTGGATGAGGAGCAAGTTTGCGAGCAAGTCAAATCGTATTTGTCACAAGGCACCTATTACAATGCCAACAAACAACTTAATTCATTGTTTTCGAAGGTATTACTTATATATGCTGCTTATCCTAATTGCAGTTTATAACAACCATCAATCTACTTCTTTTGCTAACGCAAGTTCTTGTGTGTTAGGTACGAGAAATGTTACGAGCACAAGATTCAAATGGTGCCCGAATGCTTACGTTAATAACGGAACAGTTCCTTTCCGATCCCCGGCTGCAAATGTGGCGAAATCAGGGTACACCAATGACGGATAAATGTCGACAGTTATGGGATCAATTAGGTAAATATTCGAAACTAAGTGGTGTTATTCCTTAGCCAATTCGATATAGATTTCAATTAATATATAATATTTCCCAAAATGATAGGTGCATTATGGGTATGTATAGTCTTAAACCCACAATGCAATCAAAACGAAAAACAACAATGGAAAACGCTTTTGGAAAAATGGACGAAAATCGATGTGTGTCCGTTAGAAGACCCAGATTTCCGGCCTCAACAACATGGTGCTCAGAGGGACTCCGTGAGTTTTAGTCTCCCTTTCAGTTATGTTTAAGATGACTTATTTCGTTTTGTGTGTTATAGTATTATAACAGAGATCGCGATAGGGACCGTGATCGATATTACGATCGGGATCGAGACCGGGATCATAATCGGATGCGTGATCGTGACCGTGATCGGGCGGCCGCACGTAATGAGCGTGAACGTGAGCGCGAGCGTGAGCGGGAACGTGAACGCGAGCGGGAACAACGTGTGAACGCCGCGTACGACACCACCTCGGACTCGAGCGATGATGACGATAGCAATAGTTACAGTAGTCATCGTAGTGCGAAACGAATGCGCCTTTCCAGATGCCAGTACAAATCCGGGGCACCTGTTTTACCTCGAACAGTGTTCCATAGGTAATTTTAACTCGCACCCCAATTTTTTTTTATGGCTTAACATGTTTTTATTTTTCAATCTTGCAGAGCGTTAGATGCAGTTGAAATGTCTTGGGATAATATGCATCTGAAACATATACTTTCCAGTGACGCTTATTGTTCCCATATTCCAGATAGTTCCAGTTCGGGTAGCTTTAATTCTCAAGGTCAACCTTTATGGCATGGTACGATTTTATAACGAATTGTCTAAATATATATTAAATATTACGTTGAATTATCTTATTAAATATATATTTCGAATTTGTAGAATCTTTACCACTTTGTGCGGCCCGCGTGGACTCATTGCGTTCGCACGGCCACACGGAGGCTGCACTACGGTTGGCGGTAGCCGTTGTGCGAACTATGAAACAACAACAACTAGCCGCTCAACGTAAATGGCATGAAAGCCAGCAGAGCGGTAGTTGTGGAACAACGAATTCTTCCAATACATGCGGCGGCTCAAGTCGCACAATGCCCACCCCATGCACCTCCAGATGTATCGGCCAAGGTAGATGCCATTTCTGTATGCAACTTTTTCTAACATTTTAGTTTTAAATCAAATAAACATTCATTAGTCTGGTAACTCATGATTATTCTGATGTAATGTTCGTTTTGGTAAAGGTTCTAGTTCCTGTCCGCTAACAAGCATAGCTACAACAGACGGTTGGGTAGGCCACCCGCTCGACCCAATCGGCTGTTTATTCGATACTTTAGCAGACGCTTCCATCATCCCAGACGATCAACGACCCAGAACCCCGACATATTTCGGTAAACTCACCCCATTACAACACGCTTTCTAAACTCATTCGCGAATGTTCAGATCTAATAGGCTTAGAAGAACAGCACAACAACATACGACCTAGGTATCACCATGTTCCTGTTGTTGGGTCTCGAGACCGGTCCGAAACCTACCTAACTCTCGCGTTTGAAGTCGCACTGATCGGCTTGGGCCAACAACGAATCATGCCCGTTGGGCTATATGCTCAAGAGAAGGCTTGCAAGCAAGAAGATCGTTTGATCGCTAAGTTACAAGAAATTGATTTAGATAATAGTTTGGTTGCTGTATTACGGCGGCAAGCTATTGTTCTTTTAGAAGGGGGACCTTCCAGTGGATTGGGATTAGGAATTCATCCAGAGAGTATACCAATGCACACGTTTGCTCGGTGTGTTTAACATGACAAATAATAAATATTGAGCAAATTCTAATTGATGTTTTTTTTTTTCACCAATAGGTTTTTATTCTTGTCGTTATTGAACTATTACCCCGATCTAGCTTATGAAGTAGGTTTGAGAGCGATGAGACTGCCCGTGCTGGAAGAGCATGAAGACTCGGATGACCCAATGGGTGGAAATCCGTCTTCTTCGTTGATAATCAGCCGGTATCCTAGGTGGTTCACGCTTGGTCACATCGAGACGCAACAATGTGCACTGTCGTCCACCATGCTCAGTGCCGCCAAGGGTGAAGTGATGCGGCTACGAACCGTTCTCGAATCGTCACAAAGACATATCCATAGTTCCTCGCACTTGTTTAAACTTGCACAGGATGCCTTTCGTTTCGCCACCCCGGAAAACGGCCCCAGACATCCGACCTTACTTAGCGTTGCTTTTGAATTGGGATTACAAGTAATAAATAATAAATAGCAATTTTATTGATTTTGGTAACTAATTGTGTAATTGTTTAGGTGATGCGAATGACATTGTCCTCATTAAATTGGCGTCGACGAGAAATGGTGCGTTGGCTGGTGACGTGCGCTACAGAAGTGGGTGTGGAAGCTCTCATGTCCATCATGCAAAACTGGTACCAGTTTTTCACAGCTACTGAAGCTACTGGCCCAGTCGCTACCACAATCATGTCGCACAGCACGATAATGAGACTGAACTTATCATTCTCGCAACAGGAAGAATTGTCTGGCTGTGCGCGAACGTTGGCTCTTCAGTGTGCAACAAAAGTGAGATTAACGAAAACAAAACTTAAACATCATGGTTTTTTCTTTTTTACATCAATTAATAAATGATGATGACTAGTTTAATATAAATATAGTAGATTAATAAATAATGAATGTGGTTGTTTAGGATCCTCCAAACTGTGCCTTGAATGCTCTGACATTGTGTGAGAATGAAGCGCTGGCTTTTGAGACAGCGTACCAAATTGTGATCGAAGCTGCTTCGCAAATTATGACGTCATCGCAACTGTTCACGATCGCTAGGTATATGGAACATCGGGGGTACCCAACTAGGGCATATAAACTAGCGATGTTAGCGATGAAGAATGTACATTTGGCCTACAATCAGGTAATTATTGTCGTCTCTGTTTATATTTGTGTCTTCGCTGAGTATTAATTAAGTTCTATCAATTATGCTATTGTGAATGCTACGTGTTGTTTTATTAGGATACCCATCCTGCAATCAACGATATCCACTGGGCATGTGCGTTAAGTCACTCTCTCGGTAAGTCCGAGCTAACTAACATGATACCGTTATTGGTTAAAAACGTCCAATGTGCTACGGTGTTATCGGATATATTGCGCCGGTGTAGCATGACTGCACCGGGCATGTCGTGTCCGCATCCAGCATCATTGGAAACATCTAAACACCACTCGCATCCCCATCGAAGCGGACGAGGTGGAGTGGGCGGGTGCTCGGCACCTATAAAACCTTTATCGTACGATCGGCCACCGTTGCGACAGTTGCTCGAGGCAGCCGTGGCCGCGTATATAAACACCACGCATTCGCGGCTCACACATATCTCGCCGCGGCATTATGGGGATTTCATTGATTTCCTAACGAAAGCCCGCGATACGTTTATACTTGCGCACGACGGGCATGCGCAGTTCACACAGTTGATTGAGAATATGAAAGTCGCGTACAAAGGTAAGAAGAAACTGATGTTCCTTGTTAAAGAGAGGTTCGGCTGATATATTTTTATGTTTTGGTTGTAATACTGAAACATTTGAGATTGAGTGTAATAATAACTAATAATAATGCAATTATTTAAATAATAATATGTTGATAATATAGAACTTCAAACGTGCCTACATCTTTGTTACAAATAATGGGCGTGTTCTAGACGTGCTTTAGTATAGTAGGCGTGGTGCATAAAATAATCACACAACGATGAAAAATTGCGACGATTTCTGCATGTTGTAATTTAATAGAGTATCTTTTAAACACTATTGCAAATTGGTTTGAGTATATTTGTAATCGAATCGTTTAATTTATGTATAGAGCATTTTATATTTTTCATCAAATAGAACGTTTTTAACTTAATGACTATAGTTTTAATTGAAAGAAAATGATTTTTAGATTTCTCAGGGTGTTATAGTTTGCGCTACATCATTAATTACATAATATTATAATCGGAACCGTGTCAGTATTAATCGAATACATTCTAAAACTAATTTATTCGTTTCATTCATTATTTATTTCATATTTAATACAAGTGTTGTTTTAAATTATGGTTCTGTGTAATAATAGTAATAATAAGGTGGTTCATGTTCGACGGTATTTGTAACAAATATGTGGGTATGTACTTTGATTAACGAAGAAATAGTTTGCGCATTTCTTTGTTAAAAAGGTATTTTGATAGTACCTTGATCATGTGCCAGCAAATATTTATTAAAAATAATTCATTCTGAGTAAAAGTAAATTAAAAAAAAAAAGAAAACCGGTATTATTTTTATTTATGTTTATTGTTTTAAGTTTAATTGTACATAGTATTCACGATCTCATGCCAAAAAAAGTAAAAATTTGAAAATAAAAAGGGCAACTATTTAATAAAATAGCATAAGTATTATTTTTAATAATTAATAATGCCGTAATATAAATAGATACAAAAAAAAATAATATGTACCCCCCAACTCCCGTCCCCGTAAAACCCCGTCAAAACTTTAGTCAATTCATGTTAAATTTTCTTTTTCGTATGTTGATATAATTTAAATTCAGGTCTTTCTCTGAATTTGGTGTTGCTTATTATTTTGTTTTAACCAAAGATTGTTGTTTGTAAAGTATTAAATGTACATATATACCCAAAAGACGAACAATTTTTCAAATTCTCGTCACAACATAGCCCTAAAGTTCAGAAAAGTACTATAAACTCCAAACGTTGCGAAAGCTATTTTTAAAAAAATATATATTCAGCTATATCACTAAACTTATTTAAAATTAAACAAAATTATATTACTGGATCACTTATATAAACTTGTACAGTATATTATTTGTGCTGCTGGTTAGACCATTTATGAGAAACTTGTGGATGGATAATCAGTAAAACAAATACAGAAACGTGCGCAATTATTTTGTAGAAGCTACTCATTACTTTAACAACTTTATGATCAGCATCTACAGGACAATAGGCGTGGTGTTAGAGCGGGCGTGACCACATGTGCTCACGCCCCTAATCGAGTCATTTTTCTGAACTTTAAACGGTCATTTTTGAGAACCTGAATAAGGTAACATGCTTCCTTATGTATAATATTAAAAACAAAACAAAAATATTTAAACAAAAAAAAAACAGTATATCAATAAGTACAAAACAGTGATATGAGATCTGTTCGTTTGTATTGCTCTAATTTGTTTAAATTTAAAATTAAAAATTTTTGTATGTGATTTTTGAATTTGTATGAGTTTCATTGAGCAAAATGTGTAAAATAAATGAACAGATCGACCAAGCTAGAGCGTTCGTCAGCTGTTATTCCACAATTAACGCGTAGGGCTTCGCCCCCCAGCGCCATTTTGAACCTACCTCTGCAAGGCTAAATAGTGACAACTGACTGTTTAACAAAAAAAAAAAAGAAATCATAATAATTGACTTTTTAGTAGCTTTTGACTGATAACTACTTATGTATAAAACGTGTTGATCAATTTTCAACCGAACTTATTCCCCCGTTTTTCGTTTTAGTTCAATTATTAAAAGTGATATTTTATAAGGACAAGTTTTTGTGAAACGAATATTCGATGTAACAATGAATAATCGTCTGGGCTAATGACAATTTGAATGAACAAAAATCTATTTTTAAGTTGTTGTTTTTAAGTTGTTAAATACTTTGCGTGGTAAAAATTTGTGTCCAAACGTTTAGTATCAACGAACAAGTGTACAACGCAGTTGGATAATTGTTTTTTGATACTTGCGTTCGTATTTATATAGTACTATAAAAATAGGCCCAAGTGAACGTAATTTTGATTTTCGTCATTTTTATATTATATTTTTTAAAGTATAATATGCAATTTTTTGTTTTTTTTTTTAAGTTTTTCGTTGCATGTTCTTAAAGACTGTTCCAGTAAAATGGTAAAAACTTTTCATTTTTGTAAATTTATTATTTATAATATTAATTTATAATCTGTGATTTTCATACAGTTTACCATTGATGTTATTATTATTAATTTGTGAGTGTATTCTGTTGTTCATATTTCATTTATTTGTTAGTTTTCATTCGGAAGTTCCATCTTCCACAATTAGTATAAATGAGTTTTTTTTTTTTTAAAAAAAACAATTTTATATTAAAAATTGTAAATATTATCGAGAACCTTGAGTTTTAGCTATTCGGGTAGCTTAAAAAAAATCCATTCCGCTAATAAAATAATTTTGTATAATTGGTATTAATTTTGTTTTTTACGTTGTGTGCTATTGTGTAAATTTCATAGGAAGATGTGTATATATATATAAAAATGCTAACAAATAACATAGCGTAATTATTTGTTATTACTCGCATTTTTCATTTTGATCTGTCTGTCTGTACGAATCATTTTGTGATTATTTTTATGATAAATAAATACAGTATTTGAATTCCCCCTTGTTATGAAATGCACTAGCCTCCTATGATATCGTGGCAGTGGTAACACTGTTCTTTAAAGACGTTCTTTCAGAAATTACTAGAACATTAAATTCAAACCACCAATCCTAAAGCATATATTAATCACGTGATTCGAATACAATGACATGATTGGCTGTATGCGTCACATGTTCTATTGGTTGTGTGAGATAACGAGCGCACCTGTGCACTTAGCCGACGCTCTTTCAAATCTGACATTACTAGTAGTGGACGTGTTTTTTATATTTTTAATTGTTTTATGTACGTTACGTTTAATTATTGTAGTATTGTTTATGTGTTAATGTTGATTTTATATAGTAATGTTTAATAGAGATATTCAAGAATTTGTTACTTTGCAGCGACGAAAACTGATGGCGGAAAAACAGAAATTGTATATTTGCGAAAGCACAGTAAGCAATTTTATTTTACTTAATTCATATTTATACTAGCTTAATCATAATTGCCATTTATATATATATCGTTTTATCTATATTTTAATGCGTATTAATATGTTTTATGACATAACCTACGCAAGCTACATATATGGTCTTAAATGTTCTAGAATATTTTTACGCCTACATTGGACCAGATGGTCATTATTTGATTTTATTACAGCCTATTCGTTATTATATTCATATCGAATGAATACATTTACGAATAGGTCAATGATTTATGCATATTCCATTGAACCAATTTTTTTTTTTTAAATGTTACATTTTTAATTTTGATATAATCGATACGCACATCTATTATTTTCCGTTGTTCGGTTTAACAGTGTGAAAACTGTTTTATTGATTTTTACCGCGATGACACCCTTCATGAAAATTCGCTTTCACTAGGTTTTTAGTTTTCCAACTACTTTTTATTTTAAAAATAAAGCAACCAAAAGTAAAGTGTTTGATAAATAAAAAATATGCCGTTTACAATAAACTCAGGTGTTTTTTCTAAGGTGGGCTTAAATATTTTAGCCGAATTGTTATTTGTGTGTTTCATATCATGTAAATGCGATACTAATTGCGTCTCATGCATATATTTACCGTTGTGGGCAGCGCGTTACGTTTTATATATTTTAATTCGTAAAGTTATTTACGAATTAAATTAATTAATGTGCTGTTCTTTTGTTTCATCCTACTTTTATAGAATAACTATATATTTTTATTATTTATGTGTACATATTTAAATTCGAAATCAGTTATTGTATATTATACATATTTGCGGTTTTTGTCACCCTACTTTTATAAGATTGTATATTTTTTATTTATTGCGTCTTAAGTGTATATATTTTAATGCAAATTGTATGGAAAATTAATTAATATTGCGGTTTTTCACCCTACTTTTATTGGATGGCTATATAATTTTTTTATTAAAATGAATAATCAATTTTTTTTAAAAATTAGATTGTAGCCTAAAAATAACTGTGAACACAAAAGATTACAATCAATTGGATTTGTTTGAGTGTCGCTACGTAGAAGTGTATTATTACTAAATAGAATGCATAAATAATTCAATGATTAGACTAGAATTTATGAATAATATTGTTGTTTCATTTAGGAAAATGAACCGATTATGTTAAGATATGGTGAATTCAGCCCCAATAATCCAGCGATGCGAGTTTCCACCCAACCGTTCCTCGGTTTAGGCGAATATGACCACAGACGCGAGATGTTGATGAATCAAAGAAAAGCAGAATATGCACAGCATCAATATACAGAAAAAGTAATCCTACATTATCGTGAAATTAACCACCTACTAACTTAATTAACTAAACAAAAATCATCAGAGCTTATTCACAAATGTGTGAATTTATTTCTAAAGCGTTAATGAAATCATATATTTTATAGACAATACTAAAACGACATTAATATTTTAGGTAAAATCGGCAACGGATCACGAGAATAAAATGCTAAGGAGTAATTTGTTGGGTAGCCGACCTGTTTCTAATAGTGGAAACAGAGAGAAATCGTCTCAAACTGATATACAAAATGTTCAAAGTCACTTGGTAATTTTGGTTTAACATTTAATCATTTTCCTATTCTCACTTGAATTAACCACTAAATTGATAGGTGCAATATGAATATCGGCCACGTACAGTAGAAAAGACAACACCCGCTCGTAATAACCATGGTGTTAAAGTCGACACTAGTTTGTTAAATGGGCAAAATAATTATGTCACACCGGGAAATAGTAAATTCGGGCACTCTAAAATGGATAAGTACGGTAATGCTGTTGATGTAGAGAGTAGCCCAAGAGGTTCGTTACTTGATTATTAAATGTAAATAAAACAAAAAAATTAAATTCTTGTTATTTTAGCTAGACATATGGCTGATTTGCAAAGTTCATGTTTTCCAAAAATCCAAGGGTGCCCATACGTTAATACAGATATTCAGGTAGTCGAAATATTTTTTTGTTATTTATTTTGCACATTTATTTCAATTATTTTCATTTTTTTTTATTGGTTTTTTTTAATATTGCACCTTTTCTATTACTAACTATTATTCGTATTATTTGTATCAAAAATACCAAAAATATTAATAATTATTAAGGAAAAGGCGGAAAAACAACGTCGCCAAGAAAAATATCAGGACGAATTGCGTCAACAAATTGAAGAGAAACAACGTTTAGTCGCCCGACACAAACAAGAAGAACGTCTAGAAGATCAAAGATTTGAAAGTCAGTTAAGACATACTAATAATGATGAAAATTTACGCCGTTATTCTCACTCGAGCGATACCCCGGTATGTATGTATATTTTTTTACTTATTTATTCACATTATTAGACCCATTGCATGATTCATCCCACGCAAACACAATTGTGTGACTTCTAAATAAATATATGTAGTGAGTTGTGGACATTGTGCAATGTGTCTATGATGATTCTATACACAACAGGAACAAATATCGTAATCCTCCATGTGTTTGTAGCGCAACGCGAGCGAGAGAATGAACAAACCCGAAGAAACTTTCAATAAACAACCAACAACGCGCTGGCATAACGACAACAGACACAAACCGCGAATGCTAGATAGTAGTTTAACCCACCATTCTGACCCAACCGATAATAAATTCGCCTTTAAACATAGCCTTAACTCTCCACCACTTCGTCGCCGTGACCCTAAAAAACCCCCCTACTCATTTAACATACCAGCAAATTCTGTGTTTGCTAATTCGGTACCCGTCAAAGATAATAGTATAAGTAATAATTCTAAACTAGTTAGTAACCAAACAACGAACGATGCACACCATAAAAGGATGATGCATTTGTTAACTACGAATAACACCAATAATAAATTGTTGGACGAATCATTGCCTATACCTGTATTTTCAAAAGCTGTGCACCCCGTTGCTAAAGAGCTTCGAAATGCTGTTGCTGTCCAATCAAAAACGTCGGATGCTATGCGGAAATTGGAAGATAAATGGCAGGTAAGTCGAAATATTTTTTAAATATCCAATGCCATATATTGCAATTATATTTAAAAGTCTTAATATCTAATAGTTATGTTATTAATCGCTGAGAATTCTGTTGATTTGGATAGATTCCAGCAGTGCAAAAGAATATAATTAAAAGTACGCCCGATCGTTACCTGGATGGTCAAAATAACAATGGTATTTTGACGCAACTAGGTGCGATACGTTTGCAATTACAGCAAGAACAACTGCGCCTTGACGAGACTTTACGTAAACGGGGCACTTCACAAACAGTTATTCGTGCTGATGTTCATCATAACTATAACTAACACTAGTGATATTTCTACATAATATTCAATATAGTGACAAATAGCGATAACAACTAGGCATTTTTAATAACGACGAAAATACGTTTTTTTTTGTTCATGTACCGTATAATATTTTCTAAATAACTGTCTTACATCCTACCACCATGTTTATAACTGAATAAAATTTATTTATGTAACAGTTTCAAATTGCATTCACTACTTCCAAAAACCGAACATCTATTTTCTAACACAATAAGAATGCAGTTATTTTATCAAATTATTAGAAAAAAAATCTTGTTTTATTTTTAGAATTTATTCGAATGAATTACTTAATTTTTAAAAGGTGAATCAACGTAAATGTACAAATAAGAAAAAATACGAGTGAGTGGCGACACTCACGATTCAAGATGTATAAACAACAGTAATAGAATTTATATGAATTAGGGTCTATAAGTCATTAATTATTGCAATAATTTACTTTTAAACCATATATATATATATTACTAGCAATTAAAATCAAATAATAATTTAAAAAATTAACGTAAATTCTAGCCAATAAAAACGCAGTAATTTCCCAGCCTATAAGCGTACTAGAAAGTATGTTTAAGTTGTTACCACTAATAGAGAGCAAATTCCGTTAAAGGAACTTTAAGCACTCATATATTTCGAACTATAGTAATAAAATTTTGATTGGCAACACTGGTAAACGGTTGTAAAATGAACAGTTCTGTAATAGAAAGAATACGGTTCGAATAAGAGTCATATGATAGCGGCTTGGTCTGTGATTGGTCGGCGTTAGTTTTAAAAGCCAAACTGTCTGTTATGTATAGTAACGACGTTTAAGCCGAAAACGTGCTGTTATTGCAGTTATATGAGTTAATTTAACGGGTATTTAATGTAAATTCGTTTAGAATCGCACCGAAATGTGTTTAACAAAGTGGCAAACATTTGTTGTGGAATGGGTAAGGAATTTCCGCATCGATTTGTTTAGAACGCAATTTATAACATGACATTTTTTTTGTATTGAATAGGTGAATTGTTTAAATTTATGTAAAGCTATTACGAGCGTTAATGATTTGAAAAACGGAGAGTTTTTCAATGTTTTATTGTGTGAAATGTAAGTTTATTTTCTATTAAGCTCAACGATAGATTAATTGATTGTGTTTTAGTTTACAAATTGATGCCGTTGGAACATGCAACAGTAATTCTAGTTGTGATATAACTGATTTCTTAAAAAGTAGGTGTATTTTCGTTGAAATTTGAGATCGGTGGTCTAAATATTTGAGTTTTTTTTAGAGCATTTTCCGGCGTATAATTTAGAAAACGAAACTCAAACTGAGGATAAAGTTGAAGTAACTTATGTTTGTTCTTTACTAATTTATTACTGCTGTATGGTGGATCGTCGACCAGATTTTATTAACCCGTTGTGTGAGCATTTAACTCCAAGTAATCAATTTTATCTTAAGACATTCCTGGAAGATTTGGAGTGTTGTGAAATAACGCGAGATGTCTTGAAAGAAACTATAGTAAATATATGTAAGTTTTATCGTAAGTCTTTGTCCACCCCATGTTTAGTGTTGATATTATTATAGATAAAAGCTCGACGAGTCCGTTGAAATCGTATCCGATTTCACCTTGTGCATCACCGCTAAAAAGTAGCAAAACACCGTTGTTGGAGTTTTTCAAAACTCCGGTTAAGAAGTATCAATTGAATTTCGAGTTGCATAAAAAAGAAATCAAAACGCTGGTCGCCCAATTAGATTTAGAACGGTTTGAAAAAGCCGATATACAAGAAGAATTAAAACTGCAATACGAAAAAAATAAAACATTAGGTTTGTATTTCTATTGTGTTTATATGTTTCTAAACATATCTGTAATCCTATAAGATCTGTATATTATTAAAAACGTACAGATTTTGAATTTTTTAATAAAGTTGTTTTAATGTTTATATGTAAAATAATTATATGTGTGTTTTTAATTTGTAAATAAGATAAAAAAGTCGCAGCAAAACGGCAAGAAATAAGTCGATTACGAAGTGAATTATTATCTTTGGAATCGAAATCACCACCAACGTTTAAAAAAACGCAAGGTAAATCCGATTATAAGCCCTTGAAAGATGAGATTTCAAGTTTGGAGAAATACGTCAAAATCCTACAACAAGAACAAGAAGACTTGCAAATCGAACGCGATAACACGCGCACTAAAGTAATCATTACACTTATATACAAATATGTCTAAACAGTAAAATAAAAATTTATTTTAAAGTTACTTAAAGTCGAGTACCAATATAACGAACTGCAAGGTAAACATTTGCATACCGAACGGTACTGTGCGAAGCTAACCGAAGAAAAGAATCAACACCTACAAGAGTTATGCTTCTTGCGCGAAAAATGCGACGAATTAACAACAATCCTATCGGAGCTCCAGCGGAAAAATTCATGCGACGAAAGCTACGAAATGGACATCTCTCATTCCGATCTCTGTCATAACAAATCCGGTAAATGTTCAAAACATTAATGAATCAGTTTCAAACAAAACTTAATTAATCCGCATAGGAAACATGTCCCAACTATTTATAATAGTTATTAAACAATTGTTTACACGTGGTTTTTTTTTTTTTTTTTGGTGTAGGTTCTATTGATTTAGAAACTTTAGCCCAAACAGTCGTTGATGTTCAGCTCGTAGATGCACAAGAAGAAAATAAATCGTTGCGCAAAAATCTTGCTGAATTAGAAGTAAACAGCACTGAATTAACCAACCAAGTCAGCGAGCTTCAAACGCGGATTACTAAAGTGTTGGATGAAAATACAGTGCTTCTAGAAAACAATTGCAGCCTCAACGATAAGGTAGGATTTTTTATAGTTTTAGTCATCTGAGTTTTATGTTGTTTTTATTCATAAATGTTTATGTTTTTATTACACATAAAAATGTTTCGCGTATTTATATTTTATGTTTAAATTAAATAACCGCGCTCATAATCAGGTATCAATCCTGATGGAAACCCAAACCCGACTAGAAGAAACGAAACTAGAATTAAAACAATCATATGACGAAAAACAAACCCTACACGCTGGTATTGACACCTTATACTCGAAACTAGCGTTAACCGATCGCAATCTCAACGAAACTCAGCAAAAGAACCAAAAACTGTTAAGCGAGTTACAAATGTGCACCGATAAAAACAACAATCTAACCAGCGACCTTGCGCAAAAAACCCACGACTACAATCGAATTATAATCATAAACACCGAACTAGATTCAAAACTAAAAGACTCAATCGCGAAATGTCTCGCTTGCGAATCTAAAAATCATATCTTAAACATATCACTAGATACCCTACAAAATGATCTCAAAACATGTTTAGTACAACTTGCGCAAGAAATGCAAAGTAACGTGAATGACGATAATCAAACAACTGGTATCGAAACATTAAAAGCTTTAATTGCAGTAATTCAGGTGAAAAATTGCGAAAATGCTAAACACATCTCAGATCTGCAACAAAATTGCGAAACGTTAACGTCGAAAATCGTTGAATTAAATCGCGAAATAACTAGTTTAAATTCGGATAACTTAAATTTACAAACGAATGTCGCGTACGTGTCTGATTGCTTAACGAAAGCTGAGGAGAAAATCCAAGAATTTGAATCAGTTACCATTGTTAATTACGACAAACTCATCGATAATTATAAGTTTATAATTGAGGATAAGAACCGCGTTATCGTAGACTTAAACCAATTAGAAATCGATGTCGCCAATCGGGATAATCGTATACGACTCTTAGATGAAGATAAAATCTTCCTCAATCTTAAATTAGAGTGTTTAACCGACGAATTATCCAAAGAAAAAGACATCAAAATCGCAATTCAAGATGATTGTAATGTTTTAAAAAATATTATCGAAGAACGGAATCAATCGCTAATTAATTTAGAACGAGATAAATCGAATTTAGAATCGCAATTATCTAGTTTAGAAACAGATTTAATCGAACGTAATTCGTCATTAGAGCTATTAACTTTAGAAAAAAAACAACAATACGATTTAGTGGTTGAAAAAGATAAAAAAATAAACGACTTGACCGTTTCTAAAACCATGTTAAGAGACTTATTAAACAATTTGGATAAAGAGCTTCACGACGAACGGAAAGCGAAAGAGGATTCGGAACAGCACTGTTTAAAACTAAACGAAACGCTAATTTCGAATAATAATATTATTGTAAACTTAAAAGAACAACTCCAAAGCGAGCAGATGCATAAAGCAGAAATCGAATGTTATAGCGAGAGAATCACAGAAATTGTGAACACAAAAGAAAATATCATAGAAGATCTGACGAAACAATTAAAAGAAGAGCGGAAAATCAAAGAGGACTTACAACAGAATTATGATCATATGGAAGATGTTGTGATTACGAAAGATAAAACTATAACATATTTAGAAAAACAATTAGAAGATGAACAACAAACTAAAGAGCAATTGGAGCAGAGTTACCAACAGATTTCAGAGATAATAGTTACTAAAGATAATAATATAATAGCTATTAAAAAACAGTTACGAGACGAACTAATAAACAAAGATGAATTGGAGCAACGTTACAAGCAAACAAATGCGATTTTATTCACGAAAGATAACACCATAGCAGATTTGCAATTAGAAGTCATCAGCAGAAGAAGACATTTCGAAATGTTAGAAATGGAAACGAAAACTATGAAAACCAACAAAGAGGAACTTGAAACAAATTTAACATTGATCCAACAACAAATAAGCGCTAAAGATGACCATATAGCGCAATTGCAAATTGGTAATAACGATTTGAATAAACAATTACAAACACTTGACGATGAAATGTGTAAACAAATTCAAATCAAACAAGAATTAGATGTGATTTGCGGCGATTTAACAAACAGTTTAAGCGTTAAAAACACACAAATTCAAGCATTAGAATCGAATATACTCGGATTAAATAACCAAATCGATGCGTTGAACTCGAAATTGCAAACGTTTGCAACTGAGATTATAAATGAAAAACATCGCAGACTTGAATCGGAAAAATGCCAACAAGCAACCTTCGATTCTAAAGAAGAAGAGTATAAAGTCGATATAGAAAACCAAAAAATGTTAGTGCACAAATTGCAAACTGAAGTCAAAACTATAACAACAAATGTGCACATTTTGAGCTTAGATTTGTTTGATTCTGGCGATAAAACAGTCGACACACCTGAAAATATAGTTAATAAAATCAAAACTAATATATTGAGTTTAAAAGAACAGGTACGACTTGCAATTGATGAGAAAGAAGAAGCTGTTGAAGAATCAACTGCGTATGGTCAAAAGTTGGAGAAAATGAAACACAAATATCGACAACTTCAAGAAATTATTGTTAGAAACATCGAAGACCTTAACACTAACTTAACTCTGCAGCTAAAAATCACAAGTTCAAGCGATCAAATCTACGTAAATGAACTAAACAACTTGAAACTAGTGGAAGAATCTCAAAGTACTTTATTAGAATGCGACCAAAATGACCTATCAGAAATGTTCAAAAAAATGACCGACTTACAAAACGGCATCGCACATCTATTGGGCGAGAAAACCCGTGCGGATTCCGAAATAAACACCTGCAAACAGCAAATAAATACGTTAGAAAATCTAGCGAAACAAATTGAACAAACAGCACAGAGCGAACAAGACGATTTGAAATCGATTTGCTCGAATCTAAGCGGCGATAACGCACAACTGGAGCTCCACATCAAAAACTATCGCGATGAAATAGACCGTGCACAATCATCGCGTTTAGACACCCTAAACAATATGACGGAGTTGTCCCAAAAACACCAAAACGACATAACAAATTTCGAATGTATAATCGCGCAATTAGAATCACAAAACTCAGCGTTAAAACAAGATTTAGTTCAATTACAAACGGTTGGTAACGATTTAAATAACGAGTTAATAAACGTTAAAAATCAACTGCAACAGACTATTGCTGATTATAAATCGACGATTGATGCAGAAGAGATCGCCAAGCATAAATGTGCAATAGAAGTGGTGACGTTAAATAAAAAACTGCATGATTTAACGCAATCATATTCCGAGTTACAGCGGACGCAATCGGAAACGGTTTTGAAATTAGAACAAGCGATTCATCTCACCGAAATCGAAAAAACGCACTCCTCGGAACTAGATCAAATCATCACAGGATTAAAAATCGATAATAGTAACTCAAACACGAAATTGCAAGCGCAAATCGATCAATTATTGAACGAGAAAGAGAAATTGAAAGCCGAATCGTCAAATATCTACTCACAATTGACGGGAATCAAAGAATTGAATCAAAATTTGGAACAACAGATAAATGAGTTAATCGGCGAATTGAAAATCAAGTTAGACGAATACAACTATCAAAAATTAACATTAAACACAGAGATTACTAATTTGAATAATAAACTTCACTGCACCGAAGATGCGAAGCAGCAATTAGACGAATGCCATCGCGATTATGTTGAATTCAATAACATAAAATTATCTGAAGTCAAATCGGAACATGAACTGCAATTGAAAACATCGGAGACTGAAATTGTCAACTTGAATTCCAAATTGGAGGAAACTAAACACTTATTGTTTGATTTAGAAACTAGCAAAGATATATTGAAACAAGAAACTTGTTCTATAATAGAAGATAAAGAAAATAAAATCAAGAAGTTGCAAGAGGAGATTACGAATTTGAAACAGAATTTGAATTTGATTTTACAAGATAAAAATACGATACAGACGAAATTGGATGAGTTAACTATGGATTTAAACGAATTTAAATCGACTACTAAAAAAGACCATGTCAAATTAGAAACTCAAGAAACTGAGATTAAGGATACTAAAGAGAAATTAGAGCATGTTCTTACGATGGTTGAAATTGTTACGGAAATGTTAGAACGCGAACTTAATAAAACAAGTGATAAAATCTCGAATGAAACACAAACATTAAACAATTCCAAAGAGAATTTCAACAATGAGTTATTAATCAAAGAAAACATAACAGTCAAAGTACAAAATGAAGTTTCAAACTTAAAACAACGTATCGAGGATTTATTGTCTGTTAAAACTCAAATTGAATCTAAATTAATGTTGATAAACGAGAAATATACTAAATTAGAGCAAAAGAAAGAACAAGAATCTAGAAACTATGAAATTAAACTCCAAGAAGTCCAACTACAACACGTTGAGAATCTTAAATTTTTAGAGCATACTAATAAACAAATAATCGAAAATCTAGAGCATAATTTAACGCAAAAAGACTCAATAATCCAATCAAAATTAGATGAAATGTCGGACTTAAACCTACGCCTCACACAAGCGATTCAAAATTGCGAAAGTTTAGAATCTGACAAAACGAATCTTATACAAAGGTTCAATGAGATCAGTTTGGAGCTTATTGAAATCAAACGACGTCGGGATTTGTTGATCGAATCTCAAAGCACACTCCGGAAAGAAATGGAATTGAGCATTTTGCGCGGGCACGAATCCATAGATAATCTCAAATTAGATTTTATCAAACGGCTCGAAATAGTCGATAGAGAAAAAGCAAACGAAATCGAGTTGAAAAAACAATTGGAGAATTTTATTAACAGCGAACAAAAACAAATACAATTTTTAGAGAAACGCGTCCGGGATTTAAGTAACGAACGAGAGAAATCCATAACACTTTGCTCTGAAAGTAATCAACACATTCATGACCTGTATACTTTAATCATCCAAAACGAAAAGAACAATAAGATTTGCGAACAGATCGTCCGACTTAAAGAACGTGAAACTGGCATTGAAGACAAGCTGCAATTATTGTACGTCGAAAAAGAATTAGTAGATGAAGAATGTCTAAAAATCTCAGAAAATTTTACTGAATTATTAGATAATGTTCCGAAGTATGATTTAATCCAATCAGATTACAACGTTTTAAAAGACAAATATCACACACTTTCCGCCTGCGAAAGCGAAAACAATTCTTTGAAATCGAAGATTTCAGAATTAGAATTCAAACTGTCCGATCTACAATTGGAGAATGTTAAGTATCAAAAAGTACTTTCAGATGAAGAACTGACAAGAGAAACTAAACAAAAAGAGTATAATCGTATTAAGGATAGTTTTGAAGAAAAATTGAACTTCATGAAACAAACATGCGATAATTACCAACAAATAATCAAACAGAACGAAAAAGAGCACTCCAGTCTCCGGCACGAATTCCAATTGCTTAAAACGAAAAACGAAGAACTATTAAAACACGAAAAAGAAATAAAAAATGTGCAACATTCCAATTTAAGTCTACAAAATTTACTTATTAATTTTGAACATAAAATTATCGATTTTGAAAAACTAATCCAACAGAAAGATGTTGAAATAAGCATATTTAAGAAACAAAATACTGAATTGGCAATTAAAGCAAACGAATTGGAGGTCAAATTGAATGATTGTGAGCAAACATCTATGAAATATAAGCAAACAATTGAAGATGGTGAAACGGAGAATGAAAGATTGACGAAAAAATATCAAGATTTGTCTGAACAATATAAGAATGACGAGGCACAAGAATTAAGCAAACTGAAATCGATTAATTCTAATTTAAAAGCTGATCATTCACGATTAGAAATTGAAGTTGGTATTTTGCGAAAAGCTTTAGAGGATCGCAATGCTCAATTGAGTGAATTATCGTTGATTAAAGATGCGTATACTAAGATATTGGAAGAAAACAATAGAAATAATCTGGAGTTGGATACGCTGAGGTATAGTAAACAACGTGATAAGGAGGAGTATAAGAGGTTGTTGTTAGAAGACCGAAATAAAGGCGGTTCAAGAGTTGAATCGCAGGTCCAAGAAGTGCGGATGGAGTATGAGGTGAAACTGAAGAAGATGAAGGACAAGATTGTAAGTTGTTTTAGTAACAGTTGCGAGATATTTTTGCTAAGGTTGTAGTTGTTTATTAGGTGAAATTATACAAAGATGAAATAGATAAAAAGGAAAAAAATTTCAAGGAAAGGCAACAAGATCATGTGAGTTATTGTTTGTTTGTTTATTTTTATTTCTGCTTCGTAATCATTTTATTTATTTATCATTTATTAAAATAAAGTAATTTTACTAAATTAAATGATTTTATATTTATTTTTCTTTAAATATATTACGTTAAATATAATATAATAAAATATTCAATCTTTCACCAATAACAAAGAGCCAAACCGAAGAAACAATCGCCTCTTTAAAATCCCAGTTATGGATGACGGGTAACAAGTACGTGGAATTGAAAAACGCTAACGAAAAATTAATGGACAAGCTTAAGCGCTTACAACCAACGTCACAGCAACACCCAATAGAAGTAAACCGGAACCGGAACGACATACTTGGCTCACGTGAATCTATCAATAGTTTACGTGAATCACGTTGCGTTAACCAGAACTTAGATGAAAGACGTTTGAGTACCCTGCCGAAAAACACAAAACTCCCTAGTAGTACCACCTACAACACAAACGCACTTGAAGAATGTGAGACAATTTCACGACGTACTTCCGTTACTTCATTACCACCGAATTTGGGTACATTTCGTTTAAGTGTTCTGGAGCCACTTGAGCAACTGTTTTTGGTTTTTTTTTTTAGATCATGGTTTACGTATGGAAGATGAAGAAGGTGAATTGTTTAGTAATTCAAATCTAACGGATTTAATGACGGGGCGTTGTGAGCCGACATCTTCTAACGACACGCGATTATCCGAATTGCAGTATCGTAATTCGTTGTGTTTACCGCATTTAAAATCCTCATATCCGGCTGAGACGCAATTTTTTAGTCCTAGACAATGCAAAGAAGATGATGTCAAAGTAAATATAAATATTGTATAGTGTTAAGGGATATTGTTTTTATGTTAGATTATTTGTAATATGTTTGGACGGGATTCGATTTTTTTTTATATGTTGCATGTGTGTGTGTGTGTTTTTCGTATAGGCGAACATTGCAGATTTGGATGATAGTATGAGTAGCAGTTTGTTACCGGGTGAGAAGCCCCGTATGAAAAAAGATAGGGGGCAAACGATGTACAAAAAACCAGGTCCACCAACGCCGAGCAAAAATGGTGGTCGCCCTTCCTTACAGGTTAGATCTAGCTCTTGTACTGACGTAGTAAGCTCGTATTTTTATGTTGTCTTGGGGTGTATGTACTTTGTTTGTTATAAATTGTGTGGGGTGGTAAGATTTTTAATCCGTAAACGACGGCATACTGATTGAGTGCACTTGCAGGATAAGCAGTGGCCGCATAACTAAATGGCGTTTTTTTATCCAAGAAAATCATTTGTAAAATCATCAACTTTAGTAGCCACGTTTTAATTTTTATAAGTTAAGATAGTTTATGTTTTTAATTATATCTACATTATTTAAATACCATTTTTTTATTTATTTATTCCTTTAGCCATTTTACCAACTAGATTAATATTGAAATTAGTGTTTCATTTAAATATTAATCTAAATGGCTTCCAAATAAATTCCTTAATTCCATATAAGTTTCATAGCGAACAAAGTACATGCCATTGTTGTTTACGTAAAAATGTAGCTATTTTGCTATAATTCGTCATAATTCAAAATTAACATTTTTGAATATTTCAAGAAATATATATATATTTTTTAAATATACATATCAAATAAGTAAGTATTTTAAGGTTTTTATTATATATGGTATTTCATTTTAACTACAATAAATGGCGACGTTTTTACGAAATCTATTTCTATACTTTCTTTTTCTTCTGTTATTTCTTTTGTACTTCATATATATATATAATATATACAATTATTTTCTCTATTTTATAAATTCTCTTTTCTTTCTTCCCAAATACTTCAATTTGTTTATATTCATTTAATATAAACTTATATCCGAGATGCAATGGTGGTAAGTTCCCTTTTTGTCCAGGGCAACGAAATCCACCTTCGCGATGTTCTGCGTGAACACAACGACAATGCCAGGGCACTAGAGGCCAAAACAGGCAAAACGAACAGTACGCCAAGTCGGATAAAAGCTCTGTTCACGCGATCGAGCACCAGCAACAACACAGAGGTAGGAGCAAAAACCAAACATATACATCACCATAGCTTATACACCGTTCACTCTCTAGTACCATTTCTTACCCAAAAAAACGGGTCCCCCAATCAAAACGCTATCAATATCCCCGATCCTCCCACATACAATTTACGGCACAATAGTGTTATTAAATATAATCTCAAAGCATCTCTAATTCTGCTATTTATCAGCGTATTTATCTCAATAGTCTATCCTTTCTTGAATCAATAACTAAGTATGTAATATTCAAATCAATCCACGGTTCTGTTAAACCTAATTCTTGTGATAACTTTTTTTTTTTATATATGTATATCTTGTAATTAATCTCTTAATAAGTGTAAATATATATACCAAAGCTAAACTATAGTCTTTAATTTTAAGTTTAGTTTTTGTGCATAAACCAAACCTTAAAACGACCAATCGTTTTTTTTTTTTATTATTTCGGAAATTATAATATAAATAAGAATTTTACCAAATCTAGTATAAATATATTTAAATATCTTATCATTTTTATCAGTGGTTGTGGGCTTTAGCAATTTTATATATATAGTTCTACTATATTATACTATCTCTAGTACGGTTATAGTTTTTTTTTTTTTTTTAAATAAGTACGACAATTAAATATTAATGCATGAAAATCAAGATTGTTTTTACGAACAAATATTTTTTAGTATTTGGTAGATTATAAGCGCTTAAATCATAAGGAAAAATTTTAATTAATTTTTTTACAGAACCAATCAAGTACCCCTCGCGGAAAACGGCGTAGCATTTTCCGCCGCTAAATTCCTCAGTTATAATTTGTATAATTGGTTATGCTGCACACTTTTACTTTAAGTATTTGTTTTTTTTTTAAATAATCCACCATTTATTAATTGTTACTTAATTTATTTTGTGATACAAAACAATTATCACTTATAAACAAAATATGAGGATAGTTGTAGTATTTTTTAAGATTAGTATTTTTTGGAATAAAAATTTCTTAATTTATAAATTATTAGTTATTTTTAGTTCCCGTTAGGCAAAAACATAGATTTTCGTCTACATACATACATACATACAGTGAGTGCAATAAGTATTATTATTATTATTTGTTTTCGTTTACATATATACAATTTGAATAAATTAAAACGGGGAATCCCTGGCGTCGTATTGTCAATGCTATCTCTATCATTGTTTTTATAACTAATAGATAAACATTGTTCCCCTATGCTTATTCAGCATATAGCATTTATGTAGAGTTTACTGCATCAGGTTTGTATATTATTCGTAAATCTAGCTTAAGTAAGAATGGACATTCCGGAGTGCAAGCATTACCAAAGACAATGCATTTTTGTGGTAAGTTACGCCATTTCAATAATTCATCATAATACATACATAATAATTTTGTAGACACCGTGCTGTAATAAACTATACAAATGCAGATTGTGTCACGACGAAAAAGAAATGCATAAAATGAAACGCGATGCGATCAAAACAATTATTTGTATTAAGTGTACGAAATTACAAAAGCCGCGTATTGCATGCGAAAATTGTGGTACCGTTTTCGGAAAAGTACGTTGTTTACTTTATATGTAGTCTAAAAATTAATATTATATGGATATTTTTGTAGAAGTATGCTTGTTTAGAGTGTAATCTTTTTGATAATGATGATAAGGGTCAATTTCATTGTGAAAAATGTGAATTGTGCCGGATTGGAGGTGCCGACAATTTCTTTCATTGCGATAAATGCGATACTTGCTTATCGCTCCATATGAGAGGGCGTCATCGTGTAAGTGCACCACCATTTTGTATGCAACAAAAATGGCGGTATTTTATTTTACAATTTGCGCGTATTATATAAATTATATTTCAGTGCGTAGAAAATGCAACAAGACAAAATTGCCCGATTTGCATAGAATATATGCACAGCTCCACGTCTCCATTGCATATTCCTGATTGTGGTCATTTTTTACATAAAAAATGTTATGAAGAACTTCTACAAGCAGGCATTTATGCATGTCCTACTTGTCAAGAATTATTATTAAATCCATAAACATTTATAACTTATATGTAATAACTAATAAATATTTCATAGTAAACACGGCTTTGTGTATGTACAACGTTAATCCCGCAGCCAACGTTTGCAATTTTATCGTTTCGGGTCAATCTTACCAACGTACTTTTTTTTTGTAATGTTAATTCCAGTTCAATGTTAACACTTTTAATCAAATACTAGTTAAATATTAAAAATGGACATGGCAGCAGCCACCGAAGTGGACACAGAACCACTTGAAACTGAAGACAAACCGGATGGTTGCGAACATTATAAACGAAAATCGAAATTTGTGGTAATTACTTAAAGGTTTTTTTATCGATTTAACAACAAACTACATAAATGCATTTATTTTTAAAACAAACATTCAACCCATTTTTTGTATTAACCCAACATTCATTGCCTTCCAACTAAACGCATATGAATGCTTGCAGACTCCATGCTGTAGTAAAGTATATACGTGTAGATTTTGTCACGATGAGAATGAGGATCATTCGGTGAATCGGAAAGAAGTCACCGAGCTGATTTGTACGCAATGCGAAACGCGTCAAAAAGTCCAAGCGGAATGCGAGCATTGCGGTACTCGATTTGGGAAAGTAAGTCCATGTTAGTTTGGTTTGGGTCTGTGGTGCTTAGTGTTGATTTTTTTTATACAGTATACTTGTTTGGAGTGTAATTTATTTGATGACGAAGACAAGAATCAATATCATTGTTCTGGGTGTGGAATCTGTCGGATCGGGGGCGCCAATAAGTTTTTCCATTGTGAGAAATGTAATATGTGTTTACCCATACAGCTTAAGGATGGACATAGGGTAAGTGGTTATATATATTATAATTGTTTTAATGACAGAAATATCGTTGAGATTTTAGTGTGTCGAGAATATTTCGCGCGCAAATTGTCCCGTATGTCTAGAAGATATCCATACATCACGCATCCCATGTCACATTCCTGATTGTGGGCATTTATTGCATCGCACATGTTTCGAGCAACTGTTGCATTCGGGGCACTATGCATGCCCCATTTGTCAAACGTCCCTCATGGACATGACGCAATTATGGAAATATTTAGATAATGAAGTATCCATGACGCCAATGCCGCACGCATACCGCAACTACGTGGTGGACATCTTATGCAAAGATTGCCACAAAGTAAGTCACGCTAATAACAAACGTAAATAAATAATAATTGCGCGTGCGTTTCATTCCAGGTGAGCAATGTTAAATTTCATGTAATCGGACTGAAATGTTTGCATTGCGGTTCGTATAATACGTGCCGGGTCAAAGGTCCGACGTACCCGCTCCAAAACGCTGGTATGTTTTAGTGGTTTTTACTTTTGATTTAAATAGATTAGTAGGTAAATAAAATAAATATTTTTTTGAAAGATGGTACGTTAGCGGAAGCTTCCGGAAGTGAAGCACCAACTGACGACTCGGTAGGGGAAGCAAGTAACGTTAATAACGAAGAAGTATAATGTTAGAAGGGATTACAAATATTCACTAAAGTAGGTAAACGAGTATATTTTATGAAAGTGTCTAATATCGCCACTAAATAACCTTATTATTGAATTCATTTGGTTGATGGATCAGTTGATTTTGATAATCAAAAATGGTGGGAGGAAGTGTATATACTGCAAACGATTTTTGTTTTTTTTTTCAAAATCAATGTAATTGTTGGTTTGCCTTGAATTAAATTCGGCAAAATTTTATGCATTTTTAGCAAAAAAATTATATAACGCATTGTTAGATTTGTACCATATATAATCGCATAGAAACAAATTTATCTATTAGTTTTTATATTTTTTAAAAAATGAATTGTATAATAAACGGTGATTTTATTGGAAGTAGTTAAAATACGTGCGCAACATTTATTATTCAGTGTTGCTAACTTAAAACGTACCATAAATATATTTTAGATATTAAAGTGCGTTTACGATTTTAAATATCAAAACCAATTTGCTGTTATTTTATTTTAGTAGCAACTATACATATAACAAAACTAGTTTGAGATTAAAAGATTTATTATATTTTAACCCAAAATAATTTTTGTAAATCATTGTACAACAAATGGTAGCTTATACAAATAATTATAATCAAGATGAAATGTTTATATGTTAATTGTAATGTTTAAAAACAGTACTAATAAATATAGAGCAACATAATCTAAATGATCCCCTTTATATATGATAATACACACACAACAATTCCCTTTCGCCAACTAATTTGAATATAAGTAGTGGCTGTGTAATAGCGACTTATTTTAAATAAATTGTAGATTTAATATTTAAACAAAAACATTTTCTAAATGATTACGCGAATTATGTATATATATTTAAATATTCTAGTATCGAAATATGTAATTGAATGAGTAAAATAATTAGTTTAACATGAATATTACGTTCTAACAGAGATATAAGATCGCGTCCCTTTGGATCGAAGATTCTCGTAGGTTGTGGGCCCCTCATTGCGGATGGGAGGGTTGCATTCGCAGTTGAGTTAGGGTAGTGACAGGAGTTGCATCGAAAGGACCTACCAGTCCCGCAATATATTCTAGTACATGAAAACAAACGTGAAAAATAAACAACACTTCATGGAGATGAACTAAAGGTAAAATCTGCTTGAAATTTCTATGTTTATATTTATTTGCGCAAGTGTTCTAACCTTATTTATACAAATTTGCAATAATTTGATTTTTTATATATAAACAATTGCTGATTATATTATAAGTTATAGTTTATTGAATAATACTTCAAATATAAGGTTTGTTTATTTGCGTGTTTTAAACGTTTATTATATAAATTAAGGGATTTTTAATGTGATATTTGCGCGTTTTAGGATTTTGTAAATATTGATATGTTTTGATTTTTATGTAAATTTCTAATTGTTTATAAACTAGCATCCTTGTGAGGGTTGTGTAAGGCTAGGGCTAGATTTTTGAAAATCGATCTTGTGCTTAGAATTCTTCATACATAGGCGGGTGTTTATTCGTATATTTTGGGTTTAACCACTATTTTTATAATTGTTTTTAAATAATAATGTTATTATAATAAATTAGAGTGGACATAAATTCATAACTATTTTTCCTATAAAATTGTTTATATTTTTAAATAATTAATTTTTTTATGATATTCTAAGTATCAAATATATATTTATTAACATTTATATTTTTATACAATTTATATATAAAATAAAAAAAAGTGTTAGATTTTTATGGACAACAAATACGGGGGGGGAAATATATTATGGGGCGACTATGTGTATTGTGCATGCGTGTTGTGTTATAGGGGGACTATTTCGCAGCGTACCACTATACTGACCTACGCAATGTGCCGCTGTCAGGGTAGGCCATGAACGGGCTACGCGTGCGCAAACGACACCGCCCTTATTTTAACATGAACTTTGTTACCCCATAATTTTACTATTTAATTAATTTTACACCCCTATCCTAGTATTTAATAAGAAATAATCATTTCTAACGAACGCTTTAATCTATGATGATAAAAAAAATATTTAGTACTAAACAGAAAAAAGTATTTATTTTGTAAATACTTTTTCAGGTAGAAAACCCCCTCCGCCCGCCCTATTGTTGATATTTGTACCTGCGGTTGGGGAAATGTAATATTTTCGCAAAACTTGAGTAATTGTATATTTTGTTTACTGTACCAAAAATAGTAAAACCAATTTTAAAAACATCTGGAAACGATTTGAAAACACCCAAATTTAGCTCGTTTAACTAGTGCCCAATAAAAGCATTTTATGGCTTAATTTTGTGTTAAGTTATATTGAGGGATATTTCAAGAGCAATTTACCGAAAATTATTCTTGTTGAAGGTCACGTTTTTGTTGTGCCCATATATACCCTTATGGGTCATCTGACCAAAAATTACCTGCTACTCGGGCCTGAGGGTGGTTTCGCTAGAAATCCATACCCCGGATGCCCCCATACCGCCCCGCATACTCCTACATTTGCTTAGGACCCGTTGGGTCTGTTTCTTTTCACGAATATTCGACGGCCTAACAGTAAAATATGCTTTTTTTTCTTTCTTTTGAGCTTAAGGGGTAGCCGCGTTCCTAGATTATCTTTGAAGAGGCCAGTGGAAAAAAACCGATTTTTTTCCACTGCGTTATTTTTTTTATGCGTAGATATTTGTAGTTCTTTTTTTAGGCCGTGTTCCCAACTTGTTTACAGTTAGTTTTATAGCAGATTTTCGTAAATTATTAATATATAAGTATTGTGTATACATACTTAACTTAATTTCATCGGATAATTCTCTATTTAGAATGACACCAACACCAATTTCAACAGCTGTAACTATTTTAAATCGGCCTAGTATCATGTGTACGTTAGCCCAAAACTACAACAGTTCTCCATTGCCGTTACCACAAGGATCTCCCGAACCCAGATCAGTAGACGCTTTTATTAGCGATCTACTACAAGCAGTAACAGGAGACGAACCAGTCCTGTGCACTAGCTGTGAAGAAGGCGCATCCGCGACGTCTCGATGCCGCGATTGCAGCGAACTTTTATGCGATCCCTGTGTCCGAGCCCACCAACGAGTTAGATTAACGAAAGACCATCGAATCCTCAGGTTTAATGATGAAACACCAACGGGTGGTTCCATTTGCGGCTCCCATAGCTCACAAGTAAGTCTAGTATATTAATTACAAGTAACAATTGTCTAATTATAAGCATCTTAAGGCTAGCGGCAGCCCATGTAGTTCTGGCCATAGTCCCGGCGCATTTTGTGATTTGCACCATGAACCCCAACGCCTTTATTGTGAAACCTGTCTGGGCGCCATCTGCGGAGAGTGTGCGCTGCGGGAACACCGCGGCCACCAGATGATTTATTTGCAAGATGCTCTAGATGGAGCCCGGGCTCATAGTCTCCAAATGTTAGGTGACGCGCGCACTGGCACGCAAGCTGTTCGCGAAGGTATTGAAGCAGTACAACGTATGTCTGAAAATGTTGAATTGCGCGCTACACAAGCCGCCACCGAAATCCGTACGCTTATCCGAAGTCTAATGGCTGCAATGGAAGACCGCGAACGTGAGCTATTAGCGCGTGTCGACCAAATCCGGCACACCAAAGGTAAATCGTTAATGTTACAAATGGAAGAGTTACGATTAGCCTTAGGTAAGCTAATGCGGATTTCGAATTTGTTGACGGAAACATTAAACTCGGCAACGAGCTTTGAGTTATTAGCGGCGAATGAGAAAGCTGCTACTGAGCTAAAACAGTTGAAAACAATTCGAACGAATTTGAAACCTTGCGAAGAGGCGCATATCAGTTTTATTCAACCAGATAACACTATCATTCGGGCTTTAGTAAACATGGGTTCCATTGGCACCTCATCACAAAGCAATACTATAGTGCGTCCAAGTAGATTTGGCAAAGAACGCTCAACGCAGCTGCCGCATCTAAATGGGACTCTACCGCTACATGGCACTCTTCCGCAAAACGGAGCCTCGTATCCTAGAGCCGGATTACGCGGGCGGCCGATATACGGTTGCACGGCACCAGTAGTGGTGAGGTCACCTAGAGGGACACCATCATTGGTTTTCGGCACTGAAGGCGAATCAAACGGAGAACTGTGCCGCCCTTGGGGAGTGTGTTGCGACCAAACTGGTTTTATAATCGTCGCAGATCGTAGCAACAATAGAATCCAAGTGTTTAATCCTGATGGCACGTTTTCGCATAAATTCGGCGGTCAGGGCACGGGTCCTGGAGAATTCGATCGTCCCGCAGGCATCACTTCTGATCCCCTATCTAGAATTGTAGTCGCAGATAAAGACAATCACAGAGTCCAATTATTTACAATAGAAGGAAAGTTTTTATTAACTTTCGGCGAAAAAGGATGCCGCAATGGACAATTCAATTATCCTTGGGACGTTGCGGCTAACGCCCGCGGACAAATAGTAGTTTCTGATACACGTAACCATCGTATCCAACTATTTTCTTCTGAAGGGCAATTCTTGAATAAATACGGCTTCGAGGGTACTGCAGCAATGTGGAAGCATTTTGACTCCCCCCGTGGGGTCTCTTTCAATCCTGATGGTGATGTGATAGTCACAGATTTTAACAATCATCGCCTAGTCGTTATTGACCCATCGCTAATGAACGCTCAGTTCTTAGGTTGTGAAGGAGCTGGTATGAAACAGTTCTTGCGACCTCAAGGCATCATCTGTGATGATGAAGGCCATATTATTGTGGCGGATTCGCGCAATAATCGCATACAGGTGTTCGAGGCGAATGGAAACTTCTTGTGGAGAATTGGACAGCATGGGAAAGGTCCTGGTGAACTGGATAGGCCTAGCGGGATTTGTCTCAGTCCTGAAGGTAGAATTATTGTTGTTGATTTCGGCAATAATCGTATTCAATTGTTTTGAGGTATGAGTTTTCTTTTTATTTGTAAGTTTAGTTACCATTTTTTATTATTATTTTTTTTTTGTAAATAATCTCAGGGTTTAGTCGAGAAACGGCAAACAATTCTCAGGTATACATTAAAAATGTTTATTAATTTGTTACATTTTTTTTATTATGATTGTGCCAATTGTCGAACCGAAGGTTCGATTTTTACCAAATTCATAATTATTTGCAATTTTGATATTAACTCACTTATTTTTTATTGATATTTTCTTATATGATTGATTACTTTTATGTATAGATTTTATGAATTTGGTATTAGTATTTTTTTTTAAATTAATATTTATAAATGTTTCATTTAAAATTTTTTTTATATCTGCACAAATTCTAAGAAGCGCACACATTATCAATGATCAATAATAAGACTGATACACAAATAGTACTTAATTTAGAAAGTAGTTACGACGAATGCATCAAATAATTGTGCCATAATATATTTTGAATTGATAAACGTAACTTTATTTTGAATTTAATTTTATGTCTACTACTAAGGGCATCAAATGCAATGCGCAAAGACTGAATATCTACACAGTTAAAAAAAATTGCTTTATTTTAAACGACTCTCTTAATAACTGTGTAAAACACACAAATATATTTAAAATAATACACCAACCAGGGTTGTGATATTGAAGACTGCAATAATTTGATAAACGAATATTATTAGAAAATTCTCTTTATTGTTAATACTACATACATCCATCCATATAAAAAATAAATGCCCTGTTACGTAAAGACTGATCTTGAAATAATTAAGACTGAACGCCATATATAAGTTACCAAAATATATTTACTTTCAATTCATTCTGTCTCGGATTTCGATTTGATTTTTAATCACGAGATCCAATTGAATCGTTCTCGTTTTGAACTAGTAACCAAAATAAATATATATATATATATTTGTAATTGCGAATATGAAATAATGAGAATTTACTGTGCTTTTTTGATTAAATATAATAAAATAATGCCAGTGCTTAAAATCATGACATGATTTAAAAATGAAACTGGGTTTAGTAAATTTTTTATAAAAATGTTATTGACATAAAAGTCCCAGTGTTTTAAAAACTTTGTGAATTTTAAAAATATTTTATTTCATAAACACTTTTAGTAACGCCATATGTAACCGATTTTGTGGTTTTATATTTAAATTTTAAATCAGTGTTCAAAGAAACGAACCGTCATATGAAGTTAGTGAATAAGCGAATATTTTTAAGATTTTTTATATATTATCCAAAGTTCCTTAAACAAATATTTTATAATGTGTAATATAATTATTCCATTTTTATTAATAACTATACGTTAATTTTAAGATATTTTTTAGACAAAACTCAAAGTAAAGAATTATTCATTTCACATTTTAAAATGAAACTTTTTCCACTTGATGTTAATAATACGTAATTTAAAAAAAATGAATATTTCTTGTATTGATTGATAAGTAAATTGATTTTTTAGTAAATATATAATAGCGAATATATTAGCAATTTAACTGCCATGAATTTTTAAAATGCATGATAGTAGTTTTATATAAATATAAGTAAATTAATATACATAGGTAATTCTCGAGGTTTTATGAGAAAAACAAAGCCTTTTTTTTTTTAGAAATGATTAAACCAGCTCAAAACTCAGCTGTCAAAATCAAATTTTACAGGTGCAAATATACAAAAATGGTGTACCTATATTTATAATGATTTAAATTATATGTATATATTGTTTTTTTTTTTATTTTGTGAATCAGAGCTTAGATGAACCATTTTTTTAAATAAATGACCGCGAATATTAGTAAAATCATTTTTCAATCAATCAATCAATCATGTATTATTTTTAAGTAATATTCAATTTAAGTTTATGACCAATAGACCCATGTTATATTAGTTTTAGTGATATATGACCTACCTCAATCTATAAGAAATTTGTGAATTATAAATAGGAAAATGACTGATTTGTTTATAATTTAGTATTATTAAGAATCACCAAATAATTATCCATATTTTCATTTTCTATGATTGTTCCCATACACTGTTCTATTTTTTATTTTGTTTTATTTACACATAATGTGCAATGAATGTGTAATAAAAGTTCCTAAAGAAAATTGTTTGTACTTTCTATAATGAGAGAAAGATTTTTTTTATGGGAATAAACCTTTTATCATTCCCTATTTTCGCCATGGTGAGTTTATGAACTATAGGGCCAAATTAAGAAATCTGTACCCACCTATTTATATAAAAATATATATACATTTTTTGAGCAAAATTTTCATTACAAATAATTATTGCTTGTTAAAAATAAGTGCTTTTAGAAGCACAATGTGAATGAAGAAGGGTTTGTTTTTTAAATAAGAACTTTCAAATCATGCTTTTGATACATTTATATAAAAAACTTATATAATACATATTCCTTAAAGTAACATATAAATAAATTAATGATTTTACAGTACTTCATTCTATAATAAACAATATGTATTATAAATATTCATTTCATATATTCATAAAGTAGTACAAAAAATAATTTGTATCATTCAAACGATTCTTCATAACATTCACGTAAATCTAATAATTTACATAAACTCTCATTGTATTCATCCAATTCCAAACCAGCAGTTTGAAACTGTTGGAAACGAGCGATCTTAATCCTAGAAGCTTCTCGATGAAGAGTCTCCAGCATTTCACCCATCTGTGATCCAGTATGGCATCCAGCGATAACAGGTACTGATTCCACAACTATAACACAATTAAACATTTATTATCTTAGTTAAACAAATAAAGCATATTATTACCTAGACTTTTATCCCTGGAAAAGTCCAGAATATCTCCAGTCTCCGCAACAAAATCATCAAAAATATTCGGGAATGGTGTCTTAGTCGATAAAGGCTGTGCCACTGTTGTTACATGACTGGCACTGGCATAACAATTGCATGATAAATAAAGTTCTAGCATTTCTTGGACATTTTCACATCGATACGCTGCCATTTCGCGCTGTTTCTTCGCCTGGTGAACCGGTCGTTTCAGCCGCTTCTCCGAAATCCCTCGAACGGTAATGATCTGCATCGTTTTATCCGTGCCGATGGTACAATTTGGTGTAATCGTTTGCCATAGTGGGCCGTCCCAGTTATCTAAACAATCGATCAAATCGGTTTTTTCGTTGAGGGAGAACGGCAAACATACACTGGCCGCGGAGAGTTTGCGTCCGTAACCGGTCATATCCGCGCAAAAATCATTTAATGAGAATTTCGTTGAGTTTAAACGATACGGCATTGTTAACGTATCCATTGCTGAAGCTAGAATTGCACTGGTGTGATAATATAAATCTGGCTAGAATATATAAATAAAAAAAATTCTAGATTATTTTAATGGTATATATTTTATAAGTGAATGATATTACATTATAAACAACATGTTTAAATAGTCTCTTCTCGCCAGGTTGTCTCCACCCTTTACTCCCAGTGCAAATTGGTATGGTAAGCGAGCTGAACTCACTTAAACCTTCCAGACACAGCGCTAAATTCACCAAACGAATCGAATCTTTCTTAGTAGATGCCTCTCGTTGCTCAGCATTACTATACGCATAATCCGGATACCAAGACGGAACGGCTGCGAAAGTTAACACCGACTTCTTCTCATACTCATCCCTTAAATATTCTAAACACGACGTAGCTAAACCCCCAAACGCGTTCGTTGCATCAACGGTAACATGAAAGCCTTGCGGATGATCACATTCTTCAATATAATTCCGTATCTTGTCGCTGAAATCTTCGAAAAATTCCGAACTACGCCACACAGCATCGCCTAACTGGTAAACATCAAACGGTATCTCTTCATGGTCGTGTTCAAATTGCTTTATAATATTCACACTGCGCGGATGGAAACGCGAGTATAGAAAATCGGACCATACCGTTACGTCCGTATTTAAAGAGTCACTGTTTAATTTCTCTAACGTTTGTTGCTCTAAAGCTAATTGAAATTCACTTTTAACGACTTTATTTTCTTTGATTACTTCGATTGAAGCATCCGACCAATTCACATTTGTCGCAGTGGGTTCGGTGAGAGGGTTGTATAAATCACCGAGTTCGGGAAGCGATTTTAAACTACCCTTAAGATCAGCGAGCAACAGTCTAGGCGTAAATGTGACTTCACCCTTACGCGTAAGCCCTTCACGAAACAATACATCGTGATTTATTTCCGATGGATTGTCGCCGCTATAATTGAACCCCGTTTCTTGGATGTTCCACCAATGCGTCCCAATAAAATTCGAATAATGCCCAAATTGTAACGATACAATTTCACGAGTACACATTTTAGCACGATAAATCGAATTTATTAAAATATCAACAACATTTCAGCGCCGCCAACTGTGCAAACATATTAGTCATAGTGTTGTGCGTGTTGTGTAACTCCCGCCATAGTTTAAAATAGGGCCAGTTCAATGATCCGTACCACATCTTCTAATCAGAAGACACCATCAGCTTGCGGAGGAATCAACACTCTACAGTCCTCTAAGTCCTTTAAGGGTTGAATGAAGACAATTAAATGTATTGTTTAAATTATTTATTTATTACGTTTGTCAATATAAACAAATACATTTTAAACGTAAATAATCAAACTTATTTATTTTATTATCTTATTTCAATTCAAAGAGCAGAGCCAAGCAACAGTTCCTCAATTAGAAGACAACTTTGTAAGTTTCTGGAGGAATCTGCATTGCAGACCATCACCAGTTCAAAAGCCAAAACCCCACCCCCTTGCCGGGAAGACCCTGAGGAATTAATTAAGACTGAAATCTTAAGCCCAGCGCCCAACGCCCAAGTTATTTATAATATATTTAATTGTTATATGTTGTTATTAATAATACTTTTATATTATTATACAATATACAAGTAATATTTATAACTGTAATAAATTAATTATAATAGAAATATATCATTTGTTTAACAATAAAAGTGTTTCATGCACTAATAACAACTTATAACAATTAAATTTTTGTCATTTTATTGTATGTTTTACGAAAATAAATTTCTACAATTATAAAAGTCTCATATTTACACTTAGATATTGTTTATAAATAGCAATAATAATATTATTGTCTATAATTAGTACCTAAAGACAGTAGAAATAATTTGGTAATTAAAAAAAAGTGCTTCTAAGAGCACAAAAAATATATTTCAATTCACGTTCATATAAGACGCGCGTTTGTTACATATTCTATTGTTGCCTATTTATTAATAAACTTATAAATAAAGTATTTAAATAGTATTATTTAAACAAATATAAAAAAATAACCCTTGTTGCATTATTTTAATGTTTAGCTATGGGAAATAATCATTTATAAAGAATGCCTATCATTTGTTCTTCAACAAAAATTGGTCTGCGAAACACATTTTTCACATTTGTATCCGGAATACATGAAGTAGAAAAGATAAATTGGAGACAGATATATACTCTCTCTTTCTATACGTTGGATAGACAGAGAAAGAGCGTGTAAAACATTTTGGTTAACTCTGGTTTGTACAGCTTAGAAACGCCTATAGTTTGAAACATTAATTAGCTAATAGCCCCTCCTTAAAAATGTGTTGCTCCAATCAAATATAAGAACACTGCGTATAAAATTTTACCAAATCTCGATAGAGCATGCTCGATCCTTTTTTAACTTATAGTTTTATATGCTAATTATCGGAATCTTTCAGTCATACTACAGAGAAATTACCAGAAAGTTCGACTATGTAACCCAGTAGATGAATTATATTTCGTATATCGTTCCTTTTCTAACTCGTTTTAAATTGCTAATTGATCAAGAATCTCTCTGTCTTACTACAGTAAAATATTTTTATGTGCAAATAATTACAATACTGTTACACACTATGTACCCACTAGATCGTCCTCAATGCATGTTTTTATTTGTATATATTATTATTTCATAATTTAATATAATCTACTTCTTCTGAGCCTTTTTTTTCTCTTTTGGTGGCATTTTAAAAGAAATACAAATATAATAATTATAGTGAATTGTTTAATTTAACTAAATGTAATAACAACTTATAACAATTAAATTTTTGTGATTTTATTGTATGTTTTACGAAAATAAATTTCTACAATTATAAAAGTCTCATATTTACACTTAGATATTGTTTATAAATAGCAATAATAATATTATTGTCTATAATAGTACCTAAAGACAGTAGAAATAATTTGGTAATTAAAAAAAAGTGCTTCTAAGAGCACAAAAAATATATTTCAATTCACGTTCATATAAGACGCGCGTTTGTTACATATTCTATTGTTGCCTATTTATTAATAAACTTATAAATAAAGTATTTAAATAGTATTATTTAAACAAATATAAAAAAATAACCCTTGTTGCATTATTTTAATGTTTAGCTATGGGAAATAATCATTTATAAAGAATGCCTATCATTTGTTCTTCAACAAAAATTGGTCTGCGAAACACATTTTTCACATTTGTATCCGGAATACATGAAGTAGAAAAGATCGGATGGAGACAGATATATACTCTCTCTTTCTATACGTTGGATAGACAGAGAAAGAGCGTGTAAAACATTTTGGTTAACTCTGGTTTGTACAGCTTAGAAACGCCTATAGTTTGAAACATTAATTAGCTAATGGCCCCTCCTTAAAAACGTGTTGCTCCAATCAAATATAAGAACACTGCGACTAGCATTTTACCAAACGTGGGAGTCAACTATTTGTTTTAAGTTGTAAATCTTGATAGAGCATATACTCTCTCTTTCTATACGTTGGATAGACAGAGAAAGAGCGTGTAAAACATTTTGGTTAACTCTGGTTTGAACAACTTAGAAACGCCTATAGTTTGAAACATTAATTAGCTAAAAATATGCTGCTCCAATCAAATATAAGAACACTGCGTATAAAATTTTACCAAATCTCGATAGAGCATGCTCGATCCTTTTTTAACTTATAGTTTTATATGCTAATTATCGGAATCTTTCAGTCATACTACAGAGAAATTACCAGAAAGTTCGACTATGTAACCCAGTAGATGAATTATATTTCGTATATCGTTCCTTTTCTAACTCGTTTTAAATTGCTAATTGATCAAGAATCTCTCTGTCTTACTACAGTAAAATATTTTTGTGTGCAAATAATTACAATACTGTTACACACTATGTACCCACTAGATCGTCCTCAATGCATGTTTTTATTTGTATATATTATTATTTCATAATTTAATATAATCTACTTCTTCTGAGCCTTTTTTTTCTCTTTTGGTGGCATTTTAAAAGAAATACAAATATAATAATTATAGTGAATTGTTTAATTTAACTAAATGTAATAACAACTTATAACAATTAAATTTTTGTGATTTTATTGTATGTTTTACGAAAATAAATTTCTACAATTATAAAAGTCTCATATTTACACTTAGATATTGTTTATAAATAGCAATAATAATATTATTGTCTATAATTAGTACCTAAAGACAGTAGAAATAATTTGGTAATTAAAAAAAAGTGCTTCTAAGAGCACAAAAAATATATTTCAATTCACGTTCATATAAGACGCGCGTTTGTTACATATTCTATTGTTGCCTATTTATTAATAAACTTATAAATAAAGTATTTAAATAGTATTATTTAAACAAATATAAAAAAATAACCCTTGTTGCATTATTTTAATGTTTAGCTATGGGAAATAATCATTTATAAAGAATGCCTATCATTTGTTCTTCAACAAAAATTGGTCTGCGAAACACATTTTTCACATTTGTATCCGGAATACATGAAGAAGAAAAGATAAATTGGAGACAGATATATACTCTCTCTTTCTATACGTTGGATAGACAGAGAAAGAGCGTGTAAAACATTTTGGTTAACTCTGGTTTGTACAGCTTAGAAACGCCTATAGTTTGAAACATTAATTAGCTAATGGCCCCTCCTTAAAAACGTGTTGCTCCAATCAAATATAAGAACACTGCGACTAGCATTTTACCAAACGTGGGAGTCAACTATTTGTTTTAAGTTGTAAATCTTGATAGAGCATATACTCTCTCTTTCTATACGTTGGATAGACAGAGAAAGAGCGTGTAAAACATTTTGGTTAACTCTGGTTTGAACAACTTAGAAACGCCTATAGTTTGAAACATTAATTAGCTAAAAATATGCTGCTCCAATCAAATATAAGAACACTGCGTATAAAATTTTACCAAATCTCGATAGAGCATGCTCGATCCTTTTTTAACTTATAGTTTTATATGCTAATTATCGGAATCTTTCAGTCATACTACAGAGAAATTACCAGAAAGTTCGACTATGTAACCCAGTAGATGAATTATATTTCGTATATCGTTCCTTTTCTAACTCGTTTTAAATTGCTAATTGATCAAGAATCTCTCTGTCTTACTACAGTAAAATATTTTTATGTGCAAATAATTACAATACTGTTACACACTATGTACCCACTAGATCGTCCTCAATGCATGTTTTTATTTGTATATATTATTATTTCATAATTTAATATAATCTACTTCTTCTGAGCCTTTTTTTTCTCTTTTGGTGGCATTTTAAAAGAAATACAAATATAATAATTATAGTGAATTGTTTAATTTAACTAAATGTAATAACAACTTATAACAATTAAATTTTTGTGATTTTATTGTATGTTTTACGAAAATAAATTTCTACAATTATAAAAGTCTCATATTTACACTTAGATATTGTTTATAAATAGCAATAATAATATTATTGTCTATAATAGTACCTAAAGACAGTAGAAATAATTTGGTAATTAAAAAAAAGTGCTTCTAAGAGCACAAAAAATATATTTCAATTCACGTTCATATAAGACGCGCGTTTGTTACATATTCTATTGTTGCCTATTTATTAATAAACTTATAAATAAAGTATTTAAATAGTATTATTTAAACAAATATAAAAAAATAACCCTTGTTGCATTATTTTAATGTTTAGCTATGGGAAATAATCATTTATAAAGAATGCCTATCATTTGTTCTTCAACAAAAATTGGTCTGCGAAACACATTTTTCACATTTGTATCCGGAATACATGAAGAAGAAAAGATAAATTGGAGACAGATATATACTCTCTCTTTCTATACGTTGGATAGACAGAGAAAGAGCGTGTAAAACATTTTGGTTAACTCTGGTTTGTACAGCTTAGAAACGCCTATAGTTTGAAACATTAATTAGCTAATGGCCCCTCCTTAAAAACGTGTTGCTCCAATCAAATATAAGAACACTGCGACTAGCATTTTACCAAACGTGGGAGTCAACTATTTGTTTTAAGTTGTAAATCTTGATAGAGCATATACTCTCTCTTTCTATACGTTGGATAGACAGAGAAAGAGCGTGTAAAACATTTTGGTTAACTCTGGTTTGAACAACTTAGAAACGCCTATAGTTTGAAACATTAATTAGCTAAAAATATGCTGCTCCAATCAAATATAAGAACACTGCGTATAAAATTTTACCAAATCTCGATAGAGCATGCTCGATCCTTTTTTAACTTATAGTTTTATATGCTAATTATCGGAATCTTTCAGTCATACTACAGAGAAATTACCAGAAAGTTCGACTATGTAACCCAGTAGATGAATTATATTTCGTATATCGTTCCTTTTCTAACTCGTTTTAAATTGCTAATTGATCAAGAATCTCTCTGTCTTACTACAGTAAAATATTTTTGTGTGCAAATAATTACAATACTGTTACACACTATGTACCCACTAGATCGTCCTCAGTGCATGTTTTTATTTGTATATATTATTATTTCATAATTTAATATAATCTACTTCTTCTGAGCCTTTTTTTTCTCTTTTGGTGGCATTTTAAAAGAAATACAAATATAATAATTATAGTGAATTGTTTAATTTAACTAAATGTAATGTTTTTTTTTGGATGTTTTGAAGGAGTTTTAAGGTAAATTAAAATAATATAAGTATTTTTTATGATGTTTTTATTTAAAACCAAGTAATATACGTACAAAAATCAGTACAGTTATTTAATTCAAATATATCAACCCCTATTTTTAACAATATCAAAATACAACATTTAAATATATGATAAATCAATGATATACAATATACAAGTAATATTTATAACTGTAATAAATTAATTATAATAGAAATATATCATTTGTTTAACAATAAAAGTGTTTCATGCACTAATAACAACTTATAACAATTAAATTTTTGTGATTTTATTGTATGTTTTACGAAAATAAATTTCTACAATTATAAAAGTCTCATATTTACACTTAGATATTGTTTATAAATAGCAATAATAATATTATTGTCTATAATAGTACCTAAAGACAGTAGAAATAATTTGGTAATTAAAAAAAGTGCTTCTAAGAGCACAAAAAATATATTTCAATTCACGTTCATATAAGACGCGCGTTTGTTACATATTCTATTGTTGCCTATTTATTAATAAACTTATAAATAAAGTATTTAAATAGTATTATTTAAACAAATATAAAAAAATAACCCTTGTTGCATTATTTTAATGTTTAGCTATGGGAAATAATCATTTATAAAGAATGCCTATCATTTGTTCTTCAACAAAAATTGGTCTGCGAAACACATTTTTCACATTTGTATCCGGAATACATGAAGAAGAAAAGATAAATTGGAGACAGAGTTATACTCTCTCTTTCTATACGTTGGATAGACAGAGAAAGAGCGTGTAAAACATTTTGGTTAACTCTGGTTTGTACAGCTTAGAAACGCCTATAGTTTGAAACATTAATTAGCTAATGGCCCCTCCTTAAAAACGTGTTGCTCCAATCAAATATAAGAACACTGCGACTAGCATTTTACCAAACGTGGGAGTCAACTATTTGTTTTAAGTTGTAAATCTTGATAGAGCATATACTCTCTCTTTCTATACGTTGGATAGACAGAGAAAGAGCGTGTAAAACATTTTGTTTAACTCTGGTTTGAACAACTTAGAAACGCCTATAGTTTGAAACATTAATTAGCTAAAAATATGCTGCTCCAATCAAATATAAGAACACTGCGTATAAAATTTTACCAAATCTCGATAGAGCATGCTCGATCCTTTTTTAACTTATAGTTTTATATGCTAATTATCGGAATCTTTCAGTCATACTACAGAGAAATTACCAGAAAGTTCGACTATGTAACCCAGTAGATGAATTATATTTCGTATATCGTTCCTTTTCTAACTCGTTTTAAATTGCTAATTGATCAAGAATCTCTCTGTCTTACTACAGTAAAATATTTTTATGTGCAAATAATTACAATACTGTTACACACTATGTACCCACTAGATCGTCCTCAATGCATGTTTTTATTTGTATATATTATTATTTCATAATTTAATATAATCTACTTCTTCTGAGCCTTTTTTTTCTCTTTTGGTGGCATTTTAAAAGAAATACAAATATAATAATTATAGTGAATTGTTTAATTTAACTAAATGTAATAACAACTTATAACAATTAAATTTTTGTGATTTTATTGTATGTTTTACGAAAATAAATTTCTACAATTATAAAAGTCTCATATTTACACTTAGATATTGTTTATAAATAGCAATAATAATATTATTGTCTATAATTAGTACCTAAAGACAGTAGAAATAATTTGGTAATTAAAAAAAAGTGCTTCTAAGAGCACAAAAAATATATTTCAATTCACGTTCATATAAGACGCGCGTTTGTTACATATTCTATTGTTGCCTATTTATTAATAAACTTATAAATAAAGTATTTAAATAGTATTATTTAAACAAATATAAAAAAATAACCCTTGTTGCATTATTTTAATGTTTAGCTATGGGAAATAATCATTTATAAAGAATGCCTATCATTTGTTCTTCAACAAAAATTGGTCTGCGAAACACATTTTTCACATTTGTATCCGGAATACATAAAGTAGAAAAGATAAATTGGAGACAGATATATACTCTCTCTTTCTATACGTTGGATAGACAGAGAAAGAGCGTGTAAAACATTTTGGTTAACTCTGGTTTGTACAGCTTAGAAACGCCTATAGTTTGAAACATTAATTAGCTAATAGCCCCTCCTTAAAAATGTGTTGCTCCAATCAAATATAAGAACACTGCGTATAAAATTTTACCAAATCTCGATAGAGCATGCTCGATCCTTTTTTAACTTATAGTTTTATATGCTAATTATCGGAATCTTTCAGTCATACTACAGAGAAATTACCAGAAAGTTCGACTATGTAACCCAGTAGATGAATTATATTTCGTATATCGTTCCTTTTCTAACTCGTTTTAAATTGCTAATTGATCAAGAATCTCTCTGTCTTACTACAGTAAAATATTTTTATGTGCAAATAATTACAATACTGTTACACACTATGTACCCACTAGATCGTCCTCAATGCATGTTTTTATTTGTATATATTATTATTTCATAATTTAATATAATCTACTTCTTCTGAGCCTTTTTTTTCTCTTTTGGTGGCATTTTAAAAGAAATACAAATATAATAATTATAGTGAATTGTTTAATTTAACTAAATGTAATAACAACTTATAACAATTAAATTTTTGTGATTTTATTGTATGTTTTACGAAAATAAATTTCTACAATTATAAAAGTCTCATATTTACACTTAGATATTGTTTATAAATAGCAATAATAATATTATTGTCTATAATTAGTACCTAAAGACAGTAGAAATAATTTGGTAATTAAAAAAAAGTGCTTCTAAGAGCACAAAAAATATATTTCAATTCACGTTCATATAAGACGCGCGTTTGTTACATATTCTATTGTTGCCTATTTATTAATAAACTTATAAATAAAGTATTTAAATAGTATTATTTAAACAAATATAAAAAATAACCCTTGTTGCATTATTTTAATGTTTAGCTATGGGAAATAATCATTTATAAAGAATGCCTATCATTTGTTCTTCAACAAAAATTGGTCTGCGAAACACATTTTTCACATTTGTATCCGGAATACATGAAGAAGAAAAGATAAATTGGAGACAGATATATACTCTCTCTTTCTATACGTTGGATAGACAGAGAAAGAGCGTGTAAAACATTTTGGTTAACTCTGGTTTGTACAGCTTAGAAACGCCTATAGTTTGAAACATTAATTAGCTAATGGCCCCTCCTTAAAAACGTGTTGCTCCAATCAAATATAAGAACACTGCGACTAGCATTTTACCAAACGTGGGAGTCAACTATTTGTTTTAAGTTGTAAATCTTGATAGAGCATATACTCTCTCTTTCTATACGTTGGATAGACAGAGAAAGAGCGTGTAAAACATTTTGGTTAACTCTGGTTTGAACAACTTAGAAACGCCTATAGTTTGAAACATTAATTAGCTAAAAATATGCTGCTCCAATCAAATATAAGAACACTGCGTATAAAATTTTACCAAATCTCGATAGAGCATGCTCGATCCTTTTTTAACTTATAGTTTTATATGCTAATTATCGGAATCTTTCAGTCATACTACAGAGAAATTACCAGAAAGTTCGACTATGTAACCCAGTAGATGAATTATATTTCGTATATCGTTCCTTTTCTAACTCGTTTTAAATTGCTAATTGATCAAGAATCTCTCTGTCTTACTACAGTAAAATATTTTTATGTGCAAATAATTACAATACTGTTACACACTATGTACCCACTAGATCGTCCTCAATGCATGTTTTTATTTGTATATATTATTATTTCATAATTTAATATAATCTACTTCTTCTGAGCCTTTTTTTTCTCTTTTGGTGGCATTTTAAAAGAAATACAAATATAATAATTATAGTGAATTGTTTAATTTAACTAAATGTAATAACAACTTATAACAATTAAATTTTTGTGATTTTATTGTATGTTTTACAAAAATAAATTTCTACAATTATAAAAGTCTCATATTTACACTTAGATATTGTTTATAAATAGCAATAATAATATTATTGTCTATAATAGTACCTAAAGACAGTAGAAATAATTTGGTAATTAAAAAAAAGTGCTTCTAAGAGCACAAAAAATATATTTCAATTCACGTTCATATAAGACGCGCGTTTGTTACATATTCTATTGTTGCCTATTTATTAATAAACTTATAAATAAAGTATTTAAATAGTATTATTTAAACAAATATAAAAAATAACCCTTGTTGCATTATTTTAATGTTTAGCTATGGGAAATAATCATTTATAAAGAATGCCTATCATTTGTTCTTCAACAAAAATTGGTCTGCGAAACACATTTTTCACATTTGTATCCGGAATACATGAAGAAGAAAAGATAAATTGGAGACAGATATATACTCTCTCTTTCTATACGTTGGATAGACAGAGAAAGAGCGTGTAAAACATTTTGGTTAACTCTGGTTTGTACAGCTTAGAAACGCCTATAGTTTGAAACATTAATTAGCTAATGGCCCCTCCTTAAAAACGTGTTGCTCCAATCAAATATAAGAACACTGCGACTAGCATTTTACCAAACGTGGGAGTCAACTATTTGTTTTAAGTTGTAAATCTTGATAGAGCATATACTCTCTCTTTCTATACGTTGGATAGACAGAGAAAGAGCGTGTAAAACATTTTGGTTAACTCTGGTTTGAACAACTTAGAAACGCCTATAGTTTGAAACATTAATTAGCTAAAAATATGCTGCTCCAATCAAATATAAGAACACTGCGTATAAAATTTTACCAAATCTCGATAGAGCATGCTCGATCCTTTTTTAACTTATAGTTTTATATGCTAATTATCGGAATCTTTCAGTCATACTACAGAGAAATTACCAGAAAGTTCGACTATGTAACCCAGTAGATGAATTATATTTCGTATATCGTTCCTTTTCTAACTCGTTTTAAATTGCTAATTGATCAAGAATCTCTCTGTCTTACTACAGTAAAATATTTTTATGTGCAAATAATTACAATACTGTTACACACTATGTACCCACTAGATCGTCCTCAATGCATGTTTTTATTTGTATATATTATTATTTCATAATTTAATATAATCTACTTCTTCTGAGCCTTTTTTTTCTCTTTTGGTGGCATTTTAAAAGAAATACAAATATAATAATTATAGTGAATTGTTTAATTTAACTAAATGTAATAACAACTTATAACAATTAAATTTTTGTGATTTTATTGTATGTTTTACAAAAATAAATTTCTACAATTATAAAAGTCTCATATTTACACTTAGATATTGTTTATAAATAGCAATAATAATATTATTGTCTATAATAGTACCTAAAGACAGTAGAAATAATTTGGTAATTAAAAAAAAGTGCTTCTAAGAGCACAAAAAATATATTTCAATTCACGTTCATATAAGACGCGCGTTTGTTACATATTCTATTGTTGCCTATTTATTAATAAACTTATAAATAAAGTATTTAAATAGTATTATTTAAACAAATATAAAAAATAACCCTTGTTGCATTATTTTAATGTTTAGCTATGGGAAATAATCATTTATAAAGAATGCCTATCATTTGTTCTTCAACAAAAATTGGTCTGCGAAACACATTTTTCACATTTGTATCCGGAATACATGAAGAAGAAAAGATAAATTGGAGACAGATATATACTCTCTCTTTCTATACGTTGGATAGACAGAGAAAGAGCGTGTAAAACATTTTGGTTAACTCTGGTTTGTACAGCTTAGAAACGCCTATAGTTTGAAACATTAATTAGCTAATGGCCCCTCCTTAAAAACGTGTTGCTCCAATCAAATATAAGAACACTGCGACTAGCATTTTACCAAACGTGGGAGTCAACTATTTGTTTTAAGTTGTAAATCTTGATAGAGCATATACTCTCTCTTTCTATACGTTGGATAGACAGAGAAAGAGCGTGTAAAACATTTTGGTTAACTCTGGTTTGAACAACTTAGAAACGCCTATAGTTTGAAACATTAATTAGCTAAAAATATGCTGCTCCAATCAAATATAAGAACACTGCGTATAAAATTTTACCAAATCTCGATAGAGCATGCTCGATCCTTTTTTAACTTATAGTTTTATATGCTAATTATCGGAATCTTTCAGTCATACTACAGAGAAATTACCAGAAAGTTCGACTATGTAACCCAGTAGATGAATTATATTTCGTATATCGTTCCTTTTCTAACTCGTTTTAAATTGCTAATTGATCAAGAATCTCTCTGTCTTACTACAGTAAAATATTTTTATGTGCAAATAATTACAATACTGTTACACACTATGTACCCACTAGATCGTCCTCAATGCATGTTTTTATTTGTATATATTATTATTTCATAATTTAATATAATCTACTTCTTCTGAGCCTTTTTTTTCTCTTTTGGTGGCATTTTAAAAGAAATACAAATATAATAATTATAGTGAATTGTTTAATTTAACTAAATGTAATAACAACTTATAACAATTAAATTTTTGTGATTTTATTGTATGTTTTACGAAAATAAATTTCTACAATTATAAAAGTCTCATATTTACACTTAGATATTGTTTATAAATAGCAATAATAATATTATTGTCTATAATAGTACCTAAAGACAGTAGAAATAATTTGGTAATTAAAAAAAAGTGCTTCTAAGAGCACAAAAAATATATTTCAATTCACGTTCATATAAGACGCGCGTTTGTTACATATTCTATTGTTGCCTATTTATTAATAAACTTATAAATAAAGTATTTAAATAGTATTATTTAAACAAATATAAAAAAATAACCCTTGTTGCATTATTTTAATGTTTAGCTATGGGAAATAATCATTTATAAAGAATGCCTATCATTTGTTCTTCAACAAAAATTGGTCTGCGAAACACATTTTTCACATTTGTATCCGGAATACATGAAGAAGAAAAGATAAATTGGAGACAGATATATACTCTCTCTTTCTATACGTTGGATAGACAGAGAAAGAGCGTGTAAAACATTTTGGTTAACTCTGGTTTGTACAGCTTAGAAACGCCTATAGTTTGAAACATTAATTAGCTAATGGCCCCTCCTTAAAAACGTGTTGCTCCAATCAAATATAAGAACACTGCGACTAGCATTTTACCAAACGTGGGAGTCAACTATTTGTTTTAAGTTGTAAATCTTGATAGAGCATATACTCTCTCTTTCTATACGTTGGATAGACAGAGAAAGAGCGTGTAAAACATTTTGGTTAACTCTGGTTTGTACAGCTTAGAAACGCCTATAGTTTGAAACATTAATTAGCTAAAAATATGCTGCTCCAATCAAATATAAGAACACTGCGTATAAAATTTTACCAAATCTCGATAGAGCATGCTCGATCCTTTTTTAACTTATAGTTTTATATGGTAATTATCGGAATCTTTCAGTCACACTACAGTAGCAAGGCAAGAAATAATCATTCCATTGCGCAACTCGGTTTTATTGATTTTTCAAAATCTGCTAGTTACTTCTAGTGTTCACAGACGTCGCGAGCGTTCACTATTTTCATAAAATTTAACATAAAATAATAATTTCATTGCGCAACTCGGTTTTATTGATTTTTCCAATTCGTTTTGTTAATTCTTGTGTACATAGAGGTCGCGGGTGTTCACTTTTTGGAAATAAATATGTAATCTCATTGCGCAACGCGGTTTTTTTGTTGATTTTAAATATATGATAAATCAATGATATACAATATAAAAGTAATACTTATAACTGTAATAAATTAATTCTATTAGAAATATATCATTTGTAATGTGCATGACACTGCAGATATTTATTTACAATTTAATGAACATAAAATGTGAACAGTAAAACATAAAAATCACATAACAAATATAAATAGCGCTGTAGTAAGTAACTAGTAGTGTATGAAAAATAATTTTAACTAAAATATATATATATATATATAAATAATTGTTTATTTATTAAATAATTATCCAACTGATTGTATACACTGACGAGACTTCTTAGCCTGTTCAAGTTTCTTCAAATATTCATCGACAGTCACGATAAATATTCGTATAAAATCAATTCCTTGCGGACAACCCCTAACTAGTTTTTTAAGTTCCGTCTGCCTTACGGTCCCGAGTATCTCTTTTATCGACAAGCACTCTTCCGTGATGTGATCCAAATCCGACAAATTAAATGTAACTTCGAAAGCAATGCGCAAGTAACTGTTTACTGCTTTATATGTAGCACTGAAACACACATTTTTTTTAAAAAAAATAACACATTGCGCTATCTCCAAATTGTAGTAAACTTTATTAAACTAAAATAAACAAATGTAACTTACTTCATTTTCATATCAATAACGAAAGCATGCTGTAATGCAAGCTCCTCGAATTCATGGAAAATATCTATCATTTGTTCTCCGATTATTGTCAGATAATCGAGAAACGATAAAATGGTATATTTTCCCGCGAACACCGATCGTAACTGAGCCTGTGATAATTCCTTCGCTAATATAGAATGAACATATATTGCACTTGGATGCGAAGTTGATTCTAAACAGAAATTAAAATTATTATCGCAAGATCTCACTACTTGCTTTAATATGCTTACTACAAAATTGCGAGAAAATCGCAACATTTTCGACGATTTCGGAAAATCTATCAATATTTATGATACACTTTATGGTCTCATACATAAAAAAGAACTGGAATTCGTCATTGTTCATGGAAATAATACTCCACAAGGCATCAACGCTGGGTAAAGAAAATATTGTGAAAATTAAATTATTAAATCGTAATAAAAACCTTTTACCTTTTGTCTTTTATTTTATCCTCCAGTGTTTTCACTAGAATGTTTTCAATGATATCTGGTTTTTTATTTTTGATTGTTTCAAATCGTTCTCTCAACATATCAACTTTCGTTTTCTTTTTTGTGGGAAATGCGTTTTCAATCGTAGTAGTTGCGTTTTCGTGTTTTTTAATTGGAACATTTAGGGAATCTAATAGTTGCTTTACTATAGCGCGTTTCGATATTATATCTTCTGAATAATTTGCTGGTAATGTATAATTGTTCTCCAAAATCTCATTAAACGTACTTTCGCTATTATTTACTTCATCTTTCATTACGTTGTTACTTACATCGACTTCGTAACAACTACCATCGTCTGAGCTCGAGTCAACTAGGATGAACGAATCACTTTTACTTGTATTTACATTGTTATTTGTTGCACTATCCGCACTTTTAATCGATTGTCGTTTGTTAACTATTTGGTCATCAATAATTGGTTTAATTTCCACATTTTCACGAGCGGAATTATTAATAGTGTTAACATTTTGCACACAATGTTCATCTTGGAATTTATTTCTGTTTTCGTTACTGGGATTAGGATCAGGAATTAATTTCTTTTCTAAACTATGACATTCTGTATGATTCAACTTAGAATCATTTTCTGGTACATTAGTACAATTGCCGGTCGTCATGCATAACAGCGATGGCAAATTCACGTCGTCATTAATGATTTTCGAATACTCAGACATTGGTTTAACTTGAATTTGGAAATTAATTAATTTCTCCGTGTTATCCGTGCTTATACTGATAGTGTTTACAGATTTATGACTTAAATTTGAGGGGGCTTGTGTTAAATTTAGTTTTTCAAATAGCATTTTACACATGTCGAATGATTCGCCGGAACAATTATTCCGTTGACAAATATCTTGGTCATTTGAAATATATGGTACTACGTTTGGAATATGTTTTAAGCTATAGTTAGTTGATAGATTATTTTCTAGTCTCGTTGAGCTCATTAGTGGTTCAGATGTGAATAGTGTACTATCCAATAAATTAGGTTGACTTTTAATTTTTTGGGGTGCAACATTCGGTTTATTATCGGAATCAGATGTTTGGTTTAACTTAATATTTTCACATTGTGTAAGCCTAGTATTTTTATTATAGTTATCCGTTTGTTGTTTGATATTTAATATTAAATCATCTTTAGATATTACTTGAGTAAATTCCATATCTCTCATATCTGATTCTTGATTATAAATTACTGTTTGATGCTTAGTTCTAGAATTATTTTCATTGTTTATCATGTTAGGAATATTTGTTTGTATATTATTAGTAGGAATGGCTTCGGTAAATTCCATATCGCCCATACAGAATTCTTCATTGTTACTTTTTAGAGTCTCTTGTTTTGATTTCTGACTATATCGAATAACGGATTGATTAGATGCGACTTGAACAGTGCCAGGATTTGATTCCTGATTAAAAAGGATTGTGTGTCGTTTAGAGTTCGAAACTTCTATGTGAATCGACTTATTTTCATCAGGAATTGCTAAAGTCATATCCATATAATCAGGACTCGATTCTTGATTGAATTGAATTGTTTGTCCTTTCGAAACGTCTGTGTGAATCGACTTATTTTGACCAGGACCACCATAAGTCATATCCACACAGCCACGATTCGATTCGTAATTAAAATGAAATGTTTGCCGTTTTAAACTCTGCATATTTATACTATTAACAAATTTATTTTCGACAATTTCTGGCGCATTAAACGTATCAGCTTTTATATCACAATGAGTTAGTTTCGTTTTTGAACGTATAATAGGAGTTGGTATTGATTGAGTCATTTCTAAATCATCAGGATGCGATACCGGATTGTAATGGATTGGTTTTCGTTTCGAATTAGGAATCATCTGATGCATATGCGCATCACTTGATCCTTGAGGGAAATGTACAGGTTGTCTTTCAGAATGTAGATGATCTTTATTCGCGAAATTAACAAAACCGTGAATTGTTTTCGTCGCTTCAATATTACGATTATTTAAACTACTAAAACTAAAAGCTGGTTGATTAACCATTGCGTTATTCGCCGGATTGATGTAATTAGTTAAGCTTTCTGTGATTTCCATATCACTACCTAAAGTTTCATCATCGTTAAAAAGAATCGTTTCTCGTCTAGTTCCAAGATGTTCATTAAATCCAGGAATCGTTTCTCGCATTTCTATTAATCCACTATTTGATGCTTGAGCAAAATGTATAATTTGTCTATTTGGAACATGTCCGGTTTCTGGATTTACTATCACTTCCGTAGATTTTTTCGAATTTATTCCTTGTAGATTTAAATGGTTGCTTGTTAAATCCATGTTATCTTGGATATAATTAACAGTTTGCCGTATTATATTTGTATCTTCAAAAACAACTGGAACATCTCCAGTTGCAATAAAATTGTTTGGACTGTTATCTAATGGTGCATCTAATCCAAAGTCGCCAAATTTTGTACAATTAAATTCATCTGATGCACCATCATCATTATTTTCGGAGGATGTTTGTGGAGCGGAGTGATCAGATCTGTTAGCTTCTTCATATGATACATGCCAAATAGTGTTTTTTTCTGGATCAGTCGTGAATTCTCTTCAGGAAAAATTAATAATTAATAATAGTAATTAGGGTTTTTAATTAAAATTCGTGATTTGTATGGATATTTCATAGAATATTTATAAGAAGTATAGTTAAGGTCACCGCGTAACGGTGCGGAACTTATAAGAGCTGATTTCTCAAAATTAGTTAGCAGGATAATTTTCAAAAAAAAATTAAAAAAAAAAATTCTTACTTGATAAAATTGTTACTTGCAAAACTCACTCGCCTGGACCTCATAAATGTTGTTTCATCTGGAACGGGTGGATTAATAGCTACATCACCCAAAGGAGTCCTTGTTTTCGCAGGCTTAAGAATCTTCAATAATAATTTCAATATTATCTAATTAAACATATATACCTCAAATCTTACCGAAAATGTTCTTGAAGTATTACTCTGTCTCTGGTCCATATTATATATATACTTAACAGTTATTAATCTCTTATAAAGTACATTAAAAAACCTTTTAAATAAATTTATATGGATGAAAATGTCATACAGATAAAAAGACAACAACGAAATTATCTATCAGACAATTATCTCTGGAAAACAACAACAGAAAACAATCTTACGAATAGGTAATCTATGGGTAATGAACTGTCAAGATTCAAACTGTTTATATTTCAAAAATTTACCTCTTCTTAATCTCCTAAAACTAATACAAATTTTGCGCGAATTTAAATATTGTACGAATAGTACTTATTTATCAAAAAAGTCGAATGCAGAAAATCCATTATCATCTAACTATCTTAAAATAATATATGAATAAGTTTTCTTTCTGTAAATTCCGTTATTATACAATTTCTTGTTCGATTTATTGTGTAGTCTAAAGCGGGCTTTACTCATAAAATCAATTTATGAGTTAATTATGACTTTTTTAGGTCAATTGCACAAAATTCACCTAAACATTTTTAGTGACTGTTTATGATTGAATAATGGCTTTATTAAGGGGGGTCTTAAATTCTGTAATAAACAATCATCTACACAGAACATCAAGGCTCTTTTCAATATATCCTAAACTACAATTAAAAGAAAGTATGTATTTATAACTGGGTTATATAGCATGGACGAAACTTAATATGTTACAGTTACGGAAAAACAAGAAGGATCAACGTTAATAATACAGGGACATAATGTGCCGTCGTCTAGAGAACCATTTTTGCTACAGTTGAGTAGTGAGCATGTTTGCAGTAACGCTTGTGCGATTTGTAACTCAGGCTTAGATATTAAGCATACTGATGTTTTGATTTTGAGCCAATTCGTACGCAGTGATGGATGTATGCTACCTAGGCGCATAACTAATTTGTGTAAAAAACAACAAAAACGTGTAGCCACTATGGTTGCAATGGCACAAAAGGCCGGTGCGTATCTTATAATAAATTTATGTTTTATTATTACATTGGCAACATTGGTCAATATATTTGAATCACCCCAAACTAATAAAATATTTATTATTAGGTTTAATGTCGAATTTGACCCCAGAAACGAGTAAAAAAGATCCAAAACTCCGTAAAAAATGGAAGAAATATAATATATATTTCGATGAATCAACTATTAAAACATATTAGTTCTATTTAATAAATATTGTTTAAATTTGATTTTGAAGTTTTTTATTTTACATTACAATTAATAAAAACGGTACAATATTATGTTAAAACAAGTTGTTACAATTATATAAAAAATTATTAAAATTCCGAATTATTCATTGTTACGCATTTTCATAAGTAGTTCGAATCGTCTGTTGGTCCGGAAACCTCTAACATCGTCCCTCCGCTTATTCCTATTTTTAAGCGGATCCTCTGCTTTAGTTTTGTTCCCCATCGCTACGAGATCTTTTCGTTCGAAAATTGGATTTTTAATTGTAATTGGTTTGATGACTTCAGGTGGTTTAATCCGCCTGATTGGTTTTGCAATAACGTTTCGGTTCTCAGAGACTCCTGATTTTTTTCGGTCTATTTTATTCTCTTTTGGAGAAGTTTGCTTTAATACTTGCGGCTTCACTTTGAATCCAAAACGGTTGCAATCTTTATGTTTCAACGAATTTGAAAATAACTGTCGAGCACTTTTAACAGATTGATTCTCTTTATTGATTATTTTCTTTGATGTTGAACTGGATTTGTCGGTTGACATGAGATATTTGGCGCGTTCTTGTTTGCGGTTTGAGTAATCTTGAATTGATTCCATTTTGTCGAAAGCTTTTTTATGTATCAATGCGAAATTTGGCACAGCTTTTACTTGGCTTTTATGCTCGGATTTACGGGATTTGAATGTATCATCGGATTTAAAAGTCGAGTGTGCTGACTTTCTAGAAGAAATGTTTGGTTTGGGTGAATTGAGTAGATCAAGCATTGAATTTTTGAGTATTGATACATTTGTTGATTTTCGCGCTGATAGGAATTTGTTTGGTTTCGGCGAATATATTTTCCCTAAAACTGCTTTGGCTTCAGGGGTGTCAACCGCGAATTTAGTCCATTTTTTTCGTATACTAGTATTCAATTCTAGCTCATTTCTAGGAATGTTTTTTGAATGTTCTGGTGTTTTCATCGATTTATTTGGTGTTTTTATGGTAACCTTGTTTCGAGGTGTTTTATCGGTGGTACTCCAGTTATTTTCAGGTGTTTTATTATTGGTATCACTGTTATCTAGAGTGATTGTTCCATTTTGTACTTGCCATTCACCAGATTGATTATATACTGGTACATCGATAATATCGCGCTCTTTATCGTGATCCAAATCTGGACTCATGTCTTTGACAAATGTACCATTTAGTTCGCTACGCGAAATATTAAAAGTCCCTCTTCTCGAATTCGTTTTTACTATGCTATCATCAGAAATATTGATAACATCATTGATGACCCCATCGCTGATATCATCAAGCTTTAAATAATCATTAGGGTCATTCGGTTCTTCGAATATCGAAACTCTCGTTTCAGATTTGGTCAAAGTTGTATTAGGACTACACTCTAATGTTTGAGAACCAAATTTTGTCGTTTCATTAATTATATAGATTAAGTTCGAATTTTGATTTGTGTCTTCCAAGTCTGATTTTTGAATTGTTCTCTTCTTCCGATTTTTCTTCTTTTTTGATGTTCCATCCTTCAGAGTTTCATTAAGCGAAATATGTGTATCATCAACAGTGACAATAAATTTAGATTTGTGATCGTTAGGATGGTTAACATCGAAAGTAGATTCATCGTTTGTCTTTTCAATAATTGTCGTATTTTCCGATGAGCAAATACTACTACTGGTGCCTGGTGATTTCTTAATTTTCTTCTTCTTTTTAAGTAGTGGAGTAATCATTGCTTCTTCAACTTGCGCCACCTCTACTTCTATTGCCTCATTCTTAAGTTTTCTACGTTTTTTGGGTTTGATTTGAGTTGAAGTAATAGCATTTTCAAACAATATTGCCGGTTCAATTTCAGTTAATCTCGGCCTTCGTTTCTTCTTACTTATTGGTTTAATAAACGTATCATCCGAGCTGGTTGGACAATCATTCGGTTTATGTTTATTAGCTTTTTTTAAATGTGTAAGCACATTGTCATCCGGTAGATTGTCTTGAGAACGTCGTTTCTTGAGCTTTTTTTGCCGAATCTTCTTAGGTTTTCGTTCATTTATCGCATGTTCTTGTGTAGATGTATCTTCTGGGAGTATTGACTCAGAGGAACTAGTAGCGGAAGCAGTACGAGACCGCAAAGATCGCATTTTTAATTCAAATAGATATTTTCTTAATATTTCAACACACTACTCAATCAATATATATATAAACCATACGAGTTACAATTTTACGGTTGTAGAATTTCAAAAATTTTATTCTTCTTTATCTTCCTGGTTTTTAAAATAGAGATAAACTGCCATTTGTATGACCAATCAAAACGAAGAATAATGTAAGTGACGTTAAAGGCGCGATAAACGTAAATCAATCAATTACAAATTAACCAGTTAATTGATCTGAAAATTGCAGTTTATTGTATATATCAATTATAATAAGTGTATTTATAATATATAAATATGCATATATTAAGTGTTAGGCCTTCAAATATCATTTAACGGCAATTAAATTATCTGGAGAGTTTTCAATATACTGTTGGCAACATTTTTCATCGTTGATATTTTCGCAGGTAGCTTCTGACACGTCTAAGCATCTGCTCTTGTGAATCTACATTTATAACAAAACACTACAAACTAATCATTTTAAATTTGCGAAAATAATTCTTGCATTTTAAAATAGTGTAGCAACAATAAGTTATTAATCAATGTTTGTTTTGTATTTATGTATAATTAAGGGTACAATAATTGTTTAGTTAGGTTAAGCTCGTATTATTCTCATAAAAAAATGGAGCATATGTCTGTACCTGGGGAGGACGATATGACCTATGGTGGTTGGAGTAATGATAATTTCATGGGTAAATAAAAAGCATAAAAATCCCAACTACATTTAATCAATGTCGTGTATTTTCTGGTTAGGCGATGTCGAAAAAGAAAAACAACTCCCCTCTTTGTTAACCCTTAAGGTTGACCCGCCAGACCAACTCTCTGATGGGGTACCTGGAGAAGTCGTGCTCCCACAAGCGCTGGAAGATGTACTAGCGTTAAAAAACCAACGAGCTCTCGAGTTGGGTGTGGAAGAAGCGGCCGAGGATCACGATGAAAGAGACGACAATGATTCAGATGACGGCGAAGATGCGATGATGGATCGAGAAGAAAAACCGGCGTCGGCGAAGAGTACTAAGAACAAACGTAAGAAGAAAAAGAAAAAAACGCGAAGCAAGCAAAAGAAGGATGAAGTGAAAGCGAATAAACCAAAGAATTTGGAAACTGGCGAAAACGACTATGAAATTGAGTAAATTTATAATTTTTTTGTTTAGGAGTTCTAGTTATTTTTATTTGTTTTTATTCAGATATATACAAGAATCGATGGGTTTGCATGAGTTAGCGCCGCAATATCGGCAATTTTACCACATTTTTGAGGCGTTTAAAATCGCTGATCAAAAACCGGATATCGCACCTCCCATGTTAGCTACTCCCACGCAATTAGCAAGTGCTAGGGCTTCTATTCCGACTTTAGGCGATCAGTTTCAAGATGAGGCTGAAGATGGAGATGAAGTAAATTGTACATTGTATTTTTGCGAATAGATTTTTAATTATTTATTAATTTAGAAACGTTTGGATGATAAGTCCAAACTGTCTAAACGCAAATTGAAAAAATTGACACGTCTCAGTGTAGCTGAGCTAAAGCAACTTGTTCACCGGCCCGATGTTGTTGAAATGCATGACGTCACAGCACGCGACCCCAAACTTTTAGTCCAACTAAAAGCACACAGGTACCACAACCTCTTTGAAATTAAATCTCATTTAACAACACTTGCAATCCGTTTAGAAATACAGTACAAGTTCCACGCCATTGGTGTTTCAAACGCAAATACCTGCAAGGTAAACGAGGTATAGAAAAGCCGCCATTTAACCTTCCAGATTTTATAAAACGCACTGGAATCATGGAAATGCGCGCCTCACTTCAAGACAAGGATGAATCGAAAACCCTTAAGGCGAAAATGCGTGAACGTTCGCGTCCTAAATTAGGAAAAATCGATATTGATTATCAAAAACTGCACGACGCTTTCTTCAAATGGCAAACAAAACCCAAGATGACCATCCACGGTGACTTGTACTATGAAGGGAAAGAATTCGAGACGCGACTCAAAGAAAAGAAACCTGGCGATTTGTCTGAAGAGCTTCGCACTGCTCTGGGCATGCCTGTAGGTCCAAGTGCTAATAAGGTGCCCCCACCATGGTTGATTGCCATGCAGCGGTATGGTCCACCACCCAGCTACCCGAATCTGAAGATTCCCGGCTTAAATGCGCCAATTCCAGAGAACTGCTCGTTTGGTTACCACGCAGGTGGGTGGGGTAAACCACCAGTTGATGAAAACGGCAAACCATTATACGGCGATGTATTCGGAACTTCGATTAATAATTCAGATGTAAGTATTCATTTTTTAAGTTTATTATTATTCATATATATATTTATTTTACCTGCAAAAACAATGAATAAAAATAGATCTAAAGCGTTCTTTTTGTATATAAGATCAGTTCAGTTGGTAAATTAATGACAACACTGCACCAGAATACGCATGCGTTAATATTCTTAGCTTAGCTGTATAAACGTCAGTTTATTGTTCTTCATCTTCTCAGGATGGACCGGATGATATCACTGTAGATCGTTCATTGTGGGGTGAGTTAGAATCTGAATCAGAGGAATCTAGTGATGAGGAGGAGGAGGGTGGCGCTGAGGAAGAAGGAGAGAGTGAAGCTATGGGTGTTGCTGATTCAACGGGATTGGTTACACCTGCTGAAGGCTTAGTCACTCCTAGTGGACTCAGTAGTATTCCAGCCGGTATGGAAACACCAGAAACTATAGAACTTCGCAAACGCAAGATTGAAAGTGAAATAGAAGGGTATGCCTAGAAATATGTTTAACCTTATACCACATATTGACATTTATTTCAAACAGTGGGGAAACTCCTGTTTTATATCAAGTACTCCCGGAACGTCGTAACGATCGCATCGGCTCGTCAATGATGGCATCAACACATGTCTATGATATGACTGGCGCCGGGGTGCCACCACCGTCTGTTCTTGCGGGTCGTAGGGGTGCACCAACCGGCGCCCCGGAGAAAGAGGGCACAGTTGAGTTGGCTCTTGATCCCAGCGAGTTAGATATGGACAGCGATGCAATGGCTGTACGTTACGAGCAACAAATGCGAGAACAACAATCTCAACTGCAGAAAGAGGATTTGTCGGACATGTTAGCGGAACACGTAGCTCGACAAAAGGTAACATTTATTAAGTAATTTAAACCCGTTATTTATTCGTTTATATTAATTCGTTTATTTATAGAATAAACGCCGTCGACAACAGAACATGGATACTAAACAAAGTAAGAATTATAAAGTGTTTAAATTTTAAATACTTTTCGTATTTTTTAAAATAAAATAATTAATGTGTATTACATAAATGAAACAAACAATTTAGTATAAAATTACTGAATTTAATAAAACGTATCTATTTAGTAATTAATTTCGCAATAATCTATTACTCTAAATTTGATGGAACAAATCCATTTTGGAATTTTAGGAAGTTCAATGTAGGACACCGTATAAATATGTAGATACGCTTTTTATTTACTGCCGGATTTATTAAAAATATATAGATTCTATAATGCAAATGATTAAACAATTACGAAAACCTCAAATTCATGGTTTGGAATAGCATCCAAAAAATATTACAAAACTCATTAATTATAAAATCCTCACTACCCAAATTATAATTATATACATTTAGATTAGAAAATAAGTCAAATATTTAATGAATATGATATATAAATATTATTTGAACCAATGCCATGGTTCGGCTTAGATAAGATCGGCTACATTCATCGGCATTTCGTCGATTTGTGTCGAATAATATTGTTCAATGTCCCTCAAAATCCTAATATCATCAGACTTGACGAAATTGATCGCGACACCTTTGCGTCCAAACCGTCCAGAACGACCAATACGATGGATATATAACTCACGATTGTTCGGTAAATCATAATTGATCACCAAACTCACCTAGAACCCAATACTTAATAATTTAAACAGTCAACACAATTTATAGTGCCTTATATACCTGTTGTACATCGATACCTCTGGCCCAAACATCAGTTGTGATTAAAACCCTGCTTTGCCCCGATCGGAATTCTTTCATAATATTATCCCTCTCCTTCTGCGGCATGTCGCCATGCATCGAACTCACCGTGAAGTTAGCTTCACGCATTTTCTCCGTCAACCAATCGACTTTCCTCTTCGTATTACAGAATATAACAGCTTGTGTTATTGTTAGCGTATCATATAAATCACACAACGTATCGAATTTCCACTCTTCGCGCTCGACCGCCACGAAAAACTGTTTAATACCCTCCAGAGTCAACTCATCGCTAAAATTACCATAAATCAACATAAATTCGTTAGAGACTATATAAGTGCGTTACCGTTTAACAAGAATACGAATTGGGTCCGTCATGAATTTGGAAGTAATTTCAAGTATCTCATGAGGCAGTGTTGCGCTGATCAACACTACTTGTGTTGATGGTGGTAAAAAGCGGTATACATCATAGATTTGCTCCTTAAACCCTTTATTCAACATCTCATCAGCTTCATCCAACACCAACATCTTTACAGATCTAGTACGTAAAGCGCGACGTCTTATCATATCTATAACACAACATATTTATATATATATATATCTATAGACAAATATGATTAAAAAATCACTTACCATAAACCCTACCAGGCGTACCGCTAACTACATGTTGTCCATAATCCAGCTTCCGGATATCCTCCCCTAAATTCGTGCCGCCAATACACGCATGACACTGTACATTCATAAAATCCCCCAAAGCTAAAATAACTTTTTGTATCTGAACCGCTAATTCGCGGGTGGGTGATAAGCATAAGACTTGAGTTTCGCGCATTGTTAAGTCTAATGCTTGTAAAATACTTATTGAGAATGTCGCGGTTTTACCGGTACCAGATTGCGCTTGAGCGATAACGTCCCTGCCTTTCATGATTGGTCGAATCGCACGTTGCTGGATTGCGGATGGTTTCTCAAAACCGTATGCAAAAATACCACGCATCAGCTCCTCGCGCAGTGCCATGTTGTTGAATTTGTCGATTACTTCAACTTCTTCACTCGTTTCGAACTCGACGTTCGACAGATCTTCGAAGACGCCGGCGCGCCTTTCGGCTGGAGGTCTTTGAGCCATTTTTAATCAAAACCTAATGAAATCCCAAAACTAGTACAATTAACCCTGAATTGTTAAGACAAAATAAATCAAAATATAACAATTATTTATATCACTTATAATTAATAATGATAAAGCGTGAGTTAAAATACCTTAATATTTTATTTTAAATATTATTTTATGATACGTGCACATACACTAAACAAAAACGAAAATGGCGGCTTTAGTAAAAGGGGGCTAATATGGCGGATACCAATGACAACTAAGGGTGCCAACTAATAATAATGATAATATATAAATAACAGTAAATTAGTATTTTATTTATTTATCTAATCAGTATATGATTACTTATAAATATATATTAAATAAATGATTTGAATGCTTTAATGATAAAAAATATAATTGTATGTTTATATGGTAACTATAGTGGGGCTAAACAATAAACATTTAGATGATTGTTTTTAGTATAATAATGAAATAATAATCAAGTGAATATGAATTAAAGTAGGGTGATAATGAATGAGTGTTGATTTTGTATGATTTATGAATGAGTATTTTGATTGGTGTTATTTTGAAAATAACATGTACACGTTGTATGAGCAAAGTTACCAACCGCAACTGCAACTGCGAGTTGTAGTTCATTACTTATCGGTTGTAAAGTTGATTTTTTACTTATTGCAATGATGGAAGTGTTGAATTTGTATCGTATCATTTAACGTGAAAAGTAATGGTTAGACCGGACTTGTATTTTGTAAATTCCGCGACTAGGGTGATGGAAGTATGTAGCGTTTACGTGAAGTGAAATCTCGAAACGGTTCGCTAGTTATAATGAATTTCATTTCGATGGTGTCAACGGGTGCGGGTGTGATAGCCCAGACATTTCTCAACTGATTGCAAACGAAAACAATGTTGCGGTGTCGCTCAGTGCACGAACGGCGGTGTTTTTTGGTGCTATGAAATGCGTATCACGAATTCGAACCGCGGTCATCACACCAATTTGCCAAAATGTTTGATTATGAAGGAACAAAAAATATATGGCATGAACGGAGTCACTGATAGCGGTAACGCCGCCGCCCCAGCCAATGACGACCAGACGCCCCAAAATTCCGAGGCCTACAATCTAGAGGGAGGCCGTCTAAAATTTTTCAAAAGTAAGTTCATCTGTCACCTAACTACCCTAAAATCAACACTTCATCATTTCCAACATGTTATTTCATCTATTTTATATGAAATTCCTCGCTTAAATACAATATTCCTTAAGTTATATAGCAACATTAATCTTATAGCAAAACACCTGTCTCCATCATCTACTCACTTTGCTCCTATGCATTCCTTGCTCAATTCTTTAAAAGCCTCGCTCTAATATGTGCAATCTATTTTTGGAGTACCCTTTTAGTTTTGAATTAAAATTTCTTTATATATATTAGTGTTCGATTTGTTTTAATTTTTAAATGATATGCAAATGTATTTTGTCCATGTTTGTGTAGATGGTAGGTTCATTTTGGAATTGGCACGAGCTCGTGAGGGTGAAAAAGTTGCTTGGGTCCCGGTGCCAAAGAAAACATTTTGGCCACCGCAAGGAAGTGCATCATCCGTCTCAACATATCGTCAAGAAAGTAGCACATCTTTAAGTGGTAAGTTACTAGACTGCAAAATTACAAATGAACTATTGTTACGCTAACATTTCTATTCTAATAAACAATACAGACAGGTGTGCTCATTATTTATTTATTTATTACTATACACATGTTTTCATTGATATTTAAATATATATATATATATATATATATAATTACTTTATTCGACATTGACTACTCTGAGAGAAACTTCAGCAAAGACACAGTTAGGGTTGTTAAATTATCTTAGTTCAGTAGAAAAATAAAATATGGAAACGAAAAACAAAGAATCCAGTGGGTTCCTTTTATTACAGTATCAGATGACAACAGTTCCGTTCAGTCATCTCCATGGCAACGGGATCACACATGGAAACAAACCACCCCCCTTCGTAACGCTGCCGCAAATCTAACATTCTATTTCGCGCGAAAACGCTTTAAACGTCGATTAGACGAACCCAAACACAAACCCGCCCCCGCCCCCATTTGTTGGCTGTATCACTTGCAGCGTTGCCCATACACGGTCACGCCCACCCTGCAGTGCTGTCAACAAAAAAAGTGCAATACTAGTGCAATCACTACACCACCCCGCCCGCGTCAACTCCTAAACCAAATAGTGCAAGTGTTATGGAACAAATCGCTGCAAACCTTGAACAATATCACTTCACCGCGCAAACGTATCTTACGCGAACTAGAACGGGTAACGATCGATGATTTGTCGGTGAATAAACGGTGTAGGGGCAAAGTGAACCAGCAAACGCCGCCGAAACTTGCAAATGATCAAACGATCACAATTTCCGGGGTGAAGATTGAATACAATGGGATAGATAATCATGTTGAGGAACGTAAAAGTGTTGTGGTTTCGGCGACTTCGAGTGTTGCAGCGGCAGCTAAGAACTGTAGCTATAGTATTACGTCTTTGCTAGGGGGTAAAGTGGATAGCCGGGACGATAAGTTGTCTAGTCAGTTTGTGCCCGCGCCTGCGCCCAGAATCGTCTCACAACGTGGAGTTACTACTCCAGATGAAGTCAGTGGACAATATACTCAGGACACTGTTGATTCACCTGCCAGAACTTCTGATCTCATGGTATGACTGATAAACCCAGCGTTTATTAATCTTACTCAAAAATAAAGCAAATATTTTCATTCGTTCTATTTTATTTTGTTTTACATCAACTAGATAAATAAGAGATCTCCATTAACGGTCACTGGAAGTCCCTCACTTCCAGGTTCCCCCGCCGAACATTATCCCTCTTCGCACTATGGTCCACCGCCTCCTGCCCCGTATGTGTCCCCATACGTTTACCCCAGTCTAGGTCATCCACACCATACCCATCCACACCATCATCCCCATCCCGGTTACATCACACCGTACTATAATGCAGCAGCATACGCTGCTACCCGTGGATCTCCACCCGCCTATTACTCAACATTGACCCATCCCACTCATCCACACGCCCATCCGGCAGCCCCGCCTCTTCCTCGGCACGACCAATCACCGTACTCGTGGGCGGCCGTTTCCGCTGCTGCCACCTATGAACATAATCTGCATAGGGATGATACTATTTCAGGTAAATCTTTAATTAATTTTAATTCTTTTTTTAATAATATAATTATGGATTTTGTATTATAAATATTTGATATTTTGTTTATTACAGATGTGCCATTAAATTTATCTAAACATGCTGACTGATCGAAAATCAATAGTGCCTTCTTGACAAGCATGCTTTTTGTTTCTTTTTTACACTAATCATTCACCTGCATTCTTCCACATCTACATACGTTTGTTCCTACACATTTAAATACATTGATACCTGATTGTATCATTTGTTTAATGTTGTACGATTTCTAAGTGTATGTAGTCATTTTTTTTCCTCTATAAATATAACAAATATGTAAGTATACTAAAATAAGACCGTGTTTGAAACATCATTTCGGAGAGATAAGTTTGGCAACAAGTTACAATTTTTTGTAACGACATTAATTTATATAGTTCGAAAATCATTAAAACTGTGTTCATTTAATATCTAAAACGATTTTAGCTTTCATTTCTTATGGTTGGGAACGCTGGATAATGTGCATTTATATAAAAAAAACAGTATTAAATTATTTAAAATTCACGTCTACAGTATTATATATATATTTCGAAAAATCGCCATTTTGTGATACATGTTTATTCGTTCCAAATGCACAGGATCACTTACGCTAAATTGTTATCTCGTCCAAATGCAATAATCACAACAACAACAACAAAACAGAGTACATCCATTCCTAATTAAGACAGGGTTTGCCCTCCCCTAATAATCCCCCCAAATCATAGGAACGTAATTTTTTTGTAAAGCATAGGTAATAGGTTTAATATCATATGTAACAGATAACTCGAATAAATAGTAGTTCATTCAAATGGACCGTGTTATATAATTTATTACATTAAAAATGGAACACGTATGTAAATATTTGCACAATTTTTTTTTTTTTTTATAGTTTTTGATACATAACTCTAATTTCATGAAAGTATAACTCATTATTTTCTTACGTGGGCGTATACGAATAAGTTTCATGTTTGAAAATTTATTTGATTTAAACGCAATTATTATTATTTTAAATTTAAGTCATTTTGAGGTAATAATAGTTTTAATAATATTTATATGTATATATTTATATTTTTAAGTCTGATCTTTTCACCACAACACGGTTTCTGAATCTACTACAGGAATAATGAAAAATCTGTTACAAAATAATTATTGTTCCAACTAATAAAATTTGTATTTTTATGAAAAAAAATTTAATAAAATAATATTGTAAATTTTTAATAAATAAAAAAAAAAAACAACAACAAATTACATATATTACTAAGGTAATACATATTATATTGTAAGATGTGTACATTTTTCATATTTTTTACCAGTTATTAACGACATACAAAATATATAACGTATTTTTAATGTAAAATTATTTACTTTATTTTATACATAAATAATAATGAATATATAACTAAAAAACTGAAATATACTTCTTTATAAAAGTAGTAAATACTATTAATTTTCAGTTTTTTTTAATCATGAAAAAATTCGATCTCGAGATTTTGTCCTTCCCTGAATATTTTTAATTTGTGTGAAAGAGAGATAACATTAAGATTAGCTATGGCTTCCCATTGCAGATATTTATGAATAGAAAATAATTTAAATATGTTTCATTAAAAGCACCCCAACCAATGAAATTTTATTTAGTTAAATTTTTCCCTAGGTTGGGAACAATGATGGGTCCATTCAAAAAAAAGGTAGAGCTTGAGTAATCACCATTATTTTATATTGTAATAAAACAAATCTATATTTAATGAATTAAAAGACAAACTATTATCAAAGTTTAGAATCTGTTTTAGTTTTTATTTTTTTTAATCTAAAGTTAAACTCATTTTTATCGAAAATAAAAAGCTATAATTATAATCAATTGATTTTTGTTATTAATAAAGGGTTTCAGGGTCAATATTAGTGTTTATCATATGTATTGAATTAGTAAAAGAATATAGTAATAGTTTAGAATGAGTTATTTTGGATTAGATTGCGTAAAAACTGATTTAAAAAAAAATGTATTTTTATATTTAACCGCCATTTTTAGTAGGTACGTTGGCGGACGACTGGTGGCGTATCGCGCTTTTATTTTCAAGATGGCTGATCTCGAGACGCTACCGAGCCGACTGGTCTGTAACGTAAAGCGAGGTTGAGATAATGGCGTACGCGAGTTGTATTTTACTTGTGCGTGTAAGATAGGAGAGAAAAAAAAAACATGAACATCACAAATGTGTCATTTCAAATGTAAACTGTGTTTATTATAGTTAATAAGTGCAGTGGTTTGTTTCATTTTATATGAGCAAAGATGACAGCTAATATGTATCGTGTTGGAGGTAAGAGTATCTATTATTATGGCCGGTTACTTTTGGTGCAATTTTGTTTAATTGTTTTTACAACTGATTTTACATATGTGTATATTTTCTACCCAAATACACCGGTATATTTAGTACCGTGTATGTGCTTTGTGTAAACGCTTAGGTTTTTTTTGTGTTTTTTATTTTTAATTAATGTGATTCTTGTTCTTGTGTATGTTTTTATATGGTGTATATTTTTTTTTTTTACATTACCCATAGAACTAGTTGTATTATTGTGCTCCAGAATAATGTTTTATTTTGCGAATCAATTTTGTTTTTATGTGCCCAAACATTTTAATTTACGTGGTTTTTTTTTTAATTAAAATCAACGTGGACCTATATGCATCTGTAGGTTCGCTGTTCATATCCCGTTACTGACAATCGTTCAAAAACAAATGAAATATGCACGTATCGATAATTTCTTTTGTTTTTCACCCGTTTGTTTTTCTGATTACAAATACTTTTATCGGATATTATCAATATTTACTTTCGCCATTGTAGTTTTTTAAATAATTTTTTGGTGAGATGTCCTTGACATATCTATTTATGCCTGAAAATTTATTCATTTTAATGTTATCATTTATTTTTGGAACAAATTTCGTTTATGCAAACATAGGTTATATAAGTATATTTGTTTATATTGCACTTTTATTAATAATAGCAATTCACGAAATTTCGATGTTTTTTTATATTTATATATGCTACATTATAAGTTTACTCTTGCACTTTCGAACTCTAATTTAATACTCGTAAATATACTTTTAATTATGTTTGTTAATCATATGCAAAATTATACTATGATGAACTATTTTTAATTAATAACATTTTTGTGCTATTTCATATGAAAACCCTATATTGCTATTATGGCCTTAACGGTATTACGTGTTGCCTATACTGGAGGCGTATTACAATTTATGCAAATATGTTTTTTATTATTCATCTAAAATTCTTTATGCTTCATATGAATTATATAATATTTGAACAAAAATAATTTTATTAACTATTACATTTACCATTTAAAACAAATAATTGCTAATCAATGGTTTTCGACATTTTTTATTTATGTTTTACTCTAAAATTAGGCGGAAATATTTATGGTTAATTAGTCCACCCTGTTGGCATAACAGTGCACCTAGAAGTGTTTTTTTGTATGTTAGTTAAGTGTGTAGGATGTTCGGTATGTATTGTAAATGAATGATTGCAGATTATGTTTATTTCGAAACTTCGTCTACATCACCGTATCAAATCCGACGCATTGAAGAACTCAATAAGACGGCATCGGGAAATGTGGAAGCCAAAGTGATGTGCTTTTACCGCCGGCGAGATTTACCTGGAGCGCTTATACAACTAGCCGATAAACACCAAAGTAAGTAACGTTTTTATCTCGTTACTATATACATATAAAACATTTCTATTTTACGCTATTTGTGCTGTGCATTTTTATTTTTTAAACGTCTTTTATTTTATTTGGACAAGTATTTTTTTTTTTTGTTACGAGTTTGTTTACCTAAAACGAATTGAATGTGTAGAATGTGCCATAAAGTTTCTAGTAATTATTTTTGAATTCGAAATAAATCGTTTTTTGAATTTCCGTTATACTTGAATTTTGTCTGTGTATTAAGATAGTTTTGGTGTAAGGGTTTTTGTTTGTGAAACCCAAATATGGGATTACGAATCATCCCCAATACTGATTGAAATGTATGAATGATTGTTGCTTATAAAACCCTTAATTTTGATTGTAAACCCCACCAAAAATTAAAATGCATATTCATGCGTGTATGTGTGTATATATATGTACGTATGTGACAACAAGACAGGTACAGTCTGGGTGCGCGGTATCGATCTGCCAATCAAGACAGCCACCCACCGCCCAGTGTTTTTAACCAGGGACTCGGTTCGTTCTCTCACTAGTATATATATATATATATCCCCTTGCACCCGTTCCACCACCAACCCCCCCTCGGGCCCCTTAAACCCATCTCCCAACAGACAGACGTATACACATACCGACGACTGGAGCAGTGGGGGTGGCCGACCCCTCACACCCATATTTCCTCCCTTTCTGGCCACCCCTTTAGCGGGTGGAATACGAGGGGGTCTTATGCCACCCACCACTCACATCCTCCCGTGGCTTTCAACTAATTCTACCCATACAGCTCTGCATTCACACATATATTTTATAAATATATACTGAGAGAGAGAGACAAAGCAAGCCTTTTCGCTAATGTACCAGGGGTTCTATATTTCTATGTGATGCTATTTTATTTAAAAGCGTCTTTTTTTTTTTTGGAGTATTCTAGTCTTTAAATAAATAATTACTACAATTGTCAATGCTATTTTTGACCTAACATGCATGGCACATGTATTTTTTTGTTTTCTATATTACGTATTTTATTTAGAAGTAAATTATTTATTGTTTTATTGATTTGTTGTATGTATGTATATGGGTTATACGTTTGGCTTTTTAACGCTTATATAGTTGTAGTAATTAGAAATAAATTTAATAAACTTGGGTGAATTGTTCGTGAGTGTGTTGTGTGCATACAGTGGCCTGTAACAGTGACGAGTCCCCGGTGTCTGTGAAACTGAAAAAGTGGCTGAAGACACCAGCGAACGAGGACAACGGAACTGTTCCAACATCAGCCACGACTACATACGACACAACCACTACTTCGAGCTCAGGTATCTATCTAAATTCAACAACAGAGCAAACTGACTACTAACACACACACATACACACCCTAAACTATCACTAGTTTTAATTTCACCGTTGGATATATACAATTGCACAAAGTTTGCAATTTCGTTTGATCTGTTTTCGAATAACTACTATTTGCTCATACGTACTTTGATCATTCATTTCCAAATGACGAGCATATAAATTTAATTACAGCTTGGCTGGTTATAAAATACTTTGTCCAATATAATAATTGACACAAAATATAATTAAATATTCGACGTATACAAACATGAAATTCAAATAATATATATATATATACATTCATGAGAATGATTTTTTGAACTACGTAACATGAATTTGAAATATTTCTTAATCCAACTACAAACGAACATATTCTAAAGTAGCACTTAAAGAAATCCCTTGACTTAAATTCTCATTAAGGTGCCTTAGATGACACACACGCGAGCAGCCCAGGTGCGCAATCCAGTGGCTCGAGTGAGCGGGGGATCACCGCACCGGTAGCCCTGCTCAACAACGCTGTTGTGGCTATTAGCGGCACGACAGGGAACGGTGGAAGTAGTGGTATTACAAACACATCAGTCAGTAGTGGTAACGGTGGTAGTATTACTGCTATCACTACTGGCGCCCCTGGTGTAGGTGGAGGTGTTGGTGAAACACCGACCCTAAACTCTAAACAACGTCACCAAATGAAACATCGTGAGTTATTTTTGTCGCGGCAAGTAGAAACCCTCCCTGCAACGCATATACGCGGCAAATGCAGTGTGACGTTGTTCAATGAGACTGAATCTTTAGTCAGTTACCTCGGCAAAGATGATATGTTCTTCTATAGTTTGGTGTTTGACCCCACGCAGAAGACCCTATTGGCGGATAAGGGAGAAATACGTGTTGGTGAGTTAACATTTATAATAAATGTGCTGGCTGTTTAACAGCATGATTTAAAAAATTATTGTAATTAGGAAGCCGATATCAATGTGATATAACCCCGTTATTAAAAGACGTCGAACTAGACGACCGAAACCTAACTGATCTCGAGTCACTGATCTGGACACCAGAACACAACCTAAACGACCGGCAAATCGATCAGTTTCTCGTCGTCTCCCGTTCCGTCGGAACATTCGCGCGCGCGCTTGATTGCAACTCTAGCGTCAAGCAACCCTCCTTGCATATGTCCGCGGCTGCAGCAAGCCGCGACATTACCTTATTTCATGCGATGGACACGCTCCATCAACACACTTATGACCTGGCGGCAGCCTTAGGCTCCCTGGTACCCCTAGGCGGTCCCGTCCTCTGCCGCGACGAGATGGAAGAATGGAGTGCTTCAGAAGCGAATCTATTCGAAGAAGCACTGGATAAATATGGGAAGGACTTCAATGATATTCGTCAGGATTTCCTACCGTGGAAAACACTGAAAAATATTATTGAATACTATTATATGTGGAAGACGACAGATCGGTACGTTCAACAGAAACGGGTTAAAGCGGTTGAAGCTGAATCGAAATTAAAACAAGTCTACATTCCTAACTAGTAAGTGCGCACAATTATTGACAATTCGAATGATATGTTTAATTTTTATTTATGTTTCTTAAGTAATAAACCAAATCCTGCCGCTCTTAACAATAACAAAACTGTTGTAAATGGGAATAGTAATAGCAATGGTGAACCAGCCGTATCCATGGGTGGCAAAGCTTGTGAATCTTGTAATGGTAAGAAAAACAAATTTGGTCTAAAAATACTGTCATTTGGTATGTCTACATGAAGTTATTTATCCTTGACATTTATATCTTAATTTCATCTTATAACTATTTAAACTTAACCGTGAGAGAAAGACAACGTTGTTTCTATTGTTACATACAATTATAAATGAACTGATTTGCTAAATGTGTTAACTCTATTATATTCAATCGTCGAGAGTTATAATAAAAAAAATGATCCTATTATAGGAACAGTCTCAAGTCAGTGGTACGCCTGGGGGCCTACGCATATGCAGTGCCGTCTTTGTCAGTCGTGTTGGCACTACTGGAAACGGTACGGTGGCTTGAAGGTCCCAACTCGGATAGGAGACGGTGACTTTGACGGTACGGCCGCGTGTCCCGGGGGCATTAAACGACGAGCCGGAAGCGACGCAGACGATGAACGCTTGTCCTGCGCTGCGCCCCATCGGCCACATCGGTGCTCCATCAACAATTGCGGCAAAGAGTTCAAACTAAAAGCGCATCTTGGACGCCATTATGCAACGGCGCACGGTAAGAAATCATTTATGAATGTGTACCAACCAAAAACTTGTCTACAATATATATATATAATAAAAAGACCCTTATTACCATTTAATGAAATCATTGAATTTTCGACTTTAATAAACATATGTGTTTTAATCCAGCGTATAGATCTAGAGCAGGTGATCATCTATTTGTCTATTGAAATTGTATAGCCTTTCTATGATAATAAGTAATAATGTGGCTGCGCTGGGACTCAAAGGGTTGAATGAAAATTGTAGGTATTATCGTACGTTCAGGTTCACCACGTCCGATCATGAAAACGCGCACGGCGTTCTACCTTTGCACCACGCCACTCACGCGCATTTCCCGTCGATTGTGTCGGCATCTGATGCGGCCAAGACATGCAGCCCGGTCGCCGTTCTTCCCCATCAACATCCAAGCCGTTAAACAAGAATGCGGTCTCGCAATGGCTGGTAAGTCACACTCAAGTCTTATTTATATGTATATGATTTTATTACGTCCTTAACACCAGATAAAACAATAATATAAATTCCATATAATTTTATTACGTCAATTTGCGATACATTTTACATGAAAAATTACAATCTTAGTCTAGAATAAGTAAACGTCTTTTTCGATACACTCTTCGCAGTAGCAGAACAACTCTTCGCAATCTTAAGCCCTCGGTTATTTTCGGTTAAACTGCGACTGATTTTAAATCCGCTTTGTTGTGTTTTCGTCACGTTGTTGATATTGTCGTAAACTACCGGTAGGGCTTTGCAGCTAACTTGTCCATTTCTTCGGCCGAATACTACCCCAGGTTCTGGCCTGACCACCTCGACGCTCGACGACGGCTGGAAATATGCTCTTTGCCGTTGTTTCCGTTCTTGACGCAATTGGCGACGGATCCTATTACGGAGAACTCGATCACTCTTGCATACAGAGCTCCAACGGCGATTTACAGATGATGCTGCAGTTATAGATTTTGGGTCCAGATATCTGCAATTAAACATATATATATTAGCAAGCAATTCAATATTATAAAAATACAAATATAAATCTAGATATTATTGTGGACTTACCTAAAGATGTTCGAGACTAGCTCAGTTGGTAAGTTGCTGATAGGATCCACCACTGATGCAACTTGGTCCATAAGACACAATACTTGAAAAAACATGGCTGCCATTTCACTCAAAATATATAAACACAGAACAATAATAGTTAGACCAATGTAGCTTACTAGAGAACAGTTGGTTAACGAATGATTACCACTGGTTAGAACCAGGGGTTATATACCCCTTAGCGGTTAATGGCGCGGAACCGGTAACCACGCCCCGTAATCAACCAACCCTAACCGATACCTGGATATGAAAACTACCCTGTTTTAGCGAATATATTTAGTGATTTTACTGTTGAGTACAAAAGCTTTTTTATAATAGGAAAATCGCCTATAGAACTCAAACAACTTCTCATATACAACAAAAAAGACCGCGGCAGCGTAACAGCGATCGCTACTCGATTGGGGATGGGAAACCCTAACGCAGTGGTGCCGCAATGGTTGATCTTAACCGACAAAGAAAATCTACCGAAACCTGAACGGGTGGCATACCCCAAACCCCCAAAAGCACCCGATGGGAGCCTAATGTATGAACGTGTCCCCAATAAACCAGACGCTGAAAAAGTGTCGCTAAATAACATGTCACCTTCACTGAAAAGACGAGCGTATGAGGAACTAAACGGAATTGACTGTAAGTTTATATATATACGTATATATTTTTATTAGAGGTATTTTATTTATGCAGAAACATTTTAATTTTATTTTATCTTTACTGGCTTCTATTCTGACTTGGATTGGGACGATGGTAAGTCTCATAAGTGACTTATTCTTTTCATTTTGGTAAAGTTACATTACATACTCTATTCGTAGCTAAACATTTATATTTTGTGCAAGTTAATTTTTAATTGATGTCTAAATGATCTATGAGATCTAAAGTAATTTACCGCGTAATTTAGGCTCGGTTATGACTGGTCCCCCGGCTAAACGTCCAACCAAGGACCCGATGCCGTTGCATCGACCCACCCCAGATCAGTACGCTGCCATGATGGCCGCTGTAGCTCAAGGCCACGGCACTCTACCGCGGCATATTTCCCATCTAAATGGCAAACCGAAAATTGCTCATATGACCCGTACCGGGTCGGGCCGAAAACCCGTGATCAGCTGGATGGATGCACCGGATGACGTATATTTCCGCGCTACGGACGGTAGCAAGTAAGCATTTATGTACATAAAAAAAAAGCAATTTCTATCAGTGTGTATGTATTTGTCATTGTTGTCTGTGTTTGCATGAATATTGTTAACCGTAAAAAACCCATAACGAAGAGAATTAACTTAGAAAATCTGATATTTCAAGTGAATCAAATCACAATTTTGTGTGTCTCCATCTAGAAAAATGCGACGTACAGTCTCTTCAGTTGAACTTCGACGAGCAGCTCGCAAACCTTGGCGACCACTAATCGTCAAAGGTGCCGACGATCTTCAAGTAGTTATCCTGGACTGAACTTCTACTTATAATAATAAATAAAAAAAAAATAATGATAAACAGTGCACAACCACCCCACAAAAGAATGAAAAAAAAAAGAAACTAAACAATCTTGAGTGTTTTGTTTACGGCAATAATCCCATTATAAAACTTAAAAAAATAAATTAATAATAATTCGCGTATCATTTTAAAAACAAACTGTGTTGTGTGAGGATGGGACCCTAGTCTTTAGCAGCAGCGGATTATTTTCAATACAAAAAAATGTGTCCTGAAAACACTGAAAAATTGAATGAACATAACACGTTACAGTGTTGCTGTGTAATTTGTATAGAAATGGCTCTGCATGTTTTAAAATGACGGTTTAAATCATTAAAAACAAATCTAAGACTGTTTTTGCGAATGAAATATTTGAATCTTTCCCGTTTTATTTTTTAATTAAATACGAAAGTTGTTTTTTTTTTTATATAAGATTTATTTTTTAAATTTAATTCATTTTGCGAAATATTTCTCAAAAACAGCCTTAATAATAAAACACAATTTAAAATACAAAAAAAAATCATTTTCCATTCAGTCGTCGATTGTCCTACACTATTTGAAAACTGTGTTTTACAACTAATGTGAATAGAGACGCGAGTTCGCAAGTAATTACCCTGAAGTTTGTTCGAATTATAGTGACATGTACGAATTCATAATAATCGAAATGACGCACAATTTTTGGTCGTTTTGAATTCGCACAAACAAAACTATGCGTCAATTGTAAGTGTTATTTAATATTACAATTGTTCTATTATTATTAATTAATTAATTATTTTCCCTTTGTGACAAAAACATTTCATTATTTATATATAAAGTTTAAAAAAAAAGAAAAAAAAAATCAACAATATGGGTTGTAAACACGCTCTTGTCTAGTGAAGTTTAGTATTTTTAATTTTCAGGAAATATGTTTTTATAAATTTATTTTTACTTGTATAAGTATAACCTATAATAAAACATTTTGCAAAATTATCCCACTTTTATTAGATTTAATTTCACATTTTTAAATATGGCGGTTTAATTTTTTCAGTCCCTGAATTCCCCAATGTCATGCGTCATATATTTAACCTACAAAAACTATCAACACAAAAATGTGTTTATAACTAAATATTTATTTATAATGGCGAGATTGTTTAGAAATATTTATTCTACTTATATTTGTAAAAATGTACAACAATTGTTATTTTATAAGTATGTGGTAACCCGGTTTGGTAATATATTTTTGATTTTAACTTATATAATTATTATAGGAATCAGAAAGTTATAGCTGAAAGTAAACATGTACAAATTTGTTGTTTGCACAATTCGCAAGTTAGTTTCAAGCGCCGTAAAACAGCTGAAGAACGGGTATGTTAGCTGAAACAAATTTAATTCGCGTATACATGTGATCTTCGTTTGTAGAAAGCACCGAAAATTATTGAGTACACACCGAAAGCTAAGAATAGGAATGATGTTATTGGGATATGGAAGAATATGACTGTTACTGATTTAGCTGATGTTATGAAAAAAGATTTAGGTTACTATTTAAAACGAATCTTCAATCGTGAGAGTGGCCACTCACCCATATTTTTTGTTATAGATCATATATTTGAAGTTATGCTTTATGTAGACAAAACCGATCAATATTCAGATCCTAAATCAGAAATAACTAGCTTACAAGTAATTCAGGATATTGTTAAAAAATCAGGATTAAAAGCGAAAATAGTTGCGGCCCCCGACACAAATAATAATCAAAAAAGGTGAGTTCATTTATTATATTATAAATTATATAAAATTTATTTATTTATAATTGTTTTCAAATATATAATAGCTTAGATAGGGACGCAGTCCCTGAACCACCTGCGGACCCAAAGCTATTAAAACCACGTCCCCCAGTCGTAACCATCATGGGTCATGTAGACCACGGTAAAACCACCCTACTAGACACATTACGCCATACCGCTGTCGTAGATACTGAATTCGGTGGTATAACCCAGCATATCGGTGCATTTTCCGTCGTTTTGGAAAACGGTTCGAAAATAACATTTTTGGACACACCGGGACATGCGGCGTTCAAAGCAATGCGCGAACGTGGCGCAAACGTAACAGACCTAGTCGTTTTAGTAGTTGCTGCTGATGATGGTGTCATGGAACAAACCATCGAATCAATTCGAATGGCGAAAGACGCAAATGGTAAATTACCCGCACAACCCCAAAAAAACGAGATGTATATATATTTAGTTGTTTCAGTTCCGATAATCGTTGCAATAAATAAAATCGACAAATCCGAAGCAGATATAGTGAGTTTATTTGTTTAAATCGAATTTGTTTATTTATTTATATATGAGTTTAGGAACGAACCGCTAGGATGTTATCGCAACATGGTATCCAAACGGAATCAACTGGCGGCGATATTCAAGCCGTTCCGATTTCAGCTCTAAAGGGCACTAATTTAAATCAGCTTACTGAAGCTATTGCCGTTCAAGCTGAACTCTTAGAGCTGAAAGCTTGTCCTACAGGATTAGTTGAAGGAGCTGTTATTGAATCTTGTGTAGATTCGCATAGAGGGTAATTCAACAAAATTTAAACGCTTATATGTTTTGCACGTAATTAAATTCCAAATTATAGTATAAATAAATTATATGATAGTAAATTGATTTATAATTTCCAGAAAATTAGCAACCATTTTAATACAACGTGGCACTCTGTATAAAGGGTCTATCCTAGTGGCGGGTACTGCATGGGCGAAAGTACGGGCAATGTTTGACCATGATGGACGTAACGTTACCGAAGCCCCGCCATCCACGGCGGTGGAAGTGTTAGGGTGGCGTGATCTACCAACAGCTGGTCAACAAGTTTTAGAAGTAATTTTTTTTATATTGATCCCATACACAATTTATATGCTATTATTATTATTGTAAGGTAATCAACGAACGTAGAGCTCACGAAGTGATGAAGTGGCGTCAGTCAGTCGAGCTGGAAGAGAAACGTGAAGGTGAAGCTGATGTTATTCGCGAGCGACAAGAACAACATTTAACTGCGTATCGAGCTCAATTAGAACATAAACGTAAAATTGGTAGATATCGATTAAAAGCAACGGGACCCAGGGAAAAAGAGATCAAAATCGACACGACTCCAACAGTTAGCGTAGTTATAAAAGGTAATCACTGATTTATACACTCATATCAATTATATATATATTGAGCATTTATATGTGAAAAGGTGATGTGGATGGAACAGTCGAAGCAATCTTAGACGTTTTAGAGACATATGATTCGAACACCGATTGTAAATTAGATATAGTTCATTATGGTGTTGGTAATATATCTGAGTCAGATGTTGAGCTCGCTGCTGTGTTCAACGCAGTTATTTACGGATTTAACATTGAATGTTCTCAAAAACTGGAACATATTGCTAGTTCGAAAAATATCCCGATTAAAATGCACAATGTTATCTATAAGTTAGTAGACGACTTAAAAACAGAAATTAGCTCTAAACTACCATCGAAAGAAACTGAAGAAATTTTAGGTATGTTGTTGATATAATTGATATAATAGTATTTGAATCGTTGATTTTTAAATGAATAGGGGAAGCAAATGTTTTGCAACAATTCTTAATAAATGATGGTAAGCGAAAGATACCCGTTGCAGGGTGTCGGTGTGTTAAGGGGTCGCTTAAAAAGAGCGCTCAGTTTCGAGTGGTTAGGGGCAATGACGTCATACATGAAGGTAGATTTATAAGTGACGCGTTTTTCTAAATTTGTTAAGTTTGTGCTTTGTTTAGGGCCACTTGATTCTATGCGGCATTTGAAAAACGAGGTGGAAAGTATTAAAAAAGATGTTGAATGCGGCTTACAATTTCTGGATAAGACAATGGAATTCCAAACGGGGGATACTTTAATTTGCTATGAAATGAAAACTGTACCCCAAGAAACTCAATGGGATCCTGGATTTTAATAAATGTGTTCTAGTTGTTGTATAAATAAATGTCGCGGGTTGATCATTTATTTCAATCCGTTCTTGATTTTATAAACAATATTTTTTAAGTTGGTACAACCATGGTCAAGCATTTAATCAAAACAGTGGCATTAGTAATATATTCGCAATGGCTTGCACTGAACATTCTTATACGTATTTCATATTTAAATAATTTATAGTATTTTATTAATATTTGGAACACTTGCATGAAATTCCAAATTATTAAAGTCTTTTTTGTTTTCCTGTTAAACAATTGACAGGCGCAGATGATTAAATTTATATAAAAACTAGAAATTTATATATATATATATATATTTCTGTTAAAATCTTAAGATCGATTTTTTTTTCTGGATTGCACTACTTACTTATACTTCGTATAAGAAAGTAAAAATAATATATATATATATAGGTTTTAGAGAATGTAATCTACCTATATTTTATATTAGATGAATATTTAATAATCGGTTTTTAATATTTAAAATAAGTATTTTGTAGTGTAAAAATGTTTTGGGATATTTGTTGTTTTTAAGTTGACGCTAGTCATATTATTCAGTCTGTGGTGCACTATGTCGGCGGTTGGTGTTGTGACGACGAGCTGTTTTCCAAGTAACAGAACCCCCTAAAAGTTAATTATAAAGCGACCGCCCATGAATGTTTCTAGACATTTTCTGGCGCAACACGCTAGGAAATGGCCGTGCAAATGGATTCGGGTGGCAACGATGTTAAAACGCAATTCATAACGAGAGAAGGCACCTACAGATTAATGACACTGTCCGAATATTCCCGACCAAATCGTGTTGGGTACACCAATAATCAGGGCTCTTCTCAGGTCCGTGTATCGTTTGTTACATTGCCCGATCCCACGGGGAATGGTGATCGTTTATGCTTCAACTACGGCAAGGAACTATACGTGTATGTTTATAAGGGAGTCAAAAAGGCAAGTACATACTATTTTCTACATCGGTGGAAACTTAACCTCTTCTCACCAAAAACCACTTCGGTTCACTACTTGCGTTTTCACCGTCTTGCGTTTCGAGACAAAACGAACCAACAATTGATTTTGTTTTTGCTTATATAATTTGATTGATTTGTAGCAGAAATGACGATTATTTTATGTTTCATAAAAAACAAGTTGACTTTTATCTTAAATTGTTATAACAATGTAATTGATGCAATTCATAGTCGTTTATTTACGTCATTCCTAAGCAATAAATCCTTATAAAAACGCATTTTTACGACCTAATCTTATTTATACTAATACAATTATTGATAAGACATGTTTCTAATTCGTAATCTCCACATATATGTCATAGAATCTATTGTTTATAAATCTATAATATATATATCAAATAAACGGTTTTGTATAACATTTCTCTAAAATATAAACATTTCTAGGCTGCCGATCTTACAAAACCAGTAGACAAAAAAATGTACAAAGGTACCAATCCGACGTGTCATGATTTTAACAGCGCGTCTGTAACATCTGATAGTGTTTCGTTACTCATTGGATTCTCCACGGGACAAATACAACTTATCGATCCGATTAAGAAAGATCTTAGTAAATTGTTCAACGAAGAGGTGAGTTTTTTTTTTTTTTAATATTTAAATTAGATGTGTGTTTGCTATATGTTATTGTAATTAAGCGCATAATTAATAAACAAGTGTTAAGTGACACTAATTACGCCAACTGACTTGGAGCTAGCTATAAATCAGTACGAAATAATACCGATTTTTTTTATTTTTATAACTCATTAATTTATTTCCGTGTTGAGAATTGAAACACTTGTTCGGTCTGAACTTTTGGCGACCTCATTGAAAAAATAATTACATTTTCCGAATTGAATAATTGAACGCGATTGTCGGGACGTAGCGATAACAGATGTTAAATAATAATAACTATTTTATTAAATGACACAGTTTTTTTTTACAACTGTTGACATTTATGTTTGTTTTTTATATATATATATATATATAAAATGATTCATCACTTCAATGCGTATTCGATTTCATGTAATTCTATACAAATATATTTAGTTTCACAACAATAATAATGACCGTAAATAGTTTGTGAAGCAATTATTTCGCTTTTTAGAGACTTATAGACAAAACAAAGGTAACATGTATCCATTGGGTGCCCGGCTCAACGAATCTCTTCCTCGTGTCGCACGCTTCAGGTCAGTTATACGTGTACAACGAGGAACTACTTTGTGGCACTGCGCCCCCCAATTACCAGCCATTCAAACAAGGCGAGGGCTTCGCCATTCACACCTGCAAAACGAAATCAACTCGCAACCCGCTCTACCGCTGGGTGATCGGTAGCGAGGGTTGCTGCATCAACGAGTTCGCGTTCTCACCCTGCGGCGCAAATCTTGCAGTAGTCTCTCAAGATGGTTTCTTAAGAGTCTTTCATTACGACACCATGGAATTGATAGGTCTCGCTCGGTCGTATTTCGGTGGGTTTTTATGCGTTTGTTGGTCTCCTGACGGGAGGTACATTGTTGTAGGCGGTGAAGATGATTTAGTAACTGTTTGGTCTTTACATGAACGCCGGGTTGTTGCTAGGGGGCAAGGGCATAGGTCGTGGGTGTCTGTGGTAGCTTTTGATCCATATACTACTTCGTATAGCGATACGGAGTGCCATGAGTTCTCTGGAAGTGATGATGAAACACAACAAGTTACGAACAATCGTAAATATACTTCTGGTAGAAATTCAGGGGACTTGAGTGGCGGCGGGGCGTGCTATAGATTAGGTTCGGTTAGCCAGGATACGCAATTGTGTTTGTGGGACATAACGGAAGACGTATTAACGCAACCGGTGTGTAGTAAGAGTAGAACGAGTGGTCAATTGGCGCATTCGGGTAGTTTCGTGCAGACGCGACTTCAAAACAAAACTGGTACGAAAAACGACTTGAAATCGTCGACCACAACAATAAACAATAGTAAAGTGAATAGTGTCGCCAACAATTCCGTAAAAGAAAACACTTTAAACAACTCAATCGCTGCCCCCGTGGAGCCAACCACCGTGAACTCGTTAACGCAACGTTTGACTGGACTAAGTTTTGGTGATAAAAAACAAGAGAACCCAACGCATAAACGTAACTTTAGTCTCGGCTCGAAGTCGGGGTCGGGCGGTGGTGTAAGTGATTCGAAAACTAGTTTCGTGAATTCGGTAACATTGAGGACGAAAACGAATAGCAGCAGTGGTGCAAATAGTAACAGTAACAGTGCCGCGCATAATCACACCCCGTCCGATATGTGCGATCCTGTGAAGTTAATTGGGACGGCCTCATGTCCCCGGTTCGACGAGTGTCCCGTCTTGGAGCCTCTAATTTGTAAAAAAATCGCACATGAACGATTAACAGCTCTAGTGTTTCGCGAAGATTGTCTTGTGACCGCTTGTCAGGATGGTTACGTCTATACGTGGGCCCGTCCCGGAAAGATGGTGAGTGACTCACTTGTAAGTTATCGATCATTTTATTTATTTATGTAAATATGTTTTAGAATAGTTTTTACTATAGTAATTCGAGTTATCATTATAGAATTGCAATGGTGGCGCTTATCCGAGATCTGAACCTGACTGACGATATGAACACCATTGTTAGTGACAAAAGTAAGCAAGGCAGAATTGTTGACGATGATGAAACAAGGGTGTTCTCAGATCGCCGCTACATCAGCCACCCTCTATAACGCCCTACGAACTTCAGCCACGCTAATGTGTGTGTGTGTACATATATATATGTGTGTATGTATGTTTAATTGTGATTTATAAAACGTATATATACACATATATATATATATATATATATATATATATAAATATGTTATAATCAATTGTATATTTTTTTATAAAACAAAAAATATTACGCTATCGTTCCTGTGATGGGGACAATTGTAAAACCAAAGATTGCATTTTGGATCCAAGTGCAACCGTTTTAAAAGTACTCTGATAGTACGTTATTATTTCAATATGTATAAATCTATCAGAACATTTTTACAAAATGTCAAAGCAATACTAAAATGATTGATTTAACATTGTTTGGCCTAATTAAATCAATTCTGGGATTGAAACGCAATAAACATTTAGTAGATGTTACATGTGACTAAATGTTTATTGCGATGTTATGTATAAGACAAATAAACAGATCATCCATGGTTTTTTTTTTTATGGGACATATTCTATGAATATGATTAACTTAAACGTACTATCAGCACTACTAACGTGCGAGCAACTAGTTGACTCCCTGCACGCTCGAATATGATTGTTGTTCTTATTGACTGTGATGTTTGTTATGTTCTGGCTGAGAAGTCAATACTTTCCGTTTTAACTATTATTAATTAGTCGAGGAAAGTCAATTTCCTCGCATATAGAGAAGCGTATTCACCATATTATAGAATCAAAAGGTACTAATCTACATCATCAACTGAAATATATCAATTTTTTTTTATTTCTTCGAACATATAATTTATTTTTTTAAAGTTCTCTTTACATGTTAGAAAGAACATTGTTGAAATTTTTATCAAATTCTAATTACTTTTGTAAGAAAAAGTATCTCGAAATAGTAAATATAGTACTTGATTATATTAAAGTATGGTCCATTGTATAAAATAGCGTAAATCAAATGAGTTAGGGCAATTTCTCGTTTGGAAACTCACCAGACTGACTATGTCATTCTGGTAACTTTCAAATCTAGTGTGATTATAGAATGATAAATAGTTAAAAAGCAGATTGAATTGTTTTGTTTGCAATTCCATTTTTTATTGAATTCGATTACCTTTTAAGAAATGGCTGCGTTTTCATTTTATTTCGTCAGTATTAAACTAACTTATGAACAAAAACGGTTAGCCTAGGAAATCTTATATATATATATAAATATATATTTTATTTTCTTCTATATTTTATTTTACATACAAAAAAACAGTCGAATTTCTAAAATAGTTGTAGTCCTGTAGTAAAATTTAAAGTGTGATTTTTAATGTTATGGTAATACCGTTTTGCAAATTCGATTGTTGATCATAGTTTCGCTAAGTGCATCATAGTACAATATTATTTTACGAAAATACACATTTTTAAACTAGAGTTTTTTTAAAGCAAAATGGTGTACTTTTCAAAACTGGTATTGCAAAATAATAAATTATGTTTTGGTGCAGGGACGTTTATAAATAATTCACAATTTTAATTCCAACATGAAGACCCCCCCCCGAGTATTTTATTAGTTTGATCATTCCAATCTATAGAAATAACCGGCGTTCGTGATTGTGTTGGAGCATCCAGTATTCGGCTTACCATCAATAAAAATAGTGTTAGTTTCTTTATTATTGCTCTTATGCAGTAGGTTATTATTATAAATAAAAAACAAATAAAAAAAATGTAATAATAATTGACATTGTCGAAAAATCATACAAGTGTTTTGTTATACATTCACTACTAGAAATTACGAAGCCATATTTTATTTATATATGAATTTTATTAAATTATGAGATAATTGTTACTATCAAGAAATGTGGTAAAAAATTAATAAACTATTTGTAATTAATTATACATATTAAAGATTAAGAACATGCGTTTACGATAGACGCTTTAAATAAATATCCTACGCATTATTTATATCTTTGATTGTTTATTATTCATTTGCTCACATAACAACCTAACAAACAAGAACAATGATATCGCAGCCCTTCAATCGTGGCATTTGAAACCCAATTCCTTAGCGGTTGAGATCAACAGTTGCCGTTGACTACGACGACAAAATGCTGGCTCCATAGGTAAATAACATATACCACCTGGTGAATTTTCATTTCCATCATAAAATGTCTCTTCACGCTTTGTAGTCCTATATATTATATGATAAAATAAATTAATTTATTACGTTCATATGTATATAATTTTTTTTTTTTTAATGTAGACCTGTCGATGACAACTAGATCTCCTGGTTGGATATCTTCTTGTTGCAGTGGATGCGATCATTTGAGTGCATCCAGCTTTACGACTACAGTTTATTGGAATGTATAATTTAATGTTGCTCTATTTTATAACTAATTAACTTTATACGTAGTGTTCTACTCTTACACCGGTAGCAATTAATAATGCTACTTCTGAATTAGTTTTGAAATGATTTGAATTATGTTTAGAAAGAGATGTCCCAAATTGGAACACTACAACAAAACATCCCAACTGGGATGACAACTCCTCACCCCCAAATATTTACCTGAGGTCTGGTATCAACTCCCAATCAGAAAACATCATTAGCTTCTGGAGAAATCTATTCCCTGGAGTCCTCTAGGTACTAGGAGACAATAAGGAACACAAGGAAGATAATAAAAACGTATGTATTGTTCAAATAATGTTTTACTTTTAACTTTATTTACAATTTAAACCAATTAATTTTATATATTTTTGTTTATAGAAAATGCAGTCGAGTGAAGACCAAGATCTGCACCCCATACCCCCCTATATATATATATATATATATATATATATATATATATATATATATATATATATATATATATATATATATAAATAATTTATTGTACATTCTTTTTTAAGTGAATTTATATATTTGAATTAATATAACTGTGCTGTATTTAATTGATTTATTATATATTTAATTGTTGTAAGTTGATATTGTTATAAATAATATATTTGAATTAAATGTATAATTAATTGTACTTGTAAAAATGATTGTTTGTATTTATAACACTTGATTTTGAATAAAAATATTATAAAATATACTTACAGTCTTTACTTTACCTTTTAAAATGGGTACTTTTTGTTTTTCAGGTAATCCGTTAAAATAAAACGGGTTAAAAGTCGTATAAAAAAAAAAAAAATTTTAAACTTATATAAAATTCAATTAAAATTTTGAGGTTAGAATTAACCTAAAAATTTTAATTAAAAATTTTGAGGTTAGATTTAACCTAAAAATTTTAATTAGCAAAATTTCGAATTTTTTTGACCATTTGGTCAAAAAAATCTCGAAAATTGCTAATTAAAATTTTTAGGTTAATTCTAACCTCAAAATTTTTAATTAAAATTTTTAGGTTAATTCTAACCTCAAAATTTTAATTGAATTTTATATAAGTTTAAAATTTTTATTTTTTTTTACAGTACATTTTAACTAAATGTAATGTTTTTTTAGGATGTTTTGAAGGAGTTTTAAGGTAAATTAAAATAATATAAGTATTTTTTATGATGTTTTTATTTAAAACCAAGTAATATACGTACAAAAATCAGTACAATTATTTAATTCAAATATATCAACACCTATTTTTAACAATATCAAAATACAACATTTAAATATATGATAAATCAATGATATACAATATACAAGTAATATTTATAACTGTAATAAATTAATTATAATAGAAATATATCATTTGTTTAACAATAAAAGTGTTTCATGCACTAATAACAACTTATAACAATTAAATTTTTGTGATTTTATTGTATGTTTTACGAAAATAAATTTCTACAATTATAAAAGTCTCATATTTACACTTAGATATTGTTTATAAATAGCAATAATAATATTATTGTCTATAATTAGTACCTAAAGACAGTAGAAATAATTTGGTAATTAAAAAAAAGTGCTTCTAAGAGCACAAAAAATATATATCAATTCACGTTCATATAAGACGCGCGTTTGTTACATATTCTATTGTTGCCTATTTATTAATAAACTTATTAATAAAGTATTTAAATAGTATTATTTAAACAAACATAAAAAAATAACCCTTGTTGCATTATTTTAATGTTTAGCTATGGGAAATTATCATTTATAAAGAATGCCTATCATTTGATCTTCAACAAAAATTGCTCTGCGAAACACATTTTTCACATTTGTATCCGGAATACATGAAGAAGAAAAGATAAATTGGAGACAGATATATACTCTCTCTTTCTATACGTTGGATAGACAGAGAAAGAGCGTGTAAAACATTTTGGTTAACTCTGGTTTGAACAACTTAGAAACGCCTATAGTTTGAAACATTAATTAGCTAATAGCCCCTCCTTAAAAATATGCTGCTCCAATCAAATATAAGAACACTGCGTATAAAATTTTACCAAATCTCGATAGAGCATGCTCGATCCTTTTTTAACTTATAGTTTTATATGCTAATTATCGGAATCTTTCAGTCATACTACAGAGAAATTACCAGAAAGTTCGACTATGTAACCCAGTAGATGAATTATATTTCGTATATCGTTCCTTTTCTAACTCGTTTTAAATTGCTAATTGATCAAGAATCTCTCTGTCTTACCACAGTAAAATATTTTTGTGTGCAAATAATTACAATACTGTTACACACTATGTACCCACTAGATCGTCCTCAATGCATGTTTTTATTTGTATATATTATGCACTAATAACAACTTATAACAATTAAATTTTTGTGATTTTATTGTATGTTTTACGAAAATAAATTTCTACAATTATGAAAGTCTCATATTTACACTTAGATATTGTTCATAAATAGCAATAACGATATTATTGTCTATAATAGTACCTAAAGACAGTAGAAATAATTTGGTAATTAAAAAAAAGTGCTTCTAAGAGCACAAAAAATATATTTCAATTCACGTTCATATAAGACGCGCGTTTGTTACATATTCTATTGTTGCCTATTTATTAATAAACTTATAAATAAAGTATTTAAATAGTATTATTTAAACAAATATAAAAAAATAACCCTTGTTGCATTATTTTAATGTTTAGCTATGGGAAATAATCATTTATAAAGAATGCCTATCATTTGTTCTTCAACAAAAATTGGTCTGCGAAACACATTTTTCACATTTGTATCCGGAATACATGAAGTAGAAAAGATCGGATGGAGACAGATATATACTCTCTCTTTCTATACGTTGGATAGACAGAGAAAGAGCGTGTAAAACATTTTGGTTAACTCTGGTTTGTACTACTTAGAAACGCCTATAGTTTGAAACATTAATTATCTACTGGCCCCTCCTTAAAAATGTGTTGCTCCAATCAAATATAAGAACACTGCGACTAGCATTTTACCAAACGTGGGAGTCAACTATTTGTTTTAATTTGTAAATCTTGATAGAGCATGCTCGATCCTTTTTTAACTTATAGTTTTATATGGTAATTATCGGAATCTTTCAGTCACACTACAGTAACAAGGCAAGAAATAATCATTCCATTGCGCAACTCGGTTTTATTGATTTTTCAAAATCTGCTAGTTACTTCTAGTGTTCACAGACGTCGCGGGCGTTCACTATTTTCATAAAATTTAACATAAAATAATAATTTCATTGCGCAACTCGGTTTTATTGATTTTTCCAATTCGTTTTGTTAATTCTTGTGTACATAGAGGTCGCGGGTGTTCACGTTTTTGAAATAAATATATAATTTCATTGCGCAACGCGGTTTTTTGTTGATTTTTGAAATTCTACTGAATTAAATAGTTACTTCTATACGTGTATTACTGTATCTTATTAAATAAAGAATAATATAATGCATTTAGAAAAGCACTATTATTAACATTAACGGATGATGCTGTTGCCACTTGCAGAAACATATTAAAAACATAAAATTACAACACTCGGTGTAAGTTTCTCTGAAAAACTGAAACTAGTCGTCTCTAATAAATAATTTGTGTAACTTACACGGGGTGTTGTAATTTTATGATAGCATTATTATATTGCTCTATATACCAATATTATTATTATTATTCCAGATAAGAAAGAAAAATATATGCAATTTATTTACTCTTGTAATTATTTGCACACAAAAATCTTTTACTGTAGTAAGACAGAGAGATTCTTGATCAATTCGCAATTTAAAACGAGTTAGAAAAGGAACGATATACGAAATATAATTCATCTACTGGGTTACATAGTCGAACTTTCTGGTAATTTCTCTGTAGTATGACTGAAAGATTCCGATAATTAGCATATAAAACTATAAGTTAAAAAAGGATCGAGCATGCTCTATCGAGATTTGGTAAAATTTTATACGCAGTGTTCTTATATTTGATTGGAGCAGCATATTTTTAAGGAGGGGCTATTAGCTAATTAATGTTTCAAACTATAGGCGTTTCTAAGCTGTACAAACCAGAGTTAACCAAAATGTTTTACACGCTCTTTCTCTGTCTATCCAACGTATAGAAAGAGAGAGTATATATCTGTCTCCATCCGATCTTTTCTACTTCATGTATTCCGGATACAAATGTGAAAAATGTGTTTCGCAGACCAATTTTTGTTGAAGAACAAATGATAGGCATTCTTTATAAATGATTATTTCCCATAGCTAAACATTAAAATAATGCAACAAGGGTTATTTTTTTATATTTGTTTAAATAATACTATTTAAATACTTTATTTATAAGTTTATTAATAAATAGGCAACAATAGAATATGTAACAAACGCGCGTCTTATATGAACGTGAATTGAAATATATTTTTTGTACTCTTAGAAGCACTTTTTTTTAATTACCAAATTATTTCTACTGTCTTTAGGTACTATTATAGACAATAATATCGTTATTGCTATTTATAAACAATATCTAAGTGTAAATATGAGACTTTCATAATTGTAGAAATTTATTTTCGTAAAACATACAATAAAATCACAAAAATTTAATTGTTATAAGTTGTTATTAGTGCATAATATATACAAATAAAAACATGCATTGAGGACGATCTAGTGGGTACATAGTGTGTAACAGTATTGTAATTATTTGCACACAAACATATTTTACTGTAGTAAGACAGAGAGATTCTTGATCAATTCGCAATTTAAAACGAGTTAGAAAAGGAACGATATACGAAATATAATTCATCTACTGGGTTACATAGTCGAACTTTCTGGTAATTTCTCTGTAGTATGACTGAAAGATTCCGATAATTAGCATATAAAACTATAAGTTAAAAAAGGATCGAGCATGCTCTATCGAGATTTGGTAAAATTTTATACGCAGTGTTCTTATATTTGATTGGAGCAACACATTTTTAAGGAGGGGCCATTAGCTAATTAATGTTTCAAACTATAGGCGTTTCTAAGTAGTACAAACCAGAGTTAACCAAAATGTTTTACACGCTCTTTCTCTGTCTATCCAACGTATAGAAAGAGAGAGTATATATCTGTCTCCATCCGATCTTTTCTACTTCATGTATTCCGGATACAAATGTGAAAAATGTGTTTCGCAGACCAATTTTTGTTGAAGAACAAATGATAGGCATTCTTTATAAATGATTATTTCCCATAGCTAAACATTAAAATAATGCAACAAGGGTTATTTTTTTATATTTGTTTAAATAATACTATTTAAATACTTTATTTATAAGTTTATTAATAAATAGGCAACAATAGAATATGTAACAAACGCGCGTCTTATATGAACGTGAATTGAAATATATTTTTTGTACTCTTAGAAGCACTTTTTTTTAATTACCAAATTATTTCTACTGTCTTTAGGTACTATTATAGACAATAATATCGTTATTGCTATTTATAAACAATATCTAAGTGTAAATATGAGACTTTCATAATTGTAGAAATTTATTTTCGTAAAACATACAATAAAATCACAAAAATTTAATTGTTATAAGTTGTTATTAGTGCATAATATATACAAATAAAAACATGCATTGAGGACGATCTAGTGGGTACATAGTGTGTAACAGTATTGTAATTATTTGCACACAAAAATATTTTACTGTGGTAAGACAGAGAGATTCTTGATCAATTAGCAATTTAAAACGAGTTAGAAAAGGAACGATATACGAAATATAATTCATCTACTGGGTTACATAGTCGAACTTTCTGGTAATTTCTCTGTAGTATGACTGAAAGATTCCGATAATTAGCATATAAAACTATAAGTTAAAAAAGGATCGAGCATGCTCTATCGAGATTTGGTAAAATTTTATACGCAGTGTTCTTATATTTGATTGGAGCAACACATTTTTAAGGAGGGGCCATTAGCTAATTAATGTTTCAAACTATAGGCGTTTCTAAGTAGTACAAACCAGAGTTAACCAAAATGTTTTACACGCTCTTTCTCTGTCTATCCAACGTATAGAAAGAGAGAGTATATATCTGTCTCCATCCGATCTTTTCTACTTCATGTATTCCGGATACAAATGTGAAAAATGTGTTTCGCAGACCAATTTTTGTTGAAGAACAAATGATAGGCATTCTTTATAAATGATTATTTCCCATAGCTAAACATTAAAATAATGCAACAAGGGTTATTTTTTTATATTTGTTTAAATAATACTATTTAAATACTTTATTTATAAGTTTATTAATAAATAGGCAACAATAGAATATGTAACAAACGCGCGTCTTATATGAACGTGAATTGATATATATTTTTTGTGCTCTTAGAAGCACTTTTTTTTAATTACCAAATTATTTCTACTGTCTTTAGGTACTAATTATAGACAATAATATTATTATTGCTATTTATAAACAATATCTAAGTGTAAATATGAGACTTTCATAATTGTAGAAATTTATTTTCGTAAAACATACAATAAAATCACAAAAATTTAATTGTTATAAGTTGTTATTAGTGCATGAAACACTTTTATTGTTAAACAAATGATATATTTCTATTATAATTAATTTATTACAGTTATAAATATTACTTGTATATTGTATATCATTGATTTATCATATATTTAAATGTTGTATTTTGATATTGTTAAAAACAGGGGTTGATATATTTGAATTAAATAATTGTACTGATTTTTGTACGTATATTACTTGGTTTTAAATAAAAACATCATAAAAAATACTTATATTATTTTAATTTACCTTAAAACTCCTTCAAAACATCCTAAAAAAACATTACATTTACTTAAAATGTACTGTAAAAAAAAAATTTTTTTAAACTTATATAAAATTCAATTAAAATTTTGAGGTTAGAATTAACCTAAAAATTTTAATTAAAAATTTTGAGGTTAGATTTAACCTCAAAATTTTAATTAACAAAATTTCGAATTTTTTTGACCATTTGGTCGAAAAAATCCCGGAAAATGCTAATTAAAATTTTTAGGTTAATTCTAACCTCAAAAAATTTTGAGGTTAGAATTAACCTAAAAATTTTAATTAGCAATTTTCGAGAATTTTATGACCAAATGGTCAAAAAAATTCGAAATTTTGCTAATTAAAATATTTAGGTTAATTCTAACCTCAAAATTTTAATTGAAATTTATATAAGTTTAAAATTTTTTTTTTTTTTATATGACTTTTACTCCGTTTTATTTTAACGGATTACCTGAAAAACAAAAAGTACCCATTTTAAAAGGTAAAGTAAAGACTGTAAGTATATTTTATAATATTTTTATTTAAAATCAAGTGTTATAAATACAAACAATCATTTTTACAAGCACAATTATTCATATATTAATTCAAATATATTATTGATAACAATATCAACTTACAACAATGAAATATATAATAAATTAATTAAATACAGCACAGTTTTATTAATTCAAACATATAAATTCACTTAAAAAATAATGTACAATAAATATATATATATATATATATATATATATATATATATATATATATATATATATAGGGGGGCTATGGGGTGCAGATCTGTGTCTTCAATCGACTGCATTTTCTATAAACAAAAATATATAAAATTAATTGGTTGAAATTGTAAATAAAGTTAAAAGTAATACATTATTTGAACAATACATACGTTTTTATTATTTTCCTTCGTATAAGAAAGTAAAAATTAAAAACATTTAAAGAAAAATACGAATGAAATGCACCATTCGTTAAATAATATATTGTAAGTCCGCACAAATAGTCTCACTATGCAATTTGGGTTGCACAATTTTTTGCTCGATTTATTGTGCAGTCTAAAACGAGCTTAAGTATTCATAATCGCGAGCAACGTGAAGTACGTACGAAGTACCTTGAACAAGTGGGCGTTCGAGTAGTGTCGTTTTAGTAGGTGGGAGAAGAAATAACAATAGGTGTTTTTTACAACAATCTGTTCATATATCAATTATTTATTGTACTAACATTTGTCACGAATGGTTCGTAAAGTACCGAGTAAGTCGCCCAGTAAAAAATCACGCAAAAGTGACGGAGAATGTTCGAAACACTTAAATAATTCTGATTTTGATACATCAGTACATAAACGCAACTTGTGTATCGTATCGTTTCCAATTATATTGTTATTCAACATTTTAAAGTCGCTACTCTATCAAATTTTCGTTATTTTACGTTTTCTTTATTATAGTTCTATACACTATGTTATAAAACAACCGAATAATCAGGTTGAGTGTGCGGAACAAACTCAACAACCATCGCAGCACAACGAAGACTCAAATCTGCTCACAGCCGTCGAGGATTGTGTCATAATGTCAGTGTCAAATACCCATTCCGGACCAGGACCTGGGGATCCTCTCCTAGCGAAACAAAAGCACCATCATCGACGAGCGTTCGAATTCATTTCAAAAGCTCTGAAGATCGATGAAGAAAATGAAGGTGATTTTTCGATTTTTGTTATAATTAACATATGTTCTTATTTATTAGAGATTTTAGGGCAAAAAGAACTAGCTATTGAACTCTACCGAAAGGGCATCACTGAATTAGAACTTGGCATCGCAGTCCAGTGCTGGGGAGGCAGAGGGGAAGTATGGGAGCGGGCGCAGCGGTTACATGAGAAGATGAAAACTAATTTAGCTATGGCAAGAGATCGACTGCAATTTTTAGGTAAGAACTTTAAAATCCTTTGTTTTGTAATGACAAGTGTGAATATAGCTGGGTTTGGTTTTACCTTGACGGTTGCCATGGTTACTGGAACTAATCAATGTAGATTTTAAATGTAGACGATTCCATTTCTATTTATAGTTTTTAATTTATTATTATTATTAGTTTAGTTTTAATTTATATTTATAAGTTGTTTTTGTTTGTTTATTTTCTTTTCTATTCTTCATGTTAGAGGGATTAGTGGAATTAGAAAAAATGGGGTCCTTATCATTGATACCAAAACAAAAACAGAAAACTATTACCTTTTGTGAACCCAAAAATTCTGTTTCGAAAACAGGTAAAAGGTCATTACTACTACTAACACATTATGTATAAAACGTACTCTGTGGCGGTTGATAATAAACATTTCTTAATTCGTTCAATTATAAAAAAAATCGCATTTAAATTCTATCTGTTGGTCAATTTTCTTAAGTTGGGAATATGGTATGCGTAGTCTGAGATCGAATTACTGTTAAATCTTGTAGCAAGCGGTCGAAAGTTAGCCGTACCAGCGAAACGAAACGCGAATAGTTCTATAGCAAAATCTCAAACGTTACCGCGTATGATGGGCTCGCGAACACCGCCCGTTCAGTCGGTACGACCGTTTAACAAACCGACATCAACGCCGCCGATGGTTAAGCGGCAGTTATCGGGACCAAGCAGTTCGCCCGTACGCAAAGGCAGCGCCCCGACCACCAGCACAAGGGGTGCCGGCGGCAGCCGGGGGATGGGCACCCCGCTACGAGGAGTCGACTCAAAGCTTGCTCAAAATATTTTGGATGAAATCGTCGAAGGTAAGATTGTTTAATACATGCATATCGTAAAAGTAGTTACAAAAAAAAAGTAGGTGTTACTAGATTTTGAGTGTGTGTCTAGAATTATTTTAAATAGATTGTTTATTTATTTTGGAATTTAAAGGAGAGTTTGCAAAATAATTTAAAATTTATAATAGGTGGGCCATCGGTAAATTGGGATGATGTGGTTGGGCAAGAAACTGCAAAACAAGCTCTTCAGGAAATGGTGATACTGCCATCTTTGCGTCCAGAATTATTTACAGGTTTACGGTCTCCTGCTCGGGGTCTCTTATTATTTGGACCGCCAGGTAACGGAAAAACGCTTCTTGCCAGAGCCGTGGCAACTGAATGTCAGGTAATAATAAATTCGTAACCGCTTAACAATAAATATAACAACAATAAACATTTCTATGCAGGCAACTTTTTTCTCAATAAGCGCAGCAAGTTTAACCAGCAAATACGTCGGAGAGGGTGAAAAACTAGTTAGGGCCTTATTTGCAGTCGCCCGCGAACTACAGCCATCAATAATATTCATCGATGAAGTAATAATAATAATCCACCAACTAAGTAGTAAAATGTTTCTAATCATATTTGTGTTAGGTTGATTCGTTATTATCTGAACGGTCAACGAACGAACATGAAGCTAGTCGCCGTTTAAAAACAGAATTTCTGGTCGAATTCGATGGATTACCCACGAACCCAGAAAGCGATCGCGTTGTTGTAATGGCTGCTACCAATCGACCACAAGAGCTCGATGAAGCAGCTCTTCGTAGGTTCCCGAAACGGGTTTATGTAGCTCTACCCGACAAAACAACAAGGGCCATGATGTTGCGGCGATTATTATCGAAACAGGGTTGCCAATTTGGCGACAGTAACTTGGGACGCTTGGCTACGCTAACAGAAGGATACTCAGCTAGTGATTTGACTGCTTTAGCTAAAGATGCTGCGCTTGGACCAATACGTGGTAAGTTTTTATTTCGATATAAATCACTACTTTGATGAGTGAGGACCCCAAAATTATTATTAATAATTATTGATTTGCGTATTGCAATTATTAATATGGATTTATGATTCAAAATATTGAGAACATTTTTGTTGATTTAAAAATTCTAGAACTGCAACCCGAACAGGTAAGGCAACTGGACCCGACGCAAATTCGCAGTATAACAATGGAGGACTTTTTGGACTCTCTAAAACGTATTCGACGCTCAGTAAGTCCACAGAGTTTAATTACATACGAAAAATGGTCGTTGCAATATGGCGATATGTCGCTATAAGCAAACACGCGTGCGCGCCAATAATTCACTGTTTACAACGCTTTAAAATGAAATATAATACTGCTAAGCTCTGTACTTGTGATTCGCATTCATAAATGTCATCGCTCATATTTAAACTCATCGCAAACTTAATACGTTTTATGGTAATATTCTAATTTTGATATCAATGTATAAGGTAAATGTTGCCCAATTAATTTAAACATTTATCTTATATATCGATATGAACTATTTATATATATAGACGCGATTATTACCTGTAGCTTTAGATGCAAAGTAGATTTAAAAAGTAAAAAATTATCTAGTTATTTGAGGTTGTTCATTTATAATTCATTTGAAACAAATTTTAAAATATCCGTCTTCTGCACTACGGTGTTAAATAGATTTAGATCATAGTAGTATTTTTATAACTTGATAAATAAGTTTTAGTAGGTATCAACAATTAATTTCTTGACAACAATTGTTATACATATCTATCGTTGATTTTGAGAAAAGTGTGCCAATTTGTGGAAGATGAAAAGAACATTTCTAAGTGTGATTGTAATCATTACCATTAAACGTATTTCTAAATCATTTTTATGCACGTTTACAACACAATGAATCGTTAAACCTCTGTGCGTTATGCTGTACAATTTTTTTATTATCTATATTGTTAATTAATTTATTGATGTGATAATTATTTAAGATTCACAAAAAACACATGTATTTTTATTGTTTTTTTAATATATTATTGTAATAAAAACATACGCAAGAAATATTCGTTTTATTTTTATATCAAAATTGTTATTTTTGTACTTAAAATTAAGGTCGTTCCAATCATCCGGCGTTCTAATTTTACTATGGTCAATGTTCGCGCAAAAAGGCACTGTTAGTAAATTAGTAATAAATTGGGCAAATCAATAAATGAGTAATAAAATATAAATTGCACATTTGTTCATAATTTAACGTTGATACGTTGGTAATGGTTAGTTGAAACTCGGTTGTGTATGTATTTGAAATACTTTTCGCATGGTTTTTGATTCAAAGTGATAAAATAAACGAGTAATTTGATATTTATTAAGTAGCCGTACAAGTATGAAAGCGATGGCTCATCACTACGTTGTAACAGCCCATAAACCAACCGCGGTAACAGCATGCGTTACAGGTATCGTCTAACTAACCTGCAAACGCACTATAAGGAATATTTACAAATATGAATGCTTATAGGGAATTTTACATCGCCGAATGATTTAAATTTAATTGTCGCCAAAAATACACGACTGGAGATTTATTTGGTCACCCCCGAAGGTCTGAGGCCCTTGAAAGAAGTGGGCCTGTACGGTAAAGTCGCCGTTATGAAATTGTTCAGACCTCAAGTAAGAATATAGATATATAAGTATATAGAGAAAATGATTCATACAGATTTATATATTTGTTTAGCATGAATCAAAAGACTTATTGTTTGTTGTATCAATGCGTTACAACGCAATGATCTTAGAGTGTATTGGTGATAGTGATAATTTAGAAATAATTACTAAAGCTCATGGTAATGTATCGGATCGAATCGGTAAACCATCAGACACCGGTATTTTAGCGGTAATCGATCCAAAGGCGCGCGTTATCGGATTACGATTATATGATGGTTTATTTAAAATAATCCCGCTAGATAAAGACAACAGCGAGCTTAAAGCGTATAGTATCCGGTAATATCTATAAAAAAAAAAAAAAAAAATTGAATTTAGTGATAAACATTGTTGATTTAGAATGGATGAGTTACAAGTACAAGATGTTGAGTTCTTGCACGGTTGCGCCAACCCAACTCTAATATTAATCCACCAAGACTTGAATGGGCGACACGTGAAAACGCATGAGATCTCACTGCGCGATAAAGAGTTCGTGAAGATACCATGGCGACAAGATAATGTTGAAACAGAAGCTTCCATTCTCATCCCGGTGCCATCACCGTTGTGTGGCGCGATTATTATCGGGCAAGAATCGATTCTGTACCACGATGGAAATACGTCAGTCGTCGTGGCGCCACCTGTTATAAAAGTATAAACGCAAATTAAAACTAGAGTTAAAAAATAATATCTATAAATTACAGCAAAGCACTATAATATGTTATGCCAAAGTGGACGCGAGTGGTTTACGGTATTTATTAGGCGATATGGCCGGACATTTATTCATGTTATTCCTCGAAGTCGAGCAACGCGGTGATATGGGTGTTGTGAAAGATCTTAAAGTCGAGCTATTAGGTACACTTCGCAATTTGTATACTTGTATCAAAAAAACTTATATTATATGTGTAAATAGGTGAGATATCAATCCCGGAATGCATCACATATTTAGATAACGGCGTCCTGTTTATCGGATCGCGTCTAGGTGATTCACAACTAATAAAACTAAACTCAAAAGCGGACGATAATAATTCTTACGTGACGCTAATGGAAACATTTACGAACTTAGCACCGATTGTTGATATGTGTGTTGTCGATTTAGAACGCCAAGGACAAGGGCAACTAGTCACTTGTTCGGGTGCGTTTAAAGAAGGCTCTTTACGTATTATCCGAAATGGGATTGGAATACAGGTGAATACAACTATCAGTATGCGAAACAAAGTTATTAATTTTTTTTAAAATAGGAGCATGCCTCAATTGATTTACCGGGTATAAAAGGTATGTGGGCGCTTCAGGTGGCTTCAGGGGATAAGTTAGATAACACTTTGGTGTTGGCGTTTGTTGGACAAACGCGAGTCTTAAGCTTAACTGGGGAAGAAGTTGAGGAAACTGATATACCTGGATTTACTTCAGACCAACAGACTTTTTATTGTGGTAATGCTCAACATGACCAAATCGTACAAGTATGTAATTTGTAATTCGATTGGAATTGATTTTACAATGATTGGGAACATCTTAGGTGACTTCGGTGTCGGCTAGATTGATTTCAACTCAAAGCAAACAAATGCTCGCTGAGTGGAAACCGCCGTCCGATAAGAATATTAGTGTTGTTGCTTGTAATACAACACAAATTGTTTGTTCTACGGGGTCGGATTTGTATTATTTGGAGATTCTACCAAATGAATTAATACAACAAGGGTAAGTACCATAGGAAGTTTTTTTTTGTGTGTGTTAAATAATAATATATTTTTACAGCCACACTACATTAGAATTTGAAGTGGCCTGTTTGGATGTAAGTCCATTGGTTGAAAGTGTCACAAAAGCGGAATTTGTAGCTGTAGGACTCTGGACGGATATATCGGCAAGAATCCTAAAATTACCCGACTTTACTGAAGTTATGAAAGAACCTCTAGGCGGAGGTTTGTTATCAAGAGTCAATCTCTAACTTGATTTCGCTGGAAATTTATATTTATGAAACAAATTCCTTCTATTAGAAATAATACCACGATCGGTGTTGATGACTTGTTTCGAACAACACAATTATTTACTATGCGCCTTGGGCGACGGTTCCATGTTTTATTTCACCCTGGATCGGAACACTGGTGCGTTGAATGATAAGAAAAAAGTCACGCTCGGAACTCAGCCGACAGTTTTGCGTACGTTCCGTTCGTTCAGCACCACTAATGTGTTCGCGTGTTCCGACCGCCCGACCGTCATCTACTCATCGAACCATAAACTCGTGTTCTCAAACGTTAACATGAAAGAAGTGAATCATATGTGTTCGCTGAACGCTGAAGCATATCCGGATAGGTAAACAGTATTATGACTCAATTTAGGAGTTATTAATGGTTGCTTTGTAGTTTGGCGCTAGCGACAGATACTTCAGTGACCATTGGAACTATAGATGAGATTCAAAAGTTGCATATACGTACGATCCCATTATTTGAATCACCGAGAAGAATTGCGTACCAAGAAGTTACACAAGTACGTACATATTTAATAAAATGTTATTTTGGTGTTATTTTGATTTGATTACAGACGTTTGGGGTGTTAACTGTTCGTATGGATATCCAAGACTCTACGGGATTGAATCCATCTAGACCAAGTGCGTCTACAATGACTCAATCGGTGACTGCTTCAAGTAGTGTGGGGTCTTTATCATTGACTAAGTCAACGGCAAGTGCTGCCTCTGGAGGAACTGGTAAGAGCTATTTTGATACATGCAACTTCAATTATGAGTGTCGTCACTTTTTTTAACAAAATAGGTAACGCAGTACCAGAATATGGACAAGAAGTTGAAGTACACAATTTATTAATCGTGGACCAACACACATTTGAAGTGTTACACTCGCATCAATTGATGCAAACTGAATATGCAATGTCTTTGGTTTCGTGTCAACTCGGAGACGACACAAACACGTACTATATAGTCGGTACAGCTTTAGTAAACGCGGAAGAGTCTGACCCGAAAATGGGACGAATTCTAATCTTCCAATGGGCCGACGGGAAACTAATTCCAGTCACAGAAAAAGAAATTAAAGGTGCATGCTATTCTTTGTCACTATTCAACGGTAAACTACTAGCCACAATCAACAACACGGTGCGGCTTTTCGAGTGGACTGCCGAGAAAGAACTTCGTTTAGAATGTTCACATTTCAACTATATAATCGCGTTGTACTTAAAAACGAAGGGCGATTTTATTTTGGTGGGCGATCTAATGCGTTCAATGACACTGCTCCAATACAAGACAATGGAAGGCAGTTTCGAGGAGATCGCTCGAGACTACAACCCGAATTGGATGACTGCCGTCGAGATTCTAGATGATGAGATGTTTTTAGGCGCGGAGAACTCGTTTAATATATTCGTGTGCCAGAAAGACAGTGCTGCTACCACGGACGAGGAACGGCAACAGATGCAAGAAGTGGGACAGTTTCATGTTGGGGATATGATTAATGTTTTTAGGCATGGCTCATTAGTGATGCAGAATAGGGGTGAAACTTCAACACCCACATCTGGATGTGTTTTGTTTGGAACAGTCAGCGGTGCTATTGGTAAGATTTACTTTTAAATTTATATTAACAATTACGCAATAATTTACGGGTATTTTCTATTAGGTTTAGTAACGCAGATTCAATCGACATTTTATGATTTCTTGCACGATATACAAAATCGATTAACCGGAACGATCAAGTCAGTTGGTAAAATCGAACACAATTATTGGAGATCGTTCAATACGGATATCAAAACGGAACCTAGTGAGGGATTTATTGATGGCGATTTGATTGAAAGCTTTTTGGATCTGAATTCAGAGAAAATGAAAGAAGTTGTGGAAGGCTTACAGGTACTTTATTTACAAAATGTTATGAGATATGTTATGAACAGATTGTTTCAGATGGAGTCGGAAGGTGGAACTAAACAAGATTGTAGCGTGGATGACTTGGTGAAGTTAATAGAAGATTTAACTAGAATACATTAAACGTATTCTAATATTCTTTATGATAATAATTGATGTGTTTCCTGTTCATTTGTGTGAGGGCATATTCTGGATTAGATTATTTTTTAAAATAAACATTGACTATAAACTATTTAATGAATATATATATATATATATATATTTTTCGACCCATGTTAATGTTTCAAAATAATATTTAGACTTAGTTTTTCATATATTATAAATTGAACATTTGCTAGAGGATATTTCTTCATACGCTATCGTTTATTGAAACTAAGAAAAGATTGCTTGAAATGCCAGAATATTGTCCACGAAAAGGAAAGGTGTTCTTTTGTATATATACATATATAATAATTTTAGGAGTGAATAAAATGTTTCTTTCGTACATTTTTTTTTTATTTCGAACCTTATCAATTAATTTGCTGTCATTTTAGACACTTAAAACTAAAGAAAAGCGACTATTTAGAAACTTACATATTCATCATCATCTGGGTAGCTCCTTGACATGTGGACATTTCCAGCACTCATTTTCATAATACACCAGCTAATATTTATTATTTTTGAAGTGTAAACGTCTTAGCGCGCGCGGTAAAATTTTTTTACTTGGGAACCTTGGGAGTGAATGGCGTTATGCTTATACTGTCCCGTTTCCATGTGTCAGCAGTTCAGTGTGTGTGTGTGTGCGTCGGGCACTCTCGGCTTCCCGATTCGCGTATGTGTGAATAGCGACAGAACAGCATAGATCAGCTGACCGATTGAGCATGCGCAAATGAGAATATTAAAAAGATTAATTTCATGTATGCAACCCGCAGGAGACATATGTACCGCTGTACAATAAAATTAAATTAGAACATGCCACTAAATTGCTTTATTAATGGATATAGATTTCGAATGAAATAATCCCAATAAAGTATTTTAGAAGGATAATTTATAAATACAATACAAATTGCAACTGATGATTATATTTCTATATATAATTTACACAGTACAGTCATAGTGCTAGAAGGGGGGGACGCTAGGTAAAGAATTGGATGACCACAGTTATTTTATTTTTTTATCGTAATTAAGGGGGGCGGGAGGGTTTCCTTGGTCTACAAAGGCTGATATATCTAAGTTTTTTTTTGTTTATCATTACAACTAGTAAACTTATCCGTCTAAATCTTATTTGCTACCTTATAATTGAGTTTATTATATAGAAAATTGGATCATATGTTTACAAAACATATGTGATATTATTTTTTTAAACACTTACGTTAAGCTTGGGTCTAAAAAAACACATGATTGATAGTAGCCTTAGAAAATACAGGTTTTATTTGTATATTATATATACATTATTTATTCTCTTTTTTGTTTTTAAAAAGCTGCTGTCAGTTTAGTCTTTTAATTATTGCATTTTAAAAATTACGTATCAGACATTTATATTTTCAAAATACAATTGATTACTGTACAAATTACTAACATCAGATAATCAACTATCTAAATATTTTTAATATTTCATTTACAGGATATTTAAGCCCCGCTCGCTACTAGAACAGGGCTTAAATATGAAATGATTTTTTTAATTTATAATCGTTTTACTTGTATTTAGAATAAAAATACTTATTTGTAGGCCATCTCAGTCTTTAACGCTATTCGAACAATCTAAAAAGTAAAATAATAAAAAAACCAGGTACGGCATTTCAAAAATCGTTCCATAAAACATCACGGGTCCTGTCTATTTGCATTTAAAAACATAAAAACAAATGCGAATTGTTCATTGAATTAAAATTAATTTCCGCCATTTCGGTTATCGTCTCCATTTGTATGTATAAATAAGGGTTGCCTACAAATAACCTTAATAATTTAGGCAGCAATAGATTTAATTATTACAATAAGAACATTGACGTATGGCACAGATAATACTATCCATATTTAAACTATTTGATTCGGATCACTTTCTGCAGAGAATCTCATACGATTTCAAACATTCGCACACAGCATGCAGAAAATGAGATTTAATAACACTGCGGTGGTGTTTCAAGAAAAGTTAGAACACTTTTAAAAATCATGACAATAAATATGTCAAAACAAGTACTACTTTAACACGATGCAAATGATTTCGCGTTAAAGTAACACACTGCATTAACGCGGGATTATGTAAATTTTACGTAATTTCATCACATTTCCATTCAACTTATTTAAGGATAGTTGATCTATGATTAAAATATTCAACAATTAAAAACTAAAATATATGTTTAATTACGTATATATAATAAACTAAAAACAATACTGCCAAAAAAAAAAATACCTATATACCGCGCCGTTAAATTTTATTTGTAAAAAATAAAAACTTAATATCAACTTAGTTGAAAATAAACTAATTCTTTCATAGAAACAATAAAGCCGTTATCTATTTGATAAAAAATAAAGATTATTTATTGTAGTAAACGTAGGAATATATGTGATTACAAAGAAAGATTATTCGAGATAAATAAGTATTAAATTAATTACAAATCAAGATATCAAATTGTATTCGAGTTCAGAATAGATATTGAATTTAAAACCCAAAATATAGAAAAGGCACCCAATTGAATCTGATTTATTATAACAAATAAATAAATGCAACATACAAAACAAGTTGGTAAAAAAACCGAGCACACATTTTTTTTTTTAATCATTTTCTCACAAAAATCGGTTATATCAGAATTGGATTAAACAGTACCTAACTACATAAAGTGGCCCTTAATGCTAATAATAACTTTATGAACTTAAACATTGATAAATACAAAATGGATTCATTTAAAATCACGTTTCTCGTTTATGTGGTGTTCGCTATATGTATTTTATAAATCTACCAATTTGTATGTATCGATAACAACATTGATTAGTGTTCGCAATATAAGAAAATAATTTCAGTTGAAATTGTACCAAAACACACAACTTTAAAGTGTATGAAACTGTAAGAAAATAAGCGAGAAAAAAACGTAATAATGTTACAACAATGAGATTCTTATTCGACATAATTTTATAAACACTTCAATTTATATATATATGTTTGTTAATAATATTCGATTGTTTAACTTTTCAACGCGACACTTTTGTTTATAAAACAAAGACCTTTCTGGTGTGCGACCATTTTAGGCCCCCCCCCCTGAAAAGTGGGGGCGATATTTCGAGAAAGCACAATCAACAATTTTGAAAGCGAATTTGAAATTGTTGGTCACACGCCAGGTAAAGTGTTAACGAAATTTGATTGGTGATCGATGAATAATGTTTATTTACACGAATTTTTGACGCCCCAAATTTGATTGACACTTTTGTTCACTTGATAGAAAAACTAACACTGTTTCCACATGTCGCCATTTTGTTGATAATATAAATAGTTTTAAATACATGCTTACGAATTGTTCACGTTACAATTTAATTAAGAAATTAATTGGGGTCCATTTAACACTATTTAACGCTGCCCGCGAAACAGATTAATTAAAATAATTTTTATAAATACCTCGAGTAACGCGCTTTTAATTCACCATAAGCGTATGCGACTCCATTGGCGCTGCTGAATCATACAGGGTATCTGTATCTTGAGTTGGTTCCCCTTGCAACTGACACTGGTTTGTTAATGTGCCAGCTCCGCAGTCACAAAAGAATCTAAAAATGCATGTGCATACCAAGAAATTAAATTTGTGTTTATATATGTTTAAATAAATGATTTTACCTATCATGCCTGATGAATTCGACGTCATGGCCAGCATGGCAAGTTTTGATACAATTTACGCAGATGGCATTTCGATCCGTCGTGTTACAAGTTTGGCATCTATAGAAGTCGTGCATCGGAAACGATGTGTAACTTGAGATTTTATATAAACACTGTCCGTTCGCCACAGCTTTTTCTACAGCGTCCTGATTGTTGAAAATCTTATTCCCGCGGACAATAGGCTGTACGCCGCTCGCCAAACACAATCCGCCGAAGCGATTATTGAAGATCTGATTGAACTCAAGCGTAGCCGTTGCGTTATTTGTGATTTCTACACCCGCAGCGAGGCCATCAAATATCCGATTCCGTCTTAGGATCGGGTGGGATTGAGTTGAGATCAGCACTCCTGCTTGCGCGTTCCTAAAGATGTCGTTCTCTTCTAGGATGCCTTTACCACCATTGAAAATGCATATGCCGCCATCACGACCGTCAAATATTTTATTCCGTTTTAAAGTTGGATTTGAATCAGTTTTGATCCAAACCCCAGCCATTGCATTATCAAATATTTCGTTCTGTTCTAACAGACCTAGACCACCATTATAAACAAGAACACCTCCATTTTGGCCGCCCCATATTTTATTTCCCCTAATAACCGGATTACTACCAGTTCGGATTTGAACCCCGGAATATAAATGATTAAAAATATCATTATCTTCCAGTTTACCGTGTCCATTATCGTAGAAATAAACCCCGACTTGTTTACCAGAATGGATACGGTTCCGCCGTAGCACTGGAGTGCTTCCAGTTGTTATCCAAACGCCCGCTAAAGTATTCGCATACACTTCATTCTCCTCAATTAATCCTTGTCCTTTTTCATGCACATAAATCCCACCGTGTTGTCCATGATGGATTTTATTGTGTCGCACAATTGGATCACTATTTGTGCGAATTTGTATTCCGGCGAGGGCGTTACCGTAGATGTTATTATGCTCGATTAAACCACGACCCTCGCCGAAGATATACACGCCCCCTTGGTGGCCGTTGTATATTTCATTGCGGCGAATAGTTGGGTTGGAATTTGAGGTAATCCAAACGCCGGCAAAATTATTCGAGTGGATTTTGTTGTCTATAAATTGTCCTAAACCATTTTCGTGAACGTAAATGCCTCCAGTTTGACCGTGATGAATCTCACAGTGCACTACTGTAGGGTTTGCACCGGCTTTTACTTCAAAACCGGCGATACGATTGTTGTGAATGTCGTTTGCCTCAAAATATCCCTAAATACATCATATACAGAAAATTACAATATTTAGTTCAAACATTCGGCACACTCTAGTGACGTAATACAACTTACCAATCCGTTGTCAAATGTAAATATACCAACATCGCGACCATGATGGATGTGATTACGACGCATGATCGGATTGGCGTAGTTCTTCACCCAAATGCCAGCGAGTGCGTTACGACTGATCTCGTTGTCCTCGTACGTACCCTGGGCGTAATCCGTCACATACAGACCCACATTTTCACAATCACTGATATCACAATGCCGTATGACGGGATTCGCACCCACACCACTCACACAGACCGCAGCACCAACTAGGGAAAAGTGTCCATGTTTATCCTATACGATTCATTCGATTTTCTTTCATTGAATTGAGCGGAAGTGTTTTTATAATAATAATACAAATAAAATTTAAATAATGTGTATGTCAATCCCATTTCGAAAATATTTATAAATTTAAGCAGAATTTGTATATGAAATGTTTAGCTAACTGTTAAAATTGTAAAAGAAAATATATAGAGCTGGTAGCTAAAATAGTGATAAGCCACAAAAATCAATTGAAAAATCACAACAAACAATGACGACGTAAGAGAAATAATTGTTCAGCCACTCACCAAATGGTTTGGCTGAAATTCGAAAGCCGCCCAAACAAATAGAATCAAAACCACATTATAATGAAACAAACCATTTTTGATTAGACTTGGGTGCGGTAACAAACCACATTTTCAACAACACACATCATTTATGTCATTATTAAACAACAATCAAATATCAACAATTATGAATTTAGCGACATACAAATGCACTCTTTAAGTGAAAGTGCAAACACAATGGCGTACAGGCATGGTACATTCCTAAAAAAAGCATTGAAAATGTGGCTTATCACTACCAAAAGTTATCAGATAAATTACTCCTAAATTAGAAGTAAATCTGAAATCACATTATACGTTTCTCTAGGACCTAAATCAAATAATTACCTACTAGAAATGAACCCATTCATCGATTATCTCTAACATAAAAGTTATTCATATATTTGCAATGTGGCGCTATGAATCAAATTTAAATCACTCACCAACAGAAGTACTTCTTATGATGCAATGATCCACTGTAGGACTGCAATTCTCTCCGACTTCCAAACAATAATGTTTATGATGTGGCACTGTTGACGTAACGTCCGGCGAGAACTTCAATGTTAAATGACCAGCGTATGCTTGCTTCGCCCCCTCAACGAACATAACAGTTGATTCTGATTCGCGTTCTAAAATTACCGATTCTGCTACATTACCTGGAGCAGCACCTATAGAAACATTCTCAACTTTAATATTGAACTTAATTAGCAAACCTGAAGAGTGTAATACCTATGAGTGCAATATCAGAATCGATGACAAGAAACTCTCCCCGGTAAGTACCAGCATGCAGAAAGACTAGAGATCCCTGGCTAGTGGGGGTATCTCCGGTAGTACTTCCAGCGCAAGCGGTTGTACTTGTTGCTGAAGTCGTCGTTGATGTAGTGCTGTTTGATCCACTACGTTCATCAGCGTAATCTAACGCTCCCTAGTTTGAAAAAAAAATGTTCTCAAATTGATCACAATTAACATTTAATTTTGGCTGACCCGCACCTGTACAGTATTAAAATAGCTAAGGTTGCGGCCTTTGAATTTCATGTCTTGGTAGCCGGGCCGCACGTGAACACCCCGATACAGTTGCCGGAAGGATTCTTTCCATGGGTTTGCCAACTCGGATTCTTCCGGGCTGATAAACTCAAAACGACACGGCGCTGGATTGAATAACGGCAAATCGTACTCGTAAACGCTTTGATATAAGCGCTTCCTATAAATAGACAAGTCCGACAATTTCATTTACAAATGATGCACACAGTGTGTTTTTATTGTTTTTACCATAATTCTGTGTCATTTGCGATGGCTTGGAATCGTTTACAAACTTGACTAACCCGACATAAATCTTGTTCTAACAAATAATTAAAAATTGTCAGCAATACTTCGTCGGGTAATTCATATTGTAAGTAATGCGCAGCTGTTGGAGTGCAACCTGAAAATCACAATTTAGAAAACATCTTCCCCAATAATATTTCATGAGGGGGGCGCATACTTTCATAGCTAGCAGAGCATGTCCGCCGGGGCCGTTTCCTAGCAGGAAGCATCGCGGAAGTATAGCCTTGAGCGGGTGTTGTAGGCCCGGCGGGTGATGAGGGCGCAGCACCGGTCGCAGCGCTGGTGCTCGGTCCGCCGTCGTGATGCGAAGGTGATTTACGACGTAGATCGTACGGGGGATGGTGTGTAGTGTTTGCGGGCATGGCGCCGCCACTGGTGCCGGGGGCGGCGGCCGATGGGCCGCCTGAACCAGGCGCGGCAGCCGTGGGTGCCGGAATGTTCTGATTTGGAATTGGACAGGGTGGCTCACATGGCTCTGCTAAAGAAAACAATTATGGTCTAATGTTAACAGATACACCATCAACTATTTATTATTATTGCCAAAAACTAACAATTAGATTAATTACTAATAACTAACTTTTGATTTTTTATATACTATGTAGAAATAATTAGAAAAAATCAATACTATAATAACAATTACCAAAGATACATCAGCACTATTAACCATACCCAAATGATTAACAGTGTAATTGCTAACATCCAGTACACCCGAATTAAATTTAATTAATAATGACAGCATTAACATTCGCTGTAAAACAAATTTATGCTTTCAGAACAAAAATTATTCATTTTCACACATTAAATAATGTTCACGAAAAAAATAGCACAAACAACTTTCCAGGCGAAATAGAATTCGCACTCGTAAAGAACTGTTATTGCGAAATAAATAAGAATAGGTAATTGTGAATTAAACACTGGGACATTCAAATAATGTTGTATTAGGAATAGAATAGTTGACGGAATGCATTAAACATGTAAATTATAAATAAATAATGAAATAGTGCATTTAGAATATGTACTGTGTTGAAACAGCATAGCATAGAAAATAAGTTGATGAGAGTTTGCAGTCTGCAGAGTTGACAGGATGGTATGTGTGGGTAAAGATAGAAAAATCAATGTCTGTTCTGAAATAAAAAGTATTTCGAAAAAGTGAAAAGCCGTCTGGGTATTTTTACACGCAATTAATGTAATGTAATAAAAATTTCAATCATAACACAGTGTGTGATTGAAATGTAATCCTTATGTTATTTTGTAAAACGAATGACATTTGCCGTGTTTCGTACTAGAGCGCCTAGAAATCCCGATTAGGGCGAGTCCGGCAAACATAACAGCACCCAAAAATGCCTGCAAAGGCATGGCCAACTGTTCACAATGGTCCAGAAAACCGTGGGCCATGACATAGGGGCACCCATCACCATCAGGACGAGTCCATAAGCATAAACGTCCTAATAGTCGCACTTACCAGACGTTGTCCGGGACGGTAGAGGTATCCTATTCGCACCTTTCCTGCGGGACCTCCTCACGTACGACCGAGAGGACGTGAAGGAAGCACTCGGCATCTTCACAAACACTCACAATGCCATAAAATAAATAAAATCGAACCCTAAACAAAGGAGACACCAGCACTGGCAGCCATTTTCACTCTGTGCTGTGCCTCTTTGCTTCTCGCAAACCTAGGTGCACGCACAGGGAGCTCCCCGACCAATCGCGAGTGGCTCACCGACGGTCACGTGACCCCCCGTTAAAATGTCAGAATGGACCACGAAGTATTTAATGAATTGTTCAATTGTGCGTTTTCTGTAGGAACATGTTTTGTGCTATCTATCGTGTACGTTGCAAGCTTTTACGTCTGGAACTCTCAACACAACAGGTAAAAAATTACACGATACAGAAATAAATGAAATACGGAAAACGAAGCCATTTAATAATCTAGTGGGGACTGGCAGCGGTTGCAGCAGACAGCATGCAACCCCCTCTGTCCTATGTCAAATCCCCGGGTTGCAATGTTACCAATCACACCATCCAAAATCATTACCCGCTCTCTTACAAAAACAAACCCCCATTTCATACTCCAGCTTCATTTTCAAATCACATACATATTGAATAATAATTAAACTTATTCATTACTTTTACAGTACTTTGAAATCATATATATGTATGTTACAAACATAGAATAAAAATATGAAATGATTTAACTTTCTTCAGAGTGCATTACTGTTTATACGATTTCAAAATCGCCCGATACTTTATAGAAATCAAAGTTGAATGCGTTTCTCACATATCGTGGGAATTTCAGTTGCCCTTTTGTTATCCCCTGCTTACAATTTGCATTTACCTACTCGTATATCGAAACACATTTATGAAATCAATCCATAGCTTCTAATTTATCCAATACACACTCACACACCTTTCATCATCTACATACATACACACATATAAATGTTTTAAATGACTGCAAATATTTCAGAAACCACCCTTCAACAATAAAACGCCGGTTTTTTAGCGTTTTCGTTATGATGTTTGTCTCCCCTTTATTTTTATACATCGCTATTGATAAACATACGCTACAAACGGTAACAATTACAAAAAGCTCATTTTAAGCAATAATAATTACGCGTTACCAATTATAGGCAACGTTATGGGAAGTTATGGGTATTAGATTACCTGGTATAATACCAGCAACAATCATACCACTTGTTTTGACAATGGTATTATTCTTAGGGCCTCTAACAATGCAATTATACAACGGTATTTGGAGAGTTTATTATGGTAAAACTTGAAACAAACTTTTATTTTTTTACGAGGGATAATTAATTTTGATAATTCTAGAACCAATTTTTTGGTTTGCGAGCCTAAAGGACTTAATTTGGTGGCGGAATCACGTCGTGGCGCCTTTGTCGGAGGAATATACTTTTAGGGCCTGCATGCTACCGGCATTGTTGCAGTGTTTTAAGCCGATGACTGCTGTTTTTATATGTCCATTGTTTTTCGGTGTTGGTGAGTAGCAATATGAACAAAATCGCGTATGAATTTTAATTTTATTAATTAATTAATTAATGAATAGCGCATTTTCACCACATGGCAGAGCGAATTAATAGTGGATTAGGTTTCAAAAACGCCTTAATTATTTCATGTAAGTTTGATATTTGGTGCAATTTAGAAATATAACTTACTGTTTTATGTATGTGTAGGTTTCCAGTTTTTTTATACGACGTTATTCGGGACGTATTCAGCGTTTTTATTCGCGAAAACCGGACACTTGATGGCGCCATTTATAGCACATGCATTTTGCAATCACATGGGTTTCCCGGACTTTTCGGAATTGGGATCGTATCAGGGTGGCAAAAGGACGTTTATTGGATCGTTGTTCGTTGTTGGTTTGGTGTTGTGGTGTATGTTACTTAGCCCATTAACAAACTCAAATTGGTACTCGAATCAATTATATATGAAAACGTAAAATTTCACACAAGAATCATTAAATAATATCGTAACAAAACTGTTTTTCATGAAGTTGTTGATGAGATATTAAGTTTAAATATCGCTAAATAATAAAATAAGTGTTTATTATTGCATTTTAAGCAATTTGTAAAAACTACTTAAGGTTTTTGGAATATTAATACTAAAACAGAATTTTAACGTATTTTAACAACGGGTTGTTTTCAAAATGGCTGCAAAGTTCCCTTACATCGGCATCAAGTGCAGCTATTTTATGTAAATGTTTCCTTAAGTATTTTGTGTGTGTGTGTTTGTGTGAATACAAGGGACGAAAAGTATTCTTTCTATTCTACAACAATATTCAATATACATTTTGCATTTATTTATTTTATTATAAGTTTTTGTATTCATGTTCAATTTTATAACTTATTTATTTGAAACAAAAATTAGGAAGAATACTGTTAGAATTAAATTCGCAATTCATATCAATGTATATTTTATTTTGGTGATAAATGTTTAAACTGCCAAAATACTATTTATATTATCACCCAATAAAACTTGATATAAATAATCCAGAGACGTAGTTTTATTTTATTTAAGCCTACGAATTAACTAAAAATATTCTGTAATTAATTCTAACGCGTTACGCGAACATTTGAGAAATATATGAGCATTTTGTTGCGTAGAAGCTGGACAAATAATTGATATGTGTGATAGATACAAAATCAATTAAGTCATTAATGCAGTTTAGAAAGAAGCTATTTTAAACTCCTCTTAATTAAACCATGCTCAAGCCCCGCTATCATTCATATAAAACCAGCTTAAATTTGATATAAAATGTCTTTAAACGTTTAAAAAATTTGGATCTTTAGGTAAATTTCACGTAGATCCTGCTGATCTATCAGGGTCTACATGTGTTTGATTTAAAAATGCAATATTACTAGACTTAAGGCGTGCGGCAGCTGCTAAAGACGGAGATGGGGACATGCATGGTGTTGAACAATGACTGTTGCTTAAGTCGCATTGATCGAGTAGTCGAAGAAGCTCCTCGGGCGTAGGACCACCATTCACTGGGTTTGCTACATCAATTTACATATTCCAGTAATCATTCATCGACCGCAATTACAATCGTCAAAGTTACCTGTTTCAGTTTTATAAAGAAGATCTAGCGCCGTCGTCAGGTCCCACATCTGAATGGCGCCATTGCTGTGTCCCGTAAAGATAAATCGTCTAGGTCTCGAGCCCATTCGACTAGACCCTTCACACTCATGTACACAAAACGCTGTCACAGTAGTGCCATCTACTGCTTTAATAACGCACACTCGTTTGCCGTTGCTGGCGAGCCGAACAAATAATTGATCGGTGTCCGGTACGACTTTTTGGACGAATACCTGTTCATCGTCTTGCTCACCAAACGGACCGCAATCGTTTGCGGCCGCGTGACTAACGCACGGCTCGACAGCTTCTAGAGATACTATCTTAAAGGACGCTTCGGGAGTCGAACCCGGTTGCGTTGAGATCATACCGCGGAAACGAGTAACGCGCCAACTTCGGACGTGATTGTATTCACAACAGACGGAGACGAGATATTTTTCAGATAGCGTTACCTACCAAATATGTAAATGACTTAATGTTTAGTGATTTAAGGCCGCATGAAAAATTCTTATGGAACGGTTTCGCATCATTTACGAACCTTAGTAACAGGACTCTGATGAACTGTAAACGTTTGAAAGAGTTGTGGACCATGTCCGACGGTTTCTGGATGCTGGACAATGACCCTAACTGAACCTGATCGGGTCCCATAAGCTATTTCAATCCAGTTACCACAGATATCTGTTAACAGATTCATGTTTAAGTGGCGACCGTATCAAAATGTATTCATAGTCACACACCAAAAAGAATATTTCATATATTGTGTAAAGTATCCGAAACCCAATAATAATAATAATAAAACAAATAATTCTAGAATTTGATGAACAATATGAATTCTACAAAGTAGTCATTGCAATGAAACTATCAATGATATGATATGATATATGTTAATGACTGCGAATGCAACAAAAACAAAATAACGCTGAAAATCTTTGGTAGCATTGACAAGTGTCCTTGTGTTAGCATACCAGCAAAAATCAAACAGTGCACATAAAAATTAGTAATAAGTATACGCGTGTAACTAAAAAACACATTTATGGTCCAATGGTTTCTAATCAGAGGCTTAGAAATGTTTAAAAAAACATAATCAGATGATTTTAGAAACATTTTGGCTGGCACATAGTAATTAAATGACCAAATCGATTGATTTCGATAACATGCACATGCCCTGTATGACTATCGTTTGAATTTACCAGCCAAAATGTTAAAACGTTCGTAGAAAATTTTATAAATTTTTCATACCTTCCCTACCGCGCTCCGATGCTGGCATGAAACACAAGGGGTTCAGTAACACACTGCTACCACTAGTACAAAAAAATAAAAAAACCCTAAACACTGTACTAGTAAATTTCACCCATGCTATTTTCGCTAAACTGTCCAGTGCAATTTTATCTTTTAATCATTGAATAAGTGATTTTTGATTTATCACATGCAAAGGGAATGAAAACTATTAAACAATTATTACGAATCTGTTGTTGAACTCACTTGTTTTTGGTGTTAAATAAACTGATATTGCTGTTACGGGATCACTAGCAGGGTCCTTATACAGCTCGGTCACTAGCAGATCATTATCCTTCATTCGTAAAGGAAACTTTTGCATATCTAAACATAAATATATACTATATAATTATAACTCTAGGAGAAATAGTCGGAAAAGTGGGTACGCCACTAACAGCAAAATACTGATTCTTGACTATTGAACCCGAATATTTTTATGTAATTAAACATGAAAAAAAAAATAACCTATATAATAGATACACCCGTTATTGCAACCGAGTAACAAAAACGATCCCGCCGTATCGAATGAAGCAATTGGCACCACATCTTGAGTTTGCCAATGTTGCGTCATCGCATGCCAAACTCCCAATTTGCCAGAAGGCGACAAGGCAACCAATTGACTCCCGATAAAAAATAAATACTCGACGCGAACGTGGAGATTAAAAGTACCTACAATAAAAACAACCCATTAGCGCAATCCTTGAATCTATCTAAGACAAGTGTTGATATTACCAACGTTCGTTTTTGTCCCATCCTCTGATATGTTCCACAAGCGCACTTGACTACCGAAAGATATAGCAACCATTTTCGAAGCTTCACCCGAACCACTCGAGTTCATTTTCGCGTTGATCGCTATTCTTTCAATACACGAGTCTATATGAGGGCTGGTAAACACAAGTTGCCAACCACTAGAATCTTTTAATCTAGATACAAACAGAAATTATTACTATTTTTACTAAATATGTTTATAAGCGTTTACCTATAACAAACTATAAAATGCGCGTAAGCTACAACAATCCAATTATGATGAGCTTTAATTATTTGAACCCGAAGAGGATCTGCCCAACTAGACGCTATAAATAATTAATGTTAATACAATAACAATTTGCTCCCATTAAATAAACTTACTATGGGTGCCAAAAACAAGACCTAAATCATTACGAAACAATTTATTCAAATCCGCCGACGAATTACGCGCATGCCTAAGATCAAGCGATGCAGCTCTCGAATGACCCGGAACCGTTGAAACCCTCGCAGTTAGACCTCTAAGGTCTTGCGAGCTGCGAGAACAACTTCCTGAAAGTCCCACTCGTAACTCCAACGAAGAATTCCGGGAATGTCCTTAAATCCCAATCATAATTAAATCTCAAATAAAAAACATCGCAATCAAGTACCTGTTGGTCGTACACCTTGAATTAAATTCGAGTTGATTGGTAAGAAGTTAGCTGCTGTACATGTACCGGGTGACGCTAGTGGGTAGTCACCAGATTCGCTGATAATACCGTTGAAGTTATTAAGCGCTATTTGTACCCCATTTTGGGGTGTCGTTTGTGTGTTACCGTTGTTGGAATGATTGACGTTATTTGGTACATCTGGTACGCGTACAATCGACCCAGGTCGCAGTGTATGTACACCAGTAGGTTCAACGTTTTGGTTAACACCATTCGCAGTAACACTGGAATCTTGTATTGGAATACAGGGAGGTGGTAAGTAACCGTAAAATAAAACATCCCCACATGAGGATTGCGACATTTCTTCACATAACATTAGACGCTTAACTAAGGGTGCGATACCATAGTACTCGGCTTCGTGTCTTAAAGTGCGTAAATCAGTGTCCTTTAGGTCTATTTCGCGAGTGCGTAAATAGTTTAATATGACTGAAAATATTCTTGGGTCTCGGTCTATGAAGATGGCACCTTTTTCGTCGCGTAAACTTGATATACGCCCGCTTAGGAGCGCGGTGAAAAAGGTGTCGGGGATCCATGTTAACGTTTGACGAGATGTCGAGAATCTAGAACGATTAATCGATTATTCAAGATATTTATGGGTAATTAGGTCATTCTAGTTAGGATTGTATGGGTGTTACCTTTTTCCACCGACATTCAGGTGTAAAATATCACCAATGTGATTCGGATGAAATACTGCCATTTCTTGTTTTGAATATAATTCTATGTTTTATTTACATTATAACTTTTTTTGACAGATGTCCACCATTTTCTAACATATGTAGCCAATGGCGTACACATTTAAATTAAATCTCAATACACATTTTTCACCCAAAAACACTTATTATTTCTAATAACACATCTGAAAATACGTTTAAATAATATTTAGCTGCTTTAAATATATGATTCGTAAATAATAATTGTGTTGGAAACATTAAGCAATATTGTCTTAAAAAATCTTAAATTTTCTTTACAATACTTAAGACAACATAAGCATAAACTTCCACGGGAAATAAAAGATAATCTTACCTATCTGTTATCACTTAAATGTTATAATAATATTTGGAATATTTGTAGCATTCTTCACATCACTTATTGACCTTGTTCCACAATTGCGGTAAATACGACTATTGATTTAAAAGTCATATCTATTTTATATTAAGTATAACTGACAATAATCAGATAAACTATTGAGAAAATACAATTATATTTATATGATGAGTGATGAGATATATTTTTTATAATAAACTTGACCTTTATATTAGATTTTAAAGTAATAGTTGTGATGAAATAGTGATGGGAGGATGGTAGAGAGGTTGAAATAATGTTTGTTGTTCGCTTTGTGCAGAAGTAGCACAGCTTTCACAACCAAGATCAGTTGTGAAAAGATCCGGTGGAAGACAAATGTTAATTATTGAATGAAATGTGATCAAAATACATCAGTTCTGTGTTAATTTTGTTTGTTATTTGTATCTTGTTTTAATAAAAGTTTCTCAAATCATTCCAGTGTTACTTAAATAAATATTAAAATGATTAGTGATAATAGCGAAAATAGTGAGTTTTTACTTAAAACATTTGTTTAAAACGTTTCTAGATTATCAAATTTATTCGAAATATATTTCAAATTTAAACTATCCTTAAATCAATTAACAGGAATAATAAATTGTTTTTAATTCTCCAATGGATATTACAAATTTTAAAAATGGAATAATTAGAAATTTTAATAATTCATGTAAATTTATGCCCTAATTCATATATGTCCGGTATTAAACGTTTCTAATAAATTTAAGTTTTTTAGAAAATGAGCAATACGACGCTGAAAAACATGTAGATTTTATATTAACAAAAGGACAAATAAGTCCTTGTGATGATAGCTCAATTAATTGTGATGATATCGATGATTTACCCGATTGGTACGATGAAAAAAAATTCAAAAGGTAATTAAATGCAAATCCTATGTTGTTTAATAAACATTTACAACTACAATTAGCACAATCACTATTTCAGCCTTCGAATACTATAATTATTTTAGAAATCTAAGCAATTTTTTGTTAGTTAATTTTTTATTTTATATACCTATAATACAAATTATCTGACGTCACTGGTCTCATTATATTGACCAATCACGTCCACTTGCGTTAAATTTGTTGTAAATTGTATCACTACATTTAAAAAAAATATATTTAATCTATTAATGACCAAGACATTCAACTAAAAAAACAACTATATTCAAGTTCAATGTGTTCAAGGCTTTACTATTTTTAATTTCCTATTTGATAAATATAGTATAAAAGTATGTCATAATGATCAAAAAATGTCTTGTTGTAATTTATTTTGGGACGAACTCAAATTTGCATCTATATTTAAACTGAATTCCGGAATAAGATTGAAAATGCCATTCGCTTATTTATCAGCCAACATTCAAGATATTTTTATCAAAAATCACCTTGCGATTATTACAAAATTATTTAGATTAAATTTAATATTTGGATATATACTGCCATTTTAAATATGTATGTAAATAATAATTCCGGTCCAATAGATGCGGCCAGTAGAGCAAATATATGATAATAAGAATTAGACCGGAAGTGCTTTTTTGTTCTTTCAGTTCCTTATTTAGAAAGTAAGCATTATTTATTGAAAAATGACCTCATACGCTAAGTTTATATTTTATGGAGATGACTATCAATCATTAATCAATAAATATATAAAAAGAATAAATATTGCATTAAGTAATTGCGCAAATTATTTACAAGGATATATGAATTTCTTATAACTGTAATAATATGATTATATTAGTTCTAAAAATAATTTTAAATGATGCATTCATGTTATAAATGTACTCAATATTTTAAAACATAGTAATTTGATGTTGATAAACAAAATTATGTAAAATAATTATAAACAAATTTAGTAAACTTTGAATCGATTTTAAATATATATTATTATAATACAATGTGCGCGTGTCGCAGAAAATTAAAAGAAATCTCTATGTGTATGAGTCACAAAAACGATATCATATGAAAGTCCAATTATTATTTTTAGGGGGCAGACATTTTTCCATTCCAATATTTTCTCTATGCTAATTTCAAAATTATGTGGCCTACTTGTAATCCTATCAATCCCTACGATTTTAAACATTCTCAAGTTTACAAACAAATCCAGCACATCACTGACCGCATATAAACGATATATGTCAACTATATTTCATATGATCATATGGTATGATGAAGATTTTAAACCTGGTTCCAAGTAAGTAAACATACAATTGCATAGTTTATTTTATGAACTATAATATGATTACAGATTGTGGATGTCGATTCGAGACGTCCGTAGTCGGCATTTTAGCACAAGTGCACTAACGTGTAAATATGGGATAGGCAAAATTACTCAAGCGGACATGGCGCTCACTCAATTCGGTTTTATGGGGTTTTCGCTTACCAAACCGCACGAATTGGGTATATTTTACGCTACTGATGAAGAACTCGAAGGTTTTGTGCATTTATGGCGAGTTGTTGGTCATTTAATGGGCATTGAAGATAGGTGCGTAATGAAAAATAAATGTTTTTTTTCATATAATAAAAATCAAATGTACTCGTTTATTTATTTATTTAATGTGCAATGTTAATTAGAAACTGTATTTTAGTATGTAATTATTGTGTCTATTTAGGTTTAATATCTGCAGAGGATCAGTTCAAGAAACAAGAGAATTATGTCAACAATTAACAATATCGTTAAAGCCAAAGTTACTAAAAGCCGGAAGTGATTTCAAGCATATGTCTTACGTTCTGATAGATGGCATGCGTGTATTTAGCCCACTTTTAAGCTACAAAGTTTTTATGTACTTCTGTTACCGTTTATGCGATATTCAAATAGGGGAAAATAATAATGAAACAGCGCTCTTAAAGTTGTCGAAAGGACATAAACGTAAAATATATTTCATGGATCTACAAATATCTTTGTTAAAATATTATATTTGGCGAAAGTTTTATAATTTTCTGCAGTATCTTGCATTGTTTTTGACGACATATTTTCCGTTCCTAGCGTTTTTCAAATTTGGAATACGGCATTCGTACGTGAAAATATTAGGCAATAAATCAGACTAAATTTTAAATAAAACCCCAGTAAACACTAATATTGCTAGGAGTATATAAGAAGTGCCTTAAGTATTTTCGGGTCTACGCCACTAACTTACAAGTTCTGTATTTTTTTTATTATTATTAAGCATTATTGTTAATTAATAAATACATATTATTTTAATAAATATATTATCACAGATATATTTCTGAGGTTTATTTGTTAGACACCATTAACCAAAGCGCTTAATTCAGAGAAATCAACATCGGAATTAAAATAATAGGAATTATCTTCATAGTCGGTGGATTTCGGCATTTCAGACAATGCGCACTCGTACGGTTTGATAAAAAAGTACGAATTCACCAACGCCTACCAAAAAAAAGCAAGCATTAATTGCATTCAAAATGTATTATTTTATCTCTAACCTCCTTCGCAGTTATTCGTTTTTTATCGTCATAGCAAAAAAACCGCTTAATAAAATCGATTACATATGATTCAGAATCGGGCAATATTTTCTCGAACGGCACCGCGGCGTAATCAGGGAAACTTATTTTGTTATAATCAGGCAACGATTTCAAAGACGGCCAAGTTTCTTCATTTGGCGTTCCCAACTTTCGTAAAACGATTGCTAGTTGTTCTATATCTGTTTCACCCTACATTTTAATAGTTCAACTTTAAACGGCAATTCTTTATTCGTGGAAGCCATTTCGTACATACAAGAATGAGAACAAATAACACATAAACAAAATATGACTAATAGACACCGACATTCGAAGTAGTATGGCTTCGACGAATTAAAGATGAAGATGCTACTAACTGAGAAAAGTGGGGCTTTGTTGATAATTTCCCCGAAAATACAACCAACTGCCCAAATATCCACAGAGGGTGTATAATTGCGGGATCCATATAGTAATTCGGGGGCTCTATACCAACGCGTTGCAACCTGATGCGAATATTGTCGGAGGTTATTGTTTTGCGAATATAATCGCGCTAAACCCAAATCGGCGATCTTTAATTTACCCTCATGCGATATTAGTAAATTTGCCGGTTTCAAATCCTAACGTACAAAATACATACATATTTATATATTCAATAAAAATAATTAATAGATTCAAAATAAATTTCGGTGCAATAAATTTTTAGAGTATTAAAAATAAATTAGACTTACTCTATGCATGATGTTATTTTCGTGTAGATATGCGACACCGAGTAATAACATTTTCATACATTTTTTGATTTGTGGTATCGATAAAGGCCGATCTGGGTTTCGTATGACGTCACTTAAACCCAACGGTAAATATTCCATAACTAAGACAAAACCGGCGCCGTGTGGAATTACATCTAATAGATGCACAACCTAGATGAACAAAACCGAAAAATATTGCACATGTGATTTATTACTGGTTTAATGCCGTACATATTCACAATCAATTTGTTGTAAAGCTTTAATTTCTCGCAGTACATTATTCGGAATACCTTCTTCAACCGTTTTTAATAACAGTTTTTTTAAAGCTACTTCTTGTTTGGTTGTCATATTTATTGCTTTTACCACATAGCCATGTGCCCCTTCACCTATATGGCCCTTAACTTTATATACATTCATATCGGACGATAAATAGTCGAAATTAAATACATAACCTATATAAACAATTTTGACATGTATAAATAACAAACAATTATACATATAAACACACCTAATTATTATTAAAGGCAAGCATATATTGAATCATCGATAAAAATCGCGAATTATCTATCACATTTTTTGGTTAGAAAATAGAAAAAAAAATGAAAAGCGAACGACGAATTTTTAATTTTAATAGAGCGGCACATTATCATCGGTGACAAAATATTTCTAGAATATAATACAATATTTCATATAATTAATGACGGGTTAAAAAATGAATTATTCAGGGATTAAAGATTGACAAAATATATTTCACAATTTTTGTTTATCTAAATTTGGATTGAATTTGTTTTATTTCTAATAGTGTAGGATTACCTGAATACAAATCAATATAAAATGGGTGAATTTAATTATTATTTTAATCATCCTTTAATTAATTAATAATTTAAATGGAAGCTAAGGGTACGTCGATGCCTAAGGAGTTGTTAGTTGCAGCGCTCACTAATCGTATTATTTTCTTAGATTAAATTATTAAATTAAGATTAAATGTATTTAAAATGAAAAATAAAAATTAATAATAGATTAGTGAGGACTGCTTAAGCCCCACCACCACGTCAAGGTAACTCCACGGTGGGGCCGCCTAAGTTTCCCAACGAGAGGGACCCTACCTATCAAAGTGACCAGCTAAAGTGAAGTTGTGCGCACAACTTCGTACCCTTACTTACATACATAGGTTAAAAAATATATATAGTAGTAGGACAAAAATTTATGTGCTGAAAAAGAAATATATGCTGACAAAGAAATATATGCTGAAAAAGAAATATATGCTGAAAAAGAAATATATGCTGAGTAAAACATGAAAAATATATAAACGCTTGCGGTAAAAGAATACTCTAAACAAACTGTTGCATGGAATCTGGAACATAAAACATTAGTGTAACATTAATTTCATTTAAAATTACCATCAAAGACCCTTTGTCACAATAAATATTAAATACTTATTAAACACTTCCTTGATCCTTTTCCTCCTTCGGCGTTGGCAGCGCTAGAAACAGCTTGTCCCGACTATCGTTCTCCCGCGAAATGCATGTTCACTTATGGGGTATCCTCTATAGCAAAACCCTCCGCACCTAGTCACTTCACAACGACGCTTACGCCTACTGGGCGTGCATAGGGTCTTCCATCAAAACGCAACATCATAGACGACAAACCGACACCCTGCCCCCCTTCAAAAGAAAGAAAGCTCGGACGAATTACCGATAACTGAAGCTAATCTGCTGGCCATCGTTAAGACAGAATAGTCTATGTACCCTCTCGGCAAAATTGCAATTGCAAAATAAACTAGGGGAAGCATTTTGAAATTTTGGATCCTGAACCATAAATTTGCAAACATTTGCGCGGTTGTAGAATACTCCACACAAGCTATTTCATGGAATCTTAAACATAAAACATTAGTGCAACCATAATTTCATATATAATTGCCGTCAAAGACACTTTAGTCACAATAAATATTAAACACTTATTCGCATTATTAGGCACTTCACGTATTAGACAATTCTTTGATCCTTTTGCCTTCGGAGTTGGTAGCGCTGGAAACAGCTTGTCCAGATAACTGATCTCCCGCGAAATGTATGTTCTATGATGGGGTGTCCTCTATAGCAAAACCCTCCGCACCTAGTCACTTCACAACGACGCTTATGTCTACTGGGCGTGCATAGGGTCTTCCATCAAAACGCAACATCATAGACGACAAACCGACACCCTGCCCCCCTTCAAAAGAAAGAAAGCTCGGACGAATTACCGATAACTGAAGCTAATCTGCTGGCCATCGTTAAGACAGAATAGTCTATGTACCCTTTCGGCAAAATTGCAATTGCAAAATAAACTAGGGGAAGCATTTTGAAATTTTGGATCCTGCACCATAAATTTGCAAACATTTGCGTGATTGAAGAATACTCCAAACAAGCTGTTTCATGGAATCTGGAACATAAAACATTAGTGCAACATTAATTTCATAAAGACACTTTAGTCACTTCGCGTTATTTATTAGACGCATACTTGCTTCCTTCAGCGCAGCATAGCTTCTACAACAAAGGAAAAATTTAGTGCTATGTTGGCATATAATAACATCACCTTTGCTTCCACGACGGACAACGGCGGCCGAATTGTCACCCCTAACCGCTGGGTGGACATGGACGTCAACAGACATGGCTCATTTGCGGAGATACCTACATATTAGAAAATAAATTACTTGTTGCTTATGGAAGGAGTACGGTGACAGCAATGTAAACCACAACCCGCAAGGTACAGAATAACCATACGTCTTCCGTGTATTCTTATTATTAGTTACCTAAAACAGAAAGAAGAATGACCGCGCATACGTTTCCCAACGAGAGGGAAGATACATTCAAAATCAATACAATCCCTGAAAGAAATAAGTTTTCCAACGTAAGGAACTCTACCTATTCAAAGTGACCAGGTAATGAGAGAGTTATGTGACCAAGCACATCTCTTAACCTACATTTCCCACTGAAAATAATAGAAACGGCCTTAGTTTTCCAACGGAAGGAACCCTGCCTATTAAGTGGCCAGCTTTTATCTAAACAGAAAGCAGAATTACCGCGCCTAGGTTTTCCACTGAAAGAAAACATGCAATTAAAATAAAATACAATTAAATTCCTGAAAGAAAACATACATTCAAAAAACAAAAAAAAAATACAATTAAATCCCTGAAAGAAATAGAAACGCGCCTAAGCTTTCCAACGGAAGGAACCCTGCCTATTAAGTGGCCAGCTAAGTGTTTAGCCCCTTATGGACTAAACACTGATTAGTTCTACCTTATTATTGCCTCTTTTTCGTGTTCTAGTTGTTTTCTTCCTGGAAAGAGAAAACGTGTTAAACCCCAAAAGAGGGGGTGGTCCTTATGACCCATGCATCGCGAAATTGCTTTAAAAGGGTGGCCGCCCAGTGATCAGTACTGGAACGAACCGAACGAAGAGTTAAATGACCTGAAAATGTGTGAAAGTACAGTTAGTAAATGCGAGCACCACCAACTTTGGGTGGGCTCTACGAGATTCTACGGCCAACGGAGGCCCAATTAGCCAAAAGTGCGATACCGTTCTGACAGACAAGCAGCTTCTCCAAGCAAGGCCATGATTTATCTGATCTAACATGACCGAGACATTGAACAGAGACTTGAACTGCCAGCACCATCTCCCCCGTACCGCCAGGTATTACCAGAACAACTTTGGCGTAATAGACGAATCAACAACACCGCGGTGAGCTTCGAACAACCGACGTAACGAGTTCATGGCTATCGTAAAGCGTTAGTTGGCTAATTATATTCAAGATTTTATTCAATTTATTCATTTAATCGCGCTCCCACACAACCGACTAAATCCCATATCAAAAAAACGTATGTATGTAATAAAAAATAACGATATAGCACGCGGGCTCGCGATTTTAAATATGTGTATGTATGTATGTAAGAGTGTATGTTATCATCCTTCAGGAGGGAGATGTTCTCTAGCAGATCTTGTAGTTGAAGTCCAGCTCCAGCGGCGTAACAGGAACACATCAAAGTCTCCTTCGTTTATGCAACCGTCAAAGAGCACCCTACATCCGTGGTTCTTTTGCAGGTTGCATAAACAAAGTCTTCGGGTATCCAACGGTGGTAGGTAGAGCGCCCATCATGGTGGTCTTCTTTCCGTCTTCTTTTTGTGTTATTATATACGCGATTTTTACTTTATTAACGAGTATGTGTGTGTGTGTGTGTATGTGTATACATATATTGGGCTTGTTCAAAATAAGGACATATGTTTGGAACCCCAGAGCGCGCATTCCAAACATGTGTGTGTGTATGAAGCTAAGAAAATTAATCCTCCAGCAGTAAGCAGAGGCATCAACAAAAGCAAAAACATATCAAGGAGATTTTGAACAAGTTATAAAAATGTATGGGCGGAAACAATCTCATGATATCAAAAAATCAAGAGATGAATTTCGTCCATAAAAAACACATTTTCAATACTTGAGGCAAACTAATTTAAATATTTCATAAAGTGCAAACAAACATTTTGGGGTCAATGTGTATGAATTTTTTGGGTGTATGTATCATTTTCCAAAATAACTGTATTTATAATTGACTAACAAATTTAATTGTGCAAGTAAATATATAAGTGATGAAAGAAAAGCTATAGTTATTTCTTCTTCTTTGTATGTTTTTTTTCCGCTGCTAAACTGATTTCAGCATCGCGCAAATGCGTAAAAACAGTTTATAAGCTCAGCTAAGAAAACAGTTGCTGCTCAAGCAAGGCTTTAGGCGGATCATTGAAAGGAAATTATATGATTTTTTTTAAAAAATTTTAATAGATATGATTTAAGGATAAACATTATTACTATATTTAACGAATTGGTTAACTGCTTAAAATTATTCTTAGATATGATTAATGCAAAGCCTTAGCAACCTTAACATGCGCAGCTATGTTCGCCGAACTGTGCTTCCCCTTAGGACAGAAAAGATCTTTATTTCTCTCCCAGGGCATGTCAGTGATATTCGTACATATTTCTGAACTTTATCATCAACAACAACAACAACAAACAAGAATACCTAACGCCATGTTAATGCACAGTCATAGATATCGCCTTTAAGACATTGTTCGCCGCATTACCGAATCTCCGGGATTATTTTCGTATTTTTTGCATTTCCAGAATCAAATCCTTTTTTTATATCGATATGATTTGAACGTGCAAGAAAATGAGAATAAAACTTTCAAAACAGTAAATTGGCGACCAACAATCTTAAAACCAAGATCACAAATTGTACATTCTCGTCGAACAGCAGACATACAAAGATGATACATACGGGCAAATTAAAAATGACTCACTGCGAATACAATCAATTGGTACTGCTATAGAACAGGAACACCGGAACTCAGGAACTCAGCAAAACAGGAACTCAGCAAAGCAGGAACTCAGCAAAACAGGAACTCAGCAAAACAGGAACTCAGCAATCCAGGAACACGAACAGCAATACAGGAATAAAGCAGCAACTCGGGAAATCAACAACTGTTGAACATGATTGATGAAAAAGATTGGCATGGAATATTTTTCTTTTAATGCTGGAAAGAAAACAATATTAAGTTAGATTTCATATGCTTTAAAACAATTTTAAAGAAATAACCCGCTAGGTTATGTGTCCACAGAGTGGACATACATATAAATTTGTACATAAAATAAACACTGTTAATAATTTTCAAAACACTTACTGGATAAAATTTCTAGAAATTGCGTCCCTAACGATCCACCATCCATTGATCACGTATATATGTTTCTGTTATAATCATTATTTCAACTTGAAAATAATGTTTAAACAAGTTGTAAGTTGTATGACTTGCCAATTACGAAGTGGGGAAAGACGCCACGGCTTTCTTGACATATGTAGCATATGAAGCACATTTGATTTCAAGATTTTCGCTTTAAAATCGCACACTGAGTTTAAATTTTACTCTCAACGTTTCTCTTAATTGATTATTGATCGATGTTTAACAGTTTTTTCGCATTTGATCGATTAAAATTGATGAAAAACACGGAGCGAAATAAAAGCGTCTACTCTCTTCAACGGCCAGGGATTGAGTAACGTGACAGGCTACGAAGCTCTATGATTGGCCGAGCAGTAACAAACCTCAAAAGTAACTAGAATTTATAACCCTATACAACAAAATTTTATTAAATCGATATTTTTCATTAAATTATTGTGCACAACTAAATTACCAGTTATATTACCCATCTTTTAAAATGCATTAGAAAAATAATAGATAATTTCCATAACATTTATTAAGTCCACAAAAAATTATTGAAAAGGACGTTTGACATTTACATATTTATTAACTTTTCTTGCCTTTTACGATACAAATTCCACCCAAAATATGATTTGAACTAAACTGGAGGTGGTTGAGAACCCCTAAAAAGCATTTTCCTTCAGAACCTTCCCTTAATTTAGCCAGGATTCTTATCACAAAGTTAGCCCCATAAGACTCTATAGTAAAATTTTAGATTCAATACATTCTATCTATTTTACCCCTAAAGCTAATATGAACCTGCTAAAAATGATCTAGCTATCAATTTTAAACGATATACATCAATTAGGAAACATAGAATCAGTGATTTGATCCAAAACGCCTTAATCCGAGATTAAATTAAATCGTCATCCGCTATAAAACTCTACGTAGTGATTTTGAGACTACTAAATCGATCAATAATTTACTTTTTGTTCAGAGGTCAACCGTATCCACCAGAAGAAGTATTTGTTAACTCTTGGAGTTCATAATTCTAACTTATTGGGACTAGTATCGGATAAATCATTACAAATGGGATATTTGTTTGGATGTAATGCTATCTACTCAACTCTGGTACGTATAGATTTCATATATTATTAGATACAATTAATTACTATTATCTATACATCGTATTAATTACATTTTAAAAGAATTTAATTATTTAGGGTAACTTATAATAGGAAATGGATCATTTGGAGTTAGTGTGCTGCCATTGGCTGAAGAATATTGATTATGATCTTCAAATTGGGTCAAGCTCAACATTTTCTATAGTGTGAACGCCCAAAAAGCAAATGTGCCGCTCTGCTAAAATAAAAGTACGTTGCTAGCTGGTCGTCGCAGACTTCACATCGTATTTTTGTTTTAATTATTAAGTGAAGTTCAATTTTGAGTTTAACTGTGAAGGAAAATTGCGTTTTTTTACTACGGGAAACCTAAGGTTTTTCCGCTATATGTAAACGAACATGTCTAGGGGTTTTTTAAGTTAAATAGTGAACTGACTGAAATTGTCTAAATGAAAAAATTATTGACATATTTCCGAAATAAATTCAATAAAAAGCCGCCAGTTTCAGAGGTTTTAACAAGTTATTTAAAGCAATGTAAAGAACCTCCATGGACTTCATATTTTATTAAAGTATATATTCGAATATGTAATATTTGGAGGTTCTAATTCAGTTTGAATCCAGTGCAGTTCCGTGCGAAATGACCAATGGGGCTACTCTCACTTTAACTGGAAAGCGGGAGACTCAAATTACCATGTTTTAAGAACAGGTTGTTGGCCCTACATGAAGTACCATTGCACTAAACGACCATATCAAGACTTAACAATAGATGATCGCTTTTTTCGAGTGATTAAACTTATTAATTTAGGTTTGTTACAAGATAGGTAGGTTGACGCCGTAATTAATTTTACATTTTGGACAGGTATACCATGCTTAGCATATGGTTTAGCTGCTACGCAATTAATAAAACATCAAGAAATTGTGCAAACTACGAAAGGGCCTATCGTTATATATTTTTTATTGCCCGAACATAAAGGCTCACAGTTTTAAATATATATATATATATATCGTTTTTGGGGAGTGTTTATCAAATATAAAATACTTTTTACATATATTTATTTACCAATAAACAATAGTACTTATAGATCTTTTTAAGATCTTCATATTAATAAATCCTCTTCTTGGATCATTCATGGAAACTAGAACATCTTTATTATGCCTGTAAATAAGTCAAACAATAAAACTTTTAATTGATTCTATTTAATAACTAACTTATTATAAACGACTAATGTTGTGCCGTTATCCGGTCTGGAGAATGCAACAACTTTAACAGAACCATCTGTCGTTGTAGTGGCGATTTTTATCGAAAACGGCGGCACAAATTTCGAAAAATGTCCCATTGTGTAATAAGTCGGTTGTTTATAAAATTCTTGCCCTGTTGCGTTTATTAGTATCGATGATTCTACGTAGTTCTTAACGTATGAAGGGCCACCTTTTAGATTTACGGCTAGATTCCAGTCCACCCAACCCGTAAACCAGTTGTCCAAGTCCTACAAATATCTCCGACATATATTACGATCTAGATCAATAAAATATTATTCACCTCAATTATATCATCAGCATACATTTCTCCACGGCGCCAGGACCCTGGTACTACTTTTTTAGCGAACCTTTTATCACCTAAAATTGTATTTATTTAATACGTTTATATTATTTAACTTACAATTTTAAATATACCAGTACACGCCTCGGTTCCTAATAAGAATTTATCTGGATATAATAAATGAGTCAATCCTAATAAAGATGGTAAAAAATTATCTGTGTACCAATGCACTCCGATTCCATCAATGTAGTCTCTGGCATTCGTTGCATAAGTTTCCTTAAACATAAATAAATGTTTACACATCAAAAACCTCAATACTTATAGCCAACTTACTAATATCATCCAGAATGGTAATAAAAGCCGCTGATCATCCAGTGCAATGATTTTCAACTCTTTATATTTAGAATTCCTAATCGCCGGTCCTAAATTTTGTGCTATCCATTTTCCCTAAAGATAAAACCATTTAACATCAATTTCAAATTAAAACAAACTGCTTTACTTGATCCCAAGGCCACCATCCTAAGCTGTTTATATTATTTAGCGGCCAAAACCCAATAATCGGCTCGTTCCCAGTCGTAAGACCCCAAAACTTAATCCCATATTTCCCATACGCATCCAGGAACTTAATATGATAATCAGCCCATGATTGATAGTACTCTTCAAGTAAAAAACCAAAACCGCCAGAATCATTATTGGTTTTCATCCATGCCGGCGGATTCCAAGCAGATGCGAACAATCGTAATGTATTGTTTGAAAGCGCGATTGCTTCTTGGATATAAGGGATCTGGAAAGCGCCTACGTTTCATTTCCGGCGTAGGAGTTAAAGTTAAGATTTTCATACCTTCCATAAATAATCTTCATCAGTTAAATTAAATTTTGTTAATTTTGTATCGTTTACGTGGTCATCGTAAGTGTAAGATCTTGTTGAAAAATCAGATCCAGCGATCTGTACTCGGCATAAACTATACTCAAGACCGCCGCTCGAAAAGTACGAGCTTAAGAGGCTCTTTCGGAGGGTGTCACTCAGTTGATGTAAATTATACCCGGCTGAATCCGTAAATGCACCGCCCCAACCATATATTTCTTGTTGCTGCTCCTCTGAGTTTATCGTTATGAAATTATCTAGTAAATAAATAAAACCGTTATAGAAAAAGATTGATTTGTTATGGATCGTAGGCACCTGAATGATTTTCATCTGCAGAAAAACTACCAATAGATCTATTAAATCTCAGCCCGTCTCGGTTAGAAGTATACAACCAGAATTGCCCAATTTTCAACCGCGAAACCGATTCGTATGAATCGCAATAAGTCGCATTGCAAACACAAACTATCGAGCCATGTCCATAATCTCGTGGTGAACATTCTTTGGGTTGTCCAAATCGTACTAAAACATAAAATTTATAAGCCAAAAATATTTATATTGAATCGTATTTATTACCCAACAAAATTAATATTATAACTAGTGCATGCATTTTCACGGAGGCACAATGAGGTAGAGGACAATATTTTTGCACAAAACATACATAATTTTTCTATTATCATATTCCGAAAATGTATTACTTTTATCATTATTTACTTAAAAAAGCTGACATTTTCACATTATCATTACCCATTAATACTAAATTATCAATTCTAGCATTACACACACACTCACATACATAAATAAATAAAATGTGTGTGAAATGTTACAATTGATAATTTAGAATTAATGGGTAAAGATAATAATAAGCCAATAATGCTAAAAGTAATAACTTTTCGGTATATGTTATATATACATTCAACCTCTATTTACCCCATCTTATACCTAGTTATATTTATGATATAAATATTTTTTCATTGTTGCTTGTTTTACATGCTTGTTACCCAGGCTGCAAACTTACTTAAATGTGCACTGTGCGTGATAGATAAATAGCTGCGTAATAAAAGGTTAGCAAATACGCGCTAATATCAATTGAATTTAATTAAGCGAAAGATGAAATTAATGTGTAAGCTAATTCTAGTGACGCCAAAACAAACGGATACTGATATTTATTACATACACACAGAACATGCCTATTCTCATTTAATGAGGTGGCAGAACCCTATACATTTTTACTAGTTACAATTTAATTATAAAAAGAAATATATCCGATGGTCTATAAATTAATATGTCATGAGTTCGTCGTGGCTTATTTGCCTATTTTTAAATTTATTCGTTACACTTTAAATAGATTATTTAAAATACCAATTATCGAAGTTATGTTAAGTTTTAAACAAAAATATCCGATTTTATATGAATCAAATAAATATTTTTCACTTGTCAAATATTTAAGAAAACGTCACGATTATAAATAGATTAAAATTTCAAATATTTGAGTATTTCATACACAAAATAGCTATTGGATTAATTTTAATATTTGAATCAATTTAAACAAATATAAAACATTCGAAACCAATTTATTAATAACAAACAATGTCATTATATAACAAACTGATAGTATTAAATGACAATTTAACATTAAATGTCATAATAATTTTTTTTTTAGCATAAAGCACATTTTTACAAGGAAAACCGTACGTGTTATCTGTCAATAATTCACAATATTTTATATTGATAAAGGCCTTAGCAACCATTATTTAATCAGAAACTAAATATTTTTATCAGTACTTAAGTACAGGTAAACAATTATTTAAAAATTAGCTGCTTATATAAATGAACTGTTTAATTTTAATTATTCGGGAAATCATATTTTAAACATAATAAGAAATCATTCGTGCAAATATATAATAATGACGTCAAGCACGAATTCGGAGAAGTTTATGCTGTTAATAAATCTAATTTTTGATTATATGCGGTAAACAATATGAAAAAAATAATAACCATTTTTTTTATTACATACGTATGCAAGTCATAAAATTATATTTATCGGCTAGTTATTCCACAAATAATTCATAATTTAAAGGTTTTACCAAAAAATTATGCCTTTATCAAAAACGTGTGAACACAGCGTGGCTAACTCATGTTCCGAATGATAATGAAAAATCATGCATTCATTTATTATTACGCTTGCATTAAAATGACGTAATGCCATCATAATTGATATATCTATACGTCCGTAAATATTTTTGTTATGCTCAGTAAAAAAATATTTACTTAATTCACACCTTAAATATCCTATCTAAACAAAAATCGCCTATCTATCGATTATAATTCGATAAGAAGTACAACATATATTTATTTGCGAGGGCAATATCGCGATAAAAATTAAAATATTCAAATAATTCAACATTTTCTACGCTAGATAAACAGATTTTTAACTACGCTTTATTTCTATTTATGGAACACATTTGATAGATGCGTATATCATATGGGTTACGTGACTTATACCACGTGAGCTTAGACTATAAAGAAAAACCCTCATTTTCAACACGTATATTAGACTAAATACATTCAAATCGATTGTATTTCCCAGTATACACCCTTAAAACTACTATAATAGCTATAATATTCCATTTAAACAAAAACTCTCTCAATTTCAATCATAATAATGTTTGCCAAAGTGCAATAACCTTTCTCTATATTTGTTATTGTGATCATGCAACATGTGTGCGTCTCAATACGCATGTTCCATAAGATATATATGCCAGCAAAAATATTCACGCTGTAATGCGTGAGGTTTTGAGACAAGGGTGCCCAAAAAGAGACTAATACTGTTTACGTTTATTTTAACACTATTCAGATCAATACGTGCAAAAGTGCACGCATTTATTTCGTTAAACTGGGACACTCATAAGCGTGTGTTTATCGTTAAAAAAATGTTAATAACAATGTGTTTTTATTATTTTTTTTTTATAGCCATAAAAATTCGTAAACAAATCGCGTATTATGTAAACAAATTATAACTCTGCGAATGATCGAAGATCAGTTATCTGCATTTTTATTGCCGCTTAAACAGGTTTTCCAACCTTGGAAAGTTGTTGATGCGAATTTCTAACAGATTCTGTTGGATCTGTATATTGCGGGATTAACTAAATGTTCGCTTAGAAATAAAAAATACATATTCGGCATTGACCGTCATGCATTATGGTTTTGATTTTTTTGGTCAACACGCCTACATATAATTTACATTTAATTTTTAAATGTTTAATTGTCCATGGCGTTTATTATAAATTATACAGTTTTATAATTTCGCTTTCGATTTTTTCATCTAACGATATTCTTTCCTTATTTCCTTCTATTTTTAAGTGCGTACGTGACACTTTGCAGATATATTCTGAAGAAAATATATTTACAATAGATTAAGGATTTATATTTATAACAGTCTCTCTCTCTTTCACTGTGTGTATGTGTGTAAGAGAGAGAGTGGGTCAGCTCAAACCGTTGAAGGTAAAATTATGAATATTTAAAATTAAGATTTAAAAAGTTCTATGCAACGCATTGCGGATATTTTTAATAGTAAACAAGAATTACGTTTTACAGAGTACGTTGACATTTTTTGCTATGAATTATGTGAAATATTTAGATATGTACCACACGTGCCACCAAGGACATGTGAAGTTTACATTACAACAATTTAAATAAGTTATTCGGACCAAAATCTACGCGTAGTTGGCGTTGCTCAACAATACTATAGAAAACTCGCAAAAAGAACCAAAATCAACAATAGATTTTCCGGGTTATGTCACTATTGTCCAACAACAAAAAAAAAAAAAAACACCTCTTTAAACAACCTAATCTTATCGATAATTATGTACGAAAGAGATAACCTTTTACTTAAACATATTTACTCTACAAAAATAGCACCATTTATCTTTCAAAACAAATTTAATTTTTTTACTTATTTCCAAATGACAAAAATATCTATCTATGACTTCTGACTTACACGACCCCCCAGCTAGATTTTTATACCATTTTTATGACACATACCCGATCCATGAGTGCTATAGGTGTAACTCCTTCAATTGAAACAGTAAACAAATTAAAAAATTTAAAATTTCATTTGTGCGAATTATCACGTGCCCCAATATATATCGTATGATAGCAACGTGTTCTAAGAACAGAGATGTACTATACACATATTAACAATAAATTTACTTTATCATCAATATTTATTTGATTTTTATGACTTAAACCACTTTTATATCAATTCCTGACTTGTTATACTATCAGTATGTCGAACATACCACAGCCTCTATCAGCGATTTAGGTAAACTAGTGACAAGGGTGTACAAATAATACATTATTATAAATCGTAGTATTAGTCTTCGAAAAGTTTGAAATTTTATATAAATGTTTCTATAATAGATAGACATATGCTATCGCAGAATATAATATGCGGAATTTATTTAGGAATAATATAAAAAATACAGGGTGCTATTATCTTATCTGGTCCTTTAGATATAAAGAGTGTATGTAAATATGAACTGTGCGCTCCATATAGCGCAATGCCTTTTATTTTTAGGTGGAATATCTATGGAGGAAAATCGTCCTGAATGAGATCCTGAACGATTCACTCACCAACCGCGTGTAGATGTAAAAACAAGTCACTGCGACTGTGCAAACTGACTGTTTACATTTTCTCCTTCCTTACCTATCACAAACTTTATATACAAGTGTTACTTAACGGCGTTAGTCACAAACGGTATAGTGTGGAGAACGTTGCTTAGGGTTTATGAATTAAAAATGTTTACACGGGCAGTGCGGCTATGTTCAAATCGAATGAAACGTCAATTGAACGTTGATGATTTCTCGCGACATATCAGTAAAACTTCCAGTGTACCGAATAGTGATGCCATTACGGTACGTAACGAATCGCTGAATAATCAAAATGATCAGACCAACAAGAAACTGTTCCGGTTGAGAAAATATCACAGGTATTTATACGACACGGATTTCTTTTAGTTTGATGTACTAAGTTCGTTGACTCGGTGGTCTACGTGACTACCCTCATGTATTCGGTATTCGCGCAACTCCACCACCCCTACCCCCCCATTGGTTTTTAAATCAAGATACATCTATATACAAAACTAAACAAAGGAAGTTATCCTACATTGCTTAGAAATTTGTTTTAATTATCACGTTTTTTTTTGTATAATAATATGTTCCTTATTTGTGTTAAGCGATAAACGAAAAATAGGACAAACAAAATAAATATTTAAAATAATCATAAGTTCAAAGTGCCGAAAAATGTAGCTTGTTTACTCTACAACTATTATTATTGATTTAACTGTAGATAATTCTTTTATTTTGGGGGTAACGCAGTCTAGATTTTAAATTACTCAAAGTAACTTGAATCAATATTCATATATTGTAGCGGTAGAATTTACAGTTACTACTAATATTTAACAGTATTTTTAGAACATGCTCATGCTTTTTAAATAAAAACTCAGTTTAAACTCATGTTCTTGCTCTGTCTATATGTTTTTGTGTAAATCAAATATACCTAATAACAAATGCAGTTTTTGTTTAGCTCAACTAACAAGAACTATTTATAAATTATACCTTGTAAGTTGTTTACAAAGGATAATTACATATTCAGGCATTTTAAATAATGTAACACAATGACTAATAAATTTGCTTATCCCGCCTTAAATGCGTGATTCTACTACGACACATTTCACACTAAATAAATTCATATTTCCCCTAAAAAAATTCAATTAATGCACGGCCTGCGAACGTAAACAGGGATGACCAATATGCCTTTAACAGTACTTAGAATCATTTTCAAACATTTAATTATTATTAAACTATAAATCGTGATCTTATATCAAACCGGTTAGCATTTTTTATTATAAATCTAAACTTGATTGACTAGATTCATAAAATATCCGCAATGGCTTTAATCTTAAGTTTCTAGCCTAATCATTTTACCGTTTAGACTGTAGTGCACGTACACACACACACAGACAGACGTTAAAATCTCTTGTACAATATTTATATTTCGTATAAGAAAGTAAAAGAAATAATTTTGACCCGGACTCTTAAATCAAATATTAGTTGTTTTGATAATAGATATTTTAGAAAGTTTTAATTATATGACACAAATGAATCATTCATATACTGATATTAATAATAATAATAATAATTAACATATTTATAATGTGACGTCAATATCATTTGGAAACAAGTGCATTAAAAATTAATGTGTTCCTTATTTGTCGTTCTTAGATCCTTATCGACTGTAACAACAAAAGCTATTCCTCAAACCATCCTCCATAATGTAGCAACGAAAGATGAGAGCCGTGAATTCATGGCGTTATTCCCCGATATTGTGCGAGATCTCACAGACGCTGGTCGTCATACAGACATTCCAGAGATCACGAAATGGTACTCGAAAGTACTGCAGTACAATGTACCCTGCGGGAAGAAAAATCGCGGTCTGACTGTGGTTTTGGCGTACAAATTACTCGAATCCCAAAAGAATTTAACACCTGAGAACATTAGGCTCGCCAATATTCTAGGCTGGTGCGTCGAAATGGTACGTTAATTAGCTATCAATCACCATGTCGCTTTATTTGCTTTAGTGTTTAAATAAATCTTATTAATGCAAGATAAAATTTTTGAATTACAATTTTCTTGTATATGTTTACATAACAGATAAATATGATCAGTTACTGACGTCATTTGTCTGCAAAATTAAAAACATCTGATTTAAAATAGTTCTTAAGGTCATCAACAAAATAAGAATTTCGATTATAAAAAAAAAATGTTGTTTTAAATTATTTAAAATGAATTTATTCCTAATAAATATATTTTTGATTTAAAATAGTTGCAAGCATTCTTATTGGTGAGCGATGACATTATGGACGGATCTAAATTAAGACGCGGAACACCAGCATGGTACTGTTTGGACGGTGTTGGTTTATCCGGATTTAACGACGCCATCATGATTGAAAATGGGGTTTACTCAATTTTCCGGAAATATTTCCGCGACCATCCATGTTATATCCCGGTTATGGAGCTGTTCCACGACGTCGTGCTGAAGACAAGTATGGGCCAAGCGCTGGATATGCATTGCTCCAATAATGGGAAGCCGAATTTAGACTTGTTCTCCATGGACAGGTACAGCGCGATTGTTAAATATAAAACCGCGTACTATTCATTCCAATTGCCAGTTGCATTGGCAATGTATCTAGCTGGAGAGTACGATTCAGAATTGCATCGACAAGCTAAAACGATTTTTTTGGAAATGGGACATTTCTTCCAAGTGCAGGTTTGTTATTTTTTACAACAAAAAAAAAAAAAACATTTTTATAATTTATTTAATCATGTTTTTATTTATAGGATGATTTCTTGGATTGCTTTGGCAACCCGGAAGCATTGGGTAAAGAAGTTGGAAATGATATTCGTGAAGGTAAATGTACTTGGTTAGCTGTGGTTGCTCTCCAGAGGGCATCGCCAGCCCAACGTGAAATAATGGAGAGGCATTATGGAATGAAAGATGATGAAAGTGTCCAGGCTATCCAGACTATATTCGAAGAACTTGGTTTACCGAATACTTACGCGGTTTACGAAGAAGAGTCATATAATTTAATTCACACACATGTTCAACAAATTTCGGGTGGTTTACCTCATAAATTATTTTTCAAATTTCTGGATATGATTTACAGGCGAAACCACTAATTTCATGTTTACTGAAGTATTTTTAACTGTGTGATATTCACATAGAACTATTATTAAATGTGTCCGTGTTTTTTATTGTTTTGAATTTTTGGGCATGTACTGATTATATATTGTTATAGTAATTTAATAATAATAATAAAAATAAATATTAATTATAATGTATGTTAGATGGGCGATATAACCCTAATAAGATGTGAAGCAATAATAAATAAAATGCTAAATTGCCTCATGGTTTTCTTTTCGATTTTATATAGAATATATCAAATACATAATGTATAATATTATAATTGGTGCGTTTATAAACATTTTAAATTCCGAATTTAAGTTTATACTTATATAAATGTTTCTTACTGGATGAAATAAATATACGTTTTTCTATATTACTATCATTCAATACCCAACATAATGTAGAATACGATTAGTTGGTAACGGGACAGCTCAAGCATAACTCTCATGTTTACACATCAATAATAATAATAGCGGAAATTGTAACAAGAGTATATGAATGTGCATTAATGATATGAATATATCGATAAACGTGTAGGTATTAATAATACAAAGAGATGTATTATATTTAAAATAGAAATTGACCTAATAACTATAAGTATGGCTATCTTATGGAAGCACGTTGAACTATAATTTGTAACCGGTAATATCGCGCGCGGAATCAACTAATGACAGAAAGTTTAATGGCGACTGAAAGTTGGAACAAAAACATTTTGTTGCTTATTTTCGAAAACATCGTTATTTTCCATAAAAAGTGCACAGAAACGAGAAGAAAACCCGGAGCGCATTTGTGTAGTTCATCCAATCACTTATAGTGCGAAGCACCTTGTTCAGATGTGTGACTGTTGTAGAAGTTAGCATTTTATAATGTTATTTGTATTATTAATGACAGTAATATAAATAAGAAAAACGTTGAGCAAATGGTACAATTGTTGAACAACAATGCCCGTATAAATAGCCAACCTGTTGCGCTATTATTCTAGGTAACCATGGCCAATTTGAATTTCACGAGAAACATTGGCAGCAATAGCCTGGGAAGATCTAGTGTTGGTTTCGGTAACACGTCGATGTCGGGACATGTTACCCCAGTGTTCGGACAACGACCACCATCGGATAGAAGAGGAATGCCGGGCATCGGGTAAGGCATAACCCCTAAAGCCCCGCCAGTCGTATTTGGCCAGCAATATGGTGTCGCTCTCAGTGAACTTGATTTTAGGAACGTCAACCAGATGGGTACGATGAACACACTCAGTGGTTATGGTTCGTTACATTCCGTATTTGGTTCCACGGATACAAGTACGCCGCCGTTGTTAGATCTCTCAGAATTCCCCTCATTAACAAATAGAAACACAGGTAAATGTGTTTTCAAATTAATTAATTTTAGTTTTTTAGCATTAGCACTTTAAATATGTCGATTTAATGATTAGTGTTATTTTAAGTAGGTTGGTTGTGTATTCTTTAGAACATTTTTTAATAATGAAATCAGGTTTTCTATTTCCAGGTGATAATGTCCCGCAACCCAGCCCAATGCCGGGGGCAAAGCCTTACGTCGGTATGGTTAAACAGCCGACGTCAGAAGCGAGCGAGTTCACCATGTCCAGCGAAGATTTCCCCGCGTTACCGGGCACGCATAACCGCGAAGGCGCGTCCCCCGGCAGCAACATGTCCGGCGAGAAGGGCTCGGTGGGCGGGTCGGACGTGGGTCACGACGCGCGTCAAAGTCTCGAGAAGAACTCGGGCAAAACGGGTATTTTAACGTTCGCCGACGGCAAAGTAACGAATATTCCCGGGAGTATGGTTAGTGACCAGTTTGGTATTGTGGGACTTTTAACGTTTATCCGTGCGGCTGAAACAGACCCGAACCTGGTGTCGTTAGCGTTAGGGCAAGACTTGACGGCGTTAGGGTTAAATTTAAACTCGCCCGAGAACCTCTATCCTACATTCGGCGGTCCCTGGGCGGAGCAGCCGTGCAGGCCGCAAGATATCGACTTTCATGTACCTCCAGAATACTTAATTAACGCGTCCATACGGTACCTAACAAACATCTCATCCACATCATCAAAGCATATTGAATTTATTTTTATTTTTTTTTCCTCTTTTTAATGCAGAGATAAGTTGGCACCTGTGAAATTAAACCGATATAAGGATGATCTCCTGTTTTTCCTATTCTACAACAACGTTGGAGATGTTTTACAAGTAGCAGCAGCGTGTGAATTGTAAGTTAACCTTTTTTTTAAATTAGTACTCATATTAGATAGCAAGTAGAACATGTATAAGAAAAGAAGGTTGCAAATATGTATATGTCTGTTCGGTGAAAAAGTTGATTGAGTTGTGAAACAAATGATGCGTTCGTTGTAAAGGTACAATCGTGAATGGCGTTACCACATGGAGGAAAAAGTATGGATAACTCAGGTGCCTGGTATGAGTATGATTGAGAAAACATCCAGTTATGAGCGGGGCACGTATTACTTTTTCGACCCGCAAAATTGGCGTAAAGTCGCTAAAGAATTCCACCTGGATTACAGTAAACTCGAGGGGCGACCCATTGTACAAGCGATGCACCATACGGCGTGAGATCGCCCACTCATTATTCTTTCTTTTGTTTCATCTTTTTTTTTTTTTATTATCGCAATTCGAATATAAATAAATGAAAACTGTATAAATCTATATGAATGCAGGCAAAAAAATTCATTCTTTGTTTTTAGTTGTAAGCGAAGTGAAATATGTAAACGTATGTATTAAGTTTGTTCCAAAAATATTTTTATTCATATTTTAAATTCGGATGAAAAGGTTTATATAAATATATACAATTTTCATTTTATTTGTAAATCAACTGTATAATATTAATAAAAAAAAAAAAAACACTATTATGAACCATTTCATTTTAAATCACTATTTTTTGTTATTGCATAATAATTTTATTTGTCATTACAAAACGTACAAATTTACTAAATGATTGGTCTAAATCTAAATATCTAGGACATCGATCTCTACTCTAAGGCTCCCCTCCTAGTATATGTGTTACGCCACTGAACTCGAGTGGAGGTGTATCCACGTTGTCGGATTGTATTTTTATAAAAAACTGTAAATAGTACTCTAAAATTATGCGTGATTTAATCTACTCCGGATAATTTTAGCAATACGATTAATAATTTCTATATTTTGTCATTTTTACATTTAGCTATGGATAATGCCGTTTCATAAATAAAAACTATTTATTTAGTATTACATTTTCCATTTCATGTAAATAGTGATTTTATTATCATTATAAAAATACTTTGTCTGTATAAATAATACGATAAATGATTGAAAAGAAGCTACAGATTATTTTTAAAAATAATACTTTTTGGCAGGCACTTTTTTTACCCAGGCGTTACATACTAAACATTTCTCAACCATCAACTGTTCTCACTCATTTAAGAATATAATTCTTAAATATTACAAAAAAAAAAAAAAAAATTCATAAGCATAGATATCAATAGTTCAATTGAATTTATAATTAGGTATAGGTTTTTAATATAAAAACATTTTTTAGTAAACAGTATTCGTAATATTAATAATATTTAAAGTGTTATTAGTAGTATTTGTTATAACAGTTGGCAAGACTAATATCGATAATTTTATCAGTGCGTAAAGTTCGATAAATGTTTATACATTTGTTTAAAATACACTAGGTATAAATGAGTGTAGTTTTACGTAGAAAAAAGTAATCTAAAAATGTTTAAATTTGTTTAGAAGTGCAATATTGGTGACGTACCGTCTAGATTTGAAACAAGTCCGCTGCTGCTGCTCCACTCCACCATCTTTGGTGTATGAGGGGTTTGCCTTTTGGACGTATTTTGACGGATAGTTATTTAATAAAACGTGATATTCCGTGAACTGTTGTGTGTGTGTGTCATTTGAATCTCGTATGCAATGTTGAAATTGCCGTGTACAGCGTAGTCGAATGTTTTGCTGTCAAACCCTGATACGATTTGGCTGTGTGCAATAGGCTGTAGTTAATTTCTTTCGCATTATTATACAGTTCTGTGCATTTACGACGAACGTTTTTTGTTATATCGCATTCAAATTTGAACGTTTTGTGTAAACATGAGTCGCCCGCAAGCTCAGCGAATACAAGTTCCAGATGAACTTCGCGAAGTTCTATTAGAATTTACGATTAGTTATTTACTGGAACAACCAGGCGATATCATTGGGTATGCTGTGGATTATTTTCAGCGTTTGAAAGACACTAGGGTTACTCAATACGATGCTACATCCGCATCTTCCCCGGACGAATCTGTTATTTCGCACGAAGAAGGTACGTTTTACATTTCTAAATCATTGAATTTACAGCTTTATTTTTAAAATCTAATTTAAAAGTAGTAGTTACTTATACATACATACATACATACATGCATGATTAGTGTTATATAAATGAGGAAAAGTACAACCAATTAGTATAACGCGTTTCGTTTATTTGGTATAACGCGATTTTATATTAGAATAAATATTTGTCTAACGTTCGGTGTTAATTAATAATAGTGGGATTGATATTAACCATTTAGGTCATGTTAAGAGTATAAATGCGTAAATATGTTTTGTAATTGTGATTAGTAAGTATGAGTGATAAATGGAGTAATCGTTTCCGATTTGTTTGTAAATGTGTCGTCGTTTAAATCCGATAGAACCGCCGATTGGTCGTTTCTCGATTCGACGCAAGTCTGTCTTCGCGGAGACTTACAATCCGGAAGAGGATGAGGACGATGGTCCGAAAGTCGTGTTCCCGAAGTCCGATGAACAGCGTCAAAGTCTCACGGAAGCCGTGCGCAATATATTGCTGTTCCGAGCTTTGGATAAAGAGCAAATGCAAGATGTGTTGGACGCGATGTTTGAAAAAACGGTCGAATCCGGTGATTATATTATAAAACAAGGCGACGACGGCGATAACTTTTATGTTATACAAGAGTAAGTACATTATTTTTTTGATGTTGTGTTATCGTGTTTTGTGTACTTATGCCGTCATTTCCAATATGTTTACTTTTAATCTACATCACACAAAAATTGATTTACTAGCTAATTTTGACACTAGATAAAACATTCGTGTGTATTCATGGATTAAAATTCCTACATATAATAATACAATACAATACACTACATATTATTGATACATGTAGTATTTATTGGATAAACATTAATTGTAGGGGTATATTTCACGCATATGTGAATGATCCAATGGGTGAGCCATTACGTATCCATACATATGATAACGCAGGCAGCTTCGGCGAACTAGCCCTTTTATATAATATGCCCCGTGCTGCCTCGATTCAAGCGCACACTGAAGGCTCGCTGTGGGCCATGGACCGCCAGACATTCCGTCGTATCTTGTTGAAGTCTGCGTTTAAAAAGCGAAAAATGTACGAGGCGCTCATCGAAAGCGTGCCGATGCTTAAAACGCTGCAGCCGTACGAGCGAATGAATTTGGCGGATGCTCTCATACCGAAGCAATACAACACTGGTGAAATAATCATTAAGCAAGGCGACGTTGCGGATGGCATGTACTTTATTGAAGCGGGGACTGTTACTATAAGTGTGTTGGATGATAAAGGCAAACAGATTGAGATTAATCGTCTGTCTAAAGGTGGTTATTTTGGGGAATTGGCTTTGGTTACACATCGACCAAGAGCTGCTTCTGTTTTCGCTGTTGAAGATATTAAACTTGCCTGTAAGTACTTTTTTTATTTGACTATTCCAAAATGTCAAAACCTCAAATTTTAATATTATTTTATACTTGATTAGTCCTTGATGTGGAAGCATTCGAGCGACTACTAGGCCCTTGTATGAATATCATGAAACGCAACATAAACGACTACGAAGAACAGATGCTCAAGATATTTGGTTCGAAATCAAATATCAAAGACATCCGATGAACATTCTAAACACGTAACACCATACACACACACGATCACAAAGAAACTCAACTCAACTAAATAAAAAAAAAAACACAAAACATGCAAAAAGATTCGTAAGTATTCACAAGTAAGTTGGGTTTTGTTGTGATTTCAACTCGGTTTTTTATACATTAATTATGTGTGTATTTGACAACTTTGAACAAAAAATCGCTAATAACTAGTAGGTTTTCATTTTTCATTTTGTGTTGCTGAACTAGAGATTCATAATTATTTGCGCTAGTCATCCAAAACATAACAGATTATTTGCTAGCAATTGTATGACATTCTGTGTTTCTTATTGAGAAAGTACGAACACAAAACTTTTCATTTGCAAAATATAAATATCGGTTCCCCATTTAATAATTACGCAACATTTTATTCATGAAAGTTGCTTATAAATTGAAATTATTATTTCCTAAATAAGAAAATAATGAACAATTTTTCGTATAGGTCTTCCGATATTTATATTTTATAACCAACAAATTGTCCGTAAAAAAACTTACAAACTCATCGCGAATTATCACGATTATAAGAAGAGTGGTCGTAAAGGCATTGGTGCTGGTCACTGGCTAAATATAAAATTATTATTAAAGAAATCGACCCATAAACATCATTTATATAGTAGGTAGTTGTAGTACTGTTAGTAGATAGTATGGTAGTAGATCATCCAGCTAACTTCATGTCTCTTCTGGTGCAAATTATTAATTGTTTATTTGTGTACCTGTTTAAATGTTGTTGTAAAAAAAAAACAAACAAAATAACGTATTATTAGTGTCATTTGTATCATAATTATTAATAAGAACTACGCCTCATCAAGAAATGAAAGTGGATATTTACTCAAATTTTGGGTAAACGCGTCAGTTTTGATTGAAATGTCTAGGTAAGGCACGCCATTATTTGAATTCTGATTCAAATATCATCCTAAAAGTCGATTGTTTAATCATATATTGCCATAAAAACGTGATTAAACACATCGATTTGATCAAATATCGCTTGTGTTGTGCCATAAGAACTATCGAATACTTCGTAATATACTTTCATGAATTACAAAATCATCCAAACGCATCTTTGATTAGGCAAAACAAGTGCAATATTTTATTTTTTTTTATATATATAAAAAATTCAAATATCAAATTGCGTATATATACATAGTCACAAATAATCGCGAACTATGCTATGTGGTGTAATTATTAAGTATTAGTGTTTTATTGTTTATTTCGGGCACCGAAATGCGATCGTTTTCGGTAACGAAAACAGTGGTAAAAAATGAATCTGTGCACAATTTTATTTCGCACAAGTATTAAATTCGAATTTTGAGAACAATTTGTTTTCGGTTTTAATAGTAATCTCTAAGGAAATTAAGTATATATATATATTAGGTATAAAAAGTTATAATATAGCACAATTATTATATGTGTAGTCAAGATGGATAAACTAAAGAAAAAAAAATCGTAAAAAAAATAGGTGTAATGTTGTAGAAATGCTTGTCTTTTTATTTATTGCTGTATTAGTTACCCTTCTTGGAGAAAACGCACTTATTCTATAGGTGTGCCAATCATTTTTCATAAAACTAAGCCCACCTATTTCAGAATGATGAACAATATTTTGCATATCATAATTTAAACATTCGTTTCTATTGTTTTGACAACTATCGGAATGAATTGTTTCGACAGTTTGCCCAAACAGCAATGCGAATAAATAAATAAATAAAAACTAACGTGATGTTTAAATATCAGAACGACTAATCGATAAATAATGTTAGGATCAGTTTTTGGTTTGCGTTGCAATTATTAAATATATAAATATATATATGCCATTGGAAAATCACTGTTGCCTCGCTATACAAATAATTATAACTACGTAAGGAAGGGTATTTTTTCGGTGACTTTTATCAGTTCTATCCGCCGTTTTTGTTGCCAGCAACAGTTTTAGTTCTTACACAGATATTTTGAATATTATCTATGCAGATTTGAGTATATTTTTGATTAATTTTAAGTATATTTTAATATTCGTTGTTATTGTTTATTTTTTTAGTTTTTGTTTTTGTAGTTTTATGGGAAATGATAATATTAAAATCTGGTCAGTGCGTAAAGTGAGTTTTGTAACTCAAACAAATAATTTTTTAGTGAAAGCAATATGAAGTTCTAGAGATTCTTAGAATTAATATTCTCACAATTCTATATTGGTATTACTGATATAATTGTGTCATTTTGGGGTAATAAGCAATATATTCTTTTTTACATTGAGTTATTTAATCTCACTTTAAGTATAGACTAATATGCAATTGTGGAATAAATCAACAAAATAATATCAATCTATGTTTTATGTGTTTTAAATGTTTGAACGTTTTTTACCATAAACTCATGGTTAACTTTTAACCCTCCGAACTGAATATTTCTGGAATTGTGCTCTCAGTGCACTAGTATATGCCTTCAAAGTATTAAGTAAAAAAAAAAAATAATAATGAAATATATATATGATATACATATTATTATAAAGTACCAAAAGAAATATGGTGAATCTCTCACTTAAGTTATTATTTATATGATAAAAATATATTTATAAACATCGTACGATTGTACTATGTTAAGTGTACATGTTGCAATTTCTTCACCAGCAATTTTTAATATATTTTTTGTTGGGGCTCTGACGTGGACTTGCGCCCCTAAATACAATCAAAAATTATGAGATTCCTTAGTTAAAAGATGTACTGCTTCCACAATGACTAAATGAGCTTATGGAATAAAAATAAATTTGATGTTTTCATTTAAATATTTCATTTCATCTATCATCTCCAATTTCCTATATTTCAAAGGGCAAATGAAACATTTTTTTTTTTTTAATTAAATAAAATGTATGCTGAAGTAATACTATAGGAACATCCTCATTTAATTCATGTAAAACTACCTAAGTTTCGTCATGGTTTAAAATTAATCCTTGACTGTAGTTGTATTTATTTATTTTTAAATTAAGTGCTAACCACACAATCGATTATTATTAATAATTTATTAATTAAAACATATTTATTGCCAAATTCCTTGATTTTATTACCAAATATTAATACATAGGCATTTTACAATTATTATGAAACCACAATAATTTTTATACAAAAACATGGTTATCTATAATTAACTTTAATTACTTATCACAAACAGTAAAAAATGGGAATACGAATATTAGTAAATAACCCCAAATCCACATGAGAAAAATAAGTCTTAAAAACTGTTTCTGAAAATAATTTCCAAGAAAAGCCCCCCCAAAAAAAATTCGAATGGAATTCAACACTCTGGTTCGCGATTATAGACTTCCATAATTTTCTCCATAATTTCCCAGTGCTTCTCTTTTTGTAAATCTTTTGTAAACACCGAATACCAGAGGGCAGATTCCTCAGAATCTTCAGTCAACGGCAGTCGAACTCCATAGCACTGCAGCGCAAGACTAATACAAGCAATTGCAACATGTTGTGGCGTATAATCTAATACTGCTTGGTCGTGATGGAAGTCTTGCAAGAAGGCCGCAGACGTACGAGCAATTGGTGCTTTTCGCCATTCCTCCGCCCCCAACCACCCCTCAACCGATCGTAAATAATGTAACATGTATTTGTGAGGATGTGTAATGCTGACTTCAAACTTTAAAACGCGCATTATGAGTAGTTCAGCTTGTACGATAGCGTCCCTCATATTCCAGTACTCGTCCCCCAATTCTAGAGGACCACTACCCCTATGTAGCGTGTTATGCGCGACATTGATGACGTCACGGATTTTTAGAGGGTCGTCCTTTACTTTTCCTGCCAAGTACAAGGTTGATGCTGCAATCAACTAAACATCAGACAAAAAAACAATTATAGTCAGTAAAATCGTTTCAAGTCTATCCTAGTTACGTCACAAGGATAGTAAGTAATATTGCTAACTTTATATTGTGATCCTGACATATAAAAAAAAACACCTTCGAATTTGCATAGTTTCGTTAGAAAGTTGATTTGGCTTTCACTTTGTACCTACTTAACTTTAAAAATGATTTGATAAAAATAACTTACGAAGCAATCGTAATTTGAGCTATCAACTTCTTTGAAAAATCTGTGCAGTAATACACAGGCTGTAGCGATCGTCAGCGGTTGCGCTTGTAGTTTCATCCCACACTCGAACGTGAATCGTGCAGCTGTGAAACCATCAGCAAATTCCAATTGCCGGTAGTCAATTTGCGGTACCCTTTGCGTTTTCTCACGCTGCAGTTCCATAACATCGATAACGTCCTTCATTTTGGCAATTCTACAAACAAAACCACGTTAGGTTGAAGTCGAAACTCAAACTATAACCGCAAGCGTTTGCAAGATTCGAGGAAATGAATTGACAAAACCTTGATCTACTTTTGTTGACCCGACATGAAAGCCTTAAATATTTCATAAAAAAATATAACGATTATCATTGATTTTTATTTGGTTTTATGCAATATAATAATAAACCGATTGATTCTTAATATGAATAAAACTTTTAATTGATTATTGGAAGTAATATTTACCAGTTCAACTTGTAAAATTGACCACCGGCTGCAATGCGTTTCCAGCTACACGCTACTTTTATTTAGAAAGATCCGTCTTCTGATTGGTCGAAACAAAGTCCAGTCCAGTTCCAAAAGTCATTCTTTAAAGCTTAAATTACTCCTGCGCTACAAAGCTACCAATCACAGGCTTCATTTTGTGCTCACATACAATGGTCACAGTCTGCGATTGGTAACGCTAAATATTTATCTATATTGTTTGTGACTAACAAAACTTCATTTAGTGTTGCCAATCAACTGGTTTTAATTAGTAAACCATTTCTATTTAATATTTTACGCTGAATTTCTAGTCAAATAAGCATATATGGTTGTTAATGTTCATAATAAAATTGATTTAAATGAATTTATTTAAGGCATGTTCTACCAGGCGAAAAGATCAGTTTTGTTAGATGCGTTCAGTAATAATAACGAATCATAAACGAAATATTAGTCACGTGGTGTTAGTTTGGCGATGTGATTGGTTGAATGTACTGAACCAAAACTGAGTGGTTCTTTTGGCTGAAATCGTTTAGATGGTTGGAAGATTTTTAACTCTAAATGAACGTCTAAATTGTGTTAAATTATTAAAACGTTTTCAAATCCAGTTTATATTTTATTGTTTCGTTTAAACAATCCCGCATTTATACAAATCCAACACTAATAAAAATACTCGAATAGTCAAAATTGACAGGTGTGAATCACGAACGTCATTTTGATAAAATTATCGATAATTATTATGTATTAAACCGGCCAAAACAGTGCTAAAAATGGAGAAGCCCATAAACGTAGCGGAAGATTTACAAGACGAAGACCAGTTTGTCGTGGATGATGTTAGCAAGATAATCAAAGATGCGATTGAAGTTGTGATCGGAAGTAATTCATATCAGCAGACGAAAGTGAACAATTGGACGACTGCAGTGGTGGAAGCTTGCACCGCCGAGCTTACAAAGCTCCAAAAAGCTTATAAATACATTGTCACCTGCACGATAATGCAGAAGAATGGGGCTGGCTTGCACACAGCTAGTTCTTGCTACTGGGACAACAACACCGATGGCAGTTGTACGGTTCGCTGGGAAAATAAAACCATGTTTTGTATTGTATCTGTTTACGGTTTAGCTATTTAATTCTTTTGTATTTACTCCAAAAATCTGGCCACTCCAAACCGATCTTTATTTATATTTTAAGATCGTTTATTCTTTCCAATAATTCATAATCATTTTATGCTACCGAGGTTCACACTTTCGGTAACATTTAATCCTAAATCAAATCTTAAAAATGGGAAAAAGCGTCTTGATATAATATATATAGTTTGATTTTTTTTTTTTTTGTTAAAATATTCATAAATGACATTACTATTACTAAGTAGAATTTGATGCATTTGATTATGTTTTATTGCTTGTAAATATACGAATTTAAAACATGATATGTATGTGCTTATAAAATGATATGTGGTTATATTTAATAAACAATTTAAGTATATTTTGCTTTATATAGCGACAATTCGTGGTTATTTCAACCATTAATAGTAATATAGTTTATTGAATTTCGATATGTGGTGGGTGTTATGTTTTATTTTTGAAAATCTTTACGAAACGGAAACTCGTCTGGATGTGCGCAATGACTATCGAACACACTAGAACGCCATTTCCTATTTATGTCATAACACTTTCCAGGCATTTCCACAGCGTATTTAGTGTGTTCTTTTTATATATATATAATTTTGTGTGTGTGCTTGTATCGGTATTTCACCAATGGACGTATTTTTTTAAAGTTTAATTTCAAATGTAGAGTGTATAGAGTTATTTATAAAAGAAACGAAACGTAAACGAAATAAACGACGATTAAAAAATGAGTAATCATCTGGATATAGGGCCCCGAAAAACGCTGTTCATATTTGTGGTAGTTGTGGGCTGTTTTTCGGTATTATGGCCCAAGGTTTTCTACCCTATACTGGTGGGAAATGCAAAAGAACAAATGAAACCTAGCCCCATTGATAAAACATCCGGTAAGTTATAAATCGATAGAATTGTGTAGAAGAAAATATGTGAGGCGACTGTGGCGTTTCGAATTCAATCCGCAGAGTACGTACGTAAACTGAATTTTTGTTATTGATAGGCTGCTGTGATGTGATATCAGACATCGATGTAAATACGATAAAAATCATGATAGATCTTTGTACTAATATTGTTCGACGGCCCGGTGGCTCGCCTGATAAGGTCTCGCTCAGCAAAGAACATATTTCACAATGTCGTAAACAAATTTTGAACACATGCGGCATGGATATTGAAATCATATTGCACCCTGATATTCGAATAGGGCATGCTGTTAAACGAACTTTAAATGAAATTCGATCCCTCAATGGGTCCTTATGTTTAAAATACAATTTCGGTCTTGCCCCATGGAAACTTGGGGTGCCCCATCGTATTGTTACCCCGATCAATTTGCCCAGTAAGTTTCAGTTTGCTTTGATAACATAACATCATCAACTTGCTCTGATTTTTTGTTTATTAGCTTCCTCATTTCATAAATGTGTGTCTCGTTTTATCGTCGATAAAATATAATTATAACTCGATATTTCTTACTTGCTTACTAATTCATATCAATAACTCGTGTGATATTATTAGGTCAACTTTGTTACACATTTATCTAATTTTTTTTTAAAATAAATATAACATTTAAAACAAAATACTAATAATATAAACTGTGAATGTCTGTGATTGCTTAAATATAATCCAACTACTTTTACCAAAAATGTAGTTTTTACAGCTATTTTTGCTAGTTTCTTAATAGTGTTACGTTAAAAATTAAATTTTCTGTGAGAATTTTGATGAATCTTAATTAACTAAAAAATGCGCCTCTTCGTCTAGATGTGCGACAAGAGCGTCCATCACATATGCGCCCTGAATTGTTGCACCCTGCATTGCGAGAAAAAGGCCGCGCAATACCAGCGACGAGTGCTTTTCCCCCAAAGTCTACTCTACCCCGTAACATTGTGGATGGCCGTGTAAGTTATAACTTATTTATTAATATATTATCATCGAGCCAGTGTGAAATATATTTATAGACCCATAAGACCCCACTCTGGCTCTAAAAACTGTATTCAATTTTAGCGCATTCTATTTTAAAATAATTGGCTTTGAATCTACAATTTTTCATTACTATGTGTCCGGGACTATTTTTAGAATTATAGTTGATTTTTGGATATTTAGTAAATAAAGTTTACTGATGAACGATTAGGTTCAATGTATTATTATGTCTAACTGATAAGAAAACTAAATATAGCCTCTAGACTTTATTATCAAATTGATGGCCACATTTGTTGTGTAGCCTGGCCCTATTCCTGGTATGAGACCCCCTATGGGGGGCGCCGGGGGCGTAATCCCCCCGTCAACCAAAGGTACAAGCACTATGAGTGTTATAATGCCCATATATACTATTGGAATCGTAATATTTTTCACGTATACCCTAATGAAGGTAATATTTAATTACAACAACTATCAAATGAAAACTAACATATGTATGTATGTGCAATAGTTAATGTGTAAGAAACCAATTGATTCAACCACAAATGGTTTATATCCTCCTGTTGAACCGGATCCGACATTCCGGGAGCAGGTGTTCGAATCTGAGCGTCCCCAATATGTTAGTCGGCATGTTAAGGTTGATGCCACGACTAAATTAGGTCAGTGAGATAATTAAAAACAAAAAGTTTATTGTATTAAGTTTATTTTTGTGTATAAATTAATGGATTTATTCTTATGCTATGGACAGGATGGAAAGAAAGGGATACAAGTGAGTTTAGTTATAAGTGTGGTCGTTTGAATAATAAAGTAACTAACACTTGCATTAATAAACGCTTTGGTTTTTGTCAATTAACAAATGTATTATTCTCTACAATTAACTGATTGTGAGCTAAATTAACTCATTTATCTATTAATACTTTGTTGAAATCCTATAATGTTCACTATGGATTTTTTAAGTAGGAGATATCAATTTCCTTGATTTATTATATTATAGAATTTCAAATTGTTTTTAAAAAATTGCTGGCAGCTAGAGTATATTTTTAAAAATAAATCAAAATTTCCAGGATATAAGCATGACCAGAGATAAAGATTGGGTTTTTGGATTTTGTGATTTTGATTTTTGAGAGAAAGGAGGGACGTGATTTGAGAAAGAGTGGGTTGTATGTCTTTCAGGGGACATTGAGTTGGATCAACTTCGTCGAAGACTGCAAGAAACTGAACTGGCGATGGAACGGATCGTTAAGCAGATGGGTTCCGTCCCACTGAATACGGAACGATCCAAGGTCAGCAGTAATGACCCCCTCTTTTCTACACATACTCAGAGCAATTTATATTTTGGTTTTACATTTCATTGCTTTCATGGAAACATCATTATTATTCTCTACTAACATTAATCTATGTTAGGAGATGACAATTTTTTGGGTTTTATAACTAGGAAGTTATCATGATTTTCTTAAATGGGGAACACATTTTATAACAATTAGTAATAAAATTGTTCTGGGTATGGGTGTCCCTCCTTGCCCCCCATTTTATACAAAACGCTTTCGCTGCTTAGCATGCTTTTCTCTACATCTTCTTTGGTTTTTTTTTTTCTGGAACGCTTTGGTTTTACTAGTTACAACAACAAATGCTGTAGTCAAAGCACATAGGTTTTTGTAGTTGCAAATCCACTATTGTTGTCTCCACAGTTGTCAACGCAATGTCGGCATTGTTGGCCGAAGTCGACCAGCAAAGGGAAGAAGATGCCGCCAAATTGAGGGCGGACAGACAGGTAACTCAACGAAAACACCGCGAAAATGCCTTCTGGGTTTTATATAATTCATCAAACACCTCTTGCTTATTGCTATTTCGATTTTCATACATCATTTTTAACATCCTCTAAATATCAACATTTATATTTAATATGCAGTTTGTTTTCTTTGAGTGCTTTATTTGTGGTAAATTGGGTAAATAATAACTAAGATAAAATTTGATTGAATTCTTAAGTATGTCGCAAGTTATATAGTTATGTATATAATTTTATATGACTACTGTTTTTTATTATTTTAGTTTGTGTTGTTTATATTTTTATTTCAGTTTACAGCATGGCTAATCTACTTTTTATTAAATTATATATATATATATATATATATATATATATATATATATATATATATATATATATATATATATATATATATATATATATATATAAGTAGTTCTAGAGATATATAAGCTTTAAACAATTTAGAAGAAGAACTATTTATATTATGTGTATTATTTTTATAATAAATTTTGCTTATTTTTGTTTGTTTATTGTATTAACGTTTTATTCGACCACGTAAGAATCAACAAAATGTTGAGTGTAAACATCTTTGCAGGACGCTGAAGTAATTCAAAACGGAAACGTCGCAAATGGTACCGCAGTAAAACCGCACGATACTGAACATGACCCAAACACGGTCAAAGTACTTGGCATGGAAACAACCGCAAGTTGTGAAGGCGGTCAAAAATGGAGCCGCCCCAATTCGCCTATGGTCACCTGTACGTCTCACCCAACGGAACCACTACCGCCACCACAATCGATCTACCTGGAGGGAGCCCTACCAGCTCAATCTCAACTCCTAGTTTCGGAATCCGCTACTGAAGAAGAGCTGAATATTAACGATTCTAATGATTCCGATATGGCGGTTGTGTTGAGCGGAAAAATGACATTGTCTGTAATCAGTTTGTTGGAGAATCTACCGAGTCAAGGTATATCTATTATATTTTTATGATGGTTGAATTTTTTATTATTTAATGAATATTGGAGTAGTGGAGAATGGTACAAGCAATATTAAAGACATCACCGATGAAATTGACGATGACGAATTGATTGATGAAGAAGAAATATATATAGTTGATGAAATGGAAGATGATAAGCTGGAAGAATCTAAATATACGACCGCAAGCAATGCTACTGCGGCCGAAAATGATATTTCGGACGTAAGATTATAAGAGAATTATAGTTAATCATTTGGTTAAATATATTTCCTTTAATAGGAAGAAGACCTAATATCCGATGGAGAACAAGCAGAAGAAATTGAAGAGGATTGAATGCATGTAGTGACAGTTTAAAACAAATTCTGGATTCATATGAATTCGTTAGTCTCATTAGTCGTTAAACAACAAGATTTATTATTCCCAACTAAGCACAGCACATTACGGTTTCATATGCATCCAGAGTCAATTCATATCAAGAGGGTCGTTCAATATATAATTGTTGATAATTTTATTAATTTATGTCTGTTATAAGCACTTTCCCGTAGCGCCCTTTTGTTAAGGGAATTAAATCGCTTATATTTAAAATAATTTGTGTGTGTGAACAACCATTTACCCAGCATGCTATTCGGCAATGTGTACTTCGTATTTATTGTGGAAACATATTGCAATCTGATTGCCAAATTTTATTCTAGTCATTTTTAGGAAGAACCATATACGTTCTTCAGCTGTGAGAACATGTTATTTAAATAATTGTATTGTTTATTATTAATTCCTATATATTATATAGTGTAAGTTGTACAATAAAACTATTTAAATCATTTTGATGTGTAAACTGCAACTGCAAGCCTGGAGAGACTTTTTTTTACATGGTAGTGTTATGCTTGAGTTGTCCCGTTACCAATCGCAATTGAATACTTTTTTCCCCTTGAAATAATACACCCAACCCAATGGAGAATAGATAATGTGGGATAATGAAACAAGTTATCCTTTTAAATATTATATATTTACAAATGAACAATTTATTACTACTACAAGAATATTTTATTAATTTTCATTGCCAGTAATCCAATTCCTGGGTCGCTCTTTAGTTAAAGTCCAATCATAAGCTCGAGTGTTGACTCCTGAAACAGCAGAATTCAATGGGGGAAGGAACACCCATCCTTCATCGATCGCGTCCTTTTTTATGATTGCCATCATTCCAAATCCCATTGAAGCGATAAAACCAACCATCATACTTTTGCGCCAAGCTCCGACGATAGACCCGGCAGCTACACCGCCCAAGAAGTAGTTCCAACGATCATCCTTATGTCGCATAGCCGCCAGCATATTTGAGGTGACAGTAAATGCGGCTGCTGTTGCAATGAACGGCCCCATAAAATTACCGAATCGCCCTAAAGTCTGGAGATATCCTTTCGGATGCGAATACAGCATAACATCAGCCGTTGACACAAATAAAGCTGCTGCGCCTGCATATTTAGTTGTTACTAGGAGCTTTTTTTCGATATCATGACCCTTTGGGGTGTCGTAATAAGTGTACCCCATCTTTAGGTTTTTGCTAATTTTTAAACTCCAACCTCAAAAGTGTTGTATAATTTTTGAGGCGAGTGAAGCTAGACTTATAACATTTGCTTTGAGGGCATAAAAGTTCCTAGTTTTTATAACAATTGTTATAACTATAGTTAGTTAATAAGGTATGCTATTGCATTGAAAATAAGTTTTGAATTAGTAATTTGAGCTTTAAAATGAGTATAGTTAGTTTTAAATGATTATGACAAATCTAGGGATATGAAAAGTTGCAGGGTTTTCAGGATATGTCACATCAGCAAAGTGACAAATCAACCCAACCTATTAAACATGGCGGCGGACGGGGAAGAATTAATAACTGACCAAGAAAAAGTACGAATTGTCTCAGATTTTATACTACATTCACCGCCAGGCGAATTCAACGAAGTGTTTAACGATGTCCGAGTATTGCTAAATAACGATTCACTGCTGAAAGAGGAAGCTAGCAGCGCATTCGCCCAATATAACAAGGATCAACTAACACCCGTCAAAGTAGACAGCTCCGAGACGCAAGTACTTATCACCGAACACAACGATTTAAGCGGCAACCGGTTCTTCGACGCCCGCAGCAAACAATCCTTTAAGTACGACCATTTGAGAAAAGAGGCGACCGAGTATCAGAGTTATGAACCCGATGCGGTCGCGGAACCGTGGCGCACGGCGTTGGACGCGGAATTCCTGCAGTATACCCAAAGTCACTATAAACACGGGGTTTGCAGTGTTGTGGGGCGCAGCCAAACTGGGGGTGTAGTTACGTTGACTGCGTGCATCGAGGACCACCAGTTCCAACCGAAGAACTACTGGAATGGTAGATGGCGCTCACAGTGGTCAGTGACTATTGGACAAGGAGGCACCGCTGAAGTGAAGGGAATTTTAAAGGTATACATATCCATACACTTATAAGTTCTGTTATATTTATCAATAAACAAATTTAAGATTATTCATTTAATATATATGTATATATATATATATATATATTTGTAACCTATTAGGATTATTTGTGTAAAGTAGTGTAATGAACATAGATACAAGTGAGGTTTTCTAATTAGGTGCAGGTGCATTATTACGAAGATGGTAATGTACAATTGGTCAGTTCGAAAGAGATCAAGGAAACAGTGCCTGTAAGTTCCGAGGTGCAAACGGCCAAAGAATTGGTTCAACTCGTCGAAGAGGCTGAGAACCATTATCAAACAGCGATCTCTGAGAATTATCAGACAATGTCTGACACTACCTTCAAGGCACTGCGCCGTCAGTTGCCCGTCACACGTACCAAAATCGATTGGAACAAAATTGTTTCGTATAGCATTGGCAAAGAGCTTAAAGCGCAATGATGTTTATGTGTTTTGTTGTTAATATGTTGATACTACTAACTAACTAAAAACATACATACATACATACATACACAAACACACTACATATACACAAACACACTACATGCATACATACATACATACATACATATACACACTCTGTCATCAGTCATTTTATAAATAATTATTGATTAGCGTATTGATTGTGCTGGCGATCGAACTTGCGCGCCTCTCTTGTTATTGCTTGCGATGTGATGGAATGTTGTGTACATATTAAAAATGAAAAATTAATATTAATTTAAATAAAAATCGAGATGTGCAGGGGGCATACTAACATGAACTTTGACTCCAAGCGAATATTCTTTTCACTTTTAATTGCATTGCAGCACACATTCATTGCCTTTGCAATTAAAAGTAACACTATGATTTGCAGGTCGTTCTAGGGGACATGTAACTAACGTCGTGTTGGTTTGCACCAATATGGCGGACAATGCCATTCTAGAAATATACAGCGAAACTTAATAATTTGGTCAATTTATCGAATTGTCAAAGAGCATGTCAGTATTTTGTTAAAGTTTAGTGTCGGGCATAATATGAGGTTAAAAAAACATGTGCAATATAGCATTGTACCCTCTACAGCACAAACCAACGCTTCTAAATTCATTTCATTTCATCCCCCTCCCGAAAATTACTACTAAATAAACACACAAAAAAAAAACAACAACAACAACAACAATTTCTTCCTATATTTTATTATTTATATTTATCATGTATTTGGCTTCGTTTTATAATCGAATTATTACTACTACTAACAATGTCATTGTGTAACTATTAACAATCTTGATTTGTAATAATTTCATTTCAGAAACATCATTTGTTAATTTTCTACGTTATTATATTATACATATTATTGAATTATTTTTACTTAGCAGAATTATCGTTATCATGAATGAATTAATAAAACTATGTTGGTGCCGTTTTGAAAATGAACTACGGTTTCGCAAATTTATCTGCTATCATTTAAAAGAATATAAAACCATTTATATCTTGTTAGAGCCAAAACCGTTGTATGGGTTATTTTTAAATAAAAAAGATATAAATTTACTACTCATTTCTCATCCTACAAAATCAACGCAGAAACAATGGAAAAATCCGATCTCGAAACATGCTTTTTGACCTTCCCTGAATTGTCCTGACCATTTTTTTAAATTTTAAGTGTGCGTTTTGAAAAGTATTCAAGTCGAAAGTTGTTTATTTAATTTTATCTATTGTAAGAAAATATTGAAATAATATTACGAATATTTAAATGATAAATTAAATGTTGCCAATCTAAATGTTTCTCAAATGTTCGTTATAATTCTAGGGTATTATCTTTGTAGAAGATTGGTAAGTGCATTAGGTTTTGATTTGTCGTGGACCAAGTTTGTTGTTTCTCGTATTTCAACATATAAATTTTGTTTTCTAAAATGGGTATAACTTTATACCATTTTGCACCTAGTGCACCTTCCAGAGCGGCGTTGCTAACTGCGAAAGCTCTCAACATTGAAGTAGATGTTAAAATCGTTGATTTATTTAAAAAAGAACAAATGCAACCTGAGTTTCTTGAGGTAAACAGTTGTTCTCATTTAAAAATCATCAACTAAAACCACCATTTATACTTTTAGATAAACCCTCAACACTGTGTGCCAACTTTAGTCGATGGTGATTTCACACTCTTGGAAAGCAGAGCTATTTCATCATATTTAGTAAGTTCGTACGCAGCCGACGATAGCTTATATCCAAAAGATATTAAATTAAGAGCTATTGTCGATTCTCGATTACAATTCGATGGCAGCGTTTTATACCCAAGAATCCGCGCAATTTGTGTACGTACATTTAAAATTATCAACGAAAGCTTTAATTTAATTCATAAATTAGTTCCCAGTGTTATTTTTGGGCGAGATAGAGGTGAGTAGCGAGAAAAAGACATTGCTGGATGAAACATTTGGGTTCATGGACGTGTTTCTGGATGGACAAGAATTTATAGCAGGCAATCAACTGACTATCGCTGATTTTGCGTGCATGGCGTCGATTTCGAGTATTATTGTACGATTCATCAATGCATTGTTATATATGTTTTTAAATATGGGGTTTTTTTTAAGGCGGTGGGATGGGACGTTTCCCCTCATGGAAACGTAGCAGCCTGGGTTGCTAGATGTGCTGCAGTAATCCCGAATTATGAGGAAATAAATCAAAAAGGTGCCATCATGTTCGGAAAAGCAGTGAACGAAAAACTTGCTCCAGGACAAATTTAATTATTACTTTAAGCACTTTTATATGAAAAACAACAATAACTTTTTATAATTAAATTTATCAATATCTAAACTGCTCAATGGTACCCATTAGCTTAATATAAAAATCCCTAAAGAAGTTGAAGCGTTTAGAAGCATAAAATAATTTCACCTAATTTTATAATTATAGCATTTTTTGGTATTTAAACATTTATATTTGTTTAAAACGCGTTTATTAACTATGATTTATTGGTATGTAGGTGTTTAAACAATATTTAGCGCGGGTGTTTTGATGTGTCTTCTGCGCATGCGATATAAATAATTCCAACATGGCAGTTTGAGGTGTAACAAGTGTCAATATATATATACATGTATATATATATATTCGTTTATACAAATGTTCGTTTTTTAAAGAGTTTTTGTACGCAAAGTAGTGAGTTTGGATAGTTAACAATGTTAGACTAGGTACGCCGAAAGTTTGGAGCAACAGGTGAGACGATTAACGATCGAATTCCATGTATATTTTGTTTATTTTTCGATTGTTTTACCATGACAGGCAGGTGGTTTGTAGTGGTTCAGTTTGAATGTTGTTCACTGGTGTGAGTGATGCAATTGGAAGAACGCGTTGGCGAACTAGGGTTGTGTAGGTGGTGCAGAATACTGTCATAGTATATAGTATAGGTTAGGTTACTTTACCTTTTGTGCTACGCGTATTTGGACACAACGGTGTGTGTTTCTCTAGTAAAATCATGTACGGAATTTTGCTGTGTATTGCACTGCTTTTTGTTTTTATGTCATGTATGTATTTCTTATATTTTCTGTTGAATATTTGAAAGTAGAACAATCGAAATATGCAGTATTGCATTGACAAATCGTAGTTCCGTGCTTTAGGAACAATGTAAACTCAAATTACATGAGATTTAAAATATGATTTCGTTTTTCGTTGTCTATTCTATGCCTTATTCTTGCATTATGATTTACATGCACGTTCATTTTATTAGTTAATTAGCACATATTTTGTTTGTTTCTTTTATTTTATAGTTATGGTGTGAGAATTAGAACGAATTGTTTTTATTACAATGGATAAAAGTGCTGAGGAACTTCTGGTACCGTTGTCATCTGGTAAGTTATTATTGTTAAGTATTAGGTTGGTTCAGCTACCGATTTTTACTCGTAAATATTTTAAGTGTACGTTTTCTGGTAAATAATTTCGGTTTTTTGGTTGGGTGCGTCGACGCTTGGCTTGGCTTGGCTTGGCTTAGCTTAGCTTAGCTTAGTTTATCCCGCCGGTGTCTGATCGATGCTGGTGGACGTCGACGGCGGCAACGGCAACGGCATCGGCGTCCGGGGGTTCAGAACCGATCGTTCGTTGCTCAGTTTGATACATATACCCTCGCGGTCTGGTTTAGCTCGCTTTGTGCTCTCGCATTTTCGGTTCCGTTCGGTCGACGTGTGTCTATTGCGATACCAACAGGTATCACGCATTTTGTTGCTCGCTAAGGGATTTTACACCTCGCTCCACATTCGACCTATTTACAGGAACTAGTGCCAATGTTAACATCAGTCGATATTTTCACTAACACATACGGGTCATATACGTACCATGCGGGTTATTAATTATTTAACCAATTTCCCGGGGTTCTTTACCCATGCAATGTTTTTCTATCTTAATATTTAATACACACATTTTTATTTACTTATTATCATAACGCAATAATTTAATATTCTATTTATGTTTGAGAATTATTAGTTATTGGTAAAACCAAAGCATTCCTGTTAGGAATACAATACATGAGTGTGTGAAATTGCATTTTGAGTGTAATAAGAGTGTATTAAACGTAACAATAAATAGGAAACAGCGAACATTAATAGTGGAGCGTTTTACATGACATGTGAGTATTTTATTGCATTTTCGACAAGTTTCAATGTTTGTTACAACAGCGTGCTTTAATAATGAGCTAGTTTCACCTGAAATCTATTTCCAGCTATTACTGAAAATCTATGTAAAGTGATTGTTTATATTCTAGTGATGTTTAGGTGGAAAGTCTTCCATTGTTTATAATATACTGATTCATCTAAAATCAAATACGCATAGTCTATTTTTAAGGGATTTATACACAAACTATTAAGTTGCTTTTAGAATAATTATTGGTAATTGAAGTTTTTAATCAACATTTTCTTGATTATAGATGTTGTTTGGCTTTGCATGTTTTGTTTGCAGCCTTACACGGAAAAGGGTTAAAATAAAGCAACAGAATGAATATTCATTTCGTTTTTGTGTCTAATAGCCACGCATGCGTACAGTACCCAAACGGTGGGACTAGACGTCTAGGATGATACAGGATCAATAAGGACTATAAATATGCGATAGACTTTTTCCCGCCAGACACAATTCGCGAATTGATTACACGATATTCATTGGGCTTGGGTGTAAATATTTATCGTTTTGTGTTTATAAATATATTTGAAACTGTTGAAATCGTTTGAAAAACAACGATACGTCCTGTTTTGTGTTATTGCTAATAACATTTACTTAATAGTTTTATTTTTAAATTAACTACTAATATTATTTAACCAGAAGTGGTTATGGGTATTAAAAATAAAAAAATAAAAATACTTAAATATATTTACAATGATTGCTATAAATTTCATCATACATTTATCTAGTTTCCTCAGACAAAATGCGGTTTCCTATTCATATTTGATGAATTATTTATCTACTGATTATACGATTTTAACCTAAGTCATATATATATATATTATAACAAATGTTTAAGTCATTCATTTATGCATAAGAAAGCACTAAACGAATTAGGATTTTAATTGAAATAAACACGCAAATATTTTCGGGACACTTAACATAGGTGTCTTTGTTGAGTTCGCGATTGAAACGCGGGGGCTAAATGTGTCCTAAAAGATCATGGAAATTGGGTCAAGACCATGACCGAGTATACCAGATACGTTTTGAAGGTTGCATGCTGCCCGGGACAGCTAGAAAATTCAATTTTCACCAAACAATCCCATTTTACTACTCTGGACTAACTTACCCCCCATTATTTCTATAATCATGAATTCCGTTTAGAATGAAGTGTAAATGTATGTATGTATGTATTTGTCGTTGATTGGCTTCCGGGGACCGATGAACTTTTATAACTACTTCCGGTTCGAAACCTTACGTATTTATCGCTCAGAATATCTCAAAATGTTGTTAACAATAATCTTATTTGTTTTATTATACCATATCATTTGACATTTTATTACATTATTATTATTAATAATACATAATCAATGACTGCATTGCCCCAGTTTCTAACAAGTAATGAACGTTGAAAACGGTAGTCATATATAGATAGACGTGTGAACTTATTCTATGGAATAACTAACCGAGCATCACAATTGTTTTACGATATTAATCAGGCCAACCATATATTCATGCTTAAAAATATACCTTCATCTGTAACTGTTACAGTGGTAGATTCATAACATTTATAAAAATATGTATACATACAGAATTCTTTATATCGAAATGTAATATGCAAGAATGTATGTAATTGGAGATGGATATAGGAATGTATAATATGATGTGTACGGAAATAAATGACTTTCTTATTCATATGAGAACTGGTAAATAATAATAATAATAATAATGATGATAATTAATGTAAAGAATAAATGCGTAAATTAGAGCATCTTAGCTTGAAGAGTAAAACAATAAAAAAAAAAAAACCAAGACGATCTCACATTTTTAATCTTTTGTTTTACCGCAATAACTGCTCATTTTAGAAAAGGCCGCTAGCTAACGATGTGAAGCGATGTAGAACTCGGTTATTTGTTTAGCTTTTGTTTTGTCAGTTGTTTTCTGTTCACGAACGTTATAGAACGTCATTTGGTTCTCTGGTGGCGAATAAACGCGCTTTTTCGAAACGTTGTATCGGGGGTGCTTTTGTGGCGATGTGGTATGAAACTAAAGAAAACTGATCCTCGAGGATGGTTCGCCAGTTGTGTGTGTTGTGCTAGTTTTAAACAAGCTTTAATTATGGGCTTAAGTTGCCTGTTAAGGGAGCAAGGTACGGTTAATAATATAATAATTCGTTACTGTACTGTACTGTATAACATCATAATCACATGATTTCAATTGCGATACTAATTGAAATTGAAAAACAAATATACATACATACATACATACATAAATTTGTTGTTTGTTTTTAGAAATAATGTACAAAAATACAAAACACGTTAAAAAGTACAAGTGTTCCATTCTTATCATACAGGTAATAACTAAAAACAGCGCAAATTGATAACAAATACACCGCATTCCACTTATTTTTTTTACATATGCCTATTCATTAGTTTCTAACATAAAAATGATTTATTATAATTGAAAAAAAAAATGGTTTTATTTGCTGGGTTCAGATGAGTGCGGTCAGAGTGGTGTGGACAGTGACGAAGACGTCATCACCGATTACCTACCGCTCGCTGATCCACCAACCATCGGGAGCAGCAATACCACAGCGGCCGCCGTGTCCCCCTCGCGAGAGGTCATGGCACACCACCAACGCTTTGTTACCACGTCGGGCGCTACGTCCGGCGTCGGTAACAGCGTTGGGGGAAACGGCGGTCCCCTCGTACCCACCATCTCGGTCACACCGCATTCACCCGCCGCCAAACACTATCCTGTTCTCGGTACGACATTCATTTCTATTTCGAGTTTAAACATTTTTCCTTATGGTAAAAATCATTTATGATCGTCCTTGTAGAAGATAGCTTGCAGCAATTGCATGAAATTCACGAGAGTATCCAGGCAATGCGAGATTTGACCGCCGCAACACAAGTCTTCGGGAGCGGCAGCTCCCTAAGACTATCATCTGTATCTAGGCTCAGTGCATCATGTCCCTCGTTGAATGAGGTACCAGGAGCACTTGGGGGCATGCCGGATCCGCTGTTAGACTCACAAGGGTCCGTAGGCTCTAGCCCGTTGCACCATCCGGCTTCAAGAAAAGGGAGTGGTACGTCTTTTCAAATTCTAATCCAGTAAGCAAGTAACACAAAATCATACTAATATAAAATGCAGAAACACAAGATTGGCTGCTTTGCCGTGGTTTACAAGGTGACACGCAACGCCGAAGGTCATGGACGGCGTTAGAAGATTTATCCGGTACAAAAGAAAAAGTAAAACAACGACAACGGAGGTAGTTGGTATTAACTAACCCTGTATCAAACATTATCCACTAATTTGTATACGTTTTGTTCTTTTTGAGTAGTATGAGTTTAAGTAGTATGGAGTCAGAGGCGGACGAATCATCGTTACTAGATAATGTAGACGGTAGCACTTCACGCCTTTTGTGTACAGATCCAGCCGTCGCAAGGCGTGGCCGTACTAGCTCAGGGGGCGGGGCGTCAACTCATTCGCTTAACGAAGCTGATTTACAAGTATGCTTATAACTAACGCAATCATAAATATAACACGAATGGAATCTTATGGTTTATTTATTTATTTTTAATATATTTGTGTATTAGAACGACTTTAATAAATTAAAAGCCAAACGTGAGGCTGAGCAAAGACTTCTTTCGGCTCGACTTCCTCTGCAAAAATCAGTGTCTACGCCCTCTATCATTGCAGTTCGGGACATAGCACCGGAACCGATTCTGGTTGGCGCTCAACCAACACTGCCAACGTGAGTTGTGATTGATGATTAATAATTTAATATTTTGGGCCACCTTTGCACTTGGTTATATATGCTTGCAAACATTTTAAAATTTCTTTTGAAAGAAACACATAAGACTATTTGTGTGGAAATGTTGGATTATTTTATTAGGAATTTCAATCAGTATTTTGATGAATAAACCGACATTTTAATTTCGTATTTTGCATAGCTTTAGTGTCGTTGCTAGTTATGCAATGCATGGTGCTTAGTGCGAGCTTGTTTTTATAAATTAGGTGTCGCCCCAGCGGGACCGAAGAAAGTGAAACTGAGGAAGAAGGCAGCCGCCAGGGCTCTGCCCTAGGCCATTTTGTTGACATACCAGCTACTCACATTGCCCTACAACATCTGCTTGAACAGTGAGTAACTCTCAGAAAAACCGAAAATGGAAATACTTCTCCTAGTTTTCTTATTAGACATTAACCATTATAGATTAGACAATGGCGTAGGTAAGATTTTTTAATGGGGACTACTTTGCATACTTCTACAAATATATTTTTTTAATAATACATAATTATCACTAATTATTTTGTAGCTAGCTTTACGCTTAGGGCTGGGCAGAGGTACTCATGAGTACTTCAATTTAAAAGTGCTTTCGAGTGCGTACCTTAAAATAATTGAGTATTTATACTCAAGTACTGCCCAGCTTTATTTACGCTTATATATATATATATATATAAATATAATTTTTTGTAAATTTAGCACCCTGCACTGCATTTTATTTGAATTTTGTAATTTTAGTATTTTCCTTCTCTAAATTTTCTTTAATTATATTAACACAAATCTGTCGATTAAATCAAACTTTGTTTGATTTTTAGCGCACCGTACGATCATCACGCGGAGAAACGGCGTAAACGCGGAAGTTTATTCTTTCGGAAGAAAAAAGTAAGCCCTAACAATAACTATTGTCGCAATGGAAATAATTGTGTACTTGGTTTAAAATGCTTTATATTTGTCAATTTAGGATAAGAGCAAAAAAGTGACCCATCAATGGGTTTCTGCATGTTATGGCTCATCTCATATTTGTGATTGGTGTTCGAAACCGTTAAGCAATAAACCAGCATTGTATTGTGAAAGTGAGTTGATTTATTTGTGTTCTAATTCAATCAATAATCATCTATATAAATAATTTCATACTAGATTGTACAACAACAGTGCATCAAAACAGCTGTAAAGACAACATAGTTGATTGTAATAAACCCAAAGTCACAAAGGTAAACTCAAATGTTACGTCTTTTTTTGTGATGTACAATTTTGTGTTTTGTGTAGAATTCAACAAAGTTGTCTGGATTTTCCGTGTCCATTCCAAACTCGAAAAGTTCCTTATCTAAACGGGGATCCGCATCTGCGATCGGTCAAAATAACTCTTCAAACAGGTAGGTGTTTTTGCTTCGACAATGATTACCATTCTGATTTTACACATAACATTTATTTTGTTTTATGTGCAGCGTATATTTTTGATCATAGCATTTTTATTTATTTATGGTAGTTTTTCAGTTATCATTTTATTTGGTAACCAATACAGGGCATGTTAGTAAGTGTCAAATAAATACAATGATTTCATATTGAAATCGATTTATTTTACGGTTTATATTATTTTAAATGCGTCATTTTTGAAAGATTTGTTTTTAATACTTATGACAAACAAAAATTCGAAATTATTTTTTGGTGTTGTCGAATGATTTTTATACCTTGTATATTTCAGGTGCTTTCTTTTTAAATCCAAAAGCATTTATTTATATTTATATACGTATATTAAATTATATTTAAAATTGATTAAAAAGAAAGCACTAAAATCTATATATTACTGTAACTCGTAATTCTTACAGTCTATTTAGACAATTTATTGTACCCTTTGTATATACAAGAACCTATACAATTTAGCAAAATAATTTCCGATGTATATAAACCTATTAATTTTTTTTTTAATTCCGGAAATTCAAATAGCTAAATGTGAAAAGTTCCCTCTAAAGAAACGTAATTAAAAAACATTGTTCCTTAACTTTGAAACACTCCTTTTGCTTGGCTATTCATTTATTTACTAACTATAACTCCACTAATCATAGATGGTGGACAGTGCCTGTTTTTTGCTTGCTTTGTAGCACGATTTTTGCGTTTTATTTTTACGGGTTTTGCGTTAGGTAGCATTAATAACTGTGTCTTGTCCATCAAATTCTTCAAATATTCAACCCTTCTTTTAAGTATGATATAATTTCTAGTATTTAAAGTAACTATATGTATTGCAATTATTACATATTTAAATATATATTATAGGTTTAATAAATTATTATTTTCTAATTTTCCGTAAATGGTAAGTAAAATGACGACGTTTCTGTGTGGTGGACATGATACATTTTTAAGTTTGAGGCATCTATTTACCATTATATTCAATTACTTGTGGTTGTAGTTTTATAATTAATTAATAAAAAAAAAAATAATAAAAGGATTATTTAATGTTGGTGGTAAGAGAAGAAGGAATGGTTGGAAAGGTGTCTCAATAAATAAGATGGTTTGTTTGTTTTATTTTTCAATAGGTTTCCTTTGTTTTTTGAATACAATAATAGTTGGGGTTTTCGGTTTTTTGCTAATCTGTTGCTTGTTGCCTGTTCCTCGCTCACAATAACCAACCCCCACGAACTGAAAACCCTAGGAGGAACCAGCTGTGCTATTCGCCTTGGCGTAGAGTCGCCACCAAACTGGGAGTGAAGTAAGTCCTTCATAAAACGGAGCCACCCTCACAAATGTGTCTTCTCTCTCTCTAAATATCATCGTTCCTTACTCACATTTATGCCTATTAACTTTTAGGATGCGTAGCACTGCAATTCAATCAAATAACATAATAGTACATAAATGTTCAAAAAAAAAAAAAAAATAATAAAATGTTCAGTGCTATGAATCCAATGTTCGTAATCATTGCACTTTAAATCTTTCTAACTGTCTCACGCTTTCTTCTGGTATCTTGTGAATCTTTTCTAGCTACTGCTGAAGTATACTAATGTAAGCCGTATTATCACCGTTCTTATTTGGGCAAAACTAAGTATTCTTTACCTATATTTAAACATTTATTTCCAGCTACATACAATTACAGGATTGGTCGAATAAAATTGATACTTGCATTTTTGATAGAATAGCCGCTTTTGGGAGATTGGGTTTTGATTGTTGCTAACACTTAGAACACTGGCTAGTTGTAATAGAGCGGCCATATTAATATAATAACAATGCATTTTTATTATTTAAGGATGAGGTAATGAAAATGCATTAAACTACAACAACAATAATAAATATTAGACTAGACTAAATTAATTTTATTTAGCTACCGCTTCTGTCTTGTTGCTTGTATTTAAGCTTTTCGCATGCTTATTTATTTCTTTAACATATTTCTACAATTGATTTGCCGCATAAAAAATACCAAATCAGTCCTTAAAAATCAAATATTAAATACACCAATAAAAGAACTGCTTTACTTGTATTGGAAATTTTATACAACAGCTATTTGTGTTTTTAACTAATTTCCTTATAAAAAATCTTACATATTCGAACGCATTTCAGTCAAATTATCAATGAAGATAAAGAAGTAGATCACCACCATTCGCACCATGATAATATCAGGTCTGTTTTTTTTATCAAAAATCTAGTTATTTTTATTAAAAATATATATATATATAAAAAATTATAGCTTCCCAGACGATGTCCCTATAATCCCATTAGAATTTCTTTCGGATACACCGATCACTGTGGCTGATCTCGGATCAGACCCAGTGCTCGGTTTACACGAAAGCGAACCAGATTCGTGGACTCCGGCCGTTGGTAAAGAGATTGCCAAGAAATTGAAAGAGAAAGAAATCAAGAGACAAGAACATATTTATGAATTTATTTTAACGGAGAAACATCATTGTTTAACTTTACTTACAATGCAAAAAGTATGTTTAACTTCTAAGTGAAAGAATGTTGCTTATAATTGTTTATTTTTTTTTATTTTTAGATTTTTGTGGAAGGTTTACAAAAGTATTTTCAATTGGGTCCCAATTTGGAACGAATGTTTCCGAGATTGGTGGACCTTACGGCGTTGCACTTAGGTCTGTTGGCTCGGTTAAGAGAGAGGCAACGGGAAGCGCCTGTAGTTTCGTCAATAGCTGATATATTATTAGAACAATTTTCTTCTCAACATGCAGTTAGATTAAAATCAGCATATGGTTCGTTTATCATACCATAATTAAATAAAATTTTATTTTTACCAACATTTACAATTTTTAGGTGAATTCTGTAGTAGACATAGAGACGCAGTGGACATTTATAAATATTACTTACAACATGATACTCGTTTCGGACAATTTGTCCGACATTGCCAAACAAATCCGTTGCTAAAGAAAAAGGGCATACCTGAATGCATTTTATTTGTAACCCAAAGACTGACTAAATATCCTCTCCTCATAGAACCTCTAATAAAAACTAGTAAAGACAACAAAGATGAACAAGAAATGTTACACAAAGCATTGGCTTTAGTTAAGGTACCACACCACCTATACTATATATATATATATATATATATATACATATACAAAACATTCATCATTAAATAATGATTGAACAGGAAATTCTAGTAGAAGTTGACGCTCAAGTCGCCGAAAAGGAAAAGGAAGATAGAAAATTAGAGATTTATAATCGAATCGATGCGAAATCCTACACGACACACCGCGGACATAAGTTTAAAAAATCAGATATTTTGCAGGGGAATCGCTCACTTAAGTTCGAAGGTGTTTCGATGTTAATGCAAGGTCGTGGTAAAATGCAAGTCGTTTTAGTGATTGTGTTATCGGATGTGTTATTCTTTTTGCAAGAAAATTCGCATAAATATTCGTTTTTTACTCCAGATAATAAGGTAAATGATATACATTGGTTAACTATTCTTTTATGATATATTCATGTTTTGGTGTAGGCTGGTGTAGTTTCGTTGCAAAAACTCTTAGTTCGGGAGAAAGCTGGTCAAGAATCTCGAGGCATTTATTTAATATCGTCAAACCCAGCAGATCCAGAAATGTTTGAGTTAAAAGTGCATAAACCGAAGGATAAACAAATTTGGATACAAGCAATTCGGTAAGCTAAAACGCCGCCCTGGTGGCGAGTTCATTCAAAACTAGTACTTATTCTTATTTCAATGATAGAACTGCTGTTCAAAGTTGTCCGGAAGATGAAGAAGATAATATTACGTTGAGCTCGGAAGAAAAGCAGAAATTACTGAACGCCAAACAAGCTCAAATTCGCCACTTAGTTGGTAAGTTTTGATTTGTATTTTGTGCCATTTTAACTTCTGGTGAACATAAACAACAAGAATTTGTTTTTAAATTGATTTATGTCATCTAACAGATATTCCGTCTGGATACGAAGGTAAACATGCTCGCGTTGTGAGCTTGGAATGTGTTTTCTAATATTCCAGAATGTTTTAAATAAATTTAATTTTTCGTTCTAGAATATTTAGTATGCATTTTTGCATGCTACACTCTGTAGTTTCCCAATTTTAAAAGTTAGTCTAGTTTATGTATAAATTAATGGAAACAAGTGCAATATTAAAAAAAAAATAATAATAACAATAGTTGTGTATTTTTATTTTCATTTAGTACATTTCTCCGAATTAATATTTATTAGCCAGTAAAATATGAATGTTATCAATGCTTCTTCTATAATAGGTATGCTCCGCCAAAAAGATGAAGAACAAGCAATATTACTCGAAGAGAAAATGGCGCTTCAACTTCGCCTATTAGCAGCTGCTGGTCTAGATCCACCCTCACCCACTCCATCATACCGGCATCTAGTGAGCGAACATGCCGATACAGGTGTTATGTGGAAGGAAGTATTATCAGCCGTTCAGGTAAACCTAAAACTTGTACTCTATAGTGCGTGTGTTAATTAATTTTTCATATATCTCGTACAGGAAGTGAGTCATTTAGCAAGTTCATTGTACACTTCCGGTACAAACTTATCTCGTAGTGTTAGTTCCGTTGGTGAACATCAGAGCGACGCTTATGTTTCACCAACGTTACCAAAGCGAGCTGAAACATTTGGCGGTTTTGATAACAGCGTAGCGAGTGTACCATTAAAGATTCTAAACAAAAAACTACAAGCGCCCAATTCGTGTAGTCCAGCCGGGAGTCCGGATAATACGGAATTAAAACCGGGAGACTCGAAATTATTTGTAATTATATTATAGTTATAATATATATATATATATATATATATATATTCACAAACTAAAAATAAAATGAAATTGTGTTGTTTAGGAACGTTTACCTTGGCGCAACGCTGTTTTAGCTACAGTGCCACCCGGCTTATTAAATGGTGGGTCTGCTAGCGGGTCTATTGGACCTGAAAACACGTTACAGCATCATGCACATGACGTTCCAGCGCTACTAACGCTTGGAAGAGAGCAGCAAGTCGCGGCTGTGCAACTGTCGCACTATGTCTACACACTTCTCTGTATAATATCCCAACTTATGACCAGTGTAGACAGTTTACAGTCCCAATTAGCGGTTTATAAGTCACATGGGCATGGCTCAGATGGAAGTATGGGATCGAGTGGAACTTCAGATGGGAGAAGACCCCAATATAGACCCAACCAACAGTTAGAGGAGCTTAGAAACTTACAGGATAAATTAAGTGCTGAAAAAGCAACGTGGCATCAAGTACGAGATCAGGAACAGAAGGATTTAGATGAGAGAAAACAGGAATTAGTCAGATTACAGGTATAATTTACCTATCCGAGGAAATATTTGTTAAATCATTTCATTGCATTATGGAGAACTTATTCTTTTGTTTTAGGAGCAAGTTCGAGCAGAACAAACTGATATAACACAGCAACGTGAGCAACTCTATCGCAAAATGGAGATTTTATCGAGTCAGGGTTTGTTAATATCACCAAGCGTGGCATTGCCAGTTGGTGTAACTCAATCTCACGAAGAGATAAGTCCTCAAGAGGAAGCCAGTTCGTCAGGTTCTCAAAACAGTGAACACTCACCTACTAGTAATACAAACACACTATCAGGATATGGAACAGAAGGCCGGAGAAAGCAAGATAAGTGGACTAATAAAGGTGACTTCAGTCTACTTTTTTGCCGCTTATAAATTAACTAAAACTTTTATTTGTTTAGGAACATTAAGCAAATCACATCTCCCGTTAAACCTTATCAGTGCAACAAATCAACCTAAAGCTCAAAATATTGGAATTAAACAACAGTTGCCGCTCAAACTAGCCTCGCGCTTGAGCTCAACTGGTGGTAACACACCCTCGTCTATTAGTGCGGGTACCACACCTACTGGTTTACCGCATCCACAGCAAATGCTTCCTCTTCGATTACAAGAGGAAAAAACACGTAGATCTAGTGGTGGAGGTACTGGAGGCTATCAGAGACTTGGCTCTGGTAGTTTCAGTCCTCCTAATAGTGAAATTGTAAGTATATATATATATATATATATATATATATATGTATATATAATATATTATAGATTTTTTTTTTTACATTTTGGAACACAAAATGTGTGAAAATTTCCTGATAAATGATAACTTTATTCTTAGTCGGCGCCAATAGCAAGCCATTCCCGTACGGGTTCTAGTCCTGCAATGATGCAAGCCTCTCCTCCAGGTGTACCGCCCCATCATTCGTCTATGGGTGGCGCGAAAGCATCCCGCACCCATACATACCCTAAGTTACCGGATAAGTTCCGAGTACGTAGTCCTGAGCAGCCGCCCCCTGACGAAGAAGTGATATTTTTCTGACGGCTTTCGGGTAAAACAAAAAATTTCCTTTATTCTCTGATTCACGCAAAAGTCTGACTTTCTTTTGGGATTTTACTTACGACTTCTTCTTCATTTGACAAAAGTAAGTCTATGGATAATAATGTTTTAACCCTCTTACAAATCTCTTTTAGATCATTTCTCAACGTCCAGTTTATGTCGAAAACTGTACGTATATATATATATATATTATTTTATACCTTGATATTGATTTTTATTTGCATTTTTTAGGCAATGGTTTTTAACCCTTTATGTGTGCAGTTTCATTTTTGTAGTCCGAAACTGTATTTTAATGTTTTAAATTTTTTATACGCGGTTGAATTTTAAATTTGTTTTCTTATTATAAAGTTTAAAATTTATTGTGATTTTTTTACTTTACTTCGAATTTTTAAGTAATGTTTTATTAACGCATGCGCAATATTACGAATTTCGTCTATTTTAAAAATATATTTATCCAATCTTTTTACTTAATGAATGACTACTTAATTAATATAAAGACATGTTTTTAGTCACTTGATACAACTGCATTTAATTAACAACTGTGATCGTAACTGCTTTTACTGTAGGTAGTAATTTGATTATTACTAACTTTGTTACTTATTAAATTGTTTACTGATCGACTAATTCGAAAATTGCTCTTATTGACGTTTGAAATGGTAGTTATTAGACATATATATTTATATAAATATGGATAGAATTTTATACATTTCCATGTGTCTGTATAAAAACACTAATCATTTTGCCTTTACTGCTTTTAAATTAAATTTTATTTTACCGATGTCGTGATTTTTGTACAGATGAATTCATTACAAACATTTTATATATGTGCCAACAACAAAGAAAGATTGATCTAATTTTTAATTATACTAATAATAGTCTGAAAACGATCCGATTTTTTCGAAATTGAACCAATTCTTATCACTTAATTTTTAATAATAATACTTCGAATTTTAAAGCAATAATGTATTTTTTATTGTAAATACTAAATGATTTTCTTGGGTGGGGAACACTTGGTATGTAAATATGGCAATATTTTAAATAAAATTTGTTTGTTTTCCTTTTACATGAAGTATTATAAATTGTAGAATTTCGTAGTTGTTTTTCGAAAAAATTCGAACGTGTTGGATCTGATTCAAATTCCTTCTCGAATTTTTGAGATTACTAGATATTTCGATGTGCTACTAAAACTCAATCATATGACAATAGTTAAATCTTAAGATGACTTATCGCTCTTTCTAATAATATTTATGAAAATTTATGATCTTATAGCCTTTATAAATCAATTTTTGACAATGCATTTTTTGGAACATTCATTCCAAAATTTGTTATTTGTATATAAATATTGTATAGTATTTATCCAGAAATGGAACATTTTGAAAATAATTCAGATAACTTTTAACAATATTTACTATTTATTATTTGAATTTATATATATAAACATTTTTTTTTTTACGTATGTATATATCTATAGGTGAAATATTATTAGTCGCAATTTTTTTTTATTGTGAATATTGAACTCTCAGTCTCAACATTTTCAGATATATTACAGCGGTAAAGTAGAATGTTATTTAGATTATAATAAAAAAGTTGCTCTTTAAAAAAAAAAACAGATAAATTATTGAAAAAAAAAAATTAGTTTAGTATTATTGTCTGTTATATTTGATGTATTTAGTTAGGGTACAATTTCAAGTGTATCAGAAAAGTTGCAATTGATATTTATATATATTTGAGTTCGAGCATTTTATGAAAACATAACGTCCCTTATGGAAGCCAATGAGCAATACGAAACTCAAATAATATAATAAATATTAGTTATAATTTGAAGAACCTGTTGTTTACTACGTTCCAACAAACTGAAATATGTGTGGAGATGGTAAAGTCCCGCACATGATTCAAATAACATGGCCTATATCATATTTGTCTTTCCAAAACTGTGTTGTTATTAAAAGTCATATTTTTATATCTCCTACAACAATGATATGTATACTTGCCCTCATTTATTGTTGTGTCCTAAAACACTAAACAAACATGCGAAGACTAATAATATTTTAGTTGATCGTATTTTAATATTTATTTAAACTAATTTTCGTATTCATGTTTTAGAATTGAATTGAAATTCAAAAGAAGTGTGATTATATTCAAACATTTCTTGCCTTGTATCTTTAAAATCAATTCTTACGGTCATTTCAAATCACTCTGTTGTGATAATAATTGTGTATATAGACATTTAATAATTATTTTAGAAATACTTCATAATGGTACATAATTCTTTTTAGTTACGAAAATAATTATTTATATTTAATATTTAAGTAATAATAATAATGTTTTTTTCTGTGCGAACTACTAGTTTTGTTTTTCTATCACATTTTCTTCTATTTTTCAGTTATATCCAGAAATTGGGGTACGTATAATGTCCAAAAAATACGTTTACATATTTATTTCGCTAACAAAGGTAGGTAGGTAGGTAGGTAGGTAACAGAAACTGTATACATTTTATTCTTAAATTTAATTTAAAATTAAGTACTCTTAAGTACAAATTGATATTTCTATTGTGCAAATTGCGAAAATAATATATATATATATTTTCATTTGGAAATACCAGCCGAGTGCCACTTGGATTATTATATTTATTATTAATAAATTCGCATAAATACTGTATTGTTTTGTTTTGAAGCATATCTCTATATAGAAAATTTGACACTGAGATTTTGTAACATAACATTTATTCATCTGTTACGCTGTCCGCCGTCCGTATTTGGAAAACATTCACGGAATGTGAGACATCATCAAATTTACACGAAACATGTAATTCCGCGATTCGGAACGTGTAATATTGGTTGCCCCAACGCGCACGTAAATACACAGAGCGTGGGTCTTCCCGTAAAATATTCGAGATTGTGTTTTGTCGATCGGTTGCCTAATAAGAAAATATGTCAATAATAACTGTAGTACATAAGTAAAGCATACATTTAATTAATAATGAACTTACATTTGCAGCAAGAAGTTCATGCAATTGCGCTAATGCTCTTTCGCTAAATATGACTGCTAATGCAGAAACGGGCGGTTCATTTATCCAAGCCGGCACCCGAATATGTCCTTCAGGAGTTGTGACTACTTCATTCCGAGGCGCTGGCAGTAAACTACTAGCGCTTGATGAATGTGGAGCTTCTTCCTCTTCGCCATCTGGAGCTTCACGCTCCCCGATCCGGCTCTCTGAACGATTCGAGCTTGCCGATTCGTTCAAAGATACATTTGGAGCGTCTTGGACCGGTTCAGTTTCTCGACCATCTAGCAATCGTTCGTATAATAAGTTGTCTGATGAAAGTTCAGGCACTGAAAAACCGGGACTGTCGTATTGTGGTATGTAAGGTTTGATATCTAAAACTGGGCTGAGGTCGACCATATCAACACCCGAAAAGTAAATCGTTCGATTTTCGATTTGCTCAATTTTGACTAATGAGAGCCCGATTGGAGCAGGCCTGTGGGGAGATCGAGTGGCGAAGACTCCAGTTCGTAGGCCGTTTAATCGAGGCGGTGCCACTTTTGCTCTTACATGAGTCGACTCGTTTTTATGGAAATGGAATAACACCCACATATGAGAATACTCCTCTAAGCCTTCTAAACTGTGTTCTGGGTTTGTGAAAACATCATTGTTTAACACTAATTTGGCTATACTGCCTGCGCATATTCCAGGCTGCCGAGGGGTACCCCGCTTTTCAGGGAAATTTGTTTTAATCACCCCGATATAAGATAGAGAGATTTCGTTCTCGTTCCGGGGCAATTCATCGATTTCGACGTGGTTACTACTACATGATGAACAGTTCCAGTTTTTTACAGTTTGTCGGACGGTGTTACATTCTTTTTGATGCAGATAATTTAAAGATTTTATCTGGGTTCTATTATAACATGAACAATTCATTTATTTTTATTTTTTATATGTATCTAAGAGTACGTACCGTAAATTATTTATTTCGGTTCTAGCTACTGATAACTGGTTCATTAGTTGTTGAACTTTAAGTTCATTGTTTTTGTCGGTTTCACTCATTTTTTAAACTGTCAAGATGACATTACACTTACTGTTGGCAACTCTCTGCTCTTAACATAGCTGTATAGTTGTACTATTTAGTCAGTTTTAGATTTTAAGTTTACGGGCTTGCGAACGAATTTTTATTGATTGTATAAACGTAAATACCAACTTCAAAAATATAATGGCGCTTAATTTTGAAAGTTACATCTTTCCTACACATTATAATATATATATATATATATATATATATATATATATATATATATAAATATGTATTTATATTTAAGAAAATGTTAATTATCCTCGCTAAAATTAATTTTATTGGAAACAATAATTTCGTTTATTTTGAAGATATTTGAATAATTTTATATTGTTTTTAAAATACAATAATTTACGTACTTAATATGATAAAATCTAATGTAATTTATTAATTTTGTTAAATACTTTTGTTTCGTAAGCGCATCTTTTTGCGACGGAGTAAACTGTGGAAATTAGCGAGCGCGAGTGCGCGCAACATACAGTTTCCTCGGTGATGTCGGTGGGTGAGGTTGTCAGGAAAATGCGTCGAAAATATACGTAATTTTCAATTGTTGAGCGACCAACAATGCATTTAATTTATGAAATGATTCGTACACCATTTTTGTGTGTACTTTCATGTGTTATATGTGCTTTATAAAGCAGGAATTATTTTCGAAATGTGCTATTAAGGGTTCTTTTCGGAAATTAGATTAATACTATTTTGTGAGCATGTGAGGGATAATAGTGACGGAAAATATGTGGGAAGCACGTTTTATGTTCTTGCTTATTTTACATGGTGAGTTTTTATTCTTAATATTATAATTTATTATGTGAAATATTGTATGAGGAAAATATTACAGGATCAATAACTGTTCTAGATATCTATAAATATTAAATTTGTTTTATAGTTTATTATTAATTAGGAAAAATGGTTATTTGTTAATGTTGAACAATATACCTACATATGAATGATGTTACTAACATCTACATATTGGGTGCTTAAGTTGTCGTTTCATTTTTTAAAATGTATAATATTTATTTAAATTTGATTTATTTATTATTACTTTACATTTTTTTGGATTTAAGTTTATATGTTAGTCGGTGAAACAAATGCGTTTGTTTCGTTTTTTCAAATTTTCGCGTTTATTTTTGCTGAAATAACTAATCATTAGGAGCTGAAAGTATATTTCGCAAATGTTTATGTACACATATTTAGGAATAGTTTTCGTTGTTGTCGCGAGGTAACATGTTTGTAAAAAAAGAGATTATAACGGAAATATACGTTTAGACCTTCTCTGAATCGATTCCAACTATTTTTGGAATGACGTTTGTATGTGTGTGCATGTGTGTATTTTTTTACGAAGGCAGGATAAATCTTTGTTGTGTGTGTGTGTGTGTGTGAATTGGTTTCGATAATAAAATGAATAGGCTGTTTTATGATGTGGTTGACGCGGCAACCAATCACAAACTTCACAATTCTCATTCAGACTAAGAATCGTTTGAATGTTCATAGGTGACAAGAAAAATGTAGCCACTTAGGTCGATTTATGGCGTTGAAATGCGAAAACTAATGACGCCACCGATAACCAACTTGATATTAAACGGTATTTTTTCGGTAATTTGGAGTGGCTGTAGTAATCATCTGGAGCTATTGTGGCACGAGGTGTAAAATATGACAGGCATTGTTAGGAGCGCGAAAGAGATATGATTTATTGAGCGATTGATGCGATATTCGTTGGTTTTGGTTCGGTGTGTGCTTTGCTCAACAAAAATAGTGAAATTTTCATAAGTATCAGGACCATTCTCATATTTCCGACATTAATATTTATACTTCCGGTTTGTTGAACGCGCCCGGGCTGACTACGTGATCCAGAACTAGCGTTTCCGGTCAAATACCATTCTTTGAACTGCTGGATTCAATATATATATATATTTTTGCTTGCACGACTGTTTTATAACAATCCAATATTCGGAAATCACGATTTCATTGTGAATTATTTTATGTTTTTAGTTAACGCGAACAAAAGCACATCATTTTAAACATTCATTCATTATTTACTATACGAGAGCGAATTTAGTATATTTAGGACAGCCTTCAATAATAAATCCCATCACGAAATCTCTAAGCTAAGTAAACTTTTCGTGAATACCAGAAATATCTGTAGACTAAGGGTCATATTGATTTTGCGTTCGGCAAACAGTATTCTTTTTCGAAAAATTAAATTGATTGTGTATTCATTTCGAATTCATGAAAAACCTACAGAATACTTTGCGTATTTATGTACATACATACATACATACATATATCTTTTCTCAACAAAATCAACCAGTCGAAAAAATGGTAGCAGCAATCTAACTACTACTAATATAGGACGGAGTAATACGAATGTTACCGAACAAGTCTCGTAAATAAATAATAAAAAAAAAAAAAACCCAATCAGTCGACTGCCAAGCGTACCAACTGTTCATGGATTAAACTTGATTGAATAGAAAAGCCCCCAAAAAGATATTTTAATTCGGTTTCAACGTTGAAATCTAACAAATTGGAATGACGTTAGAGTAATTAGAATATTCTCGTTTTGAAATTGTTTCTAATTGATTATTTTCGTTTTAAATTAATACTCTCCTGGACAAGGCGTCAAATTATACGTATGAGAAAGTTGTGGATATTTTCGAATATAAAATCTGTACGAAATTTTTCGAAATATAAATTCTAAAATGCGAACGATATCGGAGGCGGATAAAAATAAATTTCAGATGTGTTTTTAAGTTCTTCGTAATGACAGCATTCATTAGTGCTGATCCAAATTTACGGAATATGCAAATGATCAGGTTTCTTGACATCGATATCAGATTCCGTTCAGAGTAGACTGAAGGGGGCCCCCTTAGTAATAAGCAGGACTGCATTTAATTGTCTTTTAATTAAATAGACTGTTTCTGTTTTTTTAATTAAACTCTGTTCTCCGTGCAATAAACGACAAATTAAGTTACGATTATTACAGTCACAAAAAAAAAAAAACCCCCACGAACTTGACATTTAAATCTATCCATGTAGGTATAGGTATGTGTCCCGGTTGGAAACAATAAAAAATAAAATCTATACGTCCACCGTAGTGACTTTAGTTAATGTATAGCTTGTATAGCTAGCTGGCGGGTGCAGAAACAATCCAGCAATGTTCATTGGGTTTTGGTAAATTAGATTTACCGTACTCGAACAGAAAGTTTACTATGAACCTAAACAATAATATTTGGTTCATCATTTCATATTAATGGATTTTGTCTATGTTTTATTGTGCACTACCTTCATGCGAAATATATTTAGTCGCATGTTACTTTTAGGTACTACATACATAGGTAGTAACCGAGACATAACACTAGATGTCTCAGAAATACTTTTATTTTCTTAAGTAATCATGAAATAAATCAATATCGAAATTTATAAGTATTTTTACGGATATATGATTTTGACCTTTTTAGAATGATGAATCTCTCTTTCTCGTGTGTGTGTGTGTGTGTGTGTGTGTGTGAGCGCTCTATAACCTAATCGGTTTAAGGCAAAATTATGAAACTGTTTGGTTTTGAGATGATGTCTGTCTGATTGTGCACATTTATTATTTATTGTAAGAAATATATTTGGTAAAAAAGTGTTTCTAAAATGAAAAATGATTGAACGATTTGTATTTGTATTTGAATATAATAGCTATTATTTGAGCAGGGTGCGTATAAGAAAGTTTAGTGCAAGCCATTGCGGATATGTTTTAGTGTAATTTTAAGAATAATTCGTGGATTTTTGTACGAAAAACATTGAGTGTTCCCGTTTTAAAGTGGTATTGAATTTATGGTTGGATTGTTTATATTGTAAGAGATTAGATTGTAGCTGGTAAGCATTACCGTAGTCTTGTGTAATTCTTCCGCTAACTGACAGTCGTATATGTGACAGTCTTATTTATGTTTCGTGATCGTGACAAATTCTTGCGAGTAGGTAAAACCGTGTGGTCGTCGTACACACATTTTCAACAAATAGTACCTACTCTATATGTATATAGTATATGTATATACATACTATACGTATTTGAGGAACAAACAAAATCTTTAAAAATCAGTATGTACTTTCTTGAATTATTCATCGTAAACCTAGCCGAAAGGTATCAAAGTTTTAAAATTGAACTTTGTTCAAAGTAAATACAATTCGACGTTGGTATATATATATATATATGTATGTACGTCATCCGCCATCGCTTCTCTAACACAATTCTTTCATCACACCTATCTGCAACTCTGTGTCAATGTGCCTCACTGTCTCTCTCACACTCACCCTCACTTTGTGTGTGTGTGTGTGTGTATAAAAGAAAAAACTTTTCCTCCGGTCTTTGTGAGTATTTCATTAAATTGCCGACGGAAAATTTATAAGCATTTTTTCGCTTGGCCGCGGCCGAAAAAGAATTTGAAAACAATATCCGCTTTTACAGGCAGTATGAAGCGATAAAAAATAAAATCAAATCGGGACTCTCCGTACGTGGCGCTAGGCTTTCTACTTTATTTTTGTCTTGTTACGATATTATTGCAACCCTTGCCTATTGAACTGTGTACACGAAATTATACAAAGAGCCGCCTAAAAATACCAAAAAACTTATATGAAACGATTGCCAATAGATATGTTTTGTTTGTTATTACGTAATTATATATTATATTTATATACAGGGATGTAACAGCAAAACGAGCGACCTCGAATAACTTCTATCTTATTAAAGATACAATAAAATAGTATAAGACAATCTTATACAGGACCAAGGGGGACATCCAATTATGAAAGAAAATCTTTTTTTAAACCAGTGCTTCTTAAGCAACAACACTCGTTTCGCTGTTACACCCTGTATTTCATTGTTATTAGTAAATGAAACACTTTTATTATTAAACAAATCATATATTTCTGTTATAATTAATTTATTACACTTATAAGTATTACTTTTATATTGTATATCATTGATTTATCATATATTTAAATGTTATATTTTGATATTGTTAGAAAAAAGGGTTGATATATTTATATTAAGTGTTTAAATAATTGTACTGATTTTTGTACGTATATTATTTTACTTTAAATTTATATAATTGTCTTCTTTTGTTAAGTATATTATTTATTTATAATGTAATTAGTTGTTATAAGTTGTTATTAGTACATGAAACACTTTTATTGTTAAACAAATGATATATTTCTATTATAATTAATTTATTACAGTTATAAATATTACTTGTATATTGTATATCATTGATTTATCATATATTTAAATGTTGTATTTTGATATTGTTAAAAATAGGTGTTGATATATTTGAATTAAATAATTGTACTGATTTTTGTACGTATATTACTTGGTTTTAAATAAAAACATCATAAAAAATACTTATATTATTTTAATTTACCTTAAAACTCCTTCAAAACATCCTAAAAATAAATTTCTACAATTATAAAAATCTCATATTTACACTTAGATATTGTTTATAAATAGCAATAATAATATTATTGTCTATAATTAGTACCTAAAGACAGTAGAAATAATTTGGTAATTAAAAAAAGTGCTTCTAAGAGCACAAAAAATATATTTCAATTCACGTTCATATAAGACGCGCGTTTGTTACATATTCTATTGTTGCCTATTTATTAATAAACTTATAAATAAAGTATTTAAATAGTATTATTTAAACAAATATAAAAAAATAACCCTTGTTGCATTATTTTAATGTTTAGCTATGGGAAATAATCATTTATAAAGAATGCCTATCATTTGTTCTTCAACAAAAATTGCTCTGCGAAACACATTTTTCACATTTGTATCCGGAATACATAAAGTAGAAAAGAACATTGGAGACAGATATATACTCTCTCTTTCTATACGTTGGATAGACAGAGAAAGAGCGTGTAAAACATTTTGGTTAACTCTGGTTTGTACTACTTAGAAACGCCTATAGTTTGAAACATTAATTAGCTAATGGCCCCTCCTTAAAAATGTGTTGCTCCAATCAAATATAAGAACACTGCGACTAGCAATTTACCAAACGTGGGAGTCAACTATTTGTTTTAAGTTGTAAATCTTGATAGAGCATATACTCTCTCTTTCTATACGTTGGATAGACAGAGAAAGAGCGTGTAAAACATTTTGGTTAACTCTGGTTTGTACAGCTTAGAAACGCCTATAGTTTGAAACATTAATTAGCTAATAGCCCCTCCTTAAAAATATGCTGCTCCAATCAAATATAAGAACACTGCGTTTAAAATTTTACCAAATCTCGATAGAGCATGCTCGATCCTTTTTTAACCTATAGTTTTATATGCTAATTATCGGAATCTTTCAGTCATACTACAGAGAAATTACCAGAAAGTTCGACTATGTAACCCAGTAGATGAATTATATTTCGTATATCGTTCCTTTTCTAACTCGTTTTAAATTGCTAATTGATCAAGAATCTCTCTGTCTTACTACAGTAAAATATTTTTGTGTGCAAATAATTACAATACTGTTACACACTATGTACCCACTAGATCGTCCTCAATGCATGTTTTTATTTGTATATATTATTATTTCATAATTTAATATAATCTACTTCTTCTGAGCCTTTTTTTTTCTCTTTTGGTGGCATTTTAAAAGAAATACAAATATAATAATTATGGTGAATTGTTTAATTTAACTAAATGTAATAACAACTTATAACAATTAAATTTTTGTGATATTATTGTATGTTTTACGAAAATAAATTTCTACAATTATAAAAGTCTCATATTTACACTTAGATATTGTTTATAAATAGCAATAATAATATTATTGTCTATAATTAGTACCTAAAGACAGTAGAAATAATTTGGTAATTAAAAAAAAGTGCTTCTAAGAGCACAAAAAATATATTTCAATTCACGTTCATATAAGACGCGCGTTTGTTACATATTCTATTGTTGCCTATTTATTAATAAACTTATAAATAAAGTATTTAAATAGTATTATTTAAACAAATATAAAAAAATAACCCTTGTTGCATTATTTTAATGTTTAGCTATGGGAAATAATCATTTATAAAGAATGCCTATCATTTGTTCTTCAACAAAAATTGCTCTGCGAAACACATTTTTCACATTTGTATCCGGAATACATGAAGTAGAAAAGATAAATTGGAGACAGATATATACTCTCTCTTTCTATACGTTGGATAGACAGAGAAAGAGCGTGTAAAACATTTTGGTTAACTCTGGTTTGTACAGCTTAGAAACGCCTATAGTTTGAAACATTAATTAGCTAATAGCCCCTCCTTAAAAATGTGTTGCTCCAATCAAATATAAGAACACTGCGTATAAAATTTTACCAAATCTCGATAGAGCATGCTCGATCCTTTTTTAACTTATAGTTTTATATGCTAATTATCGGAATCTTTCAGTCATACTACAGAGAAATTACCAGAAAGTTCGACTATGTAACCCAGTAGATGAATTATATTTCGTATATCGTTCCTTTTCTAACTCGTTTTAAATTGCTAATTGATCAAGAATCTCTCTGTCTTACTACAGTAAAATATTTTTGTGTGCAAATAATTACAATACTGTTACACACTATGTACCCACTAGATCGTCCTCAATGCATGTTTTTATTTGTATATATTATTATTTCATAATTTAATATAATCTACTTCTTCTGAGCCTTTTTTTTTCTCTTTTGGTGGCATTTTAAAAGAAATACAAATATAATAATTATGGTGAATTGTTTAATTTAACTAAATGTAATAACAACTTATAACAATTAAATTTTTGTGATTTTATTGTATGTTTTACGAAAATAAATTTCTACAATTATAAAAGTCTCATATTTACACTTAGATATTGTTTATAAATAGCAATAATAATATTATTGTCTATAATTAGTACCTAAAGACAGTAGAAATAATTTGGTAATTAAAAAAAAGTGCTTCTAAGAGCACAAAAAATATATTTCAATTCACGTTCATATAAGACGCGCGTTTGTTACATATTCTATTGTTGCCTATTTATTAATAAACTTATAAATAAAGTATTTAAATAGTATTATTTAAACAAATATAAAAAAATAACCCTTGTTGCATTATTTTAATGTTTAGCTATGGGAAATAATCATTTATAAAGAATGCCTATCATTTGTTCTTCAACAAAAATTGGTCTGCGGAACACATTTTTCACATTTGTATCCGGATTACATGAAGTAGAAAAGATCGGATGGAGACAGATATATACTCTCTCTTTCTATACGTTGGATAGACAGAGAAAGAGCGTGTAAAACATTTTGGTTAACTCTGGTTTGTACAACTTTGAAACGCCTATAGTTTGAAACATTAATTAGCTAATAGCCCCTCCTTAAAAATGTGTTGCTCCAATCAAATATAAGAACACTGCGACTAGCATTTTACCAAACGTGGGAGTCAACTATTTGTTTTAAGTTGTAAATCTTGATAGAGCATATACTCTCTCTTTCTATACGTTGAATAGACAGAGAAAGAGCGTGTAAAACATTTTGGTTAACTCTGGTTTGTACAGCTTAGAAACGCCTATAGTTTGAAACATTAATTAGCTAATAGCCCCTCCTTAAAAATATGCTGCTCCAATCAAATATAAGAACACTGCGTACAAAATTTTACCAAATCTCGATAGAGCATGCTCGATCCTTTTTTAACTTATAGTTTTATATGCTAATTATCGGAATCTTTCAGTCATACTACAGAGAAATTACCAGAAAGTTCGACTATGTAACCCAGTAGATGAATTATATTTCGTATATCGTTCCTTTTCTAACTCGATTTTAAATTGCTAATTGATCAAGAATCTCTCTGTCTTACTACAGTAAAATATTTTTGTGTGCAAATAATTACAATACTGTTACACTATGTACCCACTAGATCGTCCTCAATGCATGTTTTTATTTGTATATATTATTATTTCATAATTTAATATAAACTACTTCTTTTGAGCCTTTTATATATATTTTACTGTAGTAAGACAGAGAGATTCTTGATCAATTAGCAATTTAAAACGAGTTAGAAAAGGAACGATATACGAAATATAATTCATCTACTGGGTTACATAGTCGAACTTTCTGGTAATTTCTCTGTAGTATGACTGAAAGATTCCGATAATTAGCATATAAAACTATAAGTTAAAAAAGGATCGAGCATGCTCTATCGAGATTTGGTAAAATTTTAAACGCAGTGTTCTTATATTTGATTGGAGCAGCATATTTTTAAGGAGGGGCTATTAGCTAATTAATGTTTCAAACTATAGGCGTTTCTAAGCTGTACAAACCAGAGTTAACCAAAATGTTTTACACGCTCTTTCTCTGTCTATCCAACGTATAGAAAGAGAGAGTATATGCTCTATCAAGATTTACAACTTAAAACAAATAGTTGACTCCCACGTTTGGTAAATTGCTAGTCGCAGTGTTCTTATATTTGATTGGAGCAACACATTTTTAAGGAGGGGCCATTAGCTAATTAATGTTTCAAACTATAGGCGTTTCTAAGTAGTACAAACCAGAGTTAACCAAAATGTTTTACACGCTCTTTCTCTGTCTATCCAACGTATAGAAAGAGAGAGTATATATCTGTCTCCAATGTTCTTTTCTACTTTATGTATTCCGGATACAAATGTGAAAAATGTGTTTCGCAGACCAATTTTTGTTGAAGAACAAATGATAGGCATTCTTTATAAATGATTATTTCCCATAGCTAAACATTAAAATAATGCAACAAGGGTTATTTTTTTATATTTGTTTAAATAATACTATTTAAATACTTTATTTATAAGTTTATTAATAAATAGGCAACAATAGAATATGTAACAAACGCGCGTCTTATATGAACGTGAATTGAAATATATTTTTTGTGCTCTTAGAAGCACTTTTTTTTAATTACCAAATTATTTCTACTGTCTTTAGGTACTAATTATAGACAATAATATTATTATTGCTATTTATAAACAATATCTAAGTGTAAATATGAGACTTTTATAATTGTAGAAATTTATTTTCGTAAAACATACAATAAAATCACAAAAATTTAATTGTTATAAGTTGTTATTACATTTAGTTAAATTAAACAATTCACTATAATTATTATATTTGTATTTCTTTTAAAATGCCACCAAAAGAGAAAAAAAAAGGCTCAGAAGAAGTAGATTATATTAAATTATGAAATAATAATATATACAAATAAAAACATGCATTGAGGACGATCTAGTGGGTACATAGTGTGTAACAGTATTGTAATTATTTGCACACAAAAATATTTTACTGTAGTAAGACAGAGAGATTCTTGATCAATTAGCAATTTAAAACGAGTTAGAAAAGGAACGATGTACGAAATATAATTCATCTACTGGGTTACATAGTCGAACTTTCTGGTAATTTCTCTGTAGTATGACTGAAAGATTCCGATAATTAGCATATAAAACTATAAGTTAAAAAAGGATCGAGCATGCTCTATCGAGATTTGGTAAAATTTTAGACGCAGTGTTCTTATATTTGATTGGAGCAGCATATTTTTAAGGAGGGGCTATTAGCTAATTAATGTTTCAAACTATAGGCGTTTCTAAGCTGTACAAACCAGAGTTAACCAAAATGTTTTACACGCTCTTTCTCTGTCTATCCAACGTATAGAAAGAGAGAGTATATGCTCTATCAAGATTTACAACTTAAAACAAATAGTTGACTCCCACGTTTGGTAAATTGCTAGTCGCAGTGTTCTTATATTTGATTGGAGCAACACATTTTTAAGGAGGGGCTATTAGCTAATTAATGTTTCAAACTATAGGCGTTTCAAAGTTGTACAAACCAGAGTTAACCAAAATGTTTTACACGCTCTTTCTCTGTCTATCCAACGTATAGAAAGAGAGAGTATATATCTGTCTCCATCCGATCTTTTCTACTTCATGTAATCCGGATACAAATGTGAAAAATGTGTTCCGCAGACCAATTTTTGTTGAAGAACAAATGATAGGCATTCTTTATAAATGATTATTTCCCATAGCTAAACATTAAAATAATGCAACAAGGGTTATTTTTTTATATTTGTTTAAATAATACTATTTAAATACTTTATTTATAAGTTTATTAATAAATAGGCAACAATAGAATATGTAACAAACGCGCGTCTTATATGAACGTGAATTGAAATATATTTTTTGTGCTCTTAGAAGCACTTTTTTTTAATTACCAAATTATTTCTACTGTCTTTAGGTACTAATTATAGACAATAATATTATTATTGCTATTTATAAACAATATCTAAGTGTAAATATGAGACTTTTATAATTGTAGAAATTTATTTTCGTAAAACATACAATAAAATCACAAAAATTTAATTGTTATAAGTTGTTATTACATTTAGTTAAATTAAACAATTCACCATAATTATTATATTTGTATTTCTTTTAAAATGCCACCAAAAGAGAAAAAAAAAGGCTCAGAAGAAGTAGATTATATTAAATTATGAAATAATAATATATACAAATAAAAACATGCATTGAGGACGATCTAGTGGGTACATAGTGTGTAACAGTATTGTAATTATTTGCACACAAAAATATTTTACTGTAGTAAGACAGAGAGATTCTTGATCAATTAGCAATTTAAAACGAGTTAGAAAAGGAACGATATACGAAATATAATTCATCTACTGGGTTACATAGTCGAACTTTCTGGTAATTTCTCTGTAGTATGACTGAAAGATTCCGATAATTAGCATATAAAACTATAAGTTAAAAAAGGATCGAGCATGCTCTATCGAGATTTGATAAAATTTTAAACGCAGTGTTCTTATATTTGATTGGAGCAGCATATTTTTAAGGAGGGGCTATTAGCTAATTAATGTTTCAAACTATAGGCGTTTCTAAGCTGTACAAACCAGAGTTAACCAAAATGTTTTACACGCTCTTTCTCTGTCTATCCAACGTATAGAAAGAGAGAGTATATGCTCTATCAAGATTTACAACTTAAAACAAATAGTTGACTCCCACGTTTGGTAAATTGCTAGTCGCAGTGTTCTTATATTTGATAGGAGCAACACATTTTTAAGGAGGGGCCATTAGCTAATTAATGTTTCAAACTATAGGCGTTTCTAAGTAGTACAAACCAGAGTTAACCAAAATGTTTTATACGCTCTTTCTCTGTCTATCCAACGTATAGAAAGAGAGAGTATATATCTGTCTCCAATGTTCTTTTCTACTTTATGTATTCCGGATACAAATGTGAAAAATGTGTTTCGCAGAGCAATTTTTGTTGAAGAACAAATGATAGGCATTCTTTATAAATGATTATTTCCCATAGCTAAACATTAAAATAATGCAACAAGGGTTATTTTTTTATATTTGTTTAAATAATACTATTTAAATACTTTATTTATAAGTTTATTAATAAATAGGCAACAATAGAATATGTAACAAACGCGCGTCTTATATGAACGTGAATTGAAATATATTTTTTGTGCTCTTAGAAGCACTTTTTTTTAATTACCAAATTATTTCTACTGTCTTTAGGTACTAATTATAGACAATAATATTATTATTGCTATTTATAAACAATATCTAAGTGTAAATATGAGACTTTTATAATTGTAGAAATTTATTTTCGTAAAACATACAATAAAATCACAAAAATTTAATTGTTATAAGTTGTTATTACATTTAGTTAAATTAAACAATTCACTATAATTATTATATTTGTATTTCTTTTAAAATGCCACCAAAAGAGAAAAAAAAAAGGCTCAGAAGAAGTAGATTATATTAAATTATGAAATAATAATATATACAAATAAAAACATGCATTGAGGACGATCTAGTGGGTACATAGTGTGTAACAGTATTGTAATTATTTGCACACAAAAATATTTTACTGTAGTAAGACAGAGAGATTCTTGATCAATTAGCAATTTAAAACGAGTTAGAAAAGGAACGATATACGAAATATAATTCATCTACTGGGTTACATAGTCGAACTTTCTGGTAATTTCTCTGTAGTATGACTGAAAGATTCCGATAATTAGCATATAAAACTATAAGTTAAAAAAGGATCGAGCATGCTCTATCGAGATTTGGTAAAATTTTAAACGCAGTGTTCTTATATTTGATTGGAGCAGCATATTTTTAAGGAGGGGCTATTAGCTAATTAATGTTTCAAACTATAGGCGTTTCTAAGCTGTACAAACCAGAGTTAACCAAAATGTTTTACACGCTCTTTCTCTGTCTATCCAACGTATAGAAAGAGAGAGTATATGCTCTATCAAGATTTACAACTTAAAACAAATAGTTGACTCCCACGTTTGGTAAATTGCTAGTCGCAGTGTTCTTATATTTGATTGGAGCAACACATTTTTAAGGAGGGGCTATTAGCTAATTAATGTTTCAAACTATAGGCGTTTCAAAGTTGTACAAACCAGAGTTAACCAAAATGTTTTACACGCTCTTTCTCTGTCTATCCAACGTATAGAAAGAGAGAGTATATATCTGTCTCCATCCGATCTTTTCTACTTCATGTAATCCGGATACAAATGTGAAAAATGTGTTCCGCAGACCAATTTTTGTTGAAGAACAAATGATAGGCATTCTTTATAAATGATTATTTCCCATAGCTAAACATTAAAATAATGCAACAAGGGTTATTTTTTTATATTTGTTTAAATAATACTATTTAAATACTTTATTTATAAGTTTATTAATAAATAGGCAACAATAGAATATGTAACAAACGCGCGTCTTATATGAACGTGAATTGAAATATATTTTTTGTGCTCTTAGAAGCACTTTTTTTTAATTACCAAATTATTTCTACTGTCTTTAGGTACTAATTATAGACAATAATATTATTATTGCTATTTATAAACAATATCTAAGTGTAAATATGAGACTTTTATAATTGTAGAAATTTATTTTCGTAAAACATACAATAAAATCACAAAAATTTAATTGTTATAAGTTGTTATTACATTTAGTTAAATTAAACAATTCACCATAATTATTATATTTGTATTTCTTTTAAAATGCCACCAAAAGAGAAAAAAAAAGGCTCAGAAGAAGTAGATTATATTAAATTATGAAATAATAATATATACAAATAAAAACATGCATTGAGGACGATCTAGTGGGTACATAGTGTGTAACAGTATTGTAATTATTTGCACACAAAAATATTTTACTGTAGTAAGACAGAGAGATTCTTGATCAATTAGCAATTTAAAACGAGTTAGAAAAGGAACGATGTACGAAATATAATTCATCTACTGGGTTACATAGTCGAACTTTCTGGTAATTTCTCTGTAGTATGACTGAAAGATTCCGATAATTAGCATATAAAACTATAAGTTAAAAAAGGATCGAGCATGCTCTATCGAGATTTGGTAAAATTTTATACGCAGTGTTCTTATATTTGATTGGAGCAACACATTTTTAAGGAGGGGCCATTAGCTAATTAATGTTTCAAACTATAGGCGTTTCTAAGTAGTACAAACCAGAGTTAACCAAAATGTTTTACACGCTCTTTCTCTGTCTATCCAACGTATAGAAAGAGAGAGTATATATCTGTCTCCAATGTTCTTTTCTACTTTATGTATTCCGGATACAAATGTGAAAAATGTGTTTCGCAGACCAATTTTTGTTGAAGAACAAATGATAGGCATTCTTTATAAATGATTATTTCCCATAGCTAAACATTAAAATAATGCAACAAGGGTTATTTTTTTATATTTGTTTAAATAATACTATTTAAATACTTTATTTATAAGTTTATTAATAAATAGGCAACAATAGAATATGTAACAAACGCGCGTCTTATATGAACGTGAATTGAAATATATTTTTTGTGCTCTTAGAAGCACTTTTTTTTAATTACCAAATTATTTCTACTGTCTTTAGGTACTAATTATAGACAATAATATTATTATTGCTATTTATAAACAATATCTAAGTGTAAATATGAGACCTTTATAATTGTAGAAATTTATTTTCGTAAAACATACAATAAAATCACAAAAATTTAATTGTTATAAATTGTTATTAGTGCATGAAACATTTTTATTGTTAAACAAATTATATATTTCTATTATAATTAATTTATTATTTATTAAAAAATAATGTACAATAAATTATATTTATAAAGGGGGGTATGGAGTGCAGATCTTGGTCTTCAATCGACTGCATTTTCTATAAACAAAAATACATAATACATTATTTGAACAATACATACGATTTTATTATCTTCTTAGCACCTAGAGGACTCCAGGGAATAGATTTCTCCAAAAGCTGATGATGTTTTCTGATTGGGAGTTGATACGAGACCTCAGGTAAACATTTGGGGGTGAGGAGTTGCCATCCCAGTTGGGATGTTTTGTTGTAGTGTTCCGATTTGGGACGATAGGGGTTTGTGTCTCGCCATTGGTTGACCTGGTGATGTGGGGATCGCTAACATATTGAATAAATAAATTTAAATCAAAAAATCTATAAGTAATACGTGGTGGACAATTATTTCATTATCCGCACATATCTTAACACAATAGCATAACGCGTTTTTTCTTAAACTGCGCTAAAGTAGGTATGTGTTTACATACATACATACATACATACATACATATAATATCGTATGTATGTTTGTGTACTCGTTTTCTTAGAGTGCAAATATATAAAGTAGTAAAAGGATATTTGTTGGGTTGGTAAGCCATTAATCTTAGATATACCTCCTTACATATGAATTCAGCGTGTAATATATCATAGACATAGAACATTCTCGGTGCAGTTCTGTATTGGTTTATTACCACTATGCAATGCGCTGCCAATGCATAAAAGTTGCACAGTTTACGAGTGCCAAGTGAAAAAGTGCAAGTGCCGCAAGCGAAGGCTTACTTTTGAATACTGCACACAAATTGTGCAAATAAGGAACTCAACACACATGGAGTTTTCTTGATACTGCCAAGACATGAACTCACAGCTTATCTTAATGTAACGTTTTAACCGATTAGGTGCAGAAATCAAACTAATAGGTAATAGGTATACATACATACATACATACATATAATATACACTTATTGCAATAATATTTATTTATTTATACACTGTCCTAGTATACCTACATATTTATAATACTATGTATACGAATGACTGACTGATAACTGATAACGTTGACTCACACGAAAACTGATTTCTAACTGTCGACAATTCAAGCTGTCGTATGTACCCGCTTAGATGGTTCTGTGGAGCTTTCTAGACGATTCTAGTTCTTTTTACATAGGCTACTCGCATTACGTTCCTGTATTATGATAGCATAACCTGTAGGCTCGTTACAATTGATTATATCTAATAATACAACTCTTTTACATACGCTTCATGCGTTTGTACTCAATTAGTTAGTTTGAGTAGAACTGTTTCGGAATAGTGTATTCATAATTAGTTTTGTTTTTAAATAATTTTTAATTGAAAAGTAGATCATTGTGTACTTAAACTTTTTGCTGGTAATGCAGTTATTATGATGCTGTAAGTTTACAAAGTAAATATGCCTCCTTTCTGATGTAAAAGCGCAAAAAAAAAACTTATAAAGCTGCGAATTCCTTCTTAATTAATATATAAGGATGCAGCTAGCGCTGCAAGTAGCTACTTAAAAATACAATAAAAAACGCAAGTTTAAAAGTTTTTTAAAAGGTTTATTTTAAAGATTTATTAACAGTTGGTTATATATATATATATATATATATATATATATATATATATATATATATATATATATATATATATATATAGTGAGCCTGACAATACTTCCAGACACCAAGACCACTCAAAGGAACTTTTAATAGTAACGCGCCGCGGTTAGCTGCGTGCGAGAATGTTGAGTGCTACGTGGTTTTCAGTACCGGCTCGTTGGATTTTACACACACACACACATGCAAGACATTAATTTATGATTATTTTAGATTATTAAGTCGTCGCTGGCTACGAGTGTACGAGTGTATGTTTGAAGATGTGGGTCCATATTGAACTCAGTTTGCGAACTTTTAATTGTGTTTTTGAGTGCAATCTGTTCTTTCGGTCGCAACCAGCCACACCGACAAGCGAGGCCTTAAGCACAAAGCGAGCTTGGCGTCAAATAGATAAGCTTTCATCGCCACGTCACTTTTTATGCGAATTATTACCGGTTCCGTTCATTATGTTCGAACTAAATTAAGTTTAATTGGAATTTCAAATCGTTCACGAATAGAAAATTCGTTTTCAATAGCTAGCTAATTAATGGTGGTTGCCAGTTTAAAATTCAGTTTTATGTACATACAATTTGAATGAAGGATTTTATTAAATATACGACGTGAATAAGGCTCTCGCTGGGAAATATGTTTGTTCAAACGCCTTGTAAACCAAAAATTTAATTTCGTTGATGACAAAAATAAATAAATGCTACAAAGAACAGAGGCAACACAAAATATAAAACGTTTGGCTTTGATGAGGAATCAATCGAACGAGCGAACGAGTGAACGACAGTTCTTCTTTGAACAAATAAATTGTATTACTCTTAACGGAGAAGGTGCTTCTGGATTGTATATGATCCATTGGTGCCCCCCATCATTTATCCGAGTTGATTAATATTTAGATTAACCGTCACGCGCCTTTTCGAATAAAAATGTACGTTTTTCCGGAAGTAAGATAATTAATTACTAATTAAATGTGTAGGGAGACTTTTTGGCAGCGATCGTTAAAAAATATACTATAGCTTTATACCAGCTCGCGTGAAACATAAAGCGCTTTGGCCTGACGATTAAATTATATGTAGGTATATATATATATATATAAAAAGGTACCTATATGTTTGGCACGCTTGTTTATTTGCTAGCAAATTCAAATATTTTGGCAGATATAATTTGTGTTTAATTTCAAGGCGTCCGTCCCCTATCCTTAAGTTTGATGAATAATTTAATTTTGAATGAACCGTTACATGTCGGATAAGTAGTAATCAGGACTGCTTCGATTCGGTTACGAGTGTCCAATGTATAAATGGATTACTGTAATCTAGATTGCGACCTGAAAATCTATTTGTAATCGTTTTATTTTCCAAACAAATACACCATCATGTATTTTTTTTCCGACAATCGTCGATGTTTGGTTCACGATTTCGGTTTGCTTAATGATGCGTGACGTCACCGGGACTTGATACGTTAATCTGATTGGTTGATCGAACGCAATTACGTAATGCAGATCAACTGGCTTCAGTACAAAGTCTGCAATGAGCATTCATTTAAAAAATGTTGCTCGTAACTCGAGAAATTGGACCATTACTGTTATGTTCGGCATATAATTTTTTTTGTTAAATACCGTTTAAGACTTCAACTACCCGCAAGCCACAAACGACGTCATACTGAACGAATGGCATTTATTTTAACGTTCAAAATAAATTTCGACGCTCATCGGCGCTTATCCTTACCACCTGTGACTAAACGCACGTACTACCGCAGAGCGGACGTATGTATGTATGTACGTGCAACGTATTCATCACTCTTTGATACGCTGAAACCTTGTTAAAACGTCAGTGTTTGATTGTGTATGTATGTATGTATGTATGTATGTATATATATATATATATATATATATATATATATATATATATATATATATATATATATATATATATATATATATATATATATATATACTGCGAAACTGATACGACTAAGCCTCATCAATAAATGGCGTAAAATTCGTACCATATATACTCGTATATATATATATATATATATATATGTCTACATGAAATGAAAGAGATATGAATTTCGCGTGGACTTTTTTTGCTTTATTTTGCATCAGTTAAATAAAATTGATACCAAAGAATGGAGCACTGATTGTGGAGTTCTGATTGTTTAATACTGTCAGTTTTTTTTTTATTTTAACGAATTTTTTTTTATGTTGCGGAACTATTATCAATTTTAATTAATATATATTAAATCGGAGAAATAAAAAAATAAAAAAATAATAAAATTAATTAGAAAAGTTATATTTCCGTTAAAATGTCGAGATCAAAACGTATAAGAAAGTAAAAAGTAAAGATTGTTATAGTTCAAAGACAAGACAGGTGCAATTTTTAAAATGTCGTATTTGTTTTTGTGCGGTTGGTAAGCGTTATTGGTAGGATATGGGTTTGGATTCCGTTCAAGACATAAATAACAAAAGCATACGTGTATTTGAAATAAAAGATATTTAACCGTGCTCACCCACATAGGCAATGCAATGCAATGCAAAAGGCAATAAAATTCGACAGTTTACAAAATGGACATAGTCTATTCAATACAGCACGTAACCAATTATTGTAAACTAAATGTAAACGTTGTAAAATTGGTTAGGTTGTTCGGCACATATACAAGAATATAATAATGTGCGGCTGTGGCCACACAATTATGTATACCTCCGATCACCACTGGCAAATGTGCCATAGATTGCTTGCTTACACTGTTTGCACACCGCATGTTTGTTGCTATTTTCTATTTTGCTTCGAGCGCCGTTGCTAAACGATGTAAATATTTCAAAAGAAGATCGCCATTTGTATGGCTCGAAATCTCACAGCCAACCTAGAGACACGCGAACTCTATTGCAGAACCTTTGCCTACTATCTCTCTTTTTTTTGGACCACATGCTAGCTTAAAATAACACATATGCATAACACATATGCATGATATTACTTAACGTACATACTGTAACACACACAAAAAGTAGACACTAAAGGTGATGATGGAATTACGCCTAATATAGTATATGAAATTAATTTTTGTTTTGAGACGTAACGTGCATTATCTAATGTAATAAATCTTAGCCGTTGCCTTTGCTTAAGATCAAGCGATATAACGAAGTGTTTGTTTCCTTGTAAAGTTAAATATATAGCTATGTATGTATGTATGTATGTAGTACATACAATATCTAACACGTAAAGCACCAGAGTTCATTTGATTTTAAAAGTTGCCCAACTTACTTCTTACTATCTCTGATTATGTATGCATATCATTATGTTCTGGACACCTCCTTTATAGAAAATCCACCCGCCCCTTAAAAGATTTACCTACTTTAATCTTCTACAAGCTATTTATCTTCATTCTTTGACTTTTTACGCCTTTTGTAATAAAATAAATTTGCACAGACGTTCATATTTAGTTTCTAATCAAATATCCGCAATGGCTTGCACCAAACTTTCTTATACGAATTTTATTTTAATCAAAGGAATATTATACCTATATAGGTATATAAATATATTCACATTCATTTCTAATATTTTATTAACCTTCGAAACACTAATTATATTTCTTGTAATCAATAATACTCTCAGTTCTGAATTGTATCACCAGATCTGTTCGTTAGCCAGAATCGCAAGTGTGTGATGGATGTGATGTCCTTAAAATGTTATTTGTGAAAATTCAACTCTAGAGAGAATAATAAGTGACGGTATTTATTTAGGCGCGTCTGTACCTTAATTAAATAAGTATTCCTGGTATAAGGGTGAATATTAATGAATTTGCATGTAGAGTGAGCCGTGTTTAAGTAGCCGTTCGCAAAATAACAATTCGGAATCAATTAAGAATGTGAAAGGTCTGCACAATAATTTGACGTGTTTCCGGGCCATATAATTCCAGATGTGGGCACCGCACGTATTTGTTACGCGAGGTTAAAGAAAGGTCAAGACTGGAGCACTTGATTTTTATTGGCTTTCCGAGTGGTTTTATTTTATTACACAATTTTCGTTATTTGTGATTGGACGAATTACTAAAGAAAATAAGGCGACGGCGATGGTGATGGCGATGGCGACGACGACAGCGACGGCAACTCCCTTGCCATTCACAACACAAACCTTTTGGCAAAGGTTGCCAACGAAAGCAAGGCGCAGCGCGGCAAAAGCATAGGCGAGTAGGTACTACATACTACGTATACGTATTACCGATTATGAATGAGCGCATTATTCAGTGTCCGAATTATAAATCTCAATTTCTGTTTGTTGCCGAGGTTTGCGACGAACATCGCTGCGACCATGTCTATACTATTAGTTACAAGTTAGCCTCCCAGAAGGCACTAGTGACGTCATACATCTCAGCAATGATGACAACCGCTTGTTATCACACTATTATATGGGAGCCTGGAAATAGTAAATGGCATACAGTGTGGTCCAGGAATAGAAAAAAGGTGTTGGTGCTGTATGTATGTACGTATGTATATATATACACATTAACAATTGAATCAGTATCATTTGTTTCCGTGCGAAGAAACGCGAGCGCGTCGATCCTATAATTTATTTAAACCGAGTGACTGTGCTAGCAGCATCTCTACTTACGCGCGGACTCGTGTTTATATTTCGAGAAGGTTTGTCGTTAATCTTGTAACATAGCGAGCAATTTACACGAATAATGGGTTTACATGAAAGCGAAGCAGGACGCCATTTTTGAACGTCGATGATGTCTGAAACATTTATATACGTACATACATACATAAAGCGATCGAGTTTCCTTCGCCGGATGAATTGAAGAAAGATATTTAATGAAATATAAATCTCATCTTCCGTTGTATTAGCGCGCGTTCTATATTTCGGAGACGAAATATCTACGTTCGATGACATTCTTATTATTATTATTATTATTCCTTTTGTTATTCTTTTCATTAAATTTACTCACAAATCCGACATTTAATTACGACACGCTTATTTTGCTTATACTATTTTGCTATTCATAATAAATATAGTTACTGTTTCCTCAAAATAATAAAAAATATTACCAACTTTTAAAACTACAACGGATAGCTAAAAGTTTTAAATGAAAATTTACTTTTACTACGATTTTTCATTTTTGATGTAGTGCTCATATTTATATTTTTGTATGCCAGCCATACAACTGTAAACTTTTTAAAAGGTATTATCGCGCTTATAAACCCGACGTGCATTTAGAAACTTTTTATTCCGAATGGCCATATAATTCAATCGCACGGGAACAAAATTATTCATTAAAATTAATTCTATTTTATCTTTGACAACAAATATAAATACATACATATATATATATATACGCAACAATTATTTAATGTCACACTGTATTACATTAAGTGAAACATATTTTTTACCCTCACAAATAAATTAGCGAGCACGTTGTCAACAAAACTAATTTAAAATAGTGTCACCCATAGCAACAGCCGGCCCTTGTGCACAGTATTATTGGCCCACTTTATGTCCACATAAATTATTCATTTTGTTGATGAAAAGTTTGTCAGAACAACTAGCATTCAACTGAACACACACACACACACATATATATATATATATATATATATATATATATATATATATATATATATATATATATGTATAGATAATTAATACACTGATGTTTATTAACTATTATTATTCGTATAATATAGCTTTGTTGCTCATATTTAGTAATATAATAATAGTAAATGTAACTAACTACATTACGTTGAATTGTGGTCGTGCTTCTGTTTGTGCAGACGTTGTATCGACGACGACGTCTATGCAAACCGGATGCGAGTGTGATTTCATTGTTTAAGCCTTTTTCTTGGTTTGAGATATAGATATAGTAGAGAGTGGTTAGCTTAGGGTTTTTCGAATCAAAATAAATCTTATGTAAATTTGTATTGTGTGCTTGCATTGTGCGCATCTTCCGAATGCATTTGTTTGCGTGTGAAGTGAGTCCTTTTGTATCATATCATATGATATGCCATATTTGCATATCTTATATACTCGTTATATGTTGTGTTTGGAATAAAAAGAAAGCAGCATTGATCAAATTTACAATTAAAACAATGACACACGTCTTCCGTCACGGTTTTATATACCTACATATGATTAAATGCGAGTTTTTTTTCGCTGTTGCTGTTTCCCTGGATGTTTCAGATTTCTATAGAAAGATAAATCAACGTCAGTTTTGGCCAGAAAAACAAACGGTATTTTCAAAATAAACACAATTTCCGTGCACGATTTTTGATTTGACGGAAATGTATTTGCAGAATCATAAAAAAAAAAAGAGACCACAGTATTATTTTAACCCAGTTATGTATGTATGTATGTATGTATGTATGTATATGGCAAACTATACATACCGACTATCTGTGTAACTCAAGCCAGAAAAGGAGCTGTTTAAACCGTCCTTCTCCTTGTCCGTGTCCTTGTCATGGTTGCGTCTATTGTTGATATAGCCATTATATTTAGACACAGTTTGTTAATTAATGGAGCTTAAAATGCTATTCCCATCAAGTTAAAAGCGCTGTTTGCTTTTGGTTTACGATCTTCCCTAAATTGTATACAACAAGTTTCAATTTTTCATTCTTAGAAGTTGATAATTAAATGAGAATTATGACTCGGTAGGCGATATATCTCAGTCGAACGCTTGCAAAGACACCATTTTCGTGAAAGGGTTAGCTAAGTTACGGAACGCGGTGCTGATGGCCTTTGGTTCGATTGGCAATAATTATGTTTAAATGTATAGGCAATGGTTTACATTGAACATTCTATATTCGTACGATATTATATGTTTAGTTACCTAAGTGGCATAATATTCAATTTTTCTGATAAACATATCATATCTTCTGTAGTTGTGAGTGGTGTTTATAACTTGGCAACTGGTATGTAATGTATCTTCTTATTTGTTATACGTAACGTAATTAATAATGTCGAGCGACCGCAGAAATGAATATACGAGCGACACAGGTTGGCTGTAACAGCGCGGGACCATCAGCAGACAGCTTCGGAGTTTATCTGTTTATTCTAACGTTCAACTTTAGGGCAATTAATAAAGGTTCTGATATTTGCGACACGCTCTCACGCAAGTAGTCGTCTATCTTGAAAGCTAGAGTGTTTTCACAGTAAATGGACTTGTAAGAGTTACATACATACATACATATATACATACGTACGTACGTAGAACAAAATATTAGTAATGGAAGTACACATCTTCAAGCTTTAGTTTATGTTTTATACAAATAAACTAACATTAAGTTAACTACGAGATAATTATCTAAAATGAGGTCATAAATTCAAAATATTCACTGGGTGTACAGAAAAGTTTCGAAATATACATACATACATATATACGTATTACGCTTGTGTTATAAAACTTTTCGCCATTATTTTTTGTCAACTACACACTATATTAAAACTATTGTTGGGTAAATGCAATTGTATTATTATAATATCGTGTGGTAGAATAAGATACTCTACTGGTGCTGGTGGCATTCGTGCAAAAGTTTCCGCACGTAGTACATACAACAAAGACTTGATGACAGAACAATTGATACTGTCGCATGGTGCGTCTTTCCACGATGTATCTCCAGCTCCTTCATGATCCTTTTTGTTCTACTTGAATATTTTAAATAATAACATTTTGAATAAAACATTTTATTTCTTTCTTAAACTAACGATATCTCTGCAGACCTATCTATAACTATTATGAACATACACACACACACGATAGACGTCGTAGTATACCCTGTAGACTTGTTACAATATTTTTTACTTTGAAACCGATAAAATATTAATATCAAAAGTTACATGGCGCATGGCAGTCATGTTGAAAGTTGTTGATTAATTTCAGCGCCAGACGAAATACTATAAATGGAAAAAAGGATTAATTTAAAACGTCAATAAGCTGCTGTATTTTTGTTTGTATGACCGACAATATGGTTCGGTGGCGGTGTCGTTCCATTGTCCTGCGAGGCTGTGAGCCTGCGACAGGAATGGCATGGTGTTTATTTGTAAACACCGGCCAGTATATCCGGTATCCGGCAAGCGCTGGCTTGCGGTGTGGCCGGCCCCATTGTAATATTATTGTGCGGTTACTCAAATACAGCCATTGGTGGATGGGTACGCACCATAGACCCCCTTATTCACTATGTATTCATTCCGTTACATTAAATTTTACATTGAAAGCGTGCTAGCCAGCCCAATAATAATGGATGACGCAAATGGTTCACTATTACTGTATCCAAAACCGAATCTGAAAATTAGACCTGAACAGTCACGGATTTCAAATAAAAAACGGTAAGGCTAGGAACAATGGACAACTACTTTTGGTTATTAAACCATCTTCAGGTCTGAAGATGGTCCAGATCTTATTTTATTAAAATGTTCTACAGCATTCATTTGAATAAGAGTTGTTATTGAGACCACACTTACAAGGTACAAACATAGATCTGCATCTTAGTGGTGATTTTATTAATTCGTAATATAATAGGTTTATTAAAAAAAAAATAAAAATTATATTTTCATAATGTTGTAAGTTTCATATTGTATTCTCTTGAAGTAGAGTTTTATTTTAAAAATATGTTACGCTTACAAGTTGAAGCGCATATTAAAATGCATAAACAACTCATTTCTATTATTTTTGCCTCTGGCTGCTAGCGGTATTAAAACAATTTTTAAAAGTCTGCTCTCGTATAAGTTAAAATATACAAGCATTGGCGGTGCCAATGCGCCAAGCTCACCATTAACATCCAATGCGTAGTACTGACGGAAAATATAACAAATGAAAAAAAATTATTTGACTAGATGGCGTGCGTGTTCGTTCGCACATAAATACTCTATTATTAGCCAGAAAGAAAAATAATCGTGCCGGAAGAATAGGATTGAATACAAATATTATATGTACTATATAGTATATGAGAAATCAATAAAAATGTATTAAGAATAAATTGTAATTGAAAATACTTCCGCATATAAGCTAGTAAGTGTGTATTTTGCATGTTACAAATAATACTCCAAGTAGTCGTAGTCGCGTAACCGGAGGAAATATATCTCCCTTCCTGGAGCAACGAGTCCGGAAAAAAACAGGGTCCTTCTTGCAGGCAGCTTTCACTAGCACACAATTTAAAAAAATGAATAAATTTTCATAGTTTAAAGATAAAAACTAAAAAGTAACGACGAAAATCGATTCCACGGAAATTTATTGCCTAAATAAATGGACCAGTCGTGTACACAATTGCGGACGAGTCTCAACTGCCTGTTTTAAATTAAAAAACATCTGCAGTGTGCCACACTTGGCTGTCTTATACGTAGCACTAGGTTATTTCTAAGATAATTAGATTCAATTTAGGAATGGCCAAAAGGTGTATTTCTCTTAAATGTTCTTATAGGTACATAGATATATAGATAGATAGATAAATAAATAGATAGATAGATATACTTACATTTTTATAAGAAATATGATGGTGATAAATAATACAGTGGCTGCCAAATGAGCAAGTCGTAGCGGTGCGCAACTTGGATGAGACGTCTTTAATACGAGAAATTCGATTTACGCGGCGATTTTCCGAAACTGACAGCGCAATAAGTCTTCCTGAGATTATTTTCTAGTCACGAGAAAATGTGATTTTATTCTCCTCTTCATTTTCTATTTTTCTTTTCACCGAAATTCTCATCGAATCTGATGAAAATAAAAAGTGATGGTAATTTGGAGCGAACATTATGATGGCTACAAGGTTTCGACATATATTAATACACTTAATTAAAATTAAACTAAGCTTGTTTCATTTCATTTGCTTGTATGCAATACGAGTATTACCTATGCATATGTGATAAAAAAAAGTATTACAAAATAGATATTTCCATATTATTTGCGAAATGAGTCCGTGTCTGACCCGGACCGGAAACACCGTTCGTTACGAGTTCGGTTTCAATTTTCGTCGTAGTGCGGCGTAATCCTGCTAGCCATGCTGCATGTGCTGCCATTGTTTTACGAGATTTTTAAATCGGTTTTCCACATTTTTTTTTTAGACAATTTTATGTACACACAACATTGTGTGTTTGTGTAATTAATTCTGAAACTATACAGCCGAAGCTGAAGCCGAAGTAATATAATTTTTTTATTATTCAGTCTTTCAAAACGTAACTGCATTTTGAGTTTATTTCAATTCATTTTATAAGTAATAGCTTTCGATAGTCGCGAAAAAATTTGTGACCTGCGAGCTAATCTATAAACGCTGTTTGCAACCTGAGAAAAAACATTACGGAGTGAGTGCCCCAAATTCACTTCACACAGGTCTTCAACTTGATTTCCCACAGTTTCCGGTGCCCCTTCCACTAACGTACGCCCGGTAACTATTTTATTAGACAGTAAAACGAAACGCTGTAAGCTGCTTTTTTTTTCTTTCGGGGGAAAGAAAAAATTGCAACCGGCCCGGGATCGAAGTAAATTTACACGGCTTTACCCAAAGATAAGATGTTCTCAATTTATTCAGTCGCGGCCCTTTTCGTGTCTGTAAGCCATTTTTTCAGCTTTCAGTTTTTGTCGGCGGCGGCGGCTTTAACGCCGAGCAAAATTCATTTAAAATTATTGTCTCAGTATACATACGTAAATCTAAATTGAATTATGCCAACAAGATTATTGAAAATATTCTAATAAATTAATTATGATGGGACGCGCTTATATTTATTTTGTGATATCCGGGAAACGGTTACACTTACAGGAAATATGATTACTATTTTTTTTATTTTAGATAACATTATTTCCTATAAGTGTTATAAGAAAAGTTTTCTCGACATGTATACCAATCCCGATATATAATCACAATTGTATTAAGAGGTTCCTTTTTTTTTGTTCCAACTATCCGTAAAGTGAATTAACGCAGGTCAACCGTCTGCTTCACGTCGCAACACTGTAACTAAAAAGCTATACACATGTATACGTAAAGTGTTTATGATCAGTTTCACAGTTTTATACTTAAATTAAGTCATAAAACGATTATTCTTAACTTGATATGTAAGAAAGTGTTTGTTTTGGATGTGCATCTAAATAGGTATAAAGGTATGGTATATGGTATGGTATGGTATATGGTATGTTACATATAATAAATACCTACATATAAAAGGAACATGAATCCACTAATGACAATATTCACACCGAGTTTGTAGGAACTTTTCAAAAATCTAGTTTTGAAAAGAAATAAACTTCCACAACTTTTCCCTATGACGCGTACGTTATGAAATGTTTCCGTATAGCAACGCAACTGCTTTAGAATCAAATTTACTTACAAACTTAAAATAGCTCACAAATGACACTAAATCAAAACGTAACAACGTAAGACAAATAAGTATTTAGGCCATACTAGCGAGCGAGAGGGGCTGATTGCTTTTGACCACTACATTTCACCATTTGATTTACCGTACGGTAATCGGATATCGCTTCGAAACGAAATTTATGTTCTCTACTACACACAATATGATGATCAAATATAATCATGGACTTATTTAATAATATGCGTGCGTACGTAGTACATACATACATACATACATACATACATATATATCTTAATTTTCCGCACTAGGTTAGCATGAAGAAGAGACCATTTGTTTTTACGGTCTCAGCAGCCCTTGTAATAACAATTACACACGCAAGTATACGCGTAAAAATGCCCTTTTCTGGAGCGTACGCCAAGGGAAGGGACGCATTTAAATACGCATTGTGTTTACACAGAAGAATTTAATAATTGTTATTTCGTGGTTTTTTTAATTAGTATTCTTTTTAAAATGACAGTCAGGCTTGAGTTGCTCAACTTATGCAAATGTTTCATTTTAATACACCATGTTACCTTTAATACGAGTTTAAATTCTTTCTCAGTAATATTTTTATTAAATTATGCTTTCTTTATATTGTAATGAAATAAAGGTATAACATACATTTAGTAAAAGTGTTTACTGAAATGGGGATGAGTGTTAAAAAACTGTAGAAATCTCCATGCGGTCGGTAAACACATAAAAACGGGCTGTGTCGCGTTTGCCCAAATCTATATATCGTAAAACGCAACGGAACGCCCTAAATTCGCGGACCATTTATCAAAAAAAAGTGATTTTCATGTTTTGGCCAAACCAAATTCGAAAATACGTGAACATCAACCCTTGTCATAATGCGCTACGCTTTTTTTTTATTTTTTTATTCGAACCCAAATATCTATGGATTTTTCTATTAATATTAAACCATGACTCTCATATACGCGTATATTTTAACGTGTACATACATACATACACACATATGTACATTACTAAATTCTGTTACGGTCAATTTAGAGAAAATTTGTAATGATATCATATGCAATACGTATTTACAGTTACATATATATTTTCTTTAGTAGCTATATACAAATACATATATTCAAAGGAAACTTGCAATTTTGTATGCTAATTTGCCACAAGGATACTTCCTTTTCGGGCACACACACATTCACTCATATACATATATACATACATGCATACATACACATACACACATATCCATGTTCTTTTGAACACACGTAAACTTATGGCGAATGGAATACAAAGAAAATGGTAAATAATAAAAACGCATTATTTTTTGTTTTTTTTTTTTCTATTAAGCCCATGATTTTATGACAAAAATAAAGAATAGGCATGCGTGTAATGCAGTCGATGTTTTCGCTTTTCGGCATTGTAACACTATACGATGTTTCAATTAAAAATCTAATTAAAATTTATACCGAAGCGAATATTTCACAAATTTAATTGTTTCGTTATTATAATACACATTTTCACTGGTCAACATTACCGATAAATCTGTCAACATCCACTGCTGCCATTTTCAAACTAATTATTAACTTGATAAAAATGTCCACAATGTGTAGGTAATTGTTTTCGAATACATACATACATTACACTTTTATCCCATCCATCAACAAAAGCATCGTTCCATATACCCCCAGTGGATGAACCCACAATGATATCGGCACTCATTCGTTGAATACTAAAGTTTCCACATAGATTTTCCAGGAACGTGGAACTTTTTACTGTTTTATAGGCGTGATTTCACAGTGGCCGAGAGAACCTTCGCTTTCGGGTCGTTAAATTAAGTTTGAGCTCATAAAATAGCTTCGTGTTTCAATGCTTAGTAATTAGGTCGACGTAAAGTCATTTCACTAGTGCTCTTACAGCTTACAAAATTACAATAGTGTACTATATTAATTTCTTTCATAAACTCAAAACTCCGTTTCATAGTTCAAACAACAAACCTCGTAACTCAAATGGAATTTGAATATTTTTTAGCTAGGCCTGTAAATACAGTTCATTATTATTATTATTATTATTATTATTATTATTTTACGTTCATCTGTATGATGATACAAAAGCTGCAAAAGATTAGGTATTGTTAAGTTGGTGTAAGCTTTGCTTGGTCGTTTTCTTACGGTTTAATACAGCCGCTAAGTCATCTGTGTCTGTGCGATTGTTTTGTTGACGAATGAACGCAGCGCTTATTAACCCCGGCGCAGCGATCGGTGGTGAATGTTATTATCTATGTATATATGTATCATTGTTTGCTTCGTTATGGAGTTATACGGTTTTGCTGTATTGTTGTTGTTGTTGTCGTCGTCGATACGATTATATAGCATAGACACTTTTAGATTTATATAATTTAGAACGTTTTCGAGTCCTTTACCATTTATACAATTATTTAACAAAAATGTTTCTGGAATAAATTCAGAGCACCACCTTTCGCTGTTATAAATATTCATGTTTCGTACTATACGAGGAAATAATTCCAACTAGAATATTCTGACCAACAACTGCTGTCGCCCGACGAGACCATCACGTAAACTATGTTTATATACCACGGCTTCCCTGGCCGTCATGTTAGACGTGTTCCATTGTTCTGAAACCAAGCTGTTCTGTTCCTCCGGGTCTCAAGACACCGCCTACATACACGGTGTTGAGCTTGTTCTTGCTGTGAATATTCATATTTTCTAAGGCTGTTTCTAATACCTTAACATACTTGGATTTATTTGTTGCTACATCAGTTTTTTATTTATGATTCATTATTTTCACCTTACCTCTGTGTCTGTGATTTTCTATTTTTACTCTATTATGGTTTCTGCAATAACTCGAAAACGGTTGCACTTACAGTTATAATATATAATATCTATTCTAAGAAATATATTTAGTGAAAATGTGTTACAAATGTTATTAAAATATTATAAATTAGTAAGATAATAAATTATATTTAGAATTTAAATGTATTATTTAAAATTTGTAATATTTGTATCTAAACAAAATATACGTATAAGTAAGTTCAGTGCAAGCCATTGCGGATATTTAGTGTAATTGTTGAAAGTACTAATAGTTGTAGAAATGGTGGGTAAATTGTTAGAATTAGTAATCGACAGAGTGGAGCGAAGATAGGCATTAGTGGTAGCATCGGAAGTCGTAAAGGGTAGATATTAAAGCGTATACATGTATGTATGTATGTACATCCTGTACGTTATATGTATGTACGTATACTCGTATTTATATACGACGGAATATGAAAAGTATAATGTGTGAGTATGGTTGCGCTTGTGCTTGAGGTTTCCACATCAAACGCCGTGTGATACTCGTGAGAATAACGTATGTACTCGTACGTATATATACAAGGGCCACACGCCGCGTGTAAATGAAATTCCAGTATAAGATGCGAGAATGTTGACATCGTCAGCTCTCATTCTTTTCATTCTTATGTTTTGTCATTTTATTTTATTATTCTCTGTCTTCACAGCCGTTATACTCGTACAGTAACGTGCAGAGCCCGTTCCTATAACATATGTATGTATGTATGTATGTATGTATAGTAGATGTGTTTGTTATGCATGTGTGTTGGTGTGCTGATTTTGTGTTTTTATATCTACTACTATATACCATAGTTTAAAATCTAAATACAATTATAATAGGAGAAGATATAACTCTGATTGTTGAAGGCTTCTACCTGCTATAGTAATAAGCTTGTATAGTGAACATAATACATACATACAGACATACATAAATCATATGGCGGCGCTATATCTCACAACAACAACGGCGACGACCTCGTTCGTAGATGGAAACAACACTTCACATAGCACAGGCAGCGTGACGAAACCGGATGTGTGGTGGCCGGAAGTTCACGAGCGTTGAAAGGGTGGCAATGTTCTTCCAGCCCCGTTGGGACCACACTTCCGAGTTCCCAATATGTGCGACGGGGCTATTTTACCAATCCTACAGGGATTACGCACCACTCTTTAGCCATACCATTTTTTCGAGATGCGCTAACACTATGTGTGTGAATTTGTTTATTTTTTTGTGTGTCAGTGAAACTTATAGTTTTTATATATTTATAGATACAAATGTAGGAGTATCGGAAAGAATTGTGGTGGCCGTGCATCACCATTAATACATCAAGTCCATCAGATAAATGTTGGCGTTAAAAGAAAGTCAAGTATGCTGTATGATCAATAAATCAGAAAACTTTGACCTGTCGATGCTTTAACAAACAAGCATACTGTCTTTTGAACGGATCTCTCACGAGAAAAAGTAGTCGGAATGGAGATTATTATTATTAAATAATATTTTGATGACGAAATCCATACAGGCTTAGCAGCCTTTGATCTAATAACAAAGATACCATCATCTACCTAATAGCAATAGTTATTGCAGATAAATAATAATTTATTAGGTTGAAATCGGATTATTGTCGAAACGGATTGGAAAACCGACGGTTTACATCAAACAAATGCGAATTTGACGTTTGCAAAAGGGCTTGGCAGTAGAAATTTCATTAAATTAGGTACATACATCACAAACTCGCAGCCGCATATCGCAATGGATTATTGAAAATGTTTGCCTCATGTAGGTATGTATGTACATACGTACGATATGTATATGTATATTATCTAATTCGCGGATTACATTTTCGCTAATCGTTATCGCCCTTTTTAAGAAAGACGAAAGAGCGGGCGCGAACGCCTAATCGAGTGATCAACCATCATCTAAGGCAGTTGTGACGGCACAGAAAACGTCAAGAAAAAATTATCCCGTCCAAATCATCAATCTTCCTCACAAGATCACTCAAACATTACCGTCGACGACATCATAGCCGCCGAGCCTACACAGCTCGCCGAAAAATACTAAATGCTCGTCTTAATAATTACTTACAGACTCTATACAACTAACATTTAATTTAAATTGATGAGTGCCCTTGTTGTCAATTTTTATTATTATTATAGAGTCAATGTATTAATTAGCTGATGTTATTAGTATTATAAATAAATGACATGCGCTGTGACTATGTGTGTGTGTGTGTAGCTAATGTTATTTTGTTAAGTACTCAACTGTACAGCATATAGTGCAAGTGTTTATATTTACGAAACTTAAACTTGCGCTACAGCTATATTAAGCTGCTATGTGGCACATATGTATGTATGTATGTATGTATATATGTATTAGTGCAGATATGGGACATTAACATCATCAGATATGCAAATGAACGGTGCTCGGTGGCCGCTCTAATGAAATCGTAATTTATGCAATGCTGCTGATTTTCACATACCTACATATTGGTGTATGTCTTAGGCAGGAAAACGGGAAAGAAAGTATCTTTGTGACTTGTCCCCTCCACCGCTGTTGGTTACATAGCGCCGGAAATGGAACAAGTGCGATTTTCCGGATGGGAAACGTTTAGAGACGCGATGTATTGTCGGCGAAACGAAAATTTATTTCTGTGCCTGTGTATGAGTGTGTGGTGAACACACGATGAAATTCTCTCTCTCTCTGTGTGTGTGTGTTACCATTAGTCAAAATGAGTGCCCTCCGGCTATATGGTTCTTCTGGTTTAAACCAACGCACACTCGTAATTTATATGTTTCCTTTATTGGACTACAAATTGGCCTACAATCACTCAATTCGACTCTGCTTTAAAACGAACCTGGATTTTCGGCACGAGCTACATAATACAGATTTAGTAAAAGATAAATCTATCTACAAGATTCAAACAATAGATAGGTATCGAACAAAAGATGGAAGCAAAAAGTTCCAAAGACGTGTATCCAAAATAAAATCACTGACAACTTTGTTGTTTTCGTTGTATTTTTTGTTTGTTTTACCCTGGGAACGTGTTGTTGTTGTTGTTGTTCTGTCTGTACTACAGTATCGACATGCTTGGTCACTGTATCGCACTATGCTGCCTAAAGAGTTGCCTCTTAGCAGGCCGATGCCACCATTAAGAGAAATTGGATACTTCAGCCATCATTTACTTTGCACCCGTAAAAGTTACGCCTGGCCCTTTCTTTTTTGTTTCGATTCAAACTCCCCTTCTCCATCTTCATCCACGAAATATACTACAATGCAACAACCCATAGTAAGTGTAGTCAAGTCTGAAATGATGTACTCGATGTACTTGACCGGCCATCCGCGCATTCACGTCAACAGCAACTGCCACCAATGAGTAATCTGCATTGAAACAACTTATTGCAATGACATAACAAGACACACTATATCCTATTCGCTATACTAAATTTACTACGACTATTCGACAGAATAAATTTAATTACAGACGAAATCAGAAGATAAACAAAACTATGATGGCAACTTGGAACTTTTCGGCTGGGTAATGAACAGATGTTTTCTTTTCCCGGTGTAATTTCTGGTAAAAGACGTGGACACGTGACCAGCATACGGGATATCGTTAAAGAAACGATCGCCACGTCTATAAGTTGTTGCCTACCAAGAGGAGTATCAGTTGCTTTTTGGTTTGGATTTGGGTTTGGGTGGGAAATTGAGTGGTGCTTACGAAATGTTTGACATTTTATATAAATGTTTCTATAATTCTATAGCAGAATAAAACACGCAGAATTTATTTATTCAGGAATAGCATAAAAAATACAGGAATCAATAATTATCTTATCTCGTTCTTTTTTGAATACGTGTTTCCAAATGGTGACACCGTTTTTACCGAGAGAAACTGCGACTTGACTAATTATAAACGTCACGTCAATTTAATTCCAACACATTTCAGAAAATGTAACTGGTTTTAATTAAGAGCTACGTCTCATTAGAAAGCAAACAAAGCCACCCCCAAGCAACCTAAAATGTCGACAAGTATTATTATTATTATTATTATTATATTCAAGTCTTGTTTACCTACCAAATGTTGGCTTGTATAGTGTATAATCTCGCAACTAACTTTAACAAATCAAAATGTTGGTATGATGTCGTAAATTAGTTCTAGTGCCTATTTTTTTCAAAAAACATCAAATAGGATCTTACAGAACAGCTATGTAATGCGGCTGAGAAGAATTTGTCAATTCCAATTCGTGGCGCTGTTATGATGTTTTAGTTGAATAATTTAGAAATTTAATTTAAAATGGAGCATTTTTATGATAGCGTGTATTTGAAAATGACCGTACATATATACATATATATATATATATATATATATATATATATATATACATATATATATATATATATATATATATATATATATATATATATATATATATATATATATATACATATATACATACATACATCATGTGGTTCGAAGTATAGTTAAGAAGAAAAAGTATAAAATGTAAGCGGCGCGTATGACAGATCGAAAGCGTGCTTTTTGAGAATTTATTGCACACATTTATTATATCCGGTTGCGAAGAATTCAATTTTTCATTCATGTTGTCTTTTTATTTATACCGTTGCAAGATGTCGTCGACAGTGCCATTTCCTGCACAAAAGTCACCCCTCATTCTTGCAAATAAACCAGAACTAATCGAACATCGAAATTAACAATTTACTAATGGTAATGGTGCTGTGTGATGTTGCTAGCAAATTCGTTTTTCTCGCACTGCGCGGTCGATTGGTCAGCAATAGCGATTGAATAATGAAACCGACAAGAATTCCTCACATCTTTTGTATTAGCTAACGGTTTCGTTTATAAACATAAACATGTCACGGGGCTGGTTGAAAGCAATTTGGTTGATAGTTGATAGTAACAAATGTCGTCGACAATTGTGTGATTTTGTTTACGATAGGTACGACCAAGCATTCGAGGGTATTTTTATGTGGCATCGCATGTGCAGTATTCAAGACAATTGCACAGTGATTTCCTTCTTTGCCAAAAGTATTATACAGCCATTTGCTTGCACAAAACTTTCTTATACATACATACATAGATAGTATTTTGTTTAGTTAAGGGGGATATTTAAATACAAATGATCAATATTTGAAGAAAATATAATTTTTCAAAATAAACTAAGCATTATTTTACTAATTTTTAAAAGCAATAACAACGTTAAAATCCCGAGCTTGATATTTTTCATGATTACAATATACTTACTTACCTATTACTTCGTATAAGAAAGTAGAAATAACTCGTGCTCTTTTGTTGATAAATCTTGCGAATAGAATTGTGCTTTAGAGCACCATTACAAAATAATTGGACAACTACTTTGTACTTTGGCATCATTTATCCCCCTGTTGGAAAAAAAACCGTTTTTTATTGACATACTAAATGTTTTGTGATATTCTTCAAATTGAATAGAAAATTATTACATAGCCAAACGGAAGTAACATATGTACTACTTGTATTGATTCTTGTAATGAATAAATTTCTAAACGAAACACTGCAAATGCTTATATACATATATATATATATATATATATATATATATATATATATATATATATATATATATATATATATATATATATTTTATATAAATAAATAAATAGATATGATTGCTGGTTTTTGACATTTTGCCAAATTTTCCCCACATATAAATCTTGGCCTGTTGAAAGCTATTACAGAAAACGATGTTTTTCCGTAGAAATATTTACGCGGAAGCCTTGAAAAACTCCAACATATTTTCCTGGTATGTATGTATGTATGTACATGTCTGCAAATGTACGATACCATCATATAGGTACACTTGTATTGTATTGTTTGTGCACATTTATTATATAGGTAGGTAGGTATGTATGTACATAGTACATACATGCATATGTAGTACATATGTTACATACCATACATGCATGTATAACATTATTCAAATGTTTTTATACGTTATTAAATAAATAGGTTTAAATTTTCAGAGGAAAAGTCTTTGAATTTTCCAGCTGGTTGCACACATTTCTTTGAGCTTGTTTTATTTTGACTGAGAATTTTAAATGAAAGCTACGCATTCATGTCGTGGAAAATGGCCTTAACTTTTCTATATGTTAAATGAAAAGTTGGAATATGTTAGTTTTTTATAGAATCGCTGCAAATGGGAAATCCAATCAAAAAAATCGAAAAACTTTGACAATTCCATTAAGCAAGTTTTCACTTCAGATCGAATCAGCATTTCTTTCACTCTGTTAATGATTTTAATTTAAATTATTTGTAGATCATTTAAGATGAACACCGATAAAATAAGTAATCACTCTCCGCGATGGTGCAGTTACTAAACATCTGCCAAATTATTTTATTCCAACCAATTTTACTCTAAGTGCAACCAATTTGGAGTTAATAGTAAACACGCACTTCCGGTTTGAATATCTTTTTCAAAAATTGGAGGTTTCATAATTTTCCCTTTAACCGTTTAGGTTGTAGAGCACACACAAGCACACACACACACACAAAGAGAAAGAGACAGACGTCATTCCAAAAATAGTCGTTAATGATTCAGATAATTCCGTTCAAAACTCGAGATCGAAATTTGTCATGATTATTTTAAAAATTTAAATTATTAAGTATGATTTAATTATATAATACTATATTAGTACTTATTATGTCCGGAAATTTATTAGCTCGCATAAGAAAGTAAAAATGATGGCAAATGGTTGGAATGGCAACCGGTGTCCCACATTGGGCAACTTTTTGTTAACTCAGCCAGTTTTACTCATAAATGCTGGGGTGTGAAATGATTAATTATTTTCAGCGATTCGCAGCGTCAGTGCTGAAGGAAACTTGTGATAGCTTGACCTCGCTCTAGATCATATACATATATTAATAATAATAATAAGTTTTGAACGCCTGTTTTAAGAATGGAGCGCAAACGGTTTGCATACAAAAAATCGAGTGCGATTCAAATAATAATAATAATAGTCGATCGCTGAGCGAGCATATAAAGTTCACGCCAGCGACAACGATAGCTTATTTTTCACACTGTCAAAGTGTCTCCCTGCTTGGCACCCTGACATGTGACATACTGACATCGGGCATAATGTCACCTGATTACCCATCCGTTTGGGGACATGTGCCATGTCACACACTATATACATACATACACACATACACACACACACACACAAAACGTACATACATGTATAAATTTCTCACGCCCGATTTCTCAATGTGGATACGAAAAATATATACTATAGTGGTTTTATGTATTCTACGTTGATAAGATTTTTATTTGGAAACAAAATATTCGTTTCTTGTGACAGTTATTCGTAATGGTGGCTGAGCATTTAAGTCTGAATGTCTCTTTATATATTCTATTGAAGCGATATGAAAATAAAAAAAATTTGTATATATATATATATATATATGTATGTATATCCAGTTGACGTAGTTTTGAACTAAAATTAAAATGAATCTAAAAATGTGCCGCGTACGAACGGCTACGGACGGCACCAGAGATATGATGCATTTGCATTGCAAATTCGTCATGAGAAAACACGGCCACAGAGATGATAGATTCCATCATTGAATGACTCGCGACACAAAGAACATGTATACAATTTGTTTCATCCATGCGCATACACACCAAGCGTTTTAAATTCATCAAAAATAATTGTTTGTCCCTATTTAGACAGGTGCGGCTCTTTTCAGTAATTCTTTATTCAATATACCTATGTAGGTACGCAATGACATGCACTGAACTTTTTTATATGTAGGTATTTATGATATTAATATATAAATGAATTTTATTTTACTTAACTTGAATATAAATAAATATATGATGTTTCGTGGTAAATTTAAAATCCAGACCCGTATTTCACATAATAAATGTTTAATAGTACAAACAGGCCCCGTGTCTGAAATCCATATTTTACGCAGTGTGATGCTCGCTCTAATGGGGTCAAGTAACGTGCCGCGCATTTTGTCAAATATTTGCACCGCCACCAGTCTGGTGGGTAATACCGTGGCATGGCAATGAAATATAAGCTCTGGCCCCGTCCGAAAATCTCAGTGGGTTATCTAGAGATGTGGAAATGATAATAAATTTTTAATAGTGGTACTTTTGACTTTTGAAAATTGATTTCCGCATTGTTTATATGTTTGCATTATCAGTGAGTTCGGGTAGTTTAAGCACCGATTTACCAATAAATTATTGATAAACATTGGTCAAACAGAACAACAATTTAATGTGCAGATAAACAGAGCTGTAATTCGGTTAAATAATTGCCTTGTTTCAGAATACACTGCACCGTAGTATGTAGCGTACATACATGGTCCAGTTATGACGTCAGCAGTTCCAATAACTCTTGTTATACATATAACTGTGCAAACGAAGCAGTCGCCAATCGCTAGTTGTTAGTCGTTAGTCGTTGACATTCTCGTTGTGCATACTAATTTCAAATGTATGTATATGACTGCCTCCAAGTGACACTTTAGCTAGGACATTTTCAGTAAATAAAATCCAGGAAATTATTACTGTCATGTTTACTAATAGTATTACACAGGTACGCTCACAAGGCGGCAGCTTCCTTTCAAAGGACAGCGAGCTGATTACTTACACTGATGCTTTAAAAAGAGCCAATTCGGTTTAAATAGAAATAAAAACGATGATGGTTATCGGAAAATTCAAATTCGATATTGATTTCACATACATAGGGTTGCTAGTTATAGCAAGGAAACGACCGATAACCAGGTATACTTTTATGTATACTATATATATATATAGATATATACTATATATAGAAGACTTTTCTTAGTAAGACATTTCGTTGCGCCGAACCGCATCGCATCGCACCACATCGCACCGTGTGAGAGATTTCATGTGCTTTTTCACGTAAAAGCATTATGAAAGATGACACGCTGACATTTTCTTGAATATCAATACCACCGCAAGGTATACACACTACGCTTCGAGCTTTCTTTTCCCAAACTTTTGGATTGCGTGGGGTGGCAGAAACCTTCATTTAATGAATTCTGGGTCAGTTGGCTGTTAACATTGTACCAGGACAATGCGGGATGAGTGACGGGTATGCGGTGTGGAGGCTTGTGGTCGAAGACAAGAGGTATTTCGGTCAGTATTGCTAGAGAATCCTCGTCTATGAGTTGGTAAGCGGGGTGACATACACATACACACATACAGAACAAAATGTACGCTTTGTGTATACTATGAATTCTTGTGGTCCATCTATGTATTTGCTAGCCGTTAAAGGCTTTGTAGGTACCTTCTCATCAAAGCCTTATAGTATGTTGACCAAATTACCGAAGGAGCCAACGAGGATTAGATGTGTTTGTAAATAAAATTCGGTGCCTGTTTGTTTTAGTTCGGTGGGAAATAACGTGTGAAACTTCAACGTATACACTCAGCTTGAAGTAACAAATGTTATTTATTAACTTATACAAAGTAGTCCATTTGCGAAAATTGAAACAGACAACGGCCTCGAATTGAATTGTTTTGCTTAAATCTATCGTTTTGGAAATATAGGCCAGTGTTTCGTCGTTTTCGTCTAAAAGCCTTAAACGAAATGAACGCGATGGGTGCGGGGGAGACGCGCAAGCGAAAACAAGAAAGTGATACAAAATAATAAATCTCGCACAATCACATATTGTCTTGATTCAAATTCAAACGAAAATATGTGAGCGGCGAGAAGAGCAAATAGCTTTCTGCTGATTGATTCTGCGTATGTTGTAAATCTAAAAAATCTTTTAAGCTTGTACGTACTTTATTGCGGAAATTCACACACACACATATTTCACAGTCAACATTGAATTTCTTTAGAATGTTACGATAAAATATCGACTGAGGTACTTATTGCTTACGGTTTCAAGTTCAAACCCCGGCAAGAGGATAAGCAAAGACCTAAAAATAAAGTAATAAGCGTAATCTGTGTGATTACATACAAATAAATAAATAAATAAATATCCGCAATGGCATGCACTGCACATTAGAAATGTATACATATATGCATATTTCTTACATTAGTTGAGTCTGTTTTGTCGTCATTCCAAAAATAGTTATAATCGATTCAGGGAAGGTCAAAAGGCATATTTCCGTTAAAATCTCGAGATATATATATATATATATATATATATATATATTTTTTTTTTTTCTTCGTATAATAATGTGAAAAATGGTAATTCTATGTACAATATGAATAAATCAAGATAAAAAATTCAGTGATCCTGAATCGAAAGATTATTAAAAAATAAATTGAAATTTGAAATGATTGTCTAAAGATTGATATCAGTGGCGGAGTCCATTGAAAGAAAGAAGCGATTTTCTGATACGTTTTGTAGAATTGCCTGACGTTTGGACAGTTAAAGCTTCGACGAAAGTTTTCGGCAGTTTTACTCTGCCGAGAATCGTAGACTACGTCGCGTCGCGTCGCATCGTATCGTATCGTTCTACTTGGTGGTACTTGGTAGAATAGGTGTCTGTGGATGGTTTCTGCTGTATTTAATAATGCGTCAAGTGCGAGACAGTTTGCATGACAATAGCACACATCGTAGGCCTGGTTAAACGACTCGAATCGAGTGAAACGGTTCACTGACAATGAGCCCATCATTCCTCGCTCCACAACCGTGCAGGCCCGGATAAAGTACCACTCTTTGAAAAGAGCACGCGGAAATACGGAATACAACTACTTTAGAGACAGATGTTTACAAAACGGCCAGTTCGGCCCTGAATGTTGTTGAATTACGTCAACGATGCGAAAAGACATACTAAGCAAGCGGTCGCAAACTCAGAGATGACGGATTAACACCCCCCTCGAACGTCCCATAGCCATTCAACTTAAGATCGCGTTTCATACCCTTTCGCTTGCCGACTGACGTAATCAACACATAATTAACGTGCCCCCTAGTTGTATGAAAAGTGGCTGCGTCGCAAAATATACATTTTACCATCAGTCATCAGTGTAAGTCATCAGTTGGCATTGTTTTAAAACACTGGTGTTTTTATTTATCGTAAAAAACGAATGGGGAATAGATTATAGATGATTGACTACGTGTACTACACAACATACATACTATGTTACCTATATATATATATATATATATATATATATATATATATATATAGGATAAAAGTCAGATTGAATGTGCAAGCTAATGTTTTTATCAACGGTGGAAGGAACGCGCATCGTTATGATGAGCGTACGCCAAGAAGCCATTTGCTCATCGCGCGCACGTTGATGTGTCTATAAAGTTTTATATACCTGTACGCGATCTCGGTTGCCGATCATCCCTCAGGATCATCGCATTTACGTGCGCATCGTCCTTGTCTTTTACGCATTTATAGCGCCTATCTTTGTTGGTTGGTTGGTTGGAGGCCATATTCATCTGCCACTGACGCGCATACTTAGTCGACTGAAAAATCGTTTATTACACATTTTTCAACTTTGATTTTTTCCCGATTGAAATCGTATGCGATGCTACCCTAAGGCCATTCTTAAACATTCTCATTAATGGACCGCATATGTTTCTCCAGCTACTCTTAAAGCGTTTTAAAGATGATCAAACTAGTATTCATCTCGAAGACAAAAATAAAATATATACATATATATATATATATATAAAAAAAATATATATATTATAACGAGCGTACGGGATATACCAGAACGAATATACAGCAACGAAATATGGGATGTATATGTAAAAGATCTAGAAATAGTTCACAGAAGGTTCTTGTTGAAAAGTTTGATTGTACGTTACATAAATTCCGATCATAAAAACTATACTTGAGTTGTTGAATTATTTTTACCTTACGCACACTTTTGACACACTCACTTCCATGGCACTATGTCATTTTTTCACACCGATTGACAGCGTTTTGCAACTGGTGTCCAAAGCGCCATCTGCTTCCCTGCACCACACGTACCATAGGCGTAGAACGTATCTGGTCAATGACCACACGTATATTTCCACAGTTCTAAATTCCAGAACCTTCTACGTGAGTAAATAAGCAGACAGCTTAGGCAGATGAAAACTGTAAGAAATCAATGTTGGTTATGAGAGTAATCAGTTAATAAAATGATTAAATATTAGTTCAATAAATGTTATAATTTTAGTTTTATTGTAAAAAATAAATAATTTAGTAAAGTTTAAGTTAAAACGAATGTTTTATTTCCCCAGCCAATCGGACAAAAACGTAACAATACTCGTATATGTATGTAAATACATACATACATACATACATACATATATTTCTCATGCGTTTAGTGACAAACGTGATGCATGTATCTCGAGATGTATGCATATAGTATATTCGCTTGTAAATGACATAATGTAATATTGTTTGCGGTTCTTTGGGAGGAAATTGCACACGTTTTACACAATTTATGAGGGTGTGTATCCATTTTGAACACTTGACGGCATCGAGGGTGCCACTACTAAACTATATGTATATATATATATATATATATATATATATATATATATATATATATATATATATATATATATATATATATATATATATATTGTCGTCTTTATTACACATTCACATCATCTCTATACATATATAGCTAATTTAAATCAAAGTTCTAGTTGGTGACAACAACCCATAACGTGTATTCATGGATTCCTGGATAGTGTTATGTTACACGACTATGGCTATCCGGCGAGCGTACGCATATACATAGAGTATAGATACTTCGGTTTATATCTATATGTATATATGCAGATTCGCAGTGGCCATTTATTTCGTTGTCTCTGTCGCTCTAGCAGGGCCTCAGTGCTCTATGGTCACGCTGTCGTCTCTCCACTTTGTGATTGAAATTTAAATTGTCCCGATGATATTATTCGGACAACGTGACCAGTAGCAAGAGAGCACCGATGGCACCGATGGCGTTCTCTCGAACAAGTTCACCACAACATGACTTGTCTGTGACAATCTGGCGCGATTTGCATACCTACATACATACATACATACATACATACATACAGACATACAATGATCAAACGCGTCTTTTTTCTTTTGAGACATATATTCCCATGTACGGCACTGTGTCAAAAGTAATGGTCGTTTTAAGGTATATGAATTAAGCTGTACCGGCATACATACATAATATATATATATATTTGCTGATGGGGTCAGAAGATTGAACGCTGTCAGCTTTTTAAGGTTCCACTTGAAGGATAGTCTGATGTGCAGATTGTGTGTTATATAGATGTTACATCAGTGTGACATGTTTAAGACAGATGTTAATAATATTAATACGCCGCGCCGCCGCCGTGTGGTTGGTTGCTATTAGTCATTTGTTTTGACAGTTGCCTAAATGTTCCAATTCTCTCGGTGGGTCGTACGTCACTACTAATACAAGAACTTGTGTAACTATGGCTCGTCAATTGGTCTGGCCTATACATAACATTACGTATGCTGCCTGTAGCAATCATATGTATCTGTTAAAGTCTCGGGATCTTATTTTTTCACGATTACAATACCTACGCATTACTTCGCATAAGAAAATAAAAATAGATGTACCCTTTGTTGTAGTACCACTGCCCTTAAAGTAGATACCTACATATGTATGCATATAGTAAGAGGGCAAGGTGAGGCCAGTTCAACTGTGAAATGGCACAGGTATGCGGCGCTCTTTTTTTGTTATCCTGGATGACTAAGTTGTACCCTACCGTACGTGCTTTTGCAAAAGGCCTAAGGTCATCGAATAAGATATGCAGCGAGCACAAATGTCGAATGCGTACCATTACCCATACTGGCATAGCATTTCCAAAGGTATTTGACCCGCAAAACTAGCACTAGACATGCGATCTCTTAAATTCTGTATGTATGTATGTACATACATACATACATACATACATACATACACACTACCTCCAAGAAATTTTATGAAGATTCCTTTTTTTGTTTTGTTTTTTTCCAACACACTTGACGACCCAGGACGTGAAGGGGGCCATTATACTACTTACATGTGCCCAAATAGGTGTTCCCTGATTCTAGATCGCGCGTTTATTTACTATAGTAGTAGTGAAATAAAACTAACTTTTACTCAAGTTAGCATCTTTCGTGCCTGAATCTTCAATAGGCTTAAAGTGAAAAACGCATTCTAATAACTTTTGCCACCCCCCTCCCCGATTCTAAACTAAGCTAACAATGTAACCGAAATTAATATTGAACAATGTCGATGTTAATTAAGTACCTATAGCCGCCGAACCATATCGATTATTGAATCGTAAATTGTAATCAATTCGAATATTCCACCCTATATGCAATTCAATATGTTTGTATTCAACAGTGATTTTAACATACATATATATATACATTTATTATTATTACTTTCTTTTTATTTTCGAATGTGATAAAATATTTAATCAGGAACATTTCTGATTTTAATGGAAATACACGTCTAGAGTAAACATAAACTTCCGGTTTGAATATTTTGTTCAAAAATAGGATTGTTTCCGCGAGCGGTATGTTTAATTAATGATTAGACAAAGATTAAAGTTGATTCAGGGAAGACCAAAAGGTGTATTTCCGTTTAAATGTCGAGATTAATTTATTTTTCATGACAATACTTAATTTACTTCGTATAAGGAAGTATAAATCGATTGAAAGATAAACATTATTCTATCCAGAGTATGTTGTGGTTTACGATATTTACGAACAGCTATTTAAACGTTAAGAATACAACTACGGTCATATGTTGGAAGCAATTTTTATATAATATTCGCTTGACATGCAAGCATTAAATATATTTCAATATTATTAACATATAATCTATATATGTACATACATGTACTTCAATATGATTGAATACCCCCCCCCACAAATATATGATTTTTCATTTTTGATAGATTGAAATTCAGGACCGGCTTAGGCTTCAATTTACGACCTTAACTCCTGATAGAAATCGAGGCCTCTTAGTCTAAATCCATCGTCCCTCTTCTGCTGGGGCAGTTGGAAATCAGTGTTTAAGTTAAAATAAGTGTTTGATTTCTTCACCCAATCTGTAAAAATGTTACAATATATGTATTGTGGTTGCGTTTATATAAGTTGTACTTAAAAGTAGGGAAATATTGTAGACAGATTTGTGAATAAATCGCATGCTAGGATCTAATATCTTTGTAGCGTGATACATATTATAGAGTCCAAGGAGCAAGAGAGAGAGAGGGAGAGAGAGAGAAATATGTGGATTTTAGTCAATACTTATTTCTGTTAGTCACGGCAAAAGCGTTAATACTATTTTCCTGATAGCATTTGCGTACCTTGCTTCCATGAGCCGTAACAAATTTCACTCCTTTCCTCGGCAACTATATAAGTCATTTTAAACCCAAAAAGGACTCCTTGATCCTTATATATGTGCTGGATATATATATATATATATATATATATATATATATATATATTTACTTTCTTATACGCAGTATAAGTAAGTATTGTAATCATGAAAAATTTCGATCTCGAGATTTTAACGGAAATATACGTTTTTACCTTCTCTGAATCGATTCCAACTATTTTTGGAATGATGTTTTTATTAAGACATACTCACTTCCTCATTTAGAGTTGCAAGCGAGTTGATCTGCAAGAGTCGACTTCCGGTTCCTCGTCTTGCACATGCGCACAAAATGTCTATGTTGTAGGTACCCGGCGCATTATATATATATATATATATATATATATATATATATATATATATATATATATATATATATATATATGTATATATATATATATATATATATATATATATATATATATATATATATATATATATATATATATATATATAGTTAAATAAAATTAATATTGAATTTAAAATGGTTCAAAAGAGGCTAATTGCGTAATACAGATAATTGCTCTATATTTTAAAATGTTCATATAGTACTAGTAGTCTACATGGTCCCGCACTATGTATTTAGTAGCAACAATTATTCATAGCATAGCATTTATATATGCACAGTAACATTAAAACCGAACTGCAATGACCGGCGGTGGTCACAGAACTGATTTTCTCAACCCAATTCGGACAAGTTTTCCTGTAAAAACCAGACATTTCTGAATAAAATCCTATCCCTATATAAGTGCGAAAAGGATAGACATACTCGGGTGGCTGGCGTCTTTTAATAAATACTGGATTCTGATTCTAATGTATTAGCATGCATAGACAATATCACCAAATATAAATGTATTGAAATGAAATCTAAGGCCCAAATTTTCCTTAATCTGTAAGATTTCGTAAAATTGTTACTCTTACAAATATATAGAGCATAAAATTAGCTTTCATTTGATATGCAACAACAATATTATAACTTGTGATAAATTATCAATTTTAGGCCATCCTAGTATATGTTCTTAATTGATTACGCGATAGAGCACAGAGGTGATAAGTGCGGTATAGCACTGTATCATAAGTAATTTTCAATTTGAAGAGTGTGTGTATGTGAGCTCTATGAATATGCGTGTAAAAATGTCCCGCACTAGGTTTTCTTATGCGTTTTGTTTTTCATAATTATAAAAGTGATGACTTGAAATAAGAAATAAAAAATCAGCAAAAATTAATAATCTGAAGCGCGTTGCTGGTGTTATGCGACGTCATAATTCTCGGAATACAATATAATAATTAGGTAGACACTGGCTTCCGACAGATGAGACCTTAGCTCATTTTACTAAAGATCAAGGTTCAAGGGTTGGTATTGTGGAGGATGAATATAATACACAATTATAATTGCTATAATATAATGTATGTCTGTGTATATGTGTGCGTGTATGCATGTGTGCAACTGTAAATATTTCATATCGAAGGTCATGTGTCCTGTGTAGCAAAATTTAATTATATTTCGCTAAAACAGAAATGGTGAAAATAAACAAATCCGCTATTCAAATGCAACGTGATTCAACGTACAGCTCAGCGGTGTTAAATAATTTATTTAATGTTTCATTTAAAATATGAATAAAAAAGTAAAAACAGAGTGGTAGGCAATTTTTGTTCTTGCTGCTTCATATACAAGCATTATTAATGCACAGTCCATAGAGAATTAAGTTTGTTATATTCTGCCACACACACACTGGCAACTAAAAAAAATAAAAAAAAATTGACTATTTCGCATAAATGCGACAAGCTTTTATTAAGGGATATATACATGTGAATAATGTTTGTTTTGATTTCAGAATGTTTGGTGCGACCAAGCTGCGGTCTACGTGGGGTTTCTTTGTCAGTTCCCCGAGCGGTAAGAGCCGGTCATTCCGTGACACTAGGATGCGATTTCGATCTGGAGCAGGCGCCGTTATACTCGGTCAAATGGTACAGGGGTATGGACGAGTTTTACCGGTATGTGCCGAAAGAAGAGCCGCCAACGAGAGTCTTTCCACTACCAGGCCTAAAAGTAGACGTAAGTCGGCTCTTAATTACATATATCCATGTATGTATGTATGTATGTATGTACATATATGTATGAGTGTTCGTGTCCGAGAAGCGTGCCTATCTAATGCTTTTCGAGAGACCCTCCTGTGTGTACTAGAGAGATAATTGAACCGCTGATAAGGACAGCTTTTCATGACAGATTAATCAAAGATGAAATATTTGTTCCGGGAAAATTCATTCGTCAAAAATATCTTGTCAGCCCGTTTTCTCCGCGTATGTCAGGAAATTGAAAATCCATCGCATACATACATACATACATACGTATATAATATGCATTGGCGACTGTCACCTAACACGGAAACATTTCTACAGAATTGTGCAATGTGAAATGTCATGGAAATACCCCGAAGTTTTTCTTTCTCGCCCGAATAATCGCATTAGACTTCAATGATTAGCGACCGTAACTGAGATCATTCGTTTAGGGCTTGCATATGTGCTCATTCATTTCGAATCACTTTAGGAGAAATATAGGGGTAATGTTTGATGCGGTTTTTTTTTCTTTTTTTTTTTGAATATATGATTACAACGCCGGAATGTCGCCCGCGGCGGCCAAATGAAACAAACATGCTTTAATTAAACGAAATTTTCTTTGTTTGTTTTTCCGGAGAAATTATATTAAATTTTTCTTGCATGTGTCAAAAAGAAAATTAAATATTTTCGTTGCTCACGTTTTCTGCGCTAACTGTATACGTTGCATTTTTCGATTTTTTACCGTGTAGAAAATTAATTAAAATTTACAATTATATTTAGATATTGTTACCTACCGGCGGAATTAGTTTTTATTTTATTTATTTTTTTGAATTATTGTTCCAACACACAAAAGGGCCCCAGTCACTTAATGCAAATACACATTACAAATAAATTTATAGTTTTCATTATCCAGTTATAGTAGATATTCGATGGTAGTGGTAGTGGGCGATTAAAATTTAACCGCATCCAGCTTTACGGTAACGGCATCCGAACGTCAGCACTCGCCGGTGCAGATGTGCCCTTCGGTGACTTTTCCCCGAACCATAACACGCTGAAACTACTGAAATATTTGTGTTTTCATTTGTGTTCCGCAGACGAAAGCATCTCTGTGTGGGTGTGCATTTTTCATGACTTTTAAGCCGCCTGCTGAAAACACATAGAAAATAATTGTACCGGCGCGTGTGTGTTTGTGTGTTCTTAACTACTACATACAATCGTACTTACCTAAAATAAATTCGCTTATGTCGATAACCATTGCTTAACCTTATAAACCGTGTCTCGTCCCATAATCGAATTTATTTCACCCGACAACATGCCCCAGCATTTTGTTTTGTTAGTCAGTCAGCGTAACATATAAAGGCGACCGGATTCCGGAGAGATTACTCTGTTTTGGCATTTGATAATCTGGGAACATTTCGAAACAATCTTCGCGCAAAAACATGCAGGCACATCACACATTTATATTTTTATAACTGCTTCGTTAGGGCTTAATCCTCGGTTTTTGTGGTACTTTTGTTAAAATGCCATTTAGATTTGACTGGAGTTTGTTACTTTTTACAAATAGGTTGCTCTAGAAAAACTTTTTACATGTTTTACTGGCCACATTTTAAATATATATATAAATCCAAAAGTTCCGAAAAGAACCTTAGACGTCATAATGAATAATCTACATAAGTATATTCAATAAATTATTTAGTAGCGGTTGAGTTAAAGGTAGTGTTTGATTACTACACCCAATCGTTAAAAACGTTATAATATGTGCATATAACATTTGTTTATATCTATAGCTTATGATTACAATAAATAAGCTTAGACTGTTTCCTGCTACAAAGTTCTATATTAACCCTATTATAATCGAATGCTGATGGTCTAGTCCATAGTTACTCGTACAAGCTTTGGCTCCAGCGAAGCGTTATGTAATTTTACAAGATATATACCTATATACATACATACATATATATATATATATACGAAGACGGAATCAAACTGAATGTAGTTCTAATCCCTATTCGCTGTCGTGCGTATTTGAAATCAAATCTGTTTACAACACTTGGTACTGAATATGTTTGCTGACATACACACAAACACTCACATGTATATATGTAACTTGAATGCCACAACAAAATATATGGACTTTTACCTTCTGGAAAGCGATTACGAGTTAATATGCCACGCATGAGAGCCTTCTATTTAGTGTGTGTATGTATGTATGTATGTATGTGCGCTTGACTTTGTGCGCGCTATTCAGTTATCCATGAACAAGCGCGTGCGCTATATATACATTTGGGTATGTGTGTGTGTGTGTGTGTGTTATTAGCAAAGTGAGCTGCTGGGAATTCTCCATCACCCTTATGGAACTTGATACATGTATATGAAATTGTGAAACAATTTGCGAAACTTTGTTATACACTGTATATTATTATTAATAATATTGAATATAAAACTTTAGCTGTCTTTCTCACTCCCTCAAAGGGCTTGCGAAATGCGCGTAATAGAATTTCAGTTTACAAAAGGCATTCTAGTACCAATTTCACATACATAACTTTATAAATTCCAGCAGTGCTGCCTTTTACGAATTGCAACAACAAAAGAAATTTGACCATCAACGTTGTTTCTGTTGTCGGTGGATCGGATTCAAAACTGATACATACATACATACATACATATGTGGTTTCAGGTGTCCGTGTCAAATGCCCGAAAAGTGACGCTGCTCAGCGTCGACAGACCCGTATCCGGTGTTTTCCAGTGTGAAGTATCAGCGGACGCTCCCCTCTTTCATACCGTTATTGAACAAGCTCCGATGACCGTTGTTGGTAAGTTACATTTACTTTTTGACATGATAGGTATCATTTACATACAATCATATTATAATTCAGACCCTTGTAGCGGCGGGGAGTTCGGAGTGTGTTATTTGAATTGCAAAGCGTATTATATATATATATATACGTAAAGAACTGGTAAAGTTCTCAATTCAATTATGTTCCCTCTTTCTCCTGTTTGAGGGTAAAACCCATAAACACGCAACTAGACACGCACACATGCTTAATTTAGGCCTCCCCGCCCCTTAAAGTAACGGGTGCTTTACGATTTACCAATACTAAATAACGTTGTAAGTAAATATTACATAGAAATGTCAAGAATTATTTGTATTTATGTAGAATTTTCGGATTGTGTTCATGTGTTAGTATGTGTGTGTATATGTGTACATGTGTGATTCGTGTATCGTTTATTAAGATTTACGTCATTGTTAAATCAGATCATGCTGTTACGAAAAGTGTCGCTGAAGGACCGACCTTCACCGGTTTGCAATTAAATTAATAACAGTTGTAGTTATTCTAGTGTGGTTATTAAAATAGTTATTAGAGGGTTAAATATAGGACTTGTAGATTAAATACGGTTCTGTTTGGAGTAGGGGTTGTGTGAAGTACGTGACGTCACACCACTGACATCTTATATTAGTCTGTATGTATGTATGTATGTACATGAGAACGTGCTCGTGGTGAACAAGTTCAAATGCAACACTATTTGTGCTACATGGAGTAATCCGAGAGACAGTTATTTATTACTTACCAGATTTATACTCCTAAACACAGATTTACGATTATATTATTTTAAAGGCACTAATAAATCTTCACTATTATTTAAATCATTGTTTAAACAATCAATAGCGCAAAGCTAATTGGTGAAGGTAATCAAACTTCAATTTGAAAATATAATACACTCTGTTCAAGTGCTTTCAATCATCCTGCTATGAAAACAAACAAACAAACAAAATCTGTTATTAAACAATGTATTTTAAAACAATCAATCAAACAATCAATTGATCGATCGATCCGAATTCATGAGAATAAGCAAGCGTATGTTTTCGTTCAGTGCGTTTGGAAAAAAACAGAGAGAGCCGGCAGCCAGCCCGTCAACGTGTATTATATTTAAGTGAAAACAACAGACAAAAACATAAATAAAAACAAAACTGCGAGAAAAAACGGATCAAGCCCGATAGTGGCGGGGCGGGGCGGGGCGGGTTATCCCTTCGCGACCAAGGGTACTAAATCTAACGTGACATTCCCACCATATATCATATCTACCTCCTCTTCTTCGCCTGGAAGCCCTGAAGAGATAAGTACCCACACGGACAAGCAGAGCAGAGCAGAACAGAGCAGAACAGAGCAGACCCTTTATGTTGGTGTTGTCTTCGCCATTTGTTTGCACGTAATTTAAAAGATTGTATCTAGGTAGCCAGGTAGGTCACCCAGATGCTCATTTGCACCTAGATACAATGGAATGTAATTTAAATAAATTATATCCAGATGGCGCAACTAACCATGTAAAATAAATCATTTTTAGTCATTCTTACTCAACAGGAAAGTTGAAATACATATACATATAACCGTAAATTATTAAAGGACAAAGTATTTATATGTATATATATATATATAGTCATAAAGCTATGTACTGTGTATTTGGCAGTTTAATAATATAGGTAATTGATGGTTAATATATGTAGGTATTACAAAGGTTGATTTACAATGAATTATGGAATTGGGTTGCGTGATTTTGTCCAATTCGTTGTCCAGTATAATAGCAAAGCTGCTTATGGTGTATTACGAACTACGAAACGTATTGAAATGTTAAAGCTGTTATTCGTGTTGCATAGATGCGAGAGATTTACAAACGATATACAACTGTAAGCACGCACTTTTTTTTGTAACTTCTATTGTTGTCGAGCATATTGTATATCATCACACACACACACACACACACACATGCAACTAGCTTAATTATACCCTTAGATTGTTGGGCAACTCTTAATATTAACACACAGTTAACAGCGCAAAGTTGGTTTGATTCAGAAGCGATCATGGCTCAATTTAAAATCACGAATGTAACCGTTTCTCGCTCATAACTCTGATCGCGGGCAATAAATGTCCGGTTACGAGCCATGCAGAAAATTAAAACCAACCACGACATTTCATAAAAATGCCAGTAGCAGATTACTTTTCAGTACTCATTGGCTTGCAATCTATGAGAGTACTGTAGAGATTCACAAATATTCAATTATAACATAAATGTGTTTCACTATTATGTGTCTGTGTCGTCTACTTTTATTTCAGCACGTAGAAACGGTAATTTTGCGGCGCTAGTTTATGGTTATTACACTGGAGTTACTGGGTACATTCTAGCTCTGGATTTTAATGTTTTCAAGCATAAATTTAGACCGAACCGTTATGAAGAATAAACGATTGTTGATTACATTATATGTATGTATCATACATACATTCATGTTTGGATTTTTTTTTTACCATTTCTTGCGAATTACTAATAGATGGCCTAACCCTAAGCGATTACATACATACATACGTCATTACAGAAATAGCCAGAATCGATCCAGGGAAGGTGAAAAGGTACATTTCCGTTAAAATATTGTTTTGTCTAGTTTTTTTTACGATTTTAATACTCGCCTAACTTGCATAAAATGCTATAGTCATTTGTGAAGCACGGTTGTTAACCCATGCCATAACAAACATTACATTCGTCCGTTTAAACAGAGCATCGTCGATAAGCAATTTTTCACGTTTCACGTATATATATATATATATATTTCTATGCGGGCTTTTGTTTTATATCAATATCAGATGCGATGATGTATTGTATGTATGTATGTACGAGTATATTGAAAGATATGCGAATTTTCAATATTTTCTATACGCACACAAACATAAATTGTTTTACAAGAGAAACACAAAACACTCCTGCGAATGGATAATGCACGGATAAGCCCTGGGTACACTCACAAAATCAACTTACATATCTGTTTATTCGGTAAAATTGAAACACTTATAAATATTTCGCTTTTGCAACGCACCTAGCCCACCTAAAAATTCTATTCATAGCATCTTTTTGACCCCGCTAAATCATAATGTTGGACGTAATTATTACATTTAGAACAATAAATCATATACAGTGTGAAACATAAGTGAATTAAATTAAATGTTAGGCCGGGAAATGCGAATAAAATAATATATATATAAATGTAGGCCAACATTGCGTGACATGTTCAAAAAACACATGGATCCATATGACTTTTACTTTCTTATACGAAGTACTAAGTAAGTATTGTAATCATGGGAAATGTCGATCTCGAGATTTTAACGGAAATATACATTTTTACCCTACCTGAATCGTTTCAGACTATTTTTGCAATAACGTGTGTTTGAGCTAAAATAATTTATACTATTCCACTCACCTATCATCTGTCAAAAGTAGACTAGAATATGAATGCAGGATTCTGAATTTTACAGTAAATCAAAATTAATTGTAGTGTGTCGACAATACAAAACAGTACTAGTACTTATAAACAATAATTTAGGGCGCGGAAACCCTTTTTTATGTGCTCTTCAACCCAAAAATCAACACAATATGCAGCCATAAATGAACTGTCAGCATTTTTTCTCGCGCCAATTTAGGCAAAGTGGCAAAAATTACTACTAAAATTTCATGGGCGTTCACTATACACTACATAACGGGGGGGGGGGGGGGGGGCAAATCTTAATTGTGACCTATGCAACCCTTCCTGTTATATTTAAATTGTTGAGGTGTCAATTGCATAGTGTGATTTACCTAGAATGTGAAAATTTAGAGAGTGTTCCTCATCAATTAGGGTAAGAATCAGGTGTAGGAGTAAGTTTTTTAAAAATAACAGGATACAGTCACGGTGTCAATTGCAAAGTGCGATTCACCAATAAAATGACCAAAATTAAGAATGCTCTTCAAAAAATATATCAGGAAAGTACTGCCCCCTAATGTAGCATAGTCGCCGCCTATGAAGGTTAAAAATCAGACTAGTCAAAGGTAAATGCCTAACAAAAAATAGTGCATCATAATACCGTGACAGTTCCGTAAATTAAACACGTTTTTAGCATAAAATATTGTTTCTTGTCTATAAAAATAGATAGAAATGTGCTTCCGCGGCCATGTATCTTGTGCTTTCGTACTAAAGCACACGAGACATTCGTAATACACCATCAAAAATAATCGACATAACTTCGACTACTAATGCTATTACAAGTGAATATATACCTACCTACCATTGCGGATATTTATAAGTGAGATAAAAAATAAAATGATATTATCTTTCTTTATAATAAAACTAGGTAATTAACATTTGACCCAAGGATTGTTTCGAATAGATTATCACGTTTGCTGGTCACCAGTTATATGATGTATATAATTAACATAAATTAACCGTTCTTTGGTGCCTTTCGGCATTTAAATTCGTATGCAGGCGAGTTTTATACGGACATTTATTAAATGCACCGTTTGTTTAATTTGTTTAGAGCCTCCAGATGGTGTCCCAGTTGTATCTGTCGATCGGGCGAAGTTTGATTTGGGGGGGCCTCTCATTGCTGAGTGTGCAGCCCCACCGTCAGCTCCCGCAGCTAATTTGACGTGGTACGTCAATGATCAAAGGGTAAGTCGAAAGTATTAACATATTATTTGATTGATCACCGAATGAACATGTCAATCTTTCAAACTTTTATGATTTATTGTACTGAGTTGGTAAAAACAAACAAAAAATTAACCCTGTAATAGACAAATTGATTAAATGAAACAGTGATTTTTGTATTGGTACAAATTGCCATTTATTTTCGAATAAATATTAAGTGGCTATTATCACAGTTGCTTATTTGAGACTCTATTATCGCCCCGTTTTTTTTTTTTATTTGCCTTTTAAAGACGAAAGAAAGGAAAGAAACATCGCTAATTGACGTTGGAAAGACGTGTAAAGCACGTTTGAAAAACATCTTCCCTTTTAGTGTTTTTCTGAGACTGTTTTCAAGGCGCACAAAAACATTGTAGTCGAAAAAACACAACAACTACCTATTATTTCATAAGTAGTATGTACACTACTACACCAAATAATTGAATGTTATGACCTTTTAAGACATTTTATTGAAATAGCCAATATGGATACACAAATGTGTCCTTCGGGACTGATTGATTTTCGATAAATCATATAAACAAACAAAAAATAAACAAATCGTTCGTTAACCATATAAACCGCGGTTTTTTAGGGCCTCAAAAATGTCATATTTACCCCAAATAGATTTCAAGCAACACTAGTTGATAAATGCATTCACTGCAACCGCAGCCAATTGTATTTGTGATTAATCGCGATTGTTGTAAACTTGTTGTCCTAAGTAAGAAATGTCAAGAACAGTTTTACATTTTGTTATTTACGAGTTGCGCCAGTGCCTTTCGTTAGAAATGCTATTATTCAAATTACTCATGTTGTTGCCTATGTGTCTGTGACTGTTTGTCTGTATGTTTGATTGTGTGTGTGTGCGTGTATTGGTGTCGGTGTGAAGAATATTTATTATTTGGGTCTACTTAATACTATATTTAAATATTTGATTTTCTTGGAATTAATTTAAATAAGAAATAGATAAGTAAAGATATAAATTAAAAAGAGACAACCCCCTGGCGAGAAATATATCAGGGCTGCCACTGTGAACGGAATTGGCCAAGTTGCAAAACGGCATTAATTAAATGTGTGCGAATAGATTACAACTGTTTTCCAGTATTGCTAACAACAGTGAGAAAACGGTTCAAGTTAAACCCCCCAACCCCCAAATAAAGTATGTTGCAGCACCGGCCATACTCAAGTTGTTGAACGGCCTGTGCTCCGGCATACCAACTGAATAAAACTGTATCGAAGTTTCGTTTTTCGGCTGTCGAAACTTTGTAAAAACAATCATTACTGCCAAGTTAGAAAAAAAAAAAAACAAACACCGTGCCTGGGTTAGTTGGTGTGGTGTGGTGTGTAGCATTCTCCAAATAATACTTAACTATGATGGTTAATTGTTTTCAGCTCCACCGGTACTACAGAGGTACTTTCTTACTCTCTCCCTCTTCGTTGGTGTGTAGAAGTTATTTATTCTCATGAATTCTAATTGCTTTTAAATTTATTCATTTGAATTTATTAGATCTAGTTAAATTTAAACATAATTTCCTTCTCGTGTCTCTATTCAAATAAAACTTGTATGTACAACCCCTTAATTAGCTTTCTAAACATTATTACGTATAGTCTATGCCCAATCACATATGTAGCTTATAACGAATTATCTATGTGATTAGGAACACACCATATATATGTATGTATGTATGTATAAAATGTTGATTACGATTAGTGGCCTTTGGAGGTTTACACTGTAATATGAGACATGAAAGTGTTTGGCACAAAAACAGAAAAAAAAAAAAACGTTACTACACTGACATTGCATCACGAGCTGAGATAATCTCTAAAACAAAAAAACACACACACACACACACATACACACCCACAGAGAGAGAGAGAGAGAGAGAAATCCCTCGCGTATAAATAGCATCTGCTTGCTCCTCATAATATAATTTCATTTTTCTTCCAACACTTTTTCTCTTATTCTCGCAAATATAATTCATTTCTCGGATTTCGCAAAGCAGTAGCGTCGCCATATAATTTTTAATTGGTTCATTAATAAATATAATCTCATTCTGATGATCAATTTGAATAAAAAAACGCAGACGTCGTTTATTTAATTATTGAAATAAATGTTTAATTAGATTTAGTAGTCTATGTCTGTGTCGTGCATTACTTCAGTGTAGTAGCGACGCGACGCAACGCAACGTAACCACGTCATGACTGCAGACATCTACATTACCAGCCAAGTCCCATCAATAATGCAAGGGTTCCTCTGATGTTTGTGGCTAGCCATTGTCATCTTGCTTCTCCAGCCTTGCTTCTAGCCAGTTAAAATCGCTCTGTCTCTGTTAGTCGTGGCTACCAACTTCACTAATAAATTGAATCAATTATTCCACAACTTTGTAATTGAAATTCACCTTTATAATAGATCATACAATTATTACCGTAGTGTGTATGTATGTATGTATGTATGTATGCCTTGGCAGAGAATGCTGGCGATGCATTCACTGTTTACGGATCCAATGAATGATGATGATATCCTTAAGTAATTGTCTGTTAATCTGCAAATCTAAATTCATTGCATTTGCGTCTGTATGTATAATCTTCACACAAAAGAAACAAGGTGTTGCGAAATGTATCCTGTGTGTGGTCAGTGCTGGTGCAATGGAGCAGAGGCGTTGCGGATAAATGTATCTTTCGATTGTGTTTTCAGGAGGGGATGGACACCTGAGCAATCTACTGCAAACCCAGGGTCCAATACCCCTGTTAATAATAAACTAGATTGTGTGACCCAACCGCGAATCACTTGATTCATCATACATTTCTTTAGTTTTGGGACATGGAAAATTGTGTTGATTTTATTATTTATTTACAAAAGGATTTCTATGGTCAGTCTTCTTGTAAGTGTGAAGAATAGTTGCTTTGTGTTTGTGTGAGTGACTATTTAACACTTTGAAACTATATAGCAACCCCTTGTATGTCATGCTTTTGTTAAGAGACATCTGATGGGGTTATTCGTACATGACATATGTATCTTTGTCGTGTGTGTGTGTATAGAAATTCATGCCATTCCAGTCGCAACCCAAAATGTTAGGAACCGCAAAAAAGGATGTGACGTTGAGATTGTCTCTGCCAAATGTATGTATGTATGTATGTATGTACGCTTCTCAGTTGTATCAACTAACAGAGGCTACTTTACCGTAAGAATTAATTCAATATGTCTCTATATGCAGACGCAGGTGATTGATGGAATTTAAATCGTTAAAAGTAGTTAATGCCTTCCGTTCACGCACACAGATAAATTCCTCGACGACCTAAAAATCAAACGCGGCGACCAGAACTCGGCCAAACAAGGATTAGTTTAGTTATCCCTTTGCGCTGATGTCTCAAGAAATATGACATAAAACTTGAAGAAAACTAAGGATTATCGCAGCCTGGCCAATTATGTGCTATGCTGTGCTGGGTTGCAGCCGTCCAGCCGTGGCTTTATAAATTGTAATAATTAATTCATTAGCAAGACTAAATTTTCCACTGGACTTTTGCCAATCGGTTGTACACCTAACCGGTTTTCATTCACCCATACTATATTTAACTTTGGTAAACAAACTATCCAATGAAGCACTGTTTTCCAATAAATGCCCCCAATAAAAGCGCTTTTTGATCCTCCCAGGCTTTAGGCATATTGATCAGTGGTCACCAAACCCTTTCCATATACAGCGTCACTTTGTTTTAAAATTTACATTCCCAACTTGTTCAATTTTGGCTTAGTAGCAGCTTATTGAAGTATTAAATCTTTAACACAAAAGTTTTTATGTTTTCCCCCTGGCTTTCATCCGGTTTAAACATTATTGCCGCCTCTCTTTCATAGTATTTTTAGCACATGCCCAAAAGGATTAGACATTACTGGTATGTTTTTTATTATGATAATCTGCAACACAGTAACGTTGAACTAGGTATACCTTGACTTGAAAAGTTTTAAGAAAGAAATTAAAAAATTAAAAATTAAAATATATATATATAAATATTAAGTATTAAGTTTATTCAGTAAGATCCCTATGAACAGGTATGCATTTGTAGAGCTGAGGTAAAACACATCAAAAGATACTTGGTTGATCAATTAGTAAGATGGAATTACATTTAACTTTTGTTAGATCTGCCACGAGTTTAATATTCCATTTGATTCGGCTCAGTTCAGGCGGTGCGCCTGTCGCGCTTAATATGTTTAGGGATTAATTACCTAAACGATGTGGTTGTAAAAATGAATAAATCATCTGTGCTTAATGTTCCATATAAGATGACGTGAACAGGGAGATGTAGTTATATATATATACGATATATATATACCTACTATTGTGTTTGATTGTTGCAGGTCCCCGGTTCGACTTCCGACTCGGTGAACGTCGGCGCGGACTTGCTAGAAACGGCCCAGTCGCGCCTTGAGTTGACCGGGGTCGGTGGTAGTCCGACCGCGGTGCGACTCCGGTGCGAGGCGACCGTCTTCCGGCTGTACCGGGCCAACAGTCTCGAGGTGGAAGTCAAACCAGAGAGCCCCAGACCTGCCTCCGTTTTACTGATGGGCCAACGTGACAGAAATGGTAAGTTACAGGATTACCTGGTAAACCGTTACAAATCATTGCTATAATCACATACAAATGTAACAATCATTTTAATAACTATCATTTTAATGGAAATATAACTGACAAACATGTATGATTTTGATTGGTCGACCTATAGTGTATGACATCTCTAAGAGGATAGAATTATCGTAGCCATCTATAGTATGGGGTTGGAACTACTATTAAGCCCTGTATGGCTTATGCATTAGGTCATATATAGCAAACATGAACATATTTTTACGTACAATTTCGTATAAATGTCTAGGAGATGAATAGGTAGTACATACATAGTACAGTTGGGTGGTGTATGTTAATACAGAACAGAGTCGATGTGGGAAAGTTATCTCTTAATGCTCGAGGGGTTTAAGATTAGAATCTTTGCCGACTCTTTAAGATAAGGCACGGCGTTTTAGCGATAAACTCCGGATTTAGCTTGCTGCTGCACCTACGGGAGATGATAGGAATTAACAGGATACTTAGTTTCCCTAGGTGGGGCTAATCTGTTTAGATGTCAGTCGAGAATTTCAGGCATTTCAGGTTCAGTTCAAGTCTAATACTCGGTATAGGTACGTACATAATATTGAATATTCTGTGGTGTAAGTATGTGGGGTGAAAATTTTCAATCAACACCGTACACTGTATGTATGTATGTATGTACATACATACATTTTTCCCCCATTTTCTTGTCTGCAAAACAATCGTCTCGACTGCCACTCAATTCACACGGTGATATCGTAATATCGCGGTTCGATTGTTTTCGATAACGTTTCAATTTCAAAAGACGAGATAGCGGAAGCTCTCATACACCGGAAATGGAGCTTAAATAGAGCTTATACTATACCGTCTGAAATATCCTAAACATGTTTTAACATTTTACTAGTATACTTGTAAATACAAAATATAAAGCTCCTATAAGCTACAACCAGTGTTGAATGACGTCCACGTAACATAGTTTTTACAGACATCTCTGTTAACTAAGTACCTGTACCTGCAGGAAGAAGTTTAATTTTCCAATTCGACAGTTTCTACAGAAATGAATATAAAACGGAAAATCCGACGGATTTTCATATTTGCATCGCCCACCAAACGAATGCTACTGATTAGTCATAATTTATTATTTGGTACTACATAGTATGTATGTATATCAATTAATTTCAAAATCAGCGATTTCATTGTTACCATCATTAATCCTGGTGTGTGTGTGTTTTTTTTGGACCACTTGTTGCTAATATCCATAAAGTATTAGTGTCTGCACACATAACATTATTTCACACTGCCAAATTGTCCAAGTTTGTGTAAACCATGCTTTTAATTTCTAGGTGTTCCTACTACCACACATCCGGCACTGGTGCTGTTCTTCGTAGCGAATTGCTTAACAACGATCCAGCGTGTCCATCTTAACAGTTAACCTATTACATATACACGGATACCAAAAACGAAACATCATCCCGGTAAAAACATTAATAGTGCTGCGGGGGTGAGTGTTTATTTTGAGTTTTATTATTTATATTTTCATTTCGTTTCATGACTACTTTCCACCGAACACTTGTAGTAGTAGTAACAAGTGCGTCATTTACTTTCATTCCATGATACACGCACGCGAAAGTGACAAACTTTGTTTGAACAGTTGATTCAATTTAAAGGTTTTACACATTGACAATATTGTTTAATGTTTATTTTGAATATTCTTTCTTGTATGTATATGTGTGCAGGTCCGTTTCCATTGGATTGGTTAACGGGCCTGTATCGCTCCCTGGAATATGTACTCTTGTAAATAATTTGTCGTACTTATAAAAATAACAATTAACTAATCTGTTAATAATAAAAATGATTGTTTAATGTCTTCTACAGTCAATAAATAATTTTAAGTTGTGTTAAGAACTACATGCTTTTATTATAAATGAAACCTATCTAGATCCTTGAAGAGTTGGTGAATTTTTTATTTTAATATTTGCTTTATTGAATTGGGTCTGTATATATTATATATATGTATACCGATATTTGTGTAAGGACTGGTCTTTTCTCTTATTTTGTATCTTTATATGTATTTGTATATGTATGTATGCATGCTGACTGTATGTACGTTTGTAGGTATTGGATTCAATTTCATCGTAAAAGCTTCGAAATCCCAGTAGGCTGTACTTGTAGGATGTGGAGTAGGTATGTATGTATGTATGTACATACCATTGGAAAATAATCATAGCAAAAAAAAATCACACTGAATATTATTTCTTTTTGTGTAGTGCTGCGTATTGTTTCCTAGAAGTGCGCACTGGTGTGTTTTTTTTTTTTGTATTTTTTACTTAAATAAAACAAACCATCGACAGGCATGTTGCAATATTTAAAGACATTTGCTTTAGCGGGTCCCACATCACATACACACGTATCGTGTCTGCGAAAACCAATAAATGACTAAAATTCAAGAACTTGTTCTAGGAATCAAATCATTATTGCAACATATGGTTAGAAATATCGTGACAAACTAGGCAGGTCTTATTTCAGCGGCGTAGATACGTGAGAAATAACTCTACATAATATTATTAATTTGCACGCACGCACGTATATTGCTTTCGGTTACAGTAAACAAACGAACAAAACACAATAAATATTTCTATTAATTTCAAAGCGTATTAAGCTCAAAAATAAACAAAATTTCAATTGAAAATATTTATTATTAAAAATATTGTAACATGCCTGTAAGGTATGCCACAATACAGAAACAAAATACAGGAGAGCCATATACATATGTATGTATGTATGTATATATGTACGTAGTTATACGAGTATACTTGGGCAGTAGTCGGGAACAGATAGAAATCAGTGTTCTTGAGTCTCTAATCAGCGTTCCTTATATATTATATTATTATTATTATTTAAAACATTATAATATAGTATATTTATATGTGAAACAAAACAATACAGAGATACATAGACTTATGTATGTACTACATACACACGTGCGCCACTGTAGAACACTCGGATGTAAAACAGCCGGGGCATAATAATAACATTTCTCATATTCACAGTTAATAATTTAATGTAATTTGAGTGGAACATGCCATTCGCATTGTGTGTCGTGCTTATGCGACGTTTGCTCAGAATACAGCTGTTGTTCTGACCGAAAGTGCTCGACATATTCCAGCTATTTAATCCGAATTTCGGCCATGTCATTTAAAACTACAACTACAATACCAGCGATGTGTTTCTTACTGGTCATTTGGTGCGATTTTTATTTTCTGTTTTGGTTTTCGTTTACGGTTATCAATGCATTTACGGCCGCATATAAAAGTTTTAGTGTGGCCATCAATCAAATATCAAAAAATCGTAACTCTTATATGTACACATACATACATACATACTGCTAAAAGTTTGTTTTATATGCTTTGTAAGCCATAAGTCTGTCAGGGAATCACCGAATATAATATTTATTTTGACGCAGAACTTAGCTAGAGCTCATAAAGTGAGACCCCCAAGTACGTTTGCATCTATATATATTTTTACTTTCTTATATGACGTCATATATGTTGTATACATTTGATGCATCATTATAGTATAATTCATCAAATGTAATATCTATTTAATCTATACGGAAATTTCGGAAACTTATTAAAATGCAAAATATATTTATATGCGAAAGCCAATATGTAGGTATGTACATATATCTATTTTACATCATGCAATAACGTTTTATAGTATGTATAATCCAGACGTTGTAGACGCTTATATATGAGCTTTTACAGGAAAGAAATACGGGTTGCATATGTAAAAGATTTAGAAATAGTACAGAAAGTTCCACAGAACCTTCCAAAAATTCTAGAACCCTGTATGCGGATAAATGAGTCACTAATCAGCATTCCTTTAAGTTATCAGTAATAAAACAAAGGGTGAAAAGGGAAGTAAAAGATAAATAACAAATTGCGGATATAAATATTAGTTGTTTAAGTGTTACATTAGTTTAAATAAATAAATAGATAACGGCGTTCTAGTTAAAAACATTTCTCCATCCAGCACACAATCGGTAAAAACGTCACAATTTATAAAAGAATACGGTTAGTACTACGTATGTATGTATGTATGTGGTTGCATCAGTACATACGTAAGATTGTGTAAGAGCGTAGTTTCAAACGACAAAATGTAATCAAGTAATTTAAATGTTTTAATGAATGAACTCGGATTGAATTGGAAGTGCATGTTTGCACGATTGTTGTGTCTCTTTGTAAATAAATAAAACGTATCTGTCGAATATACTACATACTATATAGAGAATAGAGTCATGCAAACAAATGACAAATTTCAACATAATTAAACTGTAACATTAGTCTGCAGCTAGTTGGAAGCGATTGCTTGTATCTTTCTTTTTTTTTCTTTCAAGAAAAAGAAAAATACGTTTACGCGAGAAAAGAATCTGCAATTCGTCTTGTTAGAAACGGTCGTTCGGAGGCAAAGTCATTCGCATCGTTAATGGCGTGGACGCATTGCAACTCGGATGCTGCTCCGTTGCTGTTATTAAATCGCGTAGCTCTACCTCTATTTATATTATAATTAATTCGCAGATTAAGTGAGAGCTAAGTGTGCGCGTGTGAAGTCAAATCGACGTGGAATTTTAACGAAATTAAAAGTATACGCGCGACCATCTACTTCGTTTAATTACTCTAAGTAACGTCGAAGGGCGAGGAGTAAAGCAGCATGAGGAGACCAAAATATAATTAAATACCGTTCATTTTATCGGAGACTAGGGCTATATTTTATTTGTTCGTTTTAATTATATATATATATAGGTACATATGTATGTATCACAGTAGTATAGTATTTAAATTCACTAGTTGATTTGTAAATTTCGCTTTTACTTTGTTATTGCAAAGATTTTCGTAAACCCAGTATAACATATAGATATAGTATAGTCTTTTGTCTGTCATAAATAAAACATAATTCCTTAGTGTCACGTTCGCATTAGAAATTTCTTATCCCGTCAGTTCGTTGGCACTCTTGGCAAACTTTTCCTATTCGTTTCGTACGCGAGTGTCACGTTGTTGCCCCTACTGTAACAACAGCCACCGTCGCGTCGGCATCATCATCATCATCACAAGTAGTAAGTATGTATATCAAGCCGAAATAAAAAACTAGATAATGAAATACATCTATCCTCATTCGCGCAAACTAAACTGAGATTACATATTATTATTATTATTAATTATCTGATGGTTAGTTAGTTAGTACGATAACAAAAATTACGAATATGTTACCATTTGGTAGGTAACATCTCCGAAATTGAAATACCTAACCTAGTCAGAAGGGTAAGTTAACAATAATTAATAACGATATCTCATCTCCCATTCAAATAACTAATATGTAGACTGATATGAAGTCACAAGTTGGAGCCCTATTAGGCACCACCTTCATTGCTGGAAGGGCTGTACTTGGTAGTTGGAGTGAGGTGTTCCTAATCTTGAGATGAGCAAGCGTACGTGCGTGCGTCAATGTAAGTTATTGGTACTTTGCTGCATAGCGAGTTCTCTTCTACCTCATCCGAACTTGTAACGATGTGTAATACAATGTCACACACACAGTACGGCACGGCACGGCACGGCACCACTATAAAAGATACCTGGCTTTTATGAGTTTCCGACAAGATTATGAAATCAAGCTAAACGCGCATTTAAGAAATATATTATTTCTATAACATAGCTTTCCTAACCACGTTTCGTAGTAACTTACAAGAAGGTTTATTTCTTTAAAATTAATTATAATGTCAAGACTAAACTTTATTACTATTAATTTAGTATAGGTTTATTTTCTCTACGAATACGCGTGTAAGTATTTTACATAGTGTGTGTGTGTGTGTGTGTGAATTTTGTACTAAAACCCAATCTAGCGACCTACTCAATAATACACTTCATGTTATGCGGTACGCTATTAATGTATCTATAAAAACTATACATACCAATATGTGAAAAAAGAAAATGATGCCTAGAATAAAATTACAATAGCCTGTGATAAGCGCAATTGTACGAGGAGAACAACATAAAAATGCAAATAAAAACTATTACTACCCTGTTCCCTCCTCAATTTATTTCATAGTGTTTTTCTTCTGTTTAACTTTAACGGATTAGATGTCACAATTCTAAAGTCTTTTATAAATGGCCTGCGCTAAACTTTTAAATAAGTAGCTACATACTTTAATCATAAAATATATTGAAATGTTTCTAAAATGTTCTGCAAATGTTGAACAATGGTAAGATCATTGCAATAGCAAACGGTTATCATAACATACAAAGCTGAGAACACTACTCTTGCTGTCTGCGCTTAATTAGCTTTCAGCACACACACACACACGTGTTATATCGTTTGAATTAATTGTTTCACCCGTATATATGATGCCTTCGTTATAGGTAGATGCATTGTTACTAAATTATTACGGAAATGAAATTCGTCTCAAATCGGATTCAGAAGTGATGCTCCTTTTAAAAATAATTAATGTGTGATAGTAATTAGAGATCCTAATGGTTGATGCTGTGTTTTTGTAAACGGTTCTGTTACATTCGGACAAAACAATTTCGAGTTACTACGCGTTGAATGTTATTACGTTTTCTAATTGCAGCCTGAAAAACCATCGAAGCGCTCGCGGGTCTCGCATTATATTTCCAATTAATATTAATACCATAACATAATACACGTTTGAGTGGGATGAAATCGATATATTTGGTGACCAAAATACGTACTTAGGTTAGTCTAGGTGGAAGACAAATGCAGTATGGGGTAAGTTTTTGGTATAAAGAGAGTATCCGTATGATGGCGTCCGGGAAACTTGAACACACACAACTAATTCAATTACTCCGAGTTGATGTCATGCGTTAAGCTCATGGGCCCTTCTAACCAACTATAAACCCGACACCTCCACCCTCTTACACTCGATGCTGTGTGTGTGTGTGTGTGTGTGTGTGTGTGTACCTTTCAGACCATTACTTATTTGCTAGTAGACAGACTAACTATAAAATAGCAAAATTCACTTTACCTTCCCATAACAAGGGTTTGTCATTTTCTCACCTTCTCACCATCATCCAGTGGTGACGTGAGAATATTAATATATACCAATGGTACAAGTTTTACATTTTTAAACAACAATATTGGTATTATATTACTGTGCTACTGGGGATGTATAAGAAAGTTTAGTGCGGATATTTGAAATTGGGACTAGAATTAAGTTAAGCCACGCTGTAAAAAGGGGAAGAAGAAAATGTGGAGAAGGTAATACTTGGCGGCAACGTATCGTACGTACATACATACATACATATATACATATATCCTAAATGCGGTGTGTTGCAGGAAATCGGTGTAATATTTTGCGGGACCGCTGTGTCTAACAACGTCATCAAACCAAGTCATACCGGCATTCCATCATCGCCCTACTACCCAGTACTCTTTCTCCAGTGTACAACACCTGAGCGTGAATTCCCGTGCTGGTTAGGCAACACCATCTCACGGCTACTCCATTATTCCCAGGCGGACGCAAATTTCTGAGCCGCGTGACGATGCTACGAAAGCACATAGGTACTACGTACGTAAGACGGATTCATCAAGCATCGCGTTGCAGCGGTTGGATTCTCTTTCGCCAGCAATTTGTCTGAGAGAAATATAAAAAGAGAACCGCCCTGCCAGTTAAAATGCTGAAATATACCTTCTACTTAACTAGGACAGGTGCGACCCGATTTCAACAGACGCACACTTTATGAAGTTACTTTCAGATTAGTATGCATCAATAATAATAATAATAATAATAATAATACTCGTACGTAACAATTGTATGTATGCACATAACATACCTACATGCATACATACATACATACATACATACACAGTTTGGTGTTCAATGCTTTCTAGCTGAGTTTGAGTTGACCACTAGTAAACTATCATACGTATGTACTATGTATGTATGTACAAAAGCAAGTCGTTTCTATGTATTCGTATTGATTTGAGTATTGTTAAATGTTGGCCGCTTCTACCTCTAGGGAGCAAGTCTCGCGTTAAACTTATCAATCGCTGCTCAATTCTTTATTTATTTTTTGCATTAAGAATGTCGCGAAAAAATGTTATAAATAGAGATGCAAATGTTAGTTTTTGTGTTGGTCGTTAGAGAAGAACAAACATAGTTTACCTTCAGTGCAGTTTGCTCGTAATTATAAGAAATGGTGCAGCGCATGCTCTGTTTGCACTGCACATAAGTAAAATTATAATTGGCTGAATAACAAGCAATCATGTTTTTATTTTAGCAATTATAATAAAACATTGTTTACTAGAATGATTATCACAGTTGGTCTGCTGGAGAAGAACATTTCTGCAGTCTTTCACTGAACTTCATACCTATTTTGTTATTTTTATTATTTTACCAATTTATGATTACAATACTTACTTATAACTTCGTATAAGAAAGTAAAAAGGGTCAAATCATCCCTGGTGATTTTGTTTTTAAATAGTATGCAAAAACGAAGATTGCGATATTTATGTAAAAATGTCACGTCTATTATAACTTGTTCATTATTTAGAGTGCGATGAAAACAGATAAGTGTTTGTTTAATCATTTTAAAACTTTTACCAAGTGTGAACACGGTTCTTAAACATCATTAAACTTAAGCGAACAATTACAGTCGCCTGGGGCACTTTTCAATTTAGTTATTACACACAATTTCTGGAATTAAAGCAAAACATTATGATTACATTTCGATCATTTCCGCAATAATTAGGCAACTCTTTACGTTTAGAGTGTGGAATGGAATAGTTTCGTTTCGACCTTTCTCTTGTTGCAAATGAAGCCACCTTCTTTAACACGGCGCCAGCGCTCCTGTTCTTAAGATAATTTACTAGTAAACTTTAAACTGTACAATTTAGATTGTTTGAATAAACTATGCAACTTGAACATCAGGAAAACTAATGTAATCTACTGGCTATGCTAACATATACTATGCTATGCCATGCCACATTACTAAACTATGGCAACGACTTACAACAACCAAACTACTCATTCTGTTTCTTTTCTCATGAAATTTCGATAATTTTTCAACCGAATCAGATTCGAATGATATTTTATCTTGTTCGGCCAAACACCGCAATCTCATTGTATCTCTTCCGGTAGATGATATTTTTTTCCCGTTCTTTTCTTTTCTCTTCAGTGTTCATCGCTTTCTTTGCCCGCCACCCCGTTTCACAGCCATTCCTTTTGTAATATAATGAAAAGTGGCGTAACAGAGAGAAGTGACTTTTGTGTAATTAACGACTCAGGGAGTCTGTATTCATTAGATCGTGACGAAATCTGGACAAGGGGAAAAAGACGAGAAGATGAGAAGAGATTTTTAAAAGAAAGACTGCCTACAGACACAATAAGTGTATTATTTTGTTACACAAGTCACTGTATGTACAATTAAATATGTATATGTACAGTATAGGTACATACATACATACATGCATTAAAGTTCAAGTTTCGGTTTTGAATTACTAGTGAGACATGCTGCTAACTGAATTCTCTACGACTTAAAATACGTGCCAAAAGCATTGCAATAAATAAATGCTGCTCGTGTTCTCTAATAATAAATGCGTTTTCTGTATTTAGTAGCAAGTTTTAAAATTGCGAAATTAATTTACTGATAAATATGTATGTAGCAAGTGTGTCGGTGCGGTGTGTCGAGGTACTACATACCTTTTATGAGGTGACCAGTAGCTGGATTACGAGGGTAACTGATAACCAAACGCTCGATTGTTTTGTAATTAATGACACCACTGGTTTTCAATTTGTTTTTAGCTGTGGAAATCCACCCTAAAAGCAAAACACACACACACCCTTATTTAATACTATGCGCAAATATATGTATGTATGTATGTATGTATTTATGTAGCTGCTAGGATTCATAAACAAACAGTGTACCAATTAGAGATTTATTTATAAAGCTCGCAATACATATCGTCTAACGTTCATTTGCTAGTTATAATAGCCTGCTAAATATTTCATTTTCCCATCTTACATGGTCGCGCACCCATTAATAGGGTTGAAATTGATTCAAACAAGTTAAAATTGTTAAGGGGAAATTAACAAAATTTATTTTTTAATGGTTCGCCGACAACGCCAAACGACGGATTGCCACACTCGATCCCACTCGCTCGCACCGCAGTTGTCTTGCGTTGAAGAAAGATGAAAATCAACCCGACGCAAGGCTCTGTAAGTGGCCCGGAACAAACTCCAAGCGCTCCAGAAGCAGAGAATCATGTACGTAGCAAAGTAATACCCAACCAACCAACCAACCATCCTCCCGTAAGCGCCAGCGTGGCGTGGCGTGGTGTGCTATGGGGTGAGAGACACGAACAAAGTTTGTAAGAATGTAACTGGGGACAGTGTGGCTCATTACATCATGAGATTGGTTTAATTAACATCATCGTGATGCTCGTGAGAGACGACAGTGTTACCAAGCCAGAATACAGAAGTATTCTCTTCGCTTGAAACGAGCCACCACCAGGCACACACCCGGGCCAACATTCTTTATGAGAAAAGAAACGTTTCTATTCCAACTTGCATCATGTGCTATTCGGAAAGAAATCTCAATAAGATATTGAATCAAATTTTTAAAACAGTAGAAAGTGGGCTCACTACTGGGATGGTGATAAATTGGATAATTGAATTGATATTAGTATTAAGCGGCGAGTGTCTACATCAGTCATAAAGGACGAGAGAATGGAGGTGGGGCGCTTAATAAAAAAGTGTTTACCCTCAGGGTCCTTATTAAAACAAAGTTGGTGGTTTAAGTAACGTTGCGAGTTGCTGCATACATAATGCGAACACAAGCGCACCCTTTTCTTTATTGCTTCACAGAACGAATCATCACTCCGGTTCATTACAAGGTTTTAAAAGACGCCACCTGACCTAGAACTAGAGTACTAGAATTTGCAACCAGAGAGCTTCGAAAAGATTTCAAACATTCATGACGATCATTTATAACGCGATTTTGAACACGGCATGACGGTAATCCAGGTAATCTAATTGATCCATAAAATGTCGCAGGGTTTCCACCGCATACATATATTAAAATAATGGGGGTGCGGGGCTCAAATTGACCCCAAACACCTTTACTAATGCTGTCCAGGGCCCTGTGGGACTTGGCGCTGTGCTTCATGTATGTATACGATTTGGGACGGTGTAGCCCTTGCCTGAGGTATCAAATTACGACAATAAACTATAAAACAGTCTCCCCTTCTGTAGGATTCTCTCGCAGGCTCTGTTCTTCTCTGTTCTGCTCTGCTCTGCTCTGCTCTGCTTAGATGAATAGGATTTTTTCATAAACACAAGATTACGTTGGTGTGGTATTATTTCAAGTGTATTGAATAGTTTTGTTTACCAGTCAGTTTACGGAAACGAGCAAACAGGATTCGTTCTACATGTCGGGGCGGTATTATTTATTGTTTTACCGGTATTTATGATGTTATTATTTGCAGGACATTAACTGTGTCGAACTGTTCGCCGCGCACATTGATTTATTACTGACAAACTGTCCTTTTGTCGCACAAACCGATTGAAATTCGCACCGGTCGATATATGTAGTTTCATCTGACACACTGACAGCATTTCTTTTTTAAACTGTTCTATGTATTATGCAAAATAAAAACACTATCGCGCCATACACTAGATGGGCATCGATTGCGGGCTTTATTTAGGAAAAGAACAATATGCTGATAATACAATTGCATGTGGAGCAAATGGAGATATTAATCAATCATACATTCCTTTGATTGACTCTATTTAGAGTGAGTGATTAATACTAGCACAGGCCATGGCAAACGAGGATAAGGGTCAACTAATCGTGCTTTGCATCAATCCATCTGATTAATTGTCAAAGGATTCTGCTAATTATTTAATTTCACTCGGTTCATCTGGATTTGTCACATGAATACGCTGGATTTGGAACTTTTTATTCAAACAAATTTCATATTTTTGCATCACAAACAGTCAAAAGTTTCAATCATTTACTCTTTATATGTATAATTAAACATAGTAAACAACTATCATGAAATTTCGTATTAACATTAGTTGATTATAGTTTACAAGAGATATGTATGTATTACAGCAAATTAAAATCATTATTATTTGTGTGTGTGTGTGTGTGTGTGTTTGAGGGGGGGTGAGGGGATAAATAATCTAAAGAGACGGAAAAAGTATGTGTTGTATGTGAGTGAAAATAATATGTAAAACCACTAAATTGTTCTGTAGTTAATGCGGAAGGGCTGCAGGCTATTGTATGTAGATTGCTTGGCGACCTCCGCGTCTCGAATCCGTTTGCATAATATTCAAATACCTTTGCAGAGCATAGCACATCAGCCAGCTGCGGCGGGACACTAATTTTTATTTTTAATCAAAACGGTCTGACCTATGTATGTATGTATGTAGTACATCAATATTTATAGGCTTTTGATTGCGGTGAACAACAAATTAATACCTACATACTAATTGCATTTAACATCAGAAACGGAACCACACACACACACACACACACACACACACATATAATTAAACTTGAAGGAATCATGAAGTTTAATTATCAAGTTTTCGACTTAAAGGCAGACTAGTTGCCATCTTCAGTTCATTTCTATAGGGAATATTTATTTCCATTAAAGAACCTACTTTGCCGTCGCACTCATAAATAACGTTTATAAATGTTCTTGTGTATGTGACGCAAAATATGTTTCCCGAACAGAATAAAACGATTGATAATAATGGTAATAAATGTACATTTTATATTTACATATACTGTCATATGCGCGCTTTCGCACTATACTTTAAAATTCGCATTATCATTGAAACATTTTGTTGTTTCGTCTGCCGAAATTTTATACATATAACATACCTTACACTGAACTTTGTTATACACACACACACACACACACATACGTATGGTCTGCTGCAAATATGATGTATCACACGTATATACATATATGTTTTTAAAAATAAATGATTAAAATTCGTTTTTAGTAGATTTGATTAATATGGTACGAAAATACTCCTAAGGAAAAATTATTTTTAAATCAGACAACATATAGCCTTGTTTGCATGTTAGGTATTATTATTTTTTTTTAAATTTTATTATAATATAGCGGATCGTTAGGTATTATTATTTATTGCGACCTTACTTTGATCTTTGTTCAATAACGCAGTTGTTTAAATTAGAGGGTGAATACATGTTATCAATGTGTAAAATCGTGATAATTACTTAATGAAAAACGAAATGCTTTTGATGTTTTCTTTAATTTTATCGATTAAAACATTTGCAAAATATTAGTTTAGAATGAACACGAGTGTGGTCAGGTTGCAAAACGAAAATGGTGTATGGTGATATAGGTATGTAGTACATATGTATGTATGTATATAGATGCAATGTAGATGCAATCTTATGATTGACAAAGGTTTTTTGTAGGTGACTGTTTGTTTGAAAACTAGTGTACACTGTGTGCATCCGTTTTGGGAATCAAAGACACATCAAAGACGGTAATCTCTATACATATAGAGTATTTGTCATGATGTATGTTGTAGTACATACGACAAACAAATGACAACTATGTATGCCATAGCATACCTGATGCTTCATATGTGCTAATCTTCCTACCACACAGTAGCTACTCCGATCGTATTACACTCTAGGGCGAGATACCAACTCACAACTCATACCGGTCCAAATCAGAACACTAAACAACTGAAAGGATGTCAACGAAAATCCTAACCCTCATGTAGTATGTAGGATGTGATCACTATAGTAAGTCGGAATGTTTATTGTCACTCAAATTCAACTATATACCTACATATTGAAGAATCTAACGAATGAATATTGTTGATAACAAAATTATTGTTTACTGCTACTAGAAGGTAAATTCATTTCAATTAAACTATGTGAGTATGGTACGTATATAAAGAATATTTTTCTCTCTTTGAATTTATCTGTTTATATGTATAAAAAGCAATCGTACGCCTTTTGATTTGATTCTTGAAACTTTTCTTTTAAGAAAGTTCTGTTTTATTGAACAACAAAGCAAGACCATTTATAATACCCTTAGCCGAAGATTTGACATTTATTTCAGAAATTTGACAAGGCGAAATATATATATATATATATATATATATATATATTTGTTGTTTTGTATTTTTCCCTCGAGATTACACCGAAAAAATGAAAATTACTATGGAATCCAATCAATCACATTATATTTCTCTAATAAGCGTCTCTAATAGAATTTTAGTTATCTAATTACGTTTATTTAGTTTCGTTTCCAATGCCTGTACTAAAGAATAGTAGTGGAATTATTGTAAGTGTATCTTCTTTGCCTGCAAACAGATTTTTTTTCGTCTTTTGTATTGAGAGTGGACATGTTCTCGAGTCCATAACGGCACCTCCAGGGAGTGATGTCACCATCGTCGAGGTAAAGCTTCAACGGTCTCATGTATGTATGTACATACCTGGTGCATGGCTCTCTGGGGGTTGTCTACGTCTTAGACATGTATACCTTATATGTAGTACATAGATTACGTTACATACATATGTATGTATGTATGTATGTACATACATTATTGACCATACATAATATGAAGAGTTCCAACCGCGTACTTACTTTTGTAGTAACATATATAAATTATCCAGAATTGTCTTTGAATTTTTATTGGGTGAAACGAAATAAGTATCCCCCGGCCATTAGCAATTCAAACCTCTAAGTTAAAAATAAAATAACAATGCAACATTTGAAACAAAAGGCACATAGATCGTTTTAAATACGTATGTATGTATGTATGTACGTATTGAATTAAATATCGAGAAGTAACAATTTACATTTATTATTATTTTTGATCATAATATACCGTTTTTCGAAACAAATATAATTCCAATAATCTATAACTGGTGCAATTCAAATACTTTTGTTCGGCATAACTGAGTTATTGCTTTCTATAAGTACACAGGTTTTCGGTAAAAGCAATAAATTACAAATTCCATTGTTTAAAGAGAGAAAAACTGCTACAGCCCAACCCAACCCAAACCAAGCCGTGTATTGACAAATAAAAACAAAAACAAAAAAACATTTACACTAAAGTTATTGTTTTGCACAGATTAACAATAGAGCTTACAAAAGCTATTTTTGTGACATGTATACTTTCCGAATGTACACTGGCTAACATTCGTTCATAAACATCCCCTCCGGCAAGTCGATAATGCGCGCAAAGGTAATACGATTGCAAAACGTGGGCTGGGGTGTGCACCAGAACTTTTCAGCATTTCTGTAAAAGATATATTAGGCGCTGAAATCGTTCGTTATATCTTTAATTGTTCCCCACCGCCGCTGCAAAACTGAAAGAAACAGTCCGTTAGTGCGTTTGCTTTAACAGCAGCAGCAGCAGCAGCAGCACACAATTGAAATAAAAGTTGCTAAGTGGAGTCCTCTCGTTATATTAATTCAAATTGCTTTGGACGGCACGGAGCGATTCGAATACGATACCCCAGGGCCTTATCACTGCATCTCTTTCTATTTAAATAAAACGTCTCATTCTGGTTTGTCTTATTTCAATAATTTCTACAGATAATAGAAAATAGGGGTAATAGTTTTAAACGAATCACGCGCAACACTGCATTTAAATAGAAGATTAAAGTTGCGGCTTAAGATTGGCTCCTCTCGGATTTCTTTTTTTCTATTTCACATTTGCTATTCTATTAACGATCATACATATATTTTAAGTAAAGGGCAAAAACATGTTCATATACAAATATAAGGGCTAGAGGGGTCCGTTTATATACATATATATATATATATATATTTATATATCTAGTTGGAAAATCAGTTTGGATAATGAGTAAGAAATGAATGCGCGGTTTTGCGCCAAAATCCGGTCAATTATAATTCAATCATCCGCCACTAGGCATAATTTGATAATCCCGCACATTAAACCAGAAGGTACATAGTCCTGATCGATAACTTCCCTTGCACTAACTACCCTACATCCATATTAACGGAGACTAATTCGTTTATACTAGTGGTAGATGCGAAAGTTGCCAGATCATACCTAATAATATATCTGGGGGATTACACTACATCTACCCGATGACAAATCACATAGAATTACGAAAAAGAACCTACTGCCACCAACTGAGAATTATACTTATTACTAAAACGAATTGGAGGTATATCTAACAGAAAAAAAAAATTATTATTAAATGTAACCTAACCATCAGCAATAACTCACAAAATAAAATATTTCAAATGTCTACTCACCAAGTTATATGTATGTATGTATGTATGCAGTATACATATACATTTATTGGTAGGCGAACATGTATTTATTTTACATCTACAATTAGTACGAATAATGGTTGCTACTTCCGAAAAATAACTTAAACCGATTATTTGCTTTACAGAATCCAATATCATCAATACAAATTAAACACAAAACACATACTAAAACTAATAACAGTATTCAATTTTATAGTTCGACAATTTAATATAATATGATCAAAATGCTGAATAATGGCAACAATTTTCGAAATTGAAGACATATTAAATTCTTCAAATATAAACACTTAATCAATTTCTTGGGTATTTCAATAGTATATAGTCATATTCCACAGTTTATTAATTATGAAAATATGATAAAAGACAATAATAAATGAATTTAAAGTAAGCCAGTAAGTAAGTAAGTATAAGTCAAACATCTGTCTCAGTAATGTCGTTGAAAAAAACCGTTTTGAATGCAGGTGATAGGGACCCAATCCCTGATGTTGTATCAGTAGGAACTAAAGATGGGACGTATGACGTTGAGGCATCATTGAATTCTTCGAGGACTTCTTGTAACCGTTGCGCGCTGCATAAAGGTGTGCTGACCTCTTCCGTGGCATTGAATAAATCCTCGAAAATAACGTATCCCTGTTTTTCGCCATCATACCGGACGCAAGGCTTAAAACGGTGTCCCCAATGAATTTCGGATGGTAGATAAGAAGTCCGGGTCTGTGTTAACTGGCCTGTACTTTCCGAACTGCCTACCATTATAACAACTATTTCAAATCTATAGTAATATAAACACATCATATTATATTTCGAATGATTCTCTCACGTTGTTAGTTCATACTTTTTCACCAAGAGGTCCTTGGCGGACAAGTCAAATAGAGGACTCGTTTTTGTGATTCGATGCACGATTTTTAACGGCCATAATAACAAACCGTGGCTGTCTAGCTCCAAAGGGGTTTGAAAATTGTCCAAATGTTCGCCTTGGGCTGTTTGTCGGGTTTCCATTAAATAGGCGCTAACACGCGTTCCTACAATGTGCGCATGTCTTTTATCACCTATGCGAAACATCAAACTTAGGATACCATCTCTCTGGCAAACCTTTTAAAAATTTAAAATATATTCATATATTGATGATATATTGATTTGGTATTTAGTGCTTCTAGTGATATAAAATATAAAAGTTGTCTTACCACTGCAACTCTACTAAATAATTTTAAGCTGTCCCGACTACAAGGTCGTGTCATTTTGACGTAAAACATCCCAAGTATAGCCCCTTCGACTCCAATCCCAAGAATCATTTGTAAACAAAGCATAAAAACGCCTTCCGGACAATGTTCCGTTGGGTACCGACTTCCATATCCAATAGTCGTCTGTAAACACCATAAACAAACAGAACCAAACTCAAATGACACACACACTCACACACTCACCTGTGTCTCGATACTCATAAGTAAATAGCCAGCAAATCCAAAATTACCTTGAGTGCAATTATAATGGCCTACAGTATTCGTAATATTATTATAATTATTTAGACTCTGAAGATCACCATGCACTTCCGCTATTAACATCCATAGTAGCCCAAATATTACCCAGAGGAAAGAAAACGTTAGTACCAAAGTCAACGTAATCCACCGCCAGCGACTGTTGACCATTGTATTGCCAAGATCACGCAAATATCTCATATACCTTAACGGTATATTGATACGAAATATGTCTGCAGAGCGACCGTTTTTGTTTAAGATTCGACGTGGGTAGCTGCTATGTTCACATCTTGCATGAGGAGATCTATAACACTTCCAATTATTACTTGACTATAAACACGAAATTTCATTGTTTTTTCGTACCTTTTTCGGCGTTCATCTTTCCTATAAATAATTATAGTTTCCCAATAGTCTCCTAGAGTCGATTCCGAGCTCAACGACGTTTCATCACAGCTCTCCTCAGGCCCATACACTTCAATAGGCCCAGAATATTCACTGATTGTCGATGGATATGATTCTAATACGCGATGAGCCATCATTACTTTTATTATTATTATTATTATTATTTTAAATTCGTTTAAATGCAAGCAATGAACATAACATTCTGTCCTGTCGACAAACAAACAACAACATTCATACTCAAAGATACTTGAGTCAGTGAGTGATAAGATATTCGAAATTTAGTTTATTTAGTTATCTCATATTTCTCATACATAAATATTATTACTGTTTTCATTAGCGTACGTAAGAAATATACCTACTCTTATTTATTATTTCTTACTTGAATAGATTTTAAGTACTACTACATCAAAAATATTCTATATATTTTTAGTATACTTAATCAAAAATGCTTAAAGTGGAATTTAATCGAAAGAACACCTACACTATAAATATACCTACCAAATTTTTAGGACCGAATGACCAACAAGGAGGAATAGGTAAAAGATTTATTAAATTCAAGAAGAAGAAAATATTATTATTATTATTCAAATATATACTAGTACGGGCCTGTATGTACAAATAAATAGTAATAAACTATATTTAGATACAGTTTTGGACATAAATTCAGAGCGTATATATTTGTACAATTATGATAAACAAGGGATTTAGTACAACGAATATAATATATGGAAAATTGTTACTAACAGTGTAGGTATGTACTAAAATAGAACAATGACGAATTCGTTTTTATAAATTAGTTTCCGGTCGAAATAAAAATATAGAAATATGTATACATATACATATACATACATATGTAGAAAGTTGGTTGCCGATTACTTTAAATTAAATATGTGTGTGTATGTATTTCGTTCCATCATTGACAAATTTCGATCGGAGATTTATTTAGTATATTGTGAACAGAGGACGCATTTGAATTTACAAAATATACATGTGTAGTAGATACATACATATGTAGTATATGTTTTATTTCAAGTAAAATTGACATTGATTATGTATAAAACGTACTTCAATAAAAACCAGCTAGACACACGTAATATTATTTGCTGGCTTTCACCGTGCAAAAAGAAATCAGGATATAAATAATTTGCGTGTACAGTTCACACAGCATATCTGTGTGCAAATTTTCAAATATTAAATATGCATACGCATATTAAACATATATGTACATATGTATTTATGTATGTATGTATGTATGTATGTGCCATGCTGTTATGTCCTTTTTAATGTTGTTCTCCTGATTTATACAACATTGAATTTCGTTTTTTTTTATGCGTGATTTTGTAATATAAAGTAGCATAAGACAAGAATAGTGTATTTTTTATAGAACTTATTGGTTGCCGCTACTTATTAGCCTTATACAAATGTAAGTATGTATGTTTTTGAAAAGCAGTGGCAGTATGTATCATATTATGTGAAAGAGTAACGTTACAATAAAGACTTATTTAGCATATTGTTTATTTGATTAGTAAGTACAATAAAACGACTACGCATATAGGTACATACATACATACATACATAGAAGTATTGATATTCTTTACAATTGTACTAGTTGCCTTTTTTGTTATTGTTTGCACATTTCCGTTCATTTCACCATGATGTTTGTTACACACGCTCTCATACACCTATGAATATGCATAGGTATATACATACATACATACATACAGACAAACCTCGTATGTCATAACAGTTGCCGGAAGAACAGGCGTGTAGTTCTCTACTATTACTCATCAACGTTTGCGAGTGCCATTGGCGAAAAAGACAAAAATGCCCCAGACGATATAATAAATTCTACTTTCAACAAGATCTAAATTACGATATTCCAACTTATAACACCATTTTTGTCAAGTTATACAATGCAATTTATACTCGCGATAAACTCGACAGAAAATAACAACATTTCATTCGACTTGCTACTATATTACGAACAAATTACATTTTTGTAGAAACAAATCAATTTACACTCACAAAGTATTACTCGTATTATTAAGCATATCTAGTACCTATATCTAGTCTAATTACTCTCTTATACAAAGTAATAATAAGCAAATTCGATCTCGTGATTTTAACCTGAACCAAAACTGACCATTTTTGTTATGACAACTGGCTGTGTTTGCATATGTGTGTGTATGTGTGTGTGCAGGTATCGTATATGAAAAATAATTTATCCTAATCTATTCCATCAATTTTCGCTATTCCATCAACTTTTGCAATCTATGTATAAGTTGGAAGTTTTGGATTCTATTTTAGAAAGTTTTAGCACTGCTTTTTTACAACTTATGTTGTTTATTTAATAAAATTAAATCGCAGCCGGTAGGATTCGAACCTACGCTCCCAGAGGGAATCTGATTTCGAGTCAGACGCCTTAACCACTCGGCCACGACTGCTGCGAAAGCTCCAATCCTAATACGCTTTTAAAAATTAAATCAAAAACAATTCATTCCAATAATATATATATATATATAAAAACAACACATCATAAATGTTCAAAGCTTAATTTTCAAATATTGATTATATTAAACAAACATAATTAATAAGAACAACAAACGTTTTCGTCTAAAACTATTTGTTGTATTCATACAAATATATTTAAATAAATATAAACGATACTAGCGACAAAATAGTGGAACTTCTAATATAAATATAAATCTGAATTACCGACTAAGTTCATGAATTTTCATGAAATTGTAAATACAATGAAAACAATAAAAAAGAAATATTTATTAGTTATTTTTTTATTAGAAAACAAGTTTAATGCTAATTTTAAAGTTGTATCGAACATTTAAAAACAATACTTTAGTCATGAATTTTTGTTTTAGCGCGAACTGTTGACAACACTGGTTGTATTCAACAATATGGCGGCATGTTGATGGCTTTTACCATAAATTTAGATTTATTATTTAAAATCTAATAAGTGAACCATTACACTGTGAAAAATCTAAATTAATTTTAAAAAAAAGCTAATTTGTTGCATTGCAATATAATAGTAGCAGATTTTTGAACGCAGTGGAAACGTTTTAGTGACATTTACCATGGCGTCTAAAACTATTATGCCTGTTTAAAATCGAAAATCTAACTGGGATTCAAACAACATTTAGCAGATTCATATATATATATATATATATATGTATATATATATATATTTGATTGTATCACTCAATGTTATAGATAGATAGATATGTGATATTGATAAACAATTTACTTCTGAACTATTTTACGATGCATGCATTAGAATGCTATGTATATATGTGCAAAGTGATTTAGCGATGTGTGCATTTATGAATAATGTGTTTCAAATGTGAATATTAGCATGGTTTTAGTTGAATTGTAGTAAAAACTTTAAGGTTAGGGACATGTAGTGAACATTTCTGTGAACGTGCACTTATTGTACAATGGATTCGCGAATTGCAACTCTTGCTGCTACGGCAAAAGCAGACGAGCCGGATTTTAATACGATTCAGTTTGAGAAGCGGTTGAGTCAGTTGAAAGACTCGCAAGACAGTATAAATGCGATGTCGGCTTGGTGCCTTGAAAACCGTATACACCATAAGAAAATCGTGAATGCCTGGTTAAATGTATTAAAAAAGGGTATGCATTGTTTAATTATTACAAATATTTATATAAATATATACATATATGTATTGCGTTATTTGAACTGGTTAAATTTGCGTTCTAGTTAAAGTTGAACACCGTTTAACCTTATTTTATTTGGCAAATGATGTAATCCAATATTCTAAACGGAAAAACTACGATTTCGTTGAAAGTTGGGGTACAACTTTGCAAAAAGCCACTACTATGGTTAGGTATGTGTTTATGATCCGATATTGTGACCCGATGCAATGAATTAATTTGAATGCTTCTTTTAAATAGAGAAGAAAAAGTGAAAAATCGTATTTTACGAATATTTAAAATTTGGGAGCAACGCGGCATTTACGGTGAAGAATTCATCGCTGATTTAAGCGGTTTAATCAGCGCCTCGCCTGCAGGTCGCAAAGACCAAGACCCGAACGATTTTCAAGTAAATAAATAAAATAATAATAAATATGTTACACACATTTAATTATCTATTGGTCATTTTAGCCAACATATTTAATTACGCGAATCCGAAGTTGTGCCAAATTAGAATCGGATACCGACTTAAAACTGAAGGTTTTAAAAGACAACGCGCCGAAAATCGTCGACTCTGAAACGCTGTGCGCTTCGTTAAAAGGTAAATTGAGCCAAGTGCAATGAATGTAAGCGGTTTGTTTTAATTGTTTTTGGAAAAGTAGATAGGCAACATGTGGAAGATGTTGAAAAAGATGTTGAAGGCGGTATAACATTAATAGAAGGATATGTGAATGCGTTAAAAGCAGAAATTAAATCTCGAACTCATTTAATTAGTGTTCTAACGCAAGCTGATGCGTTTTATATAAATGAAAGGAAAGAGGTGAAAGTTGTTGTTAGTGTGAGTAATTTTTTCTTTTCTTAATATATTATATAATATATGATTTTCAAATATACTTATGTTTAGGCTTATAAAAATTTTACGACGAGGGTAAAAAATTTAAAACGTAAATTAGATGAATTAACGCCAACGTTAAGTAGCCCTATACCGTCGCCGGATGTAAATGCGCCGTCGCCTGAACCGGATTCCGATTTAGAGATCCCAAATTTAGATTCGAACCGTAAGTGGTTTTTTTTTTTTTTTTTTTTTGTGTTTGGTGTTTGGATGAGATTTGTTAATTGGGTATTTATTTTTCAGCTGGCCATTCGCTTAAAACGTCAGTTGCGTCAGGTGTTAATGTTTATGCCTTAACCGATACATATAGTGCTGGATATTACACACCAGCGTCTTCCGGAAATGCGCAAAGCTTTACTAATAATGGCTTCTCTAGTTTCATTGGCTCAAATATGCCATTTGACCTACAGGTAATTTATTTCACTATATATAAATATATATATATATATATATATACATATTTCTATTTGTGATACCTTTATAGAATTTCAATACAAGTAACATATTTTCGGAATCAAATGCCGAACCTTATAATCCGATTTCGCATTCGATACTTGATAACTCGCAATTAGATCAAAATTATACTCCTCAACCGGTTTCAAACCCGATTGGGAGTTACCAACCAGTTCCGCCCCCTTCGTCAACAGTTTCTGGGGGTGGATACAACTCCACAGCACCCCTACTCCCGCCGCCAATGCCTCCATTTACAACATCAGGCTACATGGACACGTCCGCATACACAGACACAACATACGCGCCTTCAATTGATTCATACGGTAAGAGCAAATTTTTTTATATTTGCATGCCGCCCACCAAATATTGTAACACATTTTCGGATGTTACAATTTGAAACTTCTCTCTCCAAAGCTAATAATGCAACATATCAAGAAGTAGGCAGTGCACAGTATGCGGTATCATCAGAAATTCAAAGTTCCTATCAACCGGCGGCCGATGCGTATAATCCGGAAGAAGATCTAGACACGTGGGAACCGGAAACAACGTGGGATGCAGCCCCGTCTGATTTGGAGACGCCTGAAAGTCCGCCTATGTTTGAGAAAGAAGGATTCTCGGATCCGATTGAATACGATGAAACAAAATCCTCGCTGTTAGGTAACAAAGATGTGGATCACCGGGTGTTACTACCGCCACCTCAAATACCGCCAATGTTAACAGGTCAGTCATACAATTCTAACAAAAATTATTATTATAATATATATATATATATATATATATTATTTGCCATATGATAACATCAAAAATAATATATGGATGATAACGGTGAAATAGTCGGTGAATAAGTATATAAAACTACTCTAGATACAGACACAGATCATCGAATGAATCGATTGAACCCAAACAAAGACGTAGATCATCGGAACTTGATTAGTTTAACCGGATCACCCGGCAACGACTCAACATCCCCATCACCCCTTGGACAGCTAGATGCGCCGTCAGTACCGCCACCGACGTGGGAGGGACATATCGACCAGGTGCTTAATTAATCGAAATGTTTGAACTCTCAACTCACTTAAAATGACTAAAATTCTTCTTCTTTTTTTATATTATATATTATTATTATTATTTAGGATTATCGTATAAATGCGGAAGATCAAGATTATCGAGTTCCTGTGAGTGCGTTAGCTGAACAATTAAAACTACCGCCGCCGCCGCCGCCCCCACCATTTATTAAAGATAATGTTGATTCCATCGACATGGATCTAAGCGATGATGAGGTGGCGACATTAGGAGGTACAGCTCCTGCATCTCGTCTAAATAACGTCAAAAGTGAAAATAATAACCAACATAACCACCATTTTAATAATAAAAAACCATTGTTAATGGATCCACTGCCAGTGATTTTAGACAATATGCAAGAACCACCGCCACCGATCGTGAAGTTGCCACTGTTGCGCGATCCGGAAGAAAATCATGATCAAGGTAAGTTGTTGCCTGATCGCCATATGGTTATGGACGGTAACCAGATAATGGTTAACCTTCCGCCGCCACCACCGATACAGCTTTCTATGCCGCCGCCCTCCGGGCCTGAATGGAACCACGAACCGGAGTGGTTTGACAGTCGACTGCCGCCAGATTTCAGTAATAATTTCCCGCCGCCTGGACGCCATAAAAACGAGTTTCACGGCGGGTACAGGGGGCGGCCGCATGGTATGACGAATGATTTTAGAGGTGGCCGACCCCTTCGGATCAGGGGTATGAGAACTAGACCCCCTAGAATCGTCTTCGGGAGACCCCCACGGGGGGCCTTCCGAGGGAATTTCAGGGGGGGCTTCTGATTATACATACGAACATTTATTATAAACTGTTGAAAATAAATAAAAAAGAGTTCTATAGTTTTAAGATACAGATTTTTACAGTTAGTGAAAAAGACATTATTAATTACATTTAATGAAATCATTTCGCCACCCAGCTGGCGCAGTCTAAAGAAACACCAGTTTCTATTCTATATATCATTTTTAGGCAGGCGTTGTTATTTATTTGTCTCGCCGCCATCTTGATTCTATTGACTATTTCAAAATGGCGGCCGAAATTCTATACTAATACGAATTAATAACGCGCTTGCCTTCAACAACAAATATTTCATTTAAAACACCAATAAAAACAACAATATTTTATGAAAGCTACACTACTACTAGCTATACATTGTTGACAAACCTAAACAGAAATAAGCGATACTAGTCAGTCGTTTCAATTACATTTCTGTATCTCCGATCTCCGGCAGATAAACAAACAAACTAACCAGAAGACTTTCGTTTTATTATTTTTAAGTTATCACCGATGTATAACAAATTTTATCTATCAATCAATCCGAGTATTTTATATATATATATAAAAATTTTTTTTTTTTTTTTTGAGAAACGTAAATTTTGTACACGTGGTACCTGATCAAAATTGAATGCAACAATTAAAAATAAATAATTATTCGAATATATCTGAAGACTCCAATGGACGTCAATGAATGATTTGTATATTATTTTCCATTTTGTTTTGTGGTACCCAAATTTTAAGTTAACCTTTTCTAGATTATAATGTACTTGTGTATAGAATTATTTGATAAGCGCTTTTCCTTATATTATTGTAGCATTTATTGTAATAAAAATATTGATATTGGTACATTTTTACTAATTACAATAACTTAGAAACAGTACCGTACAGACATTCAGATGACAGCGCCACTTGTTGGTACTACATTCAAATTAAGCGCCACACTTGTCTCAGTCGGTATAATAGATTCAAACAATAATATAAGGCAAAGCGTTTAAAACAAGGCGCAATGTCGACTAATAATTTTTATTTATTCTTTCCAGATATATATATATTGAGGCTATTAAGAACAAAATTCTATACATTTGGGGTATGTCCGCTTGAACTAATTACATTTCAATCAAATCGACCTCGCTATTGACCCCGACTTGAGGCGGCTTTGCGGCGAAATTATTGCGCCGTTTAACTACACAATCAATTTGCATTTGTAGAAAATGTGACAGCATTGGTTTACCTAGTAATTCATTAATTGTATATTTGTTTAGCAATTCTGTGACTTGTTTCGGCGCCCGAAATTTATGATCTGCTCGAATTTCGTACGGCGAATTCGAGCACATATTCAGCAAAATAAATTCTTTAGTTGATTCAATTTGACTCTTTAGAGTGCAATCAGAATATTTTCGTTCAATTATGTTGGTCCACAAAGTGGCCAGAGATTTTTTATCGGTCGGAAACAACGGCTTCAAAATCTCCACTGCCGTGCTCTTGTGATCGAGAATCTGTTTCTCGCATATTTCTTTTAATTCTTTCACCTTTCTTGGGATTATCCTGACATCTGTTGAATCTACTTCGCGGTAATAAATATTTTCTTGTTCTAAAAATCAAATCATCATAATGACGTTTCGCGTTTCTTTACTCTATATACAAACATACATACCTGGCGGCTCTATGACAATTACTTCTTGCTGTATGACTGTACACTCGAATTTTACTAGTAAATAAAGTAATTGGAACATAAGCAATGATACGAAAAACGATTCTAATACGAATGCTGGATGATCGGGAAAGTAGAATCTAGTAGGTTGTTTGCAATATTGATAAAGACCGAATAGCATATCCATTTTGAATTTTCTTCTAATTATGTGACATTTTTGATGTATCTATATACAATTTTTTTTTTTTTTTGTTTTATTTAAATCGTAATTATGGAAACCAATTTTATTAGAAAGATCTACACCCATGCAAGCCGAAATAGCTCAGTTGGGAGAGCGTTAGACTGAAGATCTAAAGGTCCCTGGTTCGATCCCTGGTTTCGGCATACTTTTGAATGATGTTTCGTAGTTAAATAGATAATTTTTTTAAAAAATCGAGCCAGAAATTGTAAAACGTGGAATCAAGCCAGGTCCTACCGAGATTTGAACTCGGATCGCTGGATTCAGAGTCCAGAGTGCTAACCATTACACCATAGAACCTTTCAAACTTATTATTTGCACATAAATATTAAAAACCAATCGTTTGGCGGCAGCCGTTAAATAAATAAATATCAAATTTCGAATTAGTTGGCTATATTGTACTTATTTTCCACATGTTCTATTGCTTTTTATGTAATATTGAAAAACAAATTTGTAATACCTAGGTATGTACTACAATTTATGATTATAGGCATTATAGGGTACAAAAAAAGGTGTCCAGGGTTACCAACAAATTGTAATTGTTTTGGCAGTTTTTACTTCTGTCATATTTTGTTTGCTATGGTCGTACTTAGTTGTTTTTCTTATTTAATCGTTAATTAGTTATTTATATTATTATTCAATACTACTTATATAAATGATAACATCAGCTAATGCTAAAAGAATATATTCTAAGGTTATTCTTTTGTGATAATATAATGATGAATTTCAATTGTATCATTTGTACAGAGTTATTCACGCCGACCTCATGCATATTTGCAACAAAATGCGGACATATTTTCCATTATACGTGCCTTATCCAGTGGATAGAAAGGTAGGACACACACTCATTTTGATGTAACGCAAAAAATCTAATTTGATTGTTAAAGATCCAAAACATGCCCTCAGTGCCGCAACAAAAACACAGAAAAATCTATAAATCGTGTATTTTTTAATATTGTTAATTCGGACTCAATCGCAGATGATGCAGTCACTTTACAGAGTAAACTGGACGCGATCAATTTGCAATTGCGTCTCAAAGAAAATCACGTCAAATCGACGGAGGATCAAATCAAAATGGTCACTGACGAAAAAGACAAATTACAGTATGTTGGTTTATTATGGACTTTCAGCTAATATTTATTTATTTATTTATTTATTTGTTTGTTTGTAGGAATAGATTGATTGATTATAAAGCAGAGTTGGAGAAATTCAAATCGGGAGCTACGTCGTTAAAAGATCAAGTAAACTATTATCGCGACAAAGCGAAGTATGTTGAGAAAGTCGAGGTGGAAATAAAAGAACTTAAAGCTAAATTAAAGTTACTCGAAGATGTTTCAAGTTCAATTGAAGGAAGTGTGGATGATTTTAATAATGTGATTGTTTTGAATTCCACATGCCCGAAAACGTTGGGCTCTATCGCGAATTCGCTTAAAAAGTGAGTATTTATTTGCTTTTATGAATTCCAAATGCCAATAATCATTGATTGACATAGAGAACTGATGCGGATGATACAAAAACGAAATATATGTGCCAATAATGTTCAAAAAACTGAGAATGAATTGAAACAAATACGCAACAAATTCAAAGATGTTATCGATGAAAATGAATTGTTAAAGTTAGTTTGATCAATGTTTTAATAAATATGTGGGGGTGTATAATGAATGATTTGATTTTGTCTAGATGCCAATTAGTCGCGCACGAACAATGCGAAGCAGAAATGACTGCGTTACGAAGTAGAATTTCAGAATTAGTTGCAACACAAAGTAGTGGTGATTCACATTTACAACGAATCGCCCGCGAAAGTCCAGCGCCCATGTTAACGAAGCCACGACAGAATCCATGCAATCAAATGGATGTTGGTTTCTGTGAAGTCGATTCACCATCAGTCGTAAGTTTTTTAGTTTCTTATATTAAAGCGAATTAATTCAGATTTATTAGGCGACTCGAGTGAATGAAATCAAAAATTCCAATTCACCCTATTTAACAATGAAAACCAGTAGTATGACTCAATTTTTACACAAGTCCAAGACTGGTGCAATACCTAAATTTGGAAGCCAATCTACTTCTACTACTGTAAGTGAGAATAATCATGCTCTTTTAAGTGTGACAGGTCGAATGAATGTCTAAATGCAGCGTTTTCAGGGTGCAATATTAAAAAGATCTGCTGCGTCAACCGGTAAAGTAGTTAAATATTCCGCCCAAACGAATTCGGTTGGCATTTTTAACGGTCTTGGAACCCAGGCTAATGTTGATAAATACCCAGAACCGAAGATAACGAATGGAATCAAACGTACTAAGCCAACGACTACTCTAGCTAGCTCCAGTAAAATACGAAAAGTCGACAATCTAATGAATCAACGATTGGATGACTTTTTAGACATATCCGATATAGATAACTTATAAATTTTGTCTGTGTATTTGCAACATTTGTTTTTTACTATATATATATATATTTGCCATTGATTAAATATTTATTTATTTGTACTGCAAGATTCTATTTCTTCTAATATGAAGAATGCCTTTATTATTGCCTCCATTATTAATGATTTATTACTTTGGGAAACGGGTGGTATATCAAGGGTTTACATTCGCACAGCGCACCAAGTAAGTCTTAATTGCATTTGTTTTATAAAATTTTACTTAAACTTATACATACATATAATACTGTCAATCATTTTAAACATTTTTTCATTCGTTGCACTAACTCCAGATAGGTACTAACGCAAAGTGATTATTTGGCAAGAATAAATTAGAAATTAGAAAATTCTAATCCAAATTTTCAAAAATCCACGGCGTAAATGACGCTACCCTTGTATAAACTCCTGGGAAAATTTTCGACCCGCAACCAATTCCAGCTGAGACTATTCCAATAAGGGCGAAGCCCTCGTCTTCTTCCGCGACTAACGGAGCTCCCGAGTCCCCCTTATCAAAATAAAACAACAACATTATTATTATTGTTAACACTAATTATAATTTATAGCATACCTGGCAAGCATCTTTTCCTCCATTTTCATCACCAGCGCATAATTGCGTTTCTAAAACTCCACGCGGGAAATTCCGTTTCGACGCTTGCGTCAACGCATATTGTTCATCACAGTAGGTGTTGTTGAAAACTTGGACTCGGACTTCTTGTAAAATTGGACTTTGTTCGCTTGCTAGAATATATATATATATGTTCACATTAGCTCTGAATTCTATTAGTAATTTTCATTCATGTTTACCAAAACTTAGTTGTCCCCATCCAGTAAGTATGGCCAATGGTGTTTCTGACGTCATTTTTTGGGACAAACAAATCGGTTTGACAAATGGAGTGAATTGGACAGGCGTATCGAGGAACAATAGCGCCAAATCGTTGTACAATTGGGGTAAACGGAATAACGGATGAATTAAAGATCGACAAATCGGGATTTGCTGTAAGTTTGAATTTGCATCTGTTTTATTTATTGATAAATCTGTTTCTCCCACTCGTACTACGTCAGCTTGTCTAGAATAATAAAAGTGATTAAAACACAAACGAGCTTCCAGCTTACAGTATGTATGTCGTCGTCCGTCTGTACCTTCTTGAAATGCAATGTGCTGCTGTTATAACTGTTTTCTCGTTAATTAAAGCTCCTCCACAGTACCAATCAACGCTTCCATTTGGTAAATTTTCCCCAATTGCAGTCATCCAAGGGTAATTCCCGCCGCCGTCTACATTTATCCCACCTATAATCGCCTGGGACAAGCCTACATTTTTCTTCCGCCCCCCACATTTAATCGCGAAATTGTGTAGCTTTTCAATTTTTTGCCTTTCGCAACAAACATACGGTCCCCGATGGCCAAATCGACAAAAGCGATTCTCTGAATTTGTGTATGAAGCCGTTTTACACTCGTCCAACGGTATACATTCGAATTTTTTTTGTACACATGTAGCTAAACGCGGGTAATGGTTTGAAAATTGCTGGTCATCTCGATTCGGAAATTGGTGTAGGGAGTTAAATCTGAGTTGTAACTCAGTTGTGGATTTGTCTGCCGAGTTGGTGGAGCGCTTTTTTCTATCAGATTCAGTATCGGTTTCACCGAAACGCACATCGATTAATCCCTTCCCAGAATTGTCAATTGGTGTAGATGTTGTTGCTTGTACTGTTGGCTTAGGCCTGCAATGATCACTTAAAAATTATAATTTCAATTTTTAAAAGTTTCTATATTAAATATTTAATCAGCTTTAATAGCATAAATAAAATGTTTTTATTTTTTTAAAATAAGTGTTCCTAGAATGTTTTTTTTTTTAATTAACTTATTGTTGTTACAGTAGGTATATATTTAATTAGTTACTTTATTGTGACCCCAGGCGTTCTAGTCGGAATAGTTGCCGGAAATGGTGGTTCTTTATTGTTTTTATGTCCATGTCCATTTTGATTGCCGCGGCCGCTGCCCCCGCCGCGGTGAGGGGGTCCATGCCCCTTTTTATTGTGCCCTGGACCGAAACCAGGTGGCCAATGACCAGAATTTCCATGATTATTTCCATTCCCATGGCCATGAATGTTTCCATACCCATGTCCATGGCCAGCAAATGCAGGTGGTCCCCTTACAGGACGATAAAACTCCTGACTGTCTGATTCATAGTCAAAATAAGTGTAAAACGGAAAAGGGAAATATTGTGGGCCTGTTAGCATTACACCTAGAACAATAAATGCTTGTTTAGCCTACATCAAAAAAATGTTCTATATTTGTTTTAAACGAACTACAAGGAAATCCCTAGTAACAAAGTTACACACACACACACACACACACCTACCATTTGTGGTTAACTACGGTAAATGACATTCCAAAATAGGTAATAATCAAATAATTATTTCAAGTAGGTAACCGCAGCCACATTCAAAACCGGTTTAACTTTTCTACCTTCATCATTTATCGAAATGAAAATCTTTACTTTCATCTTAACTACAATTTGAATATATATATATATATATATAACGCCTCGGGACATTTTCAAAACAAATTTAAATATTTTATTAATATATCTCAAAATAAATATTAAAAATGCTTTGCAAATATGTCGCCAAAAATTAATGGGAGCAGTATAACAATAGGGGTTGTCAAATGATAACTATGAGTCTATTATTTCTATTGTAATTATGACATTTTTTTGCGTCAATTTCTACCAAAAATAAATGTTTACTCAAATAGAAAAACTAGACAACCTTGGCACTAAGTTCGACATACATACCTTTACAAAAAAGTGTTAGAACAAACACTAAACTTATAAACATTTTCATTTAAAATCAATCACAAGTTCGAGTAAACTTCGTACACGAAGAGATCGTTGTTGATTGAAACTTGCGTTAAAACTGCGGTATTGTTGGAAAAAACACCGAGTACCAAAATAAAGAAACGGTGTTCTGCACACGGACTGGTTTTATTGGAAATTACACGGGGGTTTCTATATCTTTTTTCATATAATTAGGACTATTCCTTGACCTTTGAGAAGGTGAAGACACCTTTTTTTTACCATGGTTTATATTGTTTTATTATAATCGCAAATTGCACAAGGACGGATTTGTTGTTATGAATATTTATAAACCCCGAATAAACGAAAAATACAATACATTAATTTATACATTATTTAATTTACTTGGTTCATATGTTATGTTTTTTTTCGTTTCTAAATTTACACATAATATAACTGCATAACTAAAGATTCCAATCCGGACATTTCGTTATATTATATTAATATAGTGTTACGTATTTTTTTAAATTACACAATAAAGCACCTTCCTATATTATTTAATATTTATAGAATTTATAAATAATTAAAGATTCTAACAATTTATATTAACGTATAGTAAATAAATGCTTCATATATTTCGGAGAATTTTATAAATTAGGATTTGTAGGAGAAAAATAAAATGCAGGTTAAAATAAAATACTTTTTTTTATGAATCATTGGTTTTTAATGTATTTCCAGTAACTCGCGTGGGATACAATCAACATCCGTTTATTTTTAAATAAAAAGTATCAATTTTTACTTTCTCATACGTAGTAACAAGTATTGTAATCATGAAAAAATTGGATCTCGAGTTTTTAATGGAAATAGACCTTTTGACCTTCCCTGAATCGCGAGTGTGTGTGTGAGAGAGAATGCGCTCTACAGTCTAAACGGTTTATGGTAAAATTAAGAAACTTTAAACTTAATTTTTAAAAGAAGATTCAAACCGGACGTACTTCTTTACTTCAGTGGTTTTTTTGGAATTACAGTAAAATTGTTGCAATAAAAGTGAAAGATATTAATATTTCGCACAACAATTGTTTGAAATTTTTTCAAAACGAGTACGATTACAATAGATACCTATGCTGTTGAAATTCGTTTTTATTTAATTAATTATTACATAAACTGTATCAACTAGTTTATAAGCCTTCCGTGTATTTTTGATTGCAATTCAGTTAAAATAACTCATTTAAGTATATTTAGAACAGTTTTAAATTAAACATTGATCGTGCAGCTTCTTTCTTGTTCGAATTTTATGCGTCTGTATGTGGAAAAGTAAAAGTATATTTATCCTTGTCTAACAAGGAAAATGCGATCGCGCGTGTATTTGGATTTTTACATTTTCTACAACGAAGCCAAACAAACGGAGCATATTGCGCATGGTCGCGCATGTGCAGAGGCGCATGCAAAAAAGAAATTGGCACGTAGAGTAGGTAATATATTTTTCTTTCGTAATTTCAGCTAAAATCTCGTACAATTATGGCGGCCAAGTTCATTTAACTGATTACCCCTTGGACGGGGTCCACTGAGCCTGTTGACTATAATAGTTTTAAGTATATATATATATATATATAATTTATTTTTATGTGGCTGTCTCTTTCGGAGAGTTATTGAAACTAGTATAATTAAGAAGGATGAGTTTAACTAAGGGGTATTTTGATCGTGATTGCACTGACAAATGCAAATCAAAACAACACGGAGATGAGTTGAGTTACGTGATCACTAAGCGCTGTGTAACTGATCGTGATCTCTGCGCGTACATGCGATGGAAATGTTCAGTTTGTGCACAAGTCAGCGATTCAATGGGCCGCACTGCGCTGCACTTCGCAGCTTCTTGCGGTCGGACACAGCTTGTCAAATGGCTGGTGCTTCAGCGCGGGGCGCAGATAAACATTCGGGATTTGGAATCTGGATATACACCGTTGCATCGCAGCGTTTTTTATGGGCAAGTCAATGCTGCAGTTTCCCTTATACAACTTGGTAGGTTTGTATCAATGTATATATCCACCACTGCCATAATGTACTGCACTTTTCAGGTGCCAACGTAGGACAAGTAGACCACAACGACTTGACTCCTTTGGAACATGCAATGAAAGACCGATCTCTATTGGCCGACTTTACCCCAAATACCTCTTGCCAGGTGTATGTCTGGGGCACAAATACAAATTACAATTTAGGTACGGGCTCCCAGCATGCACGACAGCTTCCAGATTTATTGGATAGCTTCCATAAGAAATATGCAGACATTGCTATTAAACAAGTTTGCTTGGACAAGTTCCACTGTGTACTTGTTGCTAAAGATGGCCAGGTTTTCACTTGCGGCCATGGTCAAGGGGGACGTTTGGGTTTAAATTCCGAAAGCACCGTACTACAACCGCAACAAGTGCGCTTCGGTTTCGCTGGCCAACAAATGGTTTGTGTACACCAAGCCACCATAGGACGAGATCATTCCATGTTTTTAACAGATACTGGACAAGTTCGTTATTTCTACAAATACTAGAAAATACATCAATTATTTGTTTGTTGTTTGCTTCGCATTTTATTAGGTTTGGTCTTGTGGATTGAATATTCATCATGTTTTGGGTATTAAACCCGCACCAGCGCAACTGCTAACGCCTAAACCTCTGGTGGACTTTCGGAAAGAGTTATTAGGGGTTTGCGCGGGCCGTTTCCATTCGGTTGCTTGGGGTTGCAACGCCGTTTACACATGGGGTCTTAATGCTGGTCAGTTGGGGCATGCCCGGACGCCAGTTAGTACTTGCGTAACACCGAAATTGGTACGTTAAAAACAAAGAGATATATATATATATATATATATATATATATATATATATATATATATATAAATATATATAAATATATATATATATATATATATATATATATATATATATATATATATATATATATATATATATATATATATATATATATATATATATAGATGGTGATTAGTTATGTCTTTCATTCTACATTCTAAAAGGTAGCCAACTTTGCAAATGATGAGACTGAGATAGTTTCAGTGGCTGCTAGTGATGGTGCTACTGTAGTCGCTACTAAACGTGGAGATATATTTGTTCTGCATGAATACCAATGCCGTAAAATCGCTTCTAAGTATGCTTATCCTAGTTAAGCAACTTGACAATACTGACAATATTTAACTAACTAACTCTCTAACTAACATCTCTACAGGCAACTAAACGTTGATAAAATAAAGGTGGTCGGTGGCCACTTAAATTCAAAAGTAAGTAGCGGCGGCATCTTAATCGAAAAGGGCGGGAAAGAACTTAGAGTTTTAGTACTCCAAAAAACTGGCAATTTGCTTCTGTGGCGAGAATCGTGGCCCCAGTTGAGCCGCTGCATTTACTCCTTAAACCGGCCCCTTATTGTACGCGATGTCGTTTTGACGAAAGCTGATTTATATTTGGTTACCAATGACGGCGAAGCTTTTAAAGGCGAATTTAAAACGCGTAAAAAGAAATTTGACTCTCCTAATTCACCACAAAAACAACGAAAATCAGCCTTCCATGATTTCTTGGATAAGGATGATTGCCAAATGGTTAGTGTTACCAAATTTCCATATGTCCACCGGGCTGTCGCAATACAATCTGATCTCAAAGGACGCAACTTTGCTGTTTTACAAGTATGTTGATTGAATGTATTGATTGAAAGCAACGTTCGTCGGTTCATATCTTTTTTCATTGATTATAGACTGAACCGCGATTTTTACTGTTTGATATACCTGAAGTATCACCCAGTACTTTAAATACAGACTTACTAAATTTATTTGTTGAATCCGACGAAATGGATTCTATCCATGATGTAATATTTAAAATTTCTGACCGCATATTCCCAGCACATCGATACATTATCGCCTTGAATAGCGAACCGCTCGAATCGTTGATCGAATCGAGTTTACCCGAAACTACAATCGAGTTGTCCAATGTAAATCCGGTTATATTCAAACAAATAATGTTGTATATTTATACGGGAACTTGCGACGTTTTAAAACTAGGTGAATGCACGAATGAATTAAAACTAAAATTCGGTGGATACAAATCTGTCGAAAATTTAAATGGAAACGAAAACGATTTTAATTCATCTGCGCCAAAAATAAATTCGAAAAAACCTAAAAATAAACTGAGATCGAATAATAAGAATCTTGAAGTTCGAGATCCTATTCGTTTATTACAAGAATCCAGCAAGAGATTTGGAGTCAAGTCATTGCATAAAACTTTAGATAATTACGTCTATAATAATGGGTTCATACAATTGAAAACAAAAAAGAAAGATACAGAACCAGTGAAATTTGATAGACAGTCGTTCAAAAATCTGCAAGATGTTGTTATAAAGGCGGAAAATGGCGCTGAAATATCTGCACATAAATGCATTCTAGTCGGAAGATTAGAATATTTCAAGAATTTATTCGCAGTTCGTTGGAATGAGGTTGTTAAACATAATTCAAATCAAGCGTTTTTTTTTCTTCGTATGATTTTAACGATATTATTATATTTTAGAAGTCCAGAAACAACATCTCGTTACCGATGTCCTATACAATCTTAGATCAAGTCATAACTTATCTGTACACAGACGAAGCGAAATTTATCGAAAATCATCGAGAAATCGAGCATATTTCGAACGTATTAATAGTTTCTGATCAACTATTCATTGATCGACTTAAAGAAATTTGCGAAGTAGCCCTTTCGAGTCTTGTAACTCTTAAAAACGCGGCGCAATTGCTACAATTCTCCTCTACGTACAACGCAATGCAACTCAAAAATTGCGCTATGAATTTCGTGTGTCTAAATCTATCAGCTATTTTGGAATCACGAATTTTAGACACTCTTGATTCAGAATTATTAGATGACTTAACCGAGTACTATTGCAATTGGAACCCAATGCTCTCCAAACGAGTGATCACCCCATTTTCTGAGGCTCCGCCTGATGAGATAGTCAAGTCAATCAGCGCTTGTTTTCCCGTTAAAGAGTTTGATCTAGAGAATCCAAAAGTATCGGCGGCGAAACCTGTAAAGAAATCAAGAATGCGCACGCGTAAAAGCTCAGAGAACTCACGAACTAAAATTCCAAATGAGTCACCAAATGATGACGCTGTCGAATCGTTGTTACCTAAACCAAAACCAGAAGTAAAATGGAGTAAAATATTAAGCGAAAAGGATAAACATAAAAAAATCGTTCAAGCGCGTCTGCGCGCCATTGCTCTCATAAAGCAAGAAATTGAATTAGATCAAAATGACTTCAATTTAACGAAACTGATTTCTGCTCCTAAAATTATCCCTAAAGTTGAACTTGCTCAAACTAGCCCTAGGTCGTCGGATGAATTTAGTTTTGAGCCATCCAGGTATGACATTCCGATGCAGAAGGCCGAAAAGTTGTCCCAAAAACAGCGCAAAAAACTTACGGCAGTGATCTCGACAAATCAAAAGGCGCCGTCTTGCAGTAACCATGTATCAAATTCGGATATTCTTAATAAAGTCGACCAAAAGAAAGATGTTCCGGATTCAAGCAGTACAAAGAACCCCTGGCAAAAGATCGAACTACCGGCGGTTGCTGCCGAGAGTCCGAACGATACAAAACCGAACATTTTGGGTATTATTGCGGAGGAGAGGGAGCAGAAAGAGAATTGGAGCAAAATGCGTACCAGACCGCTGCAGTTTTCTCAGGTAATTTATATGCTTAAAAAAAAAGAAAAAAAAATAGGCTTTTTTAATAGTATAATGTTGCGAAAATATGGCTTGTTTTTAGATGGAGGACAAAGCAGTTCGGGAACTTGAAAGATTCTACAATGTTGATCAAGTTTCCGATGAATATATTACAGTTCACAAAGTAAAAAAGAGGGTATTTGCTGTACCTTTATGGGTACACTCGAATACCAAACAATAAATAATAAAAGTAAATATTTTTAAAACTATTCTAATATCTGTGCCAATAATTTGGCGTTTAACAAATAAAAATATCAACAACAATTGATGAATTCGAAACTTTCCTATATAGTTCATTTTTCCCCTTAGCAAGGTCTGTTTACGTGTGCATCGCCGTCGTGTCGTTTTTTTTTTTAAATAATAATTATAGGAAGTTAAACACATTTACAAATAAGTTATTTATTATTACGGACTATAAAACGTATAAAAATATATATATATATATATATATATATATATATATATATATTTATATATATATATATATATAAATATTGTGTAGTGATTTAAAAATTCTGCTGCCGTCCCCTCTTTTTGTGCAAAGCATCGATGATCGGCTGTCGTTTCGTTTGATATCTTCGCCGTAATTCGTCAATCTCTCTCTCCATTTCAGTATCAACATTCGCCATTCGTGTTTGCAACTGATCGAAGCTCATAAACTTCAAAAACTCAAAATCCCCTGCCATAAAATGGCGTTGATGATCATGGTATTGGAACACGTTGGTTTCTTTCAAAACGGTCATGGGCACGGGCACAGCCTCCGGCTCCTTATTGATCGGAAACGACAGTTGAAATTGATTTTGGTAGATGGGATGCATTTCATTTTGAGACATTTCTAATTGTTGCGGTGATTTATGCTCGTATGCTAAAGTCGTCTTTTGAGTCAACACATTCGCTTCCTTCTTGTCGAAATGATCTAAAAATAAAGGGCGATATTTTTTACTAGTTTCGCCCATGTCATGTTGCCGTTTAAGCGTTGCTTCTTCACTATCACTATTTATAATCATCGTCCCGAATTCAGATTGAAGTTCAATCATTGTGTTGTTTCGGGATGATTCATCTTTACCAGGAACTAAAGTATCACAATTTTGCGGGTAGTGTATCATAGTTTCAGTGCTATACGCAGCGTTTTCGTTGGGTTCTGGGAGTAGGGGCTTAGCCCCTGCTGCATTATACGTCGTCGTTCTATATCGTTGTTTTTCCCGAATTTCTTGTGCTTCAGTGATCATTTGACTTAGAATATTCGGTTGCTTGGCGTTGCCAATAAATTCGTGTTTTAATAAATCTGTGGCGCTTGCGCGCTCTTCAGGGTTCTTTATCAAACAAACTGATACAAAGTCAATGAATTCGGGGGTCCACCTGTCAGGCTCCCGAAAAGACGGCGGTGGTTTAGTGGGGATCATAAAAATAGCTCTCATCGGGTGGATATCCCCGTAAGGAGGTTTCCCTTCAGCCATCTCTAAAGCTGTGATACCCAAACTCCATATGTCTGCAACGCAATCATATCCTATTTCTTGAATCACTTCAGGCGCCATCCAAAACGGAGTCCCAATGACTGTGTTACGTTTAGCCATTGTGTCAGTTAATTGTCCAGCAACACCAAAGTCCGCTAGCTTCGCATGTCCTTCCGAGTTTAATAATATATTCCCCGCTTTTATATCTCGATGTATTTTCCGACGTAAGTGTAAGTACTCCAGGCCTTTAAGGGTATCAGATAAAATCGTAGCAATCTCGTCTTCTGTTAGCGTCTTTTTGCGCAAGCGCATCATATCCGAGACGGATCCCGCGCCGCAATATTCCATAACTATCCATAAGTCGGTGTTTTTGAAATAACTGCCGTAGTATTTAACGATGTATGGGCTATCACATTGTTGCATGATCGAAATTTCTTTGATAATCTCTTGTAGATCGGTGTCCACCGGCACTTGTTTGATGGCTAAAACTTGACCGGAGTCTTTATGCAATGCCTTATATACACTGCCATACGATCCTTCGCCTAGTTTACAGATAATATCGAACACCTCTTCCGGCTGCCTTGTCAGACTTTCCTCCGAAAGTTTTTTCAACTCGCTTTTCGAAGACATTCTAAGAAGATATTCAGAGTATATGTATGTATATATTCTTAATAAATTTAAAAGAAAAAAAAAAAAAAACTAATTTAGTTAAGCAGCAAGTAAGCAAGCAAGCTTGTATTATTGTTTCATAAGAAATAACTACTCAGTATGTTTTTAATTTTATTTATTAAATGTAAATCATACATCATACAACAAGCACAATGCGAAAGCACAAGCAATTGTTTATACGTAACAAGTTACCTTATTTAGTTATTTAATTACGTTACGTTTACTTATTACGATATAATACTTTGTTAAAAGCAAATTATTAACAATGAGATCATTTAAAAATAAGATTTTTACGTCTTGTGCTCTATATATATATATAGTCTACAGTTGTCAAAATTAAATGTCATGAAAGCTCATGAAATGAAACATTTTTCATGATCCATGCTTGTATCCAATTGAATTAATATTTATATATTTTTTAAATATAAACTTATTTGTTGCAATAATTATTTATTAATGTTTAGCTTATATGGATAGGTATTGCTTAAATATATGTTAGTTATTTTATGTATTTAGTTTATAAATAAAATTTAAAGAATACACTGTGGGTTAGAAGTCGACTCGCATATTGACAAGTACTTAACCTAGGATTAAATGTTTAAAAGATAGTTTAAAAATGAAGAAACTTGAATATAATATTTACAAATGTTCAAGTTTTACTTCTGTATATACGCCAGAGTAAGTACTTTTGTGTAACGGCTAAAAAGATACGTTGAGTTATAATTATATAATTTGTGTGTATGTGTGTTGTGTGTGTGTGTGTGTGTGTGTGTGTTTTTTTTTTTTAGAAATATTAAAATACAGAATAATAGCGACCAAGCATCTCGTTGGTCATCGGAAAGTAACATTCCACCACAGTATTTAATTTTAAAGTTAGTTAGTTCGGCGATTGTTAAAACTGTTACGTTTGGCAAGTATGAACAGACACATCTTTGCAATGTGAAAAAGTTTAAAATATTCGGTGGTTTAGAGCCGGATCACATGATTGAACTGTTAGAAGGGTATGTGCGACTCATATGTCCCTATATATGTAATACATAAATAAATAAATAAATGAAATGAGAATGATCGTTTTGTGGTTTAGGAGTTTAAAAAATGATTGTACAAACGAGACGTTTTGTTTGCGGCATACGGTAGGAAATGGAATGATACCAATTCGATACTTGAAAATTGTGCCTTTGGTTGCATGGGGTCCTAGTTTTAATTTCACTATTTGGTTCGTTGAGTTGCAAGGCATCGACGATCAAAATATCGTCGCTTGGAATATCAAATATTATACTATGGTAAATCGAAAAAAAACTAACTATTCATTTATTATTTACTTTACCAGGAAAATTAATATTAATCAGTGTAATGTGTTATTATTTCAGTACCAAGAACATGAAATAGTTAGATTATGTTTGAAACATTTTCGACAACGAAATTATTCTAATGCCCTTAAGGCGTTGGAATATGATACAAATGTAGCTTTAGAAGATCCAATGTTGAGTGAATTCCACAGTATTTTAGTTGAAAATGGTGATTTTGAAAAGGCTGAGAAATTTTTGGAAAATGTTATGTGTAGTAAGTTTAATTATCTATATTTAAATTTAAATTAAAATTTAAATATTTTCCATATAAAATGATTGTAGTGGGATTATTTTCGGAATATATAAAACATAAAGAGTACCAACCGATTTGGGAACAAATTGACGTAAAAGATAATCAAAACTTGCGACCCGGTATGCGTGGAGGTCATCAAATGTGCATAGACCCATACGCAAGCACGGTGTATCTGTTCGGTGGTTGGGATGGCAATAGGGACCTAAATGACCTGTGGTCCTATAATATAATGACGCAAAAATGGACTCTTCTATGTTTGGATGCGGCGCAAGAGGACGGTCCATCGCCTAGATCTTGCCATAAAATGTGTTTGGATACTAAACGCAAACAGATTTTCATGCTCGGTCGGTATCTTGATGTACAGTACCGGTGCACTGATACCCTCCAGGTAAGACAACAGACAACCCCTAATGTGTATGCATCTGGAATACAATTACATGTACATTTTATTTGTAGAGCGATTTTTATATGTATGATATTGATTCAAATAAATGGTTTCAAATATCTGAAGATACAAGCGTAGTTGGAGGACCTTTCTTAATTTTTGACCACCAAATGTGCATGGATGTTGAAGATAGAATTTTGTATGTATTTGGGGGTCGGGTCTTGTCCCAACCGACACCGTAAGTAATTGTGATGAAATTTAATAATGAAGAGATGTTTTTGATGGTTTCATTATTTAATTAATAGAGCCCCCGATGATCCAATGCCTGTGGAAGTACTGTATTCTGGATTATTTGCTTACCATGTAGCCACAAGTACTTGGAAGGAATTGTTAGTGGATCCTGGATATCCAATATTGTCATCCATACCAACAGTTTTATCTAGAGTTGGACATTCGATGCTATTTCATCCTGTTAGTATTTCATGATAGAGACAAATGATTATAGTATGTGTATGTATGTATGTATGTACGTATTATTTATTAATAGGTAACACGAAAATTATATATTTTCGCCGGTCAAAGAAATAAGGAATATTTGAACGACTTCATCACTTATCACGTCGACACTCAGACCGTAGATCAAGTTTATAAAAAATCCGAATCAGACCCAGGAAACTTCCCAGCACCTGGATTCACGCAGCGGGCCACCATAGATCCAGATAACGATGAAATATTTGTCTTATCCGTACGTTCATTCCCAGATGTTTTAAATTAAAGCACATCTATATGCAAATTGATTTGAACTTTTCTTCCGTCCATCTAGGGTTTAAGTAAAGAGAAGGACAAACGCGATGACAATGTTCAAAACTCTGTTTGGGTTTATAAAATCCGAGAGAATAAATGGATATGCATTTACCACAACGAGCATTCTGGAGAAATGTACTGGAAGAAGATGCAGCACGTGGAACCATGTCCTAGATTTGCTCATCAACTTGTTTACGATCATTTGAACAAGATGCATTATTTATTCGGCGGTAATCCAGGACGCCAGGAGCTGCCCAAGCTGCGCCTTGATGACTTTTGGAAGCTGCGCCTTTGCAAACCCACGCAGGCGCAATTGGTGCAACGGTGCAAATTTTTAATACGGAAACATCACTTTGAGGAGCTTGCTAAAAACGATTCTGTGGCGGCACTTATGTATTTACGGACGAAATTATCAGATATCATTAACCATCAGGATCCCAGGCAGATTCAAGAGGTTTGTTTGTTTATTTATATATTAATATATACACACGAACACACTTTCTAAATATATTTCTAAATATAGTTTCATCAATTGGCATCGTTACTTTTCCGTGATAATGTATCAACAGTGCAGCAACCCTCAAAACTAGAAACTCACGATACGTCTACTACATGTGCCGAGGGCAAACTACGAGATATCCCGCATGTTTCCTCCGAATCCTCATACTATAAACGCTCGAAGCTATACGAAAAACTTAGCGTTTATTTTCCTGAAAATATGGTTCAACCATCAGGCAACATAACAGACCTAATCACTCTATGACAAACTGATTTACATATTTCTTTTCAAATGATTCATGCTTATTAGATGGACCAATTCAGCAAAATCGGCATGCTGTTGGAAATGTGCAATATTCCCCTATTTTAAAGATAAGTTTCATGTGTATTTTAATAAATATTGTAAGTTAGTATTGCTTCGTTTATACCATATATATTTATAAATCGGTGTATTTTGTGGCCATGCGCAATCGTAACATAATCAATATGCTTGTTGAAAAATCTATTCAAAACGAACTTTTTGACAAGTTTAATTGTAATTTTGTTTCTAGTTCACGATCGTTTTTCTAAAAATGCTGCTTAAGCTTGCTCTTCACGCTTGTGCTATATACATATATATATATATATAAGTGTGACGTCTTTGTTACGAATGTGATTTTAATTTCTTAAGTATGTAAACTAATCCTAAGATAATTGAACTTTGAAATATTAATCACTTTATTGACAATGAATTTCTTCTTGAAACTACATATGTATGTATAAGTCTAGTCAAGATTAGAAAGACTGTTTTTATCCATGATGTGATTTTTTTTATTTTCTGATGTTTTTTTTTTAAATATTAATATCGGTTTTATTCGTAATTTCAGTGTTTGTATAAAATGTAAAATAAATATGTACAGAATTTTCTAGAATTATAACAAATCAGTGATATTTTCAACTGAATTCCGTCGTCTACAATTCGCCAAATCAAATAAGTTATCTTATTCATTTGTAAATCTTCATAGAGCATGCTCGATCCTTTTTTAACTTATACTTTTATATGCTAATTATCGGAATCTTTCAGTCACACTACAGTAACAGGGCAAAAGAGAATCATTCCACAATTCTGCTAGTTATTTCTAGTGTTCATAGATGTCGCGGGTGTTCACTTTTTGGAAATAAAATTAAACATAAAATAATCATTCCATTGCGCAACTCGGTTTTATTAGTTTTTTCAATTCTGCTAGTTATTTCTAGTGTTCATAGACGTCGCGGGTGTTCAGTTTTTGGAAATAAATATATAATTCCATTGCGCAATGCAATGATTTTTGATTTTTTCAATTCTACTGAATTAAATATTTACCACTGTATGTGTATTACCTTATACACTAGACCCTCCGGAACTATACACTGGCCAGGCGCGGAAACCTCGGCTATGTTGACTCTCTCATTGCGGTTATCGCTAAAGCGCGCCAGGCTTTTTAGTTATGTATGTATGTATGTCATTTGTATTTACCGCGCTTACACGCTGATTCCTATCCTAACTTTTCAATCAGAGGTTATAAAAGGCGGTCATCAAAGCCACGAATGTATGTATGTACACAAACAGTGTAACTGTGAAAGGACATTACATGGACCAAACAGTGCAACTTGTTTATTTTTTTTTATTTCGAAGTAATTAATATTAATCGAATCGAGGATTACTTGTTTCAATAAAAAACAAAAAAACAAAATTCCTTTCGGTTGCAATAAATATTCATTTCGATATGCCCAAACCTTTCATAAACGCTGTAGTAAAAACTCATCGGTATCACGGGATACAACTTTTAGACAATACTACTACCGTTGTTGCATATCAAATTGAAGCTAATTTTATGCTCTATTCTTTTGCAACTGTTAAAATAACTAAAAAGCTTGCAAATTTAGCAAAATGTTGGTCACAGAAAACGTCATTAAACGTCAAATGTATCCTAGTTTTGTTCGTTGTTCGATGTATGTATGTACATACATACATTCATATAAACAATAAATAATTAGTCTGAGCAGAAGACGCGACTCTTAAACTTGAAAATTACTTATGATACAGTGCTATACCGCACTTATCACCTCTGTGCTCTATCGCGTAATCAATTAAGAACATATACTAGGATGGCCTAAAATTGATAATTTATCACAAGTTATAATATTGTTGTTGCATATCAAATGAAAGCTTATTTTATGCTCTATATATTTGTAAGAGTAACAATTTTACGAAATCTTACAGATTAAGGAAAATTTGGGCCTTAAAAATGTCATTTCAATAAATTTATATTTGGTGATAGTCTATGCATGTTAATACATTAAAATCAGAAGCTAGTATTTATTAAAAGACGCCAGCCACCTGAGTATGTCTATCCTTTTCCCACTTATATAGGGATAGGATTTAATTCAGAAATTTCTGGTTTTTGCAGGAAAACTTGTCCGAATAAGATTGAAAAAATCAGTTCTGTGACCACCGCCGGTCATTGCAGTTCGGTTTTAATGTTACTGTGCATATATATGCTATGAATAATTGTTGCCACATAGTGCGGGATCATGTAGACTAGTATATGAACATTTTTAAAATATAGAGCAATTATCCGTATTGCGCAATTAGACTCTTATGAACTTTTGAACCATATTTAATTCAATATTTATTTTATTTAACTATATATATATATATATATATATATATATATATATATATATATATATATATATATATATATATATATGCATGCACATACTAGAACATTCGCGGTTTGTTGTAATGCGCCGGGTACAACATAGACATTTAGTGCGCGTGTGCAAGACGAGGAACCGGAAGACGGCTCTTGCAGATCATCTCGCTTGCAACTCTAAATGAGGAAGTGAGTATATCTTAATAAAAACATTTTGCCCTTTTCAGGATATTATATCTCAATACGGATTTTTACTATAACAGTTTATATTTTCGCGAGAAATTTATTTCCCTTTGTTTTAATAAGCGCTATTTTTGCTAATTAATAATTAAAATAAAAAATTCATTTTTTGCAATTCTCATTTTATTCAATATTCTTACTATGTACTACTACATATGTTTTAAATATATAGAACACTTGCACACTATATAATACCATAGCATGTATGTACGCGAAATAAAATAAAAACTAGTTTCGCTCGTGAATTTTGCAGGTTTCGTTTGGTATGGTAGTTAAATTTTTACGCTTGCAATTTTTATTTAATTAAATCTTATTTTAAAATAGAACAACATATTTAATTTTTAAATCGTACTACATATATAATATATAGAACACCTGCACATTATTTATTAAAGTTGCATGCACTCGAAATAAAATAAAAAGTATTTGCCGGTCTTTTTAGGTAGTTAGTATTTTCAATTAAATTCATTTTATTATTCATATGTGTAAAAATATTTTTTATATTTCTATTGCCGTCTATGATTTACGTATAAGATATTAATACAATACATATATATGTTAAAAACACCATTTAATTAAATAATAATAATCATTGCAGTGTGCCGTGGAACGTCAGCTATACGCTGCACGGGCGAATTTTCGTTAAAACTAAATTCGTAAAAAACGGGGTAAAAAACGCGATTCTATTATAGATTTTAGAGTTAAAAGTTAACTAATAGATTGCCAATTGATATTCTATACCGTTTTTTGTGCGGGGTGACCGATTACATTAGATTTTCGCAAAAATATGAACCATCTACTTCCTGGTTATATATACATGTAGAAAGGTACGCCGATGCTAGCCATGGCTATCGTTGATCATCATACACTTGCATGTTAAATTCGTATATAAATTACTGGTTTTTTTTTTATTATTATTTTCGTTAACTTAGCGGTCCCAATTGATTATTATTGTCTATTAAATGTTTATGTGGGGTGTTTTTAATAGATGTTAATAAATGTTTATAATTATTTACGATGATTTCTAATTCATTTGCTAATGTTACAGGGGGATCCAGTCTACTCAACTCTGCATTTTATTTAGAACAAGTAAGTGATTTTTTGATTACCTAGCGTGTGCTATTTTTATATTTCCCAGCTTCTTTTTTATCTTTCTTTCTGCATTTATTTATATGTATGTACTGTGCCGTTTGTAACAGAGTGAATTAAGTGAGTTCGCGAGTGTTTATTTTTATTTGTGAAATAACTACGTTAAATATATGCCATTCCCTGACCCCTGTACAGTATTAGTGAAAGTCTTAAAATTAAATGTAATTTTCCGTATAAAAATCATTGTTGGTGAGTGAAAAAAAATGGTCGTGTGCAAATTTTAAATAAATAATTTCGGGGAATTAAATAATAAAGTTTTTCGCTTCGCTTCGCTCCCAATCAGGAACAACAAGAACTTCAGCTGTGGTAGGAGAGGAACAAGTATGGATTTGGATTTGGTGAGTACCTTTTGGACTCCTAATATTTCGAACATGCGTTTTGGTCAGTGGTTCTCTTATACGTCGTAAAATAGAAAGAGAATCCGCTGTCTTCGGGTGTATTTATATTATGTATTCTTTCTTTCTTCTTTTCTTTAACTGTTTCTGAATACGCGCGTATTCAGAAATTGTTAAACTACACTGGGAAATATAAAATTTTCTTATAAAAATATTCATAACTAATGAAACCATTATTAATAAAATGGTATTGATTTAAAGTCATAAACATAATAACACATGCACGAAACATTGTATATTGTATGTATAACTTGAGAGAGTGTTTTGTTCCAATCCACCCTGCTGTTATTTTACAGAACTTGTTGATGGTTCATTTAATAATAAATAAATAAATGTCTGCATATGTTTGAAACACGCGCTTTTGTTGCAAATATATGTGGTAAACCCTGCCCTTACAGTTGGAGCATGCATTTTCTCTAGTTCCTTGTCGCTCGTTCGTTAAATTCGTAAATATCCCCCTTCTCATCGTGGGAGCACCCACCGTTGGATTCCTGGAGGAAAACAACGATTTGTCTCTTCTTTTTATTGTTAACGCGTACTGTCCATCTAATATGGCAGTTCTGCCACCGAGGTAGATCGTTTGTTGTATTTAAACAATAATAATTTCGCGTTGTTTAGCTTCTCGGGTTTGCATTTTTGGGTGGGTTTAAATTCGGGTGTCGGGTGTTTCGGGGGTGGGCGCGTCGCGAATTAATTAACAGTAGTAAAATATTGCTTTGATTGAATTGATCGGTAAATAGTAAATAATTGATAATAACGCACCACTGTATCTCTCGGTTAAATGTGGATATTATTGTCCTAACTATGATGAGATCGATGCAACTTTGGAACACTAATGTTGTGTTATCATTGCTTGCTAAATCTCCGTTTATATATATATATATACATATAAATATTGTTGCTTTGCTAAAACTATGATTGATGCAACCTTGCAGCACTAATGTTGTGTAATCAAGGCGTGCTGAGACTTAGTTGTAATTTAAAAATAGAATTTGATTAGAATGAGATGCGTGGTGCTTGATTGATAACGCTGATATGATTAGGCGGCCATGCATCAATATGTTAGCCGATTTCGTACTATGAGTTCCGTGTTACCGCACATCGGCCTGCATTTATACGAATGTAGGTGCGCCAAGTACATGCTCTCACTTTGGGGTCTGTTGCTCGCTAAACACCCGTCGGGCCGTAAAGCCTACTGTAGCTACCCATTCTGTATCTTACGCAGATAGTTCGCGACGTATGGCGGCGCTATCTGTTATGGGATCGTTTGGATGAATATACCAGGGCGGTGCTTGGTTAGTTAGTGGCTTCAGATTTCTCGAGGTGCGGTGTGGGAAAGTGCTTAGCTTGTCTGGTTTAGAGTTTGGACCGCTCTCTCGTAGTACATTGTCGACTAAATGAGACGCATGGCTCTTATTCATATCAGCGCGTTGCTAATAACCGGCTAACGTAATCCAAGTCCAAGAAAGCTCATCCGTGCTAGTACATACAGTGCTAGTACAGTGGGTGCCTGGTGTATCTGCCCCCTCGTGGCTACTGCTGCATTGCCAGGATGCAGTAGGACAGTGCGAGGGATGGTTAGTGCACTGGGAACCGGATTGATTTGTTAGTTGGTTGGTCACTTAAACTCGATCGCGTACTCAGGGCCCACTAAAGGAGCTGGTGGGCCCCAATAACTAACTGTACTTTCACACTTACAGGTTTAAAGTATTTTGGACGTCCCAGTCCTGGCAAACTGGGTGTCCCCCCTTTTAAAGTGTTCGCAGTGTGTGAGCAGACTTGCACACTGCACCCTTTGGCAGTTCGCCATCTAATCCAAATTTCTTACAGATACGTCAATCTCCACGTGTAACATTGTGTCGTACCCAATGTTACAATACACGCATATAATTGTGTGTGACCCGTGCTTACTAGCACAAAACTAGAATAAGTATCTCAAATTATAGGTAGGGGGTGGGAATCTTTCAGATAGGTAGGGGGTGGGAATATAGAGTCAGTTAGGTAGGTCCCCGCCGGGGTACGTTTCAAATTTAACTCTAATAGTTACCTTTTTCTAACGTTCTAAATAATTAGTAGTTACACTATCGTGTATAGTATGTATATCTCAATGTGGAATCGTTCTTGTAGCGAGATTTTCGTGTATTTTTCAATCGAAACTAATGGAGTTGATATTCAAACGTAGTTCATGGAGTTTACCTTGACGAGGTGGCGGGGCTTAAGCTTCCCTCACTAATGTTTTAGTTAATCTCATATTTTATTTCAATATTATTACTATATGTTAAATTTACATAATAGTTTCGATTAGTGCGGGATGCAACCAATAAACTCCTACCGTAAATAAAATATATCTAGCACGTGTATGTTATAAAAAAGAAAAGAAGAAAATCATTTGTATAAATGGTTTAGTAGGTGGTACTTATTGGTAAAAGTGAGCTAGTTAAAAAATATGTTTTTGAAAGCATATAAGAAAGTAAAAATTATTTACTATTTTTCCAAAATGCATATCCGCAGATGATTAATTATGGGGTGATCGCTATAGTGCCATATTTAAGCATTCCCCCTCTTCCTACCCTCTTCAATAACTCTTCTACAGCATTTCACTGTCTCGAATATTTTCATTCGCGTATACATATGCGATTCTCGATGATTACTCTTTCCATGTTTCTTATATTGTCTTTTCCATCATAAAGTACTTCTGCAGCACTAGTAATTCTGTGTGTGTGTGCATTTCTCATGGTGATAGGGCAACCCGTTAATTGCTTTTACCTGTCATTAGCTATTCTACAGTTATTTCATCTGTTCTCACTGTATTTAAAAATTAGATTTTCTTAATTAATGGGTAATTTATTGATTTTAAAGTTTTAAAAAATAGCAACAGCCATTCTGTAAATCATAAGCTTTCATTCGGTATGTTTTCATAATACAATCATATATATATATATATATGAAATTATATGAATTCTTAATAAAATCAAATCGGGTTTTGATTTTGTTTTACAATAATTATGTTTTTTAAATAGATATTGAACTCTCAATAAATAGCATTTCTACAGTATCTATATGTAGTAGTGAATATAGGTGCCTGTTTAGAAATTGGAATTAATCGTCGTAGCAATATCCTTTACGTATGAAAAACATATACATATATATATATATACTAAGCAATACTTATTATTTATACAATATATTTCACAGATTTGTAACTTCCCTGTTGTTAAAAAAATACATTTTGCAAAATATTACACACAATTCTTAAGCTAGCACAATAAAAACACCGCTTAGAATATATATTTGTTTTCACTAATATGTATAATACATAGCTTTTTATTTATAACACAGGCCTACAAATCAGTTTACATCCAACAAACGTTTGCTGCAACCATTTCATTTTTATTTATCAGGCCTGTGTTTGAAAATTTTATATACCTTATTTAGAAAATGCTATATGAATGAATTCGGCAATTAATATACATCGTGATTTATGAATGACGTAGCATCAAAATTATACATGCATTAATTTCGATTTAAACTGTATGCTTTGTAGTACGTATTTTAATATGTATATCACATAAGGCAAATTCACCATTATTATTATTATTATTATTATAACTGTCAAGGGTTGACTGTTACATTTAAAAATATCAGCAGAATTGATTTTGATACCAAACTCGCGATTAAAATAGTTTAAAGACCAGTGGTAGTTTTTGTTTTAAAATAAAATTAATAATTAATGGCCAACAACGGAGTAAGATTTTGTAGCTTTATATAAAAGAATTTTATCTATTATATTATATTACTGTTTTGTAACGCCATTAATTAAAGTTGATAGTGTTTACTTAAACGACAGTCTACACTTATAATATAATCGTTACATTTACATAAAAGCATACTAACAGCAATGAGAATTTGTATGTTGAATATTTCTTAGAATTCGTCCTGAACTCATAAATTATACAAAATATTAATAATTACTTAAATATAAACAATCGCTCGCTTAGGGCACCTTACCAGGCGTATTCTCAACATTGCAGTAATTTTTTATAATTATCTACTCATTGGAGCTTAAAAGCGATATGTTCGAGTACGCAAGTTTTCAGAAAAGCAATTAAGAATGTTTCCAAGTCACTGTCGCGTCCCCAAAGGGTTATTCAGGGTCTTATAAAAAATAAATATAAAAAAACTTGTAAAAACGATAATATTGTATATTTATTTTATTATTACTTTTGACAACAAGAATATTTTTAGTTTACAGTACCCAAATTTATTCTGATATCCTGTCGACTGGAGTTTAGTGAGACAGTTTTAATTATAAATCAATCCCCAGTTTACGGTGCAATAATATACATTATTTTCGTTAATAATTAACTGTTATATTTCAGAATAGACGAAGTAAAACGTTAGTAAAATGGCGAGAAAATGAAACCTGTATATGTTAAAAAATCGTAATTGATTTCAAGATACTTAAAATGTTAAATATAATGATGTCAATAGGATTAAGGTTTTGTTAGATATTAGACAGCAAACATTAAAAACATATGAATAGCCATAAACAGAACTGAAATACACTAATAATACACAAATAATAACCAGGTAACATTCTCTCTAAATTAAAACGATTAAAAACCAACAAAATGTAAATCACTCATGCAAAAAATACGTATAAAAATCATTCATAATGTCAATTTTCTCGGCCTAAAAACTTACTAAAACATATCTAACATGAGTAAACATAAAATAATAAACGAATAAAAATTGCCATAGCGATTGATTATCGCTAGTGAGTCCTTTTTGATTTATCTGTGAAATATAGTCAATTCTAATTCGCAATTCAAGCCACACATGGTTAAATAATAAATCAATTCAAAATGCGGCTTAAGATGCGAAAGAAAGAAAGAGAGTACAATTTCTGTTAATTTATTGCTTGAGTGAAATTCCATTATTTATATTATAGTATATATATATATATATATATATATATATATATATATATATATATATATATATATATATATATATATATATAAAGTTAGCACTGAAAATGTTGAAAATATTTCATGCAATAATCTCATAGATATTAATAGATCTCTGAGTTGACTTGAATCGCGAATAAATTTCAATCTAATTTCGAAAATAATTCGAGAAGTTAAATGATTTAAATCATTTTGACAATGAAATGATACAAAGACTAATCGGTCAAGATATAATATGCAGACATAAACTATATTAAGTTTTTCTTTAAACACCTAATAAACCAACCGTACACAGAACCACACCTGATTCGTCGTGCCGTGTCATAACAAAAATAAAAGAATATTTATGATAAATCGACGTGAAATAAGCAACGGCTGCATTATTCTTATTATTATTATTATATGAATAATAATAATTAATTCAGGGCTAGCAATTGTTGACGTCTGGCGGTGTGGTCAAGAATTCATCAGCACGTTTGTGATCACTGAGGGCATTGACCGTGTACATGTCCTGTGGCAGTTCCGATTTTCGACGCAACATCGGTTTCCCTTTGCTTTGCGTCGCGGCAGCTGTTGTTGTTGTGGTGTTGGTGGTGGTGTTAGTGGTGGTTGACACTTTATTGGATACCTACCCAAATAAGATAAAAACTGGTTTTTCTTTCTTACTTTTTTAATTGTTAACTGCGAGTTAATACGAAGAATAAAAATAATAAATTATCCCCGTTTGTTTTGAGACACTTATGATTATGGGTCACCAAACACGTAACTCTTGTTGTATGTATGTATGTATGTATGTATGTATGTATGTATGTATGTATGTGTATGTGTATATATATATATATATATATATATATATATATATATATATATATATATATATATATATATATATATATATATATATATGTAGTATGCTTTAAAACTTAAAAGCTACATATGTTACATACTACTAATAGTTTGAATAGTACCCCGTGAAAATAGAATAAATGAGAATAAATAATCTAAACAGAAATGACACAACACAAAGAGACTTGGTTAATAAATAATTGCTACGACAATTTAAACATTTGAATTAAAAGTATATTTCCATATCCATCCGATTAGTGAAAAATGTCTTTTTTATTTAAAATAAAATAACAAAAAATAACACTTAATAAACAACTATAAAATATAATACAGAAGGAGGAGGAGGAGGAGGAACATGTTAGTAAAAACTCAAGAATAAAGAAGAAGATTGTTAACAACAACAATAATATGTTAGCAAGTTGTAAGTAACAGAATGCTTGTTAAGTCCATGAGTGAAATGCGCGCTATAAGAATGGTGGACTACTGCTACTCACCTCTTGTGTTTCTTTCTCGAGTGATTCGAACGTAAGTTCTTCATTTTGATCGGGACTATCTGATAGATTGTTAGAATCCGAGATTTGAGGTCGGATCACCTCGTAAGCGGGACTTTGTTGCGCGAGCGATTCAACGCGCGACCATAACTCATCGCGGTGGTGTTGCCGCTCACGTTCTCTGTCAATGTAATATATAAATATATATATATACATATATGCTCTAGTTAGAATTATTTATTTATTTATTAGCAATTTAAAGTTATCTTACTTTTGCCTTTCTTGTCGATACTGTTGCGTGCAGTCGTCAAACAACTTCTGATTCATCTCCATGAACAATTTCAACGCATTGTAAATCAATCCATGTATCGTTTTGTTCCAATGGCTTTTGCTATTTCGGTATAAACTCGGAAACATTATCGGCAGTATTTCTGTAGCGTTTTCCGACACTAACGACATCACATACTCATTGTTCCAATAATATAACGCCCGCTCCGCCACTTGGAAATGCGGACTGGAAACACACTTCGCCAACTGGATAAACATCGGTTTCATCACTTTTTGGAACTCAGCCGGCTCAATCACATCTAGAATCTCTTCGAGTTCGTTTAAAAACATCACTTCTTTTGGACTGTGAGTTTTGGGCCAGTACTTCAGCAATGATTTGATAACGGGTTGCGTTAACGATGGATCTTTCTCCAGAAATTGTACTACACAATATGCTAGTTGTGGATGGTATACTGACAATGATTTCACTTTGTGCAACGGTAGTAAAACGCGTAACAAGAACACCTTGTGCTCTTCTTTCAGTGGTAGCGCGAATCCGTTTATAATTGAACCTAAGATCTCCAACAACTCGGCAATACCGTTGTGGTGTTCCGTTTCGTAGATAAACCGGTAAAAAACGTTATTTATTTGTTTGCGGATGAACGCGCGCAACCCTAAAAACTTTCCGTAGATCCGATGTAACGTTGTTTTTAGTAAGTCGCGTTCGCGCGGGTCTTCCGAATCGAATAATTCTAGTAAATTTAACACAAATTTTTGATCGATGAACCGTTTAGAGACGTTCGGCTGGAAGTCCGGTGCTTCTAAAAGCCGGAGGAATAAATCGTAGACGCATTGCAAATGGGGCCAGGCGGCTTCAAGCGTTGGCTCGTCTTCTTCCGGGTCGAATTCTGCGCCATTTGGATTCGACGAAGGTGGTAGAGTTCTGAAGAGGTTCACTGCAAACTGATGAGAACTATGTGTTAAATATTAATGAAGCAGCCGCGTAAAATGTTTTAACAGCAACACAATTCTGCAACTTCAAATCTGTTGTGTCGAGTATATGTTATATATATATTATATATATATATATATATATATATATATATATATATATATATATATATATATATATATATATATATATATATATATATATATATATATATATTATAATATTCATTAAATGAGATGTAATAGATACCATGTTCACAGCCTCTGGGTAGATGGCGTCGGTGATGACGCCGCGTTGTGACGTCAGGTACTCGACCATTTCGTGCAAGGCTGAACGTTTTACTTCCTTCCATTTCAGATCGGATAAAGGATCCGATGCAAAGTCGAAAAGGACGCAACATTGCCGAAGTTTCTGGATAAAGAGGTCTTCACGTTCACCTGGTGCTGCGTCTGTAATCAAGTGTTAACTTACTGTACATTTTAAATTTAAATTCATTTAAAGCGTAAATTATATACACAAATTCATAACTTGACTTTAGCAGCAATTTAAATTCAAATCAATTATTTAGTATACTATACGTATACTATACATATAAATTTGTTTCGCAGAAAATAAATAATTCAATTATTGGTTCTTATATACACACATTCGATAATGATTTATTAATATTTGATTTTCTTATACGTAGTTAAATAGCAACACGAACTCGTAGTTTTTACAATAACGTCGTTTTCAATCTATAATAATTCTTTACAAATACCGATTGCAATTCGAATTGCAGTGGTCACTGACATCTCTTATTTAAATAATAATTAAATATCAACAATTAAAATATAGGGTTCTTTGAAATGATGCATAATACAATTTTATGTATCGAATAATTAAAAATTTCTGAAGCACGGCGAAAGGTGTTACTGTATTTGAACCGTATTTTGTAGTCCATTGAGATTTCTGGTTAACCGTGCTTAAGGATTGTTAAATAAATAGATAATCAATCTATAAAACAAAGTACCATTTCTTTGCAGATTGCTATGCTTAATAATTTAAACAAGTTTCCCTCTCAATTGTACATGTATGTATAATATGTATGGAATAATGGTAAAGGGTGCGCATGTATGTACGAATATGTATTTTTATATATGTATGTATGTATGTATGTATGTATGAATAGAAAACATAATAACAACCTGATAAATTAGGCAATGGCAGTATGATATGTGGTAAGCCGTTGCGTTGATTGTGATTGGGACTATCAGGCATCATATTGTATTTCATCGGACTCCTATCGTCGAGATGATGATGATGATTATTCTGATTAAAATATGTTTGATTGTTATCTGTGGCATACACCAATAATCTATCACTGTTAGAGTTCGTAACAGCTGTAGTAGGGGTAGTCGATATCGAAAGAGTACTCAACGAATCGACACTAGCGGATGCGGCGAGATCAAGCCCGCTGTGGAACGAGGGTGACTTGGGTATACCGCCGTGGACGCCTGGTTCGCGGCCGCCCATCACATGGCCTTGGGCAAACGTCGAATGCACCATAATAAACAACACTCAAGTCTACGGTACACCAATACAAATGAAGCATTGAGAAATGCGTGGCGAATCTCAACAAAATCTCACATATTTCATTATTCAATTCAATTCAATCACATTTATTATATATTATCATCACATGTTTGTGACGGAGTATTCGCACGATAGATATGTAGATACATACATACATACATATATACGTATAAAAGTACAAGATATGTGTAAAAGTAGCGGCCGCCGACCGCCGATCGGTGAGGCCAACGCGAATATATAGATTAATGGTGGATTAGGGCAAAGGGCAGTGCGCATGTGTTAGAACATGAACGCGATTCGATTCGATTCGACGCCTCAACGCTTAAAACACGTCAATTCGATTCAACAGGCGAACTCAGCGTCCCGACGCGTCAGATACACGCGGTTCAAAATCCCTCTTTCATAAGAGCTTTCCAAACCAAAAACGAACAAACAACGAGATTTAAAAAGACAGAATTTTCATGTAAGATTAAATGTAATCATTTTCCTAAAAATTGATTATTATTATTATTATATTAAATAGCCAATAATATAAATGAGAGTGTTATTTTTAGTTTATTCTGATTTTTTTTATATAATTTTCGCTTATTTTTATACGTGCTATATAAGTCAATACATTATTATTTATAAATGATGCTTATTATTCTTCTCGTTGGGGACTTGCCTGGTAGTAAGCTGCTCTGGCTTATTCTACCAATCTACAGTCTTTCCTCATACAACTGTTGTTGAAAATGACAAATTAAACGAATGGTTTTGATTTAGCATGAATTGCGTGAGCGAAAAGTAAAAAGTAAGGAAACGGAATACTAGAACAACGTGTATAAAGTGTGTGTGTGTGTGTATAAGGATCAAGTTAAAATGGTGAAAGAATGTAAAGGGTTTTTTTTACCATCCCATTGATGGGAATAGGCATGATATTTATATGTATGTATTTATTTATTTATTGCAGATTTTGTTGATAATATATGAATATTGTCAACACAATCATTCGAGGTTTTTGTAAGGAAAATGATAAATCGACCGCCTGTTTGGCTGGCAGCCAGAATTACATTAGTGTTTGGCTAGACAGTTTGCAAACAGTTCAAACTGGAGATGTAAAAAACAAAATTCGCCACATGCATCGCTTACGCAACGAATGCTAATGCGAATGATACCTAACGCATTATTTGCGGTTAATCGCACAAATAACGCCAACAATTATTATTAAATCTGGTTAACGTTCTGAATTTTGTCCTAAAATAAACCAACTAAAGCAAATTTAAACTCAAGCTATTTAAATTAGGTATCATCTGTTACGAAATTAATGAATGTGTTTGTCTAATAGATCAATTGAAATGTAAAAAAAAACAACAACAAAAAACAAGCATAATAATGTAATGACGAATGTTTTTAATATAAATAATATCATTTTAATTGCGCATTTGACCATGAACGCCACTAAGACGCGAACTAAAATTAGATTTCATTTTAAAATTGTAATTGTACCACATACACATTACACTTATTATTAACTAATAATGAATGCTAAATATCGAAGAAAAGGAACCAACCAAAAACATTTTACAACATTTTAAAAAAAGATTTCATGTGGCTTACCTTTAAGTGCGGGTAACACTTCGAGTTCCCGATTTCGGGTGATGTTAAACCGCGAACTGGATTGCCGCTTGTCCTTTTTGATGACGGGACCCTGCACCGAGCCCGCGTTCAATTTCGTCTTGTTGAGGGGTGTGGGTGGCGGAGCGCTACCCATCGTTTTAGTTTTTGCCTGGATCGAGATAAAAATAAACAATTCTCATTTTGCATTAATTTCCATGCACAATTAACTAATAACAGCAAATCAAATTGATTTTCCACTAAAATAATTTCCAACCTCTAAAACGCATCGCAAATACGCCAAAAAATCCATGCTAAATTATTTCTACTATTTTTAACCATTTGCAGAGTGAATTAAAACGGGAATCAAACGGCACGCTAACTATTTACATAAACTGGAGTGGCCTACACTAATTTTTTTTTTTTGTATATTTCGTTTTTGAACTACTCGACTGATTTAACATTTAAGTTAACTGATACTAGTAAGGAATAGTTAGACAACGTAAACAGCTCTTATCAAATAAATATATATATATATATATATATATATATAAATTTATGTTTAGGAGACTTGTTTTAAGATTAAGACGACTTTAGGGGGCGATAAAAAATATTTAGGGATAGAATAAAAAAAATTAAGCGTGTCTTACCTCGCTACTGTCAGTGTCATCATTTTTCTTTTCTGGTTTATTCTTTACGTCCTGCATAGGAAAGAATTGTTGTTAGTAAGAAAATGTAAATTAGATGCCATGCATTTGGAGTAAGACAATAAAAAAAATCCATATTTACTTGGAATTATTGATTAAACAACAATTCGTACATAAACAATAATACAATATTTGCGCATATCAACTGGAAATATGCAGCGATAGAATTTAAGTAAAATGATAAAATACCTTGCCGTTCTTTTGCATAATTTATCTATCTAAACATAACACGACTCATTTATACACATACAAAACTCATTGTTCGGTAAATGTTACGGAAAATTTGTTATAAACTCTATAGCATTCGGATTAATTGGAATAACAATGTATTATAAAACATATACATAAATAAATAATTAATTATTAGAACATCAAATGCACTGCTGGAACTTTGATTACTGGAAAATTTTTACTTAAAGGTTACCAACTTACACCATACATTTTTAATCAAAATCAATTTTTTTTAGCTCACACAACTATTTTCAAACTGCCATAACCTCGCCAACAATACCGCTAAGTGACATTTTCCTATTTAACTATTCAAATCTAGACGTATCGTCATTTATTTCACATATAAAACAAAGAAATATTCTTACATTTACATTGGCAACCATGACAGATACAGATAACTGTTTTCCACCATTTTGAAATTCGTTCTATCTACCAAAAAATTCACAGCGCATGCTTCTGTAACCAGACCACGTGATCATCGATTCTCATCAGCGATTGGTTGCACGTTCATAATCTTAAGTGCGACCCAAACATATTAAAAATATATATTAATCATGGAAAAGCGATAATACCTATATTTTATTTATTTTAATATACAATTTTTGTCCCCAACATTTTTACAAACATTGATTGAATCAATAAATATATTTTTATTATTTATATTTTGCAAATTAAAGCAATTATTATTACAAATTGATTTATCAAAAATTTAGATATCCATTGATAACCTTGAGATTTGTAACTAACTTAACTGTATACATTTACCTTGGTGTACATACAAAAATTTGTTATTTTAATAATGTATAAGTAATTTCTGGGCAATAATGTCTAAATTATTTTGTGATAACACTCGTAAAATATATTTAGCATCATGCCTCTACGATTGCATCGAAGACGCCAATATACGGTATATTTATATGTATATATGCAAAAAAAAAAAAAAATGTTGAACAATAATTACCATGGTTTTTACATTGATAAATTAGTGCTGTTCAAAAGCTGTTGATTGAAAACGCTGCTGATCCGAATATAATAATCCCAGATCGCGGCATAACGCCATTTCATTTAGCGGTTGGGAATGGGGTAGAAGAAACCGCTGAAGAAATGATCAAGTTATTGCTAAGCTTTGGGGGGGATCCTAATGTTAGATCTGACGATAAATTAACCCCAGTGCATATAGCTGCAGCATGGGGTAGGTTTGATATTTTAAAATTGTTATTGAAACACGGAGGCGATGCTACGCTTATAGATGATCAAAACAAGTGTGCTTTGGACTATGCGAGAGACGAAGATTATACGGAAATTGCCGATTATTTAGAGAAATTCAGTGTACAATATGATTTAGGTGAGTTTTTATTGTATTATGTATAATTATATTATAAGGACAAATATGTTTATTTTAAGAAAATGTCACAATCAACAGTGGTTTGTTATGGGCGGAATATGTACCAAAAAATGAGTCGGATAAAATCAAAACTAAACTGCCTGCAGTGATTGTGGAAGAGTCGTCGTATATACACCAATGGTGTTCTCAACTAGCAAATATAACACAAATTAATTCCGATTTACAAGATGATGCCCAAAACAATGAATTAATAATACAAAAATTTCGATTTGATTACTCAGACGAAAATAACTCACACCAACACTTAGAGTCACCTTGCGCCAAGCATACTTTAGATTATAAATCGAGTTTTAATTTAGTAATTAATTTAGATCGGAATATTTTAAGCGATTCGTCCACGAATTCCCCGAAAAAAACGAGAAATATTACGCGAGAATCGGGTGTTGTAACAATTCCAAGCGATTCGTCTAAAACTGAAATCGATTTAAATTTAGTTTACATAATAAACGATTCGTCGGAAAAATCGTGTAAAACGTCTAGTAGTGAATATTTATCATGCGATTCAAAGTCGATGAATCTTCTCGAAAAGAATATCACTCGCTTAGAGCAAATCGACCACTCATTCACTTCAGATGATTCATCATCTAATCATGTCGCGAATATTCGTCCGTCTGATAATGTTTATGAGGTAGCAGAAGAGTACAAATATATTGATCAAGAAGAAGATGTTGTTTTGATTGAAAAACATATTTTGGTCAATGCGAAAATGTGAGTTTATATATATATATATATATATATATATATATATATATATATATATATATATATATATATATATATTTAAATTAGGGAAACAAACAAAGTGAGAGGAGATATTGTCTTTATTTTAGTGAAGATGCAATTAGTGTAGCATCATCGCAATCTTCCTCCAAAACGTCGTCTTTGCCTGGTTCGGTAATTATAAATTACGATACAGATACATTACGTAAAGAGCTAACACTAAGAGGTGAACCTCCAGGACCAATAACCAAGACTACAAAAAGAGTATACTTGAAGAAATTGAAGAGACTAAAAAACTACGCTCCTGAAATCGTTCCACCTGATGACCAGGTTTCCAAACGTGGTAAGTCACTTAATCATGTATGTATGTATATATATATATATATATATATATATATATATATTGTTGCCGCTATTTTGTTTTATATTCATACGTACATTAAATAGTGTCTAGATACATATGTCAAATTTTTGTCATTGTCATTTAGATGTCAGAATAAATTTAAAATGTCAGTTATAAAATCTTTACTATGCCAAATTACTTGTGTGCGTAATTATCAAACCGGTAACGCTACCTTTCTTTCTTTTTTTTATATATATACCTATACTACCACCTATATTATTCAAATTCATATATTCTCAAATTCATATATTCTCAAAAATATTTTAGTGTATTCGGTAGAACTGGAGAAAACTTTACGTAACCGAAATTGGTCAAGTGATCTATCCATATACAAAGTCCTCGAACAAACCGTTATAGATCAGTTCAGTAATCCGGATCCTTCGAAACGGTGGCGTGAAGGCGTAACGAAAAGCTCATTCACTTATTTATTATTGGATCCACGGATCACTAACAATTTACCGAATAGGTCCGATAAACTTGACGTAGAAGAGCAATGGCAAAATTTCCTGTCCGCGATATTCTATGTGGGTAAAGGAAAACGTTCGCGACCGTACAGTCATTTATACGAAGCGGTCGCATATTGGCAAAAGGGTAAAAGGTTTCATAATAGTAAAAAGTGCGACTATATTTTGGATATTTGGAAAGATCAGTTTGGAGTTGTGTGTTTGCATATTTTTCAAAATATTATCCCGGTTGAGGCGTATACTAGAGAAGCTGCCATGATACAGGCGATTAAATTGCAAAATTTATGTAATTGTAAATCAGGGGACTTTTATGGGCAAAGCGCCACGTGGCCGGAACGGCAAAAGCGGCAACTAGGTGTTTTTTTATTGTATAGGGCAATGTTGATTTTTTTAAACGAAGGCGAACGCCAATTAAGACCCGACGATATTGAAAAATGAATGGTTTTTTTAATTGTATGAACGAAGCATTTTTTTCGAAAATAATTCAAATGCTAAAATTTCCCGAAGAAAGTAATTATTTGGAAATTATTCATTATAGATAATTTCCTACAATTTTTAATTGTTTTCGGTAGCCTTTAGTAATGTGTAATGTGTTTGGATTTTAAGAAGAAATCTGATTTGCATGTTTGCAATGCGCAATTATTTGTTTTATTCTAGTCTCGACAATGATTATAGTAATTATAGCAATATTTAAAAAATATTTATGAGATATATCTATGGATTTTTTTGTACTGTTGTTATATGATAAATTATTGAAAATAAAATGTTTTACATAAATAATCGAATGATCTCTTCAAATCAGGCCTTTGACCGATAGCAAAACATTCGAGTGGCTCTCACTGAACTTTATATATCGTATTTCATTTCACTCCTCACGTGTGAATAATTCAGTTAGATTTATTATAAATTTGAAATGAAACAAAACGTAACCAAAAATAATCTTTTCTTGGAATAATGTAATCTTAATTTTGACAAATTGATGAGATATGTGCAAATTAAAAAGATAAATAATTACAAATATTGTTTCATAAGTTTCATTTGGGTCATATAGGATAAAAATAAAAATGTTTGCTTAGTGTTTGTTGAAGGGCTCTTAACTTAATCAGATATATGTATTTTTTTAAAAATAAACATTCTATAGTTTTGTTCTAATCTCATGCACTCTTTTACGACAATTAAACAAATCATATCTGTTTGTGATCTAATTGTTTATCGATGTGATAAACAAAGATTTTATATAAAATGATCCTCCCTAGAAACAAATGTATCAGTTGCATATTTTAGTTAATGATAGGTAAGTGTTTATATATATATATATATATATATATATATATATATCTATTTTAAATTGCGCTTTAAACTAAACATACGCCTAGTAGTATAATAAGATTGAAAATGACTTTAATTTAGATTTAAAATGTGGCGGTTCCTAATACTAATTCTGGCATATAGTTTGCCCAGTTATGGATTGGACAATGGGCTAGCCAGAACGCCACCGATGGGGTGGATGGCATGGCAAAGGTTCCGATGTATTATGGATTGTAAAGAATATCCTAAGGAGTGTATAAGGTATATCTTATATATATATATATATATATATATATATATATATATATATATATATATATATATAAATATATATATATATATATATATATATATATATATATATATATACCACACAAATATAAGTCCTTTTTGGGAATTTCAAATATTTATTGTTTTATATATTTTAATGATTTCAGTGAGAATTTATTTAAAGATATGACTGATATGATTGCATCGGCTGGATACAGAGAGGCTGGTTACGAATATGTGATTATTGACGATTGTTGGTTAGCGAATGAAAGGGACGAAAATGGTAAATTACAACCAGACGCTGAAAGATTTCCTAGCGGCATCAAAGCACTTGCAGATTATGTAACTATTAAACAATGTAGTACATAGTTTTTAAACTTGTATTTATATTCATTGCAATATAGGTGCATGGGAAAGGATTGAAATTTGGTATTTATGAAGATTATGGTACACATACTTGTGCTGGTTTTCCTGGAATTATTGATAACTTAAAATTAGATGCGCAGACGTTTGCCGAATGGGATGTGGATTATTTAAAATTGGACGGTTGCTATGCTGACATTAACGGAATGCCAGATGGTAAGAAAAATATGTATTTAATATTTTAAAAAAATTAATATATCCCGTGTATTTATTTATTTATTTATAAAACACATGGTGGCTTCAAAATACGTCAGGACAAGAAGAACATTTATTTAAGTGATGTAAATAAAGTGACTGAAATTAGGGATTTACTTATATGTTTTTTATAGGATATGCCAAATTCAGCAAATATTTAAACGAAACTGGACGGCCAATGGTGTTTTCTTGCAGTTATCCCGCATACGAAGAAGGTTCAGGAAAATATGTAACAGTTTTAATCAATAACATGTTTTATGTTTTATTTACAAAAAAATATTTCTTTTACAGTCGGATTATGCAAAATTATCAGAAAACTGTAATTTATGGCGTAATTACGGCGATATAGATGATTCATGGTCGAGTGTAACAAGCATTGTCGATTTCTATACAAAACATCAAGATAGGTTTGGGCCATTTGCAGGACCGGGACACTGGAACGACCCAGATATGGTAATATAATAAATTTAAATGTGTATCAAAACATCCGCGCGGCTGCTTTCTATTTGGTAGAAAAATGAACAATTTTGACTTTACAGTTAATTATCGGCAATTTCGGTTTGAGTATCGATCAAAGCCGAGCACAAATGGCTCTATGGGCAATTTTTGCATCACCCCTAATTATGTCTAATGATTTACGTACTATTCGTCCAGAATTCAGAGACATTTTAATCAACAAAGACGCGATAGCGATCAATCAAGATGCGCTCGGTATTCAAGGAAAACGAGTCTCTTCCGTAAGTTGATTTTTTTTCGAACCCCAACTAATCATGTTCATTCCGTTTTCGAGAATGTTAATATATTTTTTTAATTTAGAGAAACAGTATTGATATTTACACTAAACCGATCTTGCCGATGGCGGGTGATAACCATTCGTTTGCCGTCGCTATTTTGAGTAAAAGAACCGATGGAACTCCGTATAAAGTCGTTTTTAGTTTAAACGAAATTGGATTAACAAATAAAGCAGGTTATGTGATTAAGGTAAATCATTATTATTATTTCGATCCGAAGTACAAAAGTTTATTATGTATTTATTTAGAATGTGTTCGAAGGGGGAGTATTCATAGATTCAAAGTTGAGCGATAGTGTTACGGTTAGGGTGAATCCTACAGGTAAATAAGTATATATATATATATATATATATATATATATATATATATATATATATATATATATATATATATATATAAATTGCTAAGATTTATCGAAAAACATTTTTTTTTTTATATAATAGGTGTTGTTTTTTTGAGGGCCGAATCAATCAAACCATAAATATGTATATTAACTAAAAGTTTCTTGTAAAAATAAATTTCTTATCAAAAATATTTATTATTATTGTACCCTCATTATTCACAATACAGAAAAACATTCGACATTATCAGGAACGTACATCATTGTGTTCCATGTAATATATAGTGATGTATTTGTTTACAACACCAAAAGAAACTAAACAAAGTCCAAAAGAACTATCAACTTATGACTTATTTATAAAAACGCGCGTGTTATTAGATATTATCCGTTCTGTCAGTATTGTTATACCAATTACCATAACAATATCGTAAAGGACAACTTGTAACTAAAATATATGATTTCCGGCAAAAAATGACGTGTAAAAAACAACAAAAACTATACTTCGTATAATAAAGTAAAAACTGTTTAAGTAAGTCAAATTTTGGTAAGGTATATAGTTAAATATAAACTCTATGTAAATATTTTATTTGTGAATGTGAACTGTATTTACATTCGTTTGTATAATTTATTTTAAAAATTATATAGCGGTATATTAGCTTAAATAAAAAATAAAATTTTTATAAAACATATTAAATTTAAAACTATTTAAAATCGTTACCATACGAAGTCCAATTGACCTAATAACTATAAACCCGTTTAAACTACCACAAAACATATCTAAACTCCCAATAAAATAATAGCATTAAATTAATTTTAAATTTAGTCCAATTTTGCTTAATACTTGTATTAAGAACTGAGCTAAGTTAAATATGTTTTGGTCACATTTAGCTGCTTATTTTTGTCAAAGTTTTAAAACTATTTATTGTTTTTTATTATATCAAAATATGTGCTCAGCTCTACTTCTATTAGTTTAAAAAATATTGTTTTTATTCAATTATTAATTATATATATATATATATATATATATATATATATATATATATATATATATATATATATATATATATATATATGTATGTATATATATATATATATATATATATATATATATATATATATATATATATATATATATATATATATATATATATATATGTATGTATATATATATATATATATATATATATATATATATATATATATATATATATATATATATATATATATATATATATATATATATATATATATATATATATATATATATATATATATATATATATATATATATATATATATATATATATATATATATATATATATATATATATATATATATATATATATATATATATATATATATATATATATGTATGTATATATTACTTATATTCTTAAACAGTAAATAAATATTTAGGAAATCAGATTTAATTTACTGTTTCTTATGTGAAGTTGAATAACTATGTTTACAAATGTCGTCATTGACAAATAACAAAAAATTGTGTATTTCCATATTAGAAAAACTTTTACGACATTCATGTATCGATATTTGTAAAAATAGTTCAAGATTGCACCATATATAATATATTTATTTACAAATATAACAGCTTAAAATACATTATAACTTAAACATATATATAAAGCTGTGTCGTCAGACACAAAATAAAATTTACTAAACCCGTGTACAGTACAAAAGAGTAGGTAGAGCTAAAAACTTGTAAACATACTTTCACCAGTAAAATGACCGTTCAAAAGTACATTCGCGTCCAGTTCTGCTAAGGCAACATTTATTAAACGGTATTGTTCGTTAAGTTGGCAACCCGTTTATATGTGCGTCGGTGCAACTCATCGACGTATTCCAGGTAATAAGTACCCGGAAATAGTCTATTAATCGCGCCTTCCGGTTTATAAGGAGCTTTATGTCCGTTTTTCTCGCGTACTTCCAAAATATGCGCAAAATCTGCCGGTGTTATCGCTTCGCGTTGCTCCAACAACGGTTTTATATGTGATAAATTCGAAACAAGTTTCTGTAAAGCAGAGTTCTCACTGAAATCGTTCGTGACTGTAATTGAATACATGGACGACGCCAATCCTGACCCGTATGAGAATAAACCGATTTTATTCCCGGCCAATTCCGAAATATCTTTGCTTACCAACAGGGATACTAGACCTGAATAGACGGACGGGGTATACATGTTTCCAATTTGATTCGCGAGTAGTAGAGATGGTTTTGTTTTCGCATCGAATATCGCATTACTTGTCGTCATAAACGCTTTTTCAACATCGCGATCGAAATACGTATTCTCTAATTTGATACTAGCGAAATGTTCTAAACCGGGAAACGATTTGGCGATATTCTCGCGCGGAGTTCTCACGAAATCATTCAGTGATAATCGCGCTAAAGATTTCTGAACTAGTTTACCGTAAGGCGAATGGAATAAGAGAGCGTCAAAGTTGTGTAGAGATATATCTTTATTAGTTAGTTTCGAGTATTTTTTACAATATAGTTGGTAGCAATTGTCTAGGGCTTGTAAGTAACACTGTATGGATAATTTCCCATCGACTGTTGGGTATTCGGAGGATAGATCCGGTTTGTAGAAGTCGTACGTGTGTCGCATGTATGTAGCACGCAGCCCGCGGTCAAAGACCAGCGGTGCGTTTGCACCGACAAGGATTGCGACCGCGCCAGCGCCGCCTGTAGGTCGAGCGGAACCCTTTGCGTACACAGCAATGTCTCCAGCAACCACAAGCGCATATCGGCCATCCCACGCAGAACTCTCAACCCAGGAAACCGCGTTGAATAAAGCAGCGGTGCCGCCATAACACGCATTCGTGGTATCAATACCTTCAATATCCGAGATGCCGTGCGGCTCAAACAATTGCATCAGGACACTTTTAACGCTTTTCGACTTATCTAAAATCGTTTCCGTGCCGACTTCCAGCCGTCCAATTTCACTGTATTTTATGCAATGACGTTCAATTAGCTTTTGAACAACAGTCAAGCATAAAGAATGTATATCCTCGCGGTCTGTACAAAAGCCCATTTTCGCTTGGCCTAATCCAATTGTATACTTTCCGGCAGATACTCCATCGTAGCTTTCTAATTCAGTTTGATCAACGAATTGAGATGGAAAAATTAACTCCAAGGCAATGATGCCTACATTATTTGGCCACGATCCCATTATTATAATTGTTTTAGTAGAAATAAAACTACACAGTACCACTCTGCCAACCGTCGTCTACTAATTTCGCAGCAAGACTGACTACAATTTTAATCTAATTCTGTTTTTACTTGTTTCGAACATGTGGTATGTGATGTGGATTACTTAAAGCTTCGATAACAGTACGTCGGAGGAGGTCGGGCGTCGCCAATGTCCAAGCAGATCGTTAGTAACAAATTTTAGAACATTATTTACTACCTACCTAGGTATCATCCTATCTAAAATGGTTGAAGGTAAAATTGTGGAACTTGAGACTTGTATAAGATTGCAGCTTTTTAAAAAAAGAATGATCAAACCGGAAGTGCTTGTTTACTTTAATAACTCAGCAAAAATAGGTAATAGGGTAATGGGATAAAAATTAAAGATATTGACATTCCGCACAATTTTTGTTTGAATTTGCTTTATCTATATAAATATTACCTATTAATTATTAAAATAATAAAAATATGTTTGTTATAATTTTTTATATTTTTTTGAACTATCCACAATTTGTGTTTTTATTAGGTAGGTATCTAAGCAAAATACGTATATGAAAATTCAGTCCAAGCCATTGCGGATATTTGCTGTTGATCTTTCGGTGACGATGGAAACCAAGCTTTAAAAGTGTTTTGAAGACGAAATGCCGACGCGAAGATGACCAACTATTTGTAAAATATAGTGACGGCGTTCTAGTCGGGTGAACGACGAAAGTGTGCCACTTTCACTAACATAATTTTCTTTTAAATGTTGATTATACTTTAACATTCATCGATGTGTTTAACGTGTGTACCTTCCAATCGTTGAATAAATTTGGTTACATTGAGTGCGGTCGACCGGGGACTTTCATTCCAAAACGAGGGTATAGCGGAAGAATTTTGCAAAACGTTCCATTGTCACCACACATGCCAAGGATGTATTTATGATATAGAATCACTTTTGGTTAGAGGCTTAGCCGTACTCATATAAATTAAATGTCTAGATTTGTGTCAAAATTAAGCTAAATAAATCAATTAGTTTCGATGTTATAAGCCATACCATAATTAAATAACAGTACACATTGAGAGTACGATAAAACGGTACCACAATTAAATATCAGTACACATATACGATAAAACGCTATCGATTCAAGGATGCTAATATCGTTTTAAAGTTAATTTAATTTAAATTTTACTTTACTTTGACAACTAGTAATATGAATCATTCAAATTAATGAAAATTTTGTTGATTGCAAACAGAGTAAATTTACTATATGATACTAACGATATATATAGTTTGTGTCGTTTGATTCTTTTAATTGTTACGAATAAAACATAACGTTTATTAATACAGCTTGCTTGTATTACATTTCACACTAATAAACTAATACTCATCAACGTAGCGCGAAATATAAAGTCAATAGATTCCATTTTATAGAATTACATTTCAATTAAATAACTTGGAAACAGTCGTAAATTTACATTGATCAAACCGTTTTATTTGTATCTACGAATTCACGCAATCCCAGCGGATGGTACATAGATGTTATGGATGGATCCATGTTTAGTTAAAAACCTTTCTAAATATACACTGAAAATTTACTTGAAATGCATTAAGATAAACAAGTGATAGTTCATTTCAATTAAATAAGCTTGAGATAGTCGAAAATTAATTTTGAACAAACTGTTTTACGTAATTGGAACTCATGTGAACAAACATGTACTACAGCTGTCAGTGGAGTGGCTTTTTATTCGGTCACACATTTATTGTCTATATGTGTTACTTAATACATGAAACTATGAACACGGTTAATGTTGGTAACATTAAGTAAAATTTAGAATAGTTGTATAATTTGTTTTTTCTCGCAGTCATCATCGAATCTCCGAACGAAATAGACGTGTCGAAGATGTGTGCAATATGTTGTAGTTAGTGGATTGTGTGTGTGCTTACGATATACGAATATTGGAGGCGGATGCTATAGATCAACTCCCTTGTAACAATAAATTATCTGGTGAGTACATTTGCACACTTAATCTATTTCAGCATGTATTTTCTATTTACTCATTATATTTATAACAATAGATATAGATTTTTAACAAGTTTATTATAGATGTTTATCAATAGATATTGGTTGTTACTTTACACGCATTAATACAACTCTATATATTTTAGCAACTAAGTTATAATAATAACATATTTTGCTTAATTATACAGAAATACAAAGCCGTTATAGGTTGGTAAATCCAGTGCAAACAAAATCGATAGGCAAATCTTTCCATAAATTACAAATTGTAAGTATATTTTTTACTTTATTTAAATAACTGCATATATTTAATATCTTTCAAAACCCATTTAATGCATTATTGATTGAGTAACTAACAAGTATGTTCAATTTCAGAATTTTACACGTAACCACTATTGTTCTTTTATGTTTGATGTTGCTAACACATGATGGTGTTGGGACAAATACTGGAATACGCGGAAATACCAAATTGAGAATTGCATTCGTGAAAATAAATTGAATGTCTAGCCCCATACCATAATTAAATACCAGTACACATATTAAGAGTACGATAAAACGGTACCATAATTAAATATCAGTACACATATTAAGAGCACTATAAAACGGTACCATAATTAAATATCAGTACACATATTAAGAGCTCATTTACACGTAGATACTGTACCTGAGATACAGTATCACACATTTATTGTGAGACATTACGTCGATATGTGTTACTTAATACATGAAACTATGAACAAGGTTAGTGTTGGTAACATTAAATTCAATTAAGAATGGTTGTTTAATTTGTCATTTCTAGTATGAATTAGACGTGTCAAAGATGTGTACAGTGTGTTGTAGTGAGTGGATTGTTTGTGCGTACAATATGCGAATATTGGAGATGAACAACACCCTTGTAACCCTAAATTACCTGTTGAGTACCTAATTCTAATTATAACAACAGATATAGATAGATTTTTAACAAGTTATTTCAATATTTTATTTGTTACTTTATTTATATAACTTGTATGCATTTGCAGAACAGTGAGAGGCTGCCTTCAAATATCGTTCAAGTTTTAAACTAAATGTGAAAACAATTTGTAAGTATTATGTAACTTGTACATACATATTCAACAACTATTTAAATATCCTTTTATTTCAGTACGATTCAATACCTGTGTTTAGTTGAATAATACAGCAGAGGTTCCTCTGAATATCGAACAATAGCGTGGCATCCAGTTGGGATCAATAAAATAAATGTAAGTTTGTGTAAATCATTTATTTGATACTTTAGCAATATTATTTAAACAACGTTGATCAATCAACAAAAAGTTTAACGACTCATTATGCATTTTTATATATTTTAGCAACTTATTTATAATAGTAACTTTGTATTTTGTTTATTTATAGATAAATACGATGCAGTTTTATACAATCACTGTAAATCTGGCGTAATCAAAGGCGGCAGGCGATTCTTTTCATCAATTTCTGAATTGTAAGTCTATCCCAACATTTTATATAAATATTTTACAATCGTAAAAATACTTTTATTACATTGTTGATTGAATACTTAACAAGTATGTACATTTACAGAATAGTGCAAAGGCTGCTTGTAAATATCGATCAAGTCCAGGGTAATCCAGAACAATCGAAATCGAATGTGAGGTTCCAATCTAATATAAAAAAATTGTAAGTTGAATCAACTTATTTATTATTACAACTCAATCAAAAACAATGCAATCTTGAGCAAATATTTAAACATTTTGAGGAGGCCAATTTATGGATTAGTTATCGAATGGTTGTGATTCTTGTGTCTGTTGTAGTATATGTAGCGTATATCAAGTGTGTTGCATGCGAATGAATGTGTTGTAGTTCGGGATTGGGTGGATGTCAGTCTAAAAATTGGCATTCCATTTTATATCTGTGATTAAATTTGTTGTTGTATTGATTTTCAATGAAATATTTTAACAATCATTAACTAGCTTATTAATTAAACCATAATAATCAATGTATTTTTTTTATATTTTCAGAAGTCTTTTAATTGTGAGCAACAATAAAATCCAGCTATTCCACATTGCAGTCGTGGGCTGCAATCATCAATTACCTTCCATGGATGCAGCTTCCAATTACTTTCCGAGGATTCAGCTCAATATTGGAGCAAATAGAAATACTTATATTATATGAATAATTATTATATATATATAAAGTGTTGACCACAAAAGATAATATTTTGCAAAACCTAATTAACAATTCATGAGTAAACTAAAATTTGATTTTGAATTATAAACTGCTAATAATTTGTTCTTGCAAAAAAAAATCTTTTAGTGGTTTTGTTTATAAACAAATGGTTCAGATAATAAACAACAACATTTTATATATAATCATAACTATGCATTGTTGAATGATGAACGAATGAGAAATCCTTAAGTCAAATCAATTTTCAATATTTTTCAAATAACTTTTACAAAATAGAACGATTTGATACTGAAGGACTTTCTCTATTGTTACAGAAGAAGGACACGGATAAAAGAAGAAACATTCAGGGGTTTATTATTGTTTTAACTTTTGATATGAATTATTTTTATAAATTTAATTTTTTATTAATTTTTTGCTATCAATTATAAAAATTACGCAACGGCATTCGCTGGTCCCTCCGCCCCCCGTCCACTCACCATTTTTTTTATGGGAGTGGGCGGGGGGCGGAGGGACCAGCGACTGCCGTTGCGTAATAGTAAATGGGGTTTGTAATTAGAGGGGTGCGGCGAGGGTACTACGTCCATTGAGGTAGAAGCAAGGACCCTGGAACGTCGATTAAGGAAGAAACAAGCATCCAGGAACTACGGCACCAAGACCAAAGCGGCCCAACCCATCCATTTATGGTTAGATATTGTTTTTTTTTATTTATTAAAAATGGATTGAACGTATGAATGAATGAATACAATGCATAGTGTTTAAATAATGGATTTGTTTCAATTATAATTCAAACCATACATTTGTTTATAAAACATTGTTAAATATTATTACAATAAATAGAAATGAAATACTGTTATTTATAATTTGTATATAACAACTGTAAGCTAAATAAGTAAATAAATCAATTATAACGATAACACGGAATCATAATTAAATACCAGTACACATATTAAGAGTACGGTAAAACGGTACCATAATTAAATATCAGTACACATATTAAGAGTACGATAAAACGGTACCATAATTAAATATCAGTACACATATTAAGACAACGATAAAACGCTATGGATTCAAGGTTGCTGAAATCGTTGTAAAGATATTTAATTTAAATTTTACTTTACGTTACAACTGGTAATATGAATCATACAAATTAACGGAAAATTTGTTGATTGCAAACAGAGCAAATTTACTACATGAGACTAACGATATATAGTTTGTGTGATTTGATTCTCTTAATTATTACGAATAAAACATTACGTTTATTAATACAGCTTGTTTTATTTGTACCTACGAATTGTCAGTGTAGAGGCTTTTTATTCGGTTCCACATTTATTGTGAGACATTACGTCTGTATGTGTTACTTAATACATGAAACAATGAACAACTATGAACACGGAATAGTTGTATAATTTGTTTTTCCTCGCAGTCATCATCGAACCTTCGAATGAAATGGACGTGTCAAAGATGTGTGCAGCAAACGTGCGAAAACAATGTGGTAAATGTAATGTTGGTTTTCATGTAGAGTGTATGGAAATATAGCATAAATAATCTCTACATAATCTATGTATTTAATGTTATTAGAATAAGTTATAAATATTTCTCTCAACTTATATATATATATATTCGAAGTTTTAATGCCTTTAATTTTAATCCAAACAATTTTTCTCTAACTTCAACCATTTTTGAGTAATTGCAGAAACCGCAAAACATTACTAGAGTAATGTAAATGAATTTTTATTATAGAAATTAGAGCAGATCATAAAAAACTTTATTAGCAAAAACAACTTAGAAAGGGAAACATTATCTAAATTATTTTCAAAGTCTAAGTCAAGTATTTGTTTTAATTTATAAATCTTGTTAGAACATGCTCTATCCTTTTTTAACTTACAGTTTTATATGCTAATTATCGGAATCTTTCAGTCATACTACAGAAACACAACAAGAAATAATCATTCCATTTTTTCAATTCTGCTAGTTATTTCTAGTGTTCATAGACGTCGCGGGTGTTCACTTTTTGGAAATAAAATTAAACATAAAATAATCAGTCCATTGCGCAACTCGGTTTTATTGATTTTTTCAATTCTGCTAGTTATTTCTAGTGTTCATAGACGTCGCGGGTGTTCACTTTTTGGAAATAAAATTAAACATAAAATAAACAGTCCATTGCGCAACTCGGTTTTATTGATTTTTTCAATTCTGCTAGTTATTTCTAGTGTTCATAGAAGTCGCGGGTGTTCACTTTTTGGAAATAAAATTAAATATTTAAAATAATCATTCCACTGCGCAACTCGGTTTTATTGATTTTTCCAATTCGGATAGTAAATTCTTGTGTACATAGACGTCGCGGGTGTTCACTTTTTGGAAATAAATATATGAATCCATTGCGCAACGCGGTTTTTTTTGATTTTTTCAATTCTACTGAATAAAGTATTTACCACTGTATGTGTATTATTCAAATGTATCCTAGTTTTATTCGATGTTCGATGTTCATACATACATATAAACAATAAATAATTAGTCTGAGCAGAAGACGTGATTCTAAAAATTGAAAATTACTTATAATACATATCACCACTGTGTTCTATCGCGTAATCAATTAAGAACATATACTAGGATGGCCTAAAATTGATAATTTATCGCAAGTAATTATATTGTTGTTGCATATCAAATTAAGGCTAATTTTATACTCTATATTTTTGCATGAGTTAAGATGGCAAAACATCTTTCAGATTAGGCAGATATAGACTACAAAGTACCCCATTTTTTAAATTAATACATAATTTATTTCGATATTCTATACATGTTAAATAAGAAGCCAGTTATCATTAAAATACGTCACAGTAATTGTCTGTCCTTTTTCAACTTGTATGGGTATAGCATTTAATTCTTTATTTCGAATTATTAGGTGAAAACATGTCCGGATTAGTTTAAAATCATCAGTTCGTAGACAACCGCCGGTCATTGCAGTTCGGTTTTAACGTTAGTAGACTAGTCTATGAACATTTTAAAATATAGAGCAATTATATGTATTGCGCAATTAGACTCTTATGAGCTTTTGAACCATTTTAAATTCATTATTAATTTTATTTAACTATATATATGCACATACTTGAACATTCGCGGTTTGTTCTAATGCGCCGGGTACAACATAGACATTTAGTGCGCGTGTGCAAGACGAGGAACCGGAAGACGGCTCTTGCAGATCAACTCGCTTGCAACTCTAAATGAGGAAGTGAGTATATCTTAATAAAAACATTTTACCCTTTTCAGAAAATTATATATTCCTCAATACGGATTTTTATTATAACAGTTTATATTTTCGCGAGAAATTTATTTCCCTTTGTTTTAATAAGCGCTATTTTTGCTAACTAATAATTAAAATAAAAAATTCATTTTTTTGCAATTCTCATTTTATTCAAAATTCTTACTATGTATTACTACATATGTATATAGAATATATAGAACATTTGCACACTATATAATAGCATAGCATGTACGCGAAATAAAATGGAAACTAGTTTCGCTCGAGAATTATGCATGTTTCGTTTGGTCCGGTAAGGAATTGGTTTGAAATAAATTCGAAAAATCGTATCATTTCCCTATTGATATATGTATATATGCTATTTTCATAATTGCCATTTTATAGTTAAATTTTTACGCTTGCAATTTTTATTTAATTAAATCTTATTTTAAAATAGAACTACATATTTAATTTTTAAATCGTTCTACATATATAATATATAGAACACCTGCACATTATTTATTAATGTTGCATGCACTCGAAATAAAATAAAAAGTATTTGCCAGTCTATTTATAACGGTAACCTACGAGACCCCCTTTTTTTTGTAAATGATCGAATTTAATTTTTAAAAAGAACTACACTTTAGAAAATTAAAATCTAAAAATAAATAAGTCTTGCAAAAAAACGATAAGTCAATCCGTTTAAAAGTTAGAGCCCGGTACATATTTCCCATGTTAAAAGAAAGCCCGATTGTATAACGTATAAATGTACCCATGTTACGTCCAGACCTGTATTAGCATTTCGTGTTTCTCACCAATGCATACACAAGTATTGTAACATTTCTTAATTGAACGTCAAATCGGGCTACTACTTCCCTGTATTGAATTTTACTTATCATTGCAATGTAAAAACAACATATGAATAGACCGAGCGTGTATATTCTTGACTGCAAGTGACCGTTGCGTTACGGGTATTACATTTTTTCTCACTCACGCACATAATTGTAGTGTGCCGTGGAACGGCAGCTATGCGCTGCACGCGCGAATTTTCGTTAAGACAAAATTCGTAAAAAACGGGGTAAAAAACGCGATTCTATTATAGATTTTAGTAATAAAAGTTAATTAATAGACTGCCAATTGATATTCTATACCGTTTTATGTGCGGGGTGACCGATTACATTAGATTTTTGCGAAAATATGAACCATCTACTTCCTAATTCTAGAAGGTATACGCCGAAGCTAGCCATGGCTATCGTTGATCATACATACTTGCATGTTAAATTCGTATATAAGTTAACGGTTTTTATTTATTTTCTTTAACTTAGCGGTCCCAATTGATTGTTATTGTTTATTAAATGTTTATGTGGGGTGTTTTTAATAATGTTTATAATTATTTACAATGATTTCTAATTCATTTGCTAATGTTTTAGGGGGGTCCAGTCTACTCAACTCTGCATTTTATTTAGAACAAGTAAGTGAATTTTTGATTACCTAGCGTGTGCTATTTTTATATTTCCCAGTTTCTTTTTTATCTTTCTTTCTGCATTTATTTATATGTATGTACAGTGCCGTTTGTAACAAAGTGAATTAAATGAGTTCGCGAGTGTTTATTTTGATTTGTGAAATAACTACGTTAAATTTATGCCATTACCCCCTTGTACAGTATTAGTGAAAGTCTTAAAATTAAATGTAATTTTCCGTATAAAAATCAGTGTTGGTGAGTGAAATAAAAAATGGTCGTGTGCAAATTTTAAATAAATAATTTCGGGTAATTAAATAATAAAGTTCTACGCTGCGCTTCGCTACCAAACAGGAACAACAAGAACTTCAGCTGTGGTAGGAGAGGAACAAGTTTGGATTTGGACTTGGTGAGTACCTTTTGGACTCGTAATATTTCGAACATGCGTTTTGGTCAGTGGTTCTCTTATACGTCGTAAACTAAAGAAAAAGAGAATCCGCTGTCTTCGGGTGTATTTATATTATTTATTCTTTCTTTCTTCTTTTCTTTAACAGTTTCTGAATACGCGCGTATTCAGAAATTGTTAAACTACACTGGGAAATATAAAATTTGCTTATAAAAAAATTCATAACTAATAAAACCATTATTAATAAAATGGTATTGATTTAAAGTCATTAAAATAATAGCACATGCACGAAACATTGTATATTGTAAGTATAACTTGAGAGAGTATTTTGTTCCAATCCACCCTGTTGTTGCTGTTATTTTACAGAACTTGTTGATGGTTCATTTAATAATAAATAAATAAATGTCTGCATATGTTTGAAACACGCGCTTTTGTTGCAAATATATGTGGTAGCCCCTGCCCTTACGGTTGGAGCATGTATTGTCTCTAGTTCCTTGTCGCTCGTTCGTTAAATTCGTAAATATCCCCCCTTTTCATCGTGGGAGCACCCACCGTTGGATTCCTGGAGGAAAACAACAATTTGAAGTCCTTTTTTTTGTATCGGTAACGCGTACTGTCCATCTAATATGGCAGTTCTGCCACCGAGGTAGATCGTTTGTTGTATTTAAATAATAATAATATCGCGTTGTTTAGCTTCTCGGGTTTGCATTTTTGGGTGGGTTTAAGTTCGGGTGTCGGGTGTTTCGGGGGTGGGCGCGTCGCGAATTAATTAACAGTAGTAAAATATTGCTTTGATTGTATTGATCGGTAAATAGTAAATAATTGATAATAACGCACCACTGTATCTCTCGGTTAAATGTGGATATTATTGTCCTAACTATGATGAGATCGATGCAACTTTGGAACACTAATGTTGTGTTATCATTGCTTGCTAAATCTCCGTTTATATATATATATATATACATATAAATATTGTTGCTTTGCTAAAACTATGATTGATGCAACCTTGCAGCACTAATGTTGTGTAATCAAGGCGTGCTGAGACTTAGTTGTAATTTAAAAATAGAATTTGATTAGAATGAGATGCGTGGTGCTTGATTGATAACGCTGATATGATTAGGCAGCCATGCATCAATATGTTAGCCGATTTCGTACTATGAGTTCCGTGTTACCGCACATCGGCCTGCATTTATACGAATGTAGGTGCGCCAAGTACATGCTCTCACTTTGGGGTCTGTTGCTCGCTAAACACCCGTCGGGCCGTAAAGCCTACTGTAGCTACCCATTCTGTATCTTACGCAGATAGTTCGCGACGTATGGCGGCACTATCTGTTATGGGATCGTTTGGATGAATATACCAGGGCGGTGCTTGGTTAGTGGCTTCAGATTTCTCGAGGTGCGGTGTGGGAAAGTGCTTAGCTTGTCTGGTTTAGAGTTTGGACCGCTCTCTCGTAGTACATTGTCGACTTAAATGAGACGCATGGCTCTTTTTCATATCAGCGCGTTGCTAATAAAACCGGCTAACGTAATCTATGTCCAAGAAAGCCCATCCGTGCTACTAGTAGTATGTACAGTGGGTGCCTGGTGTATCTGCCCCCTCGTGGCTACTGCTGCATTGCCAGGATGCAGTAGGACAGTGCGAGGGATGGTTAGTGCACTGGGAACCGGATTGATTTGTTAGTTGGTTAGTCTGGTTAAAATTCGATCGCGTACTCAGGGCCCACTAAAGGAGCTGGTGGGCCCCAATAACTAACTGTACTTTCACACTTACAGGTTTAATGTTTTTCGACGTCCCAGTCCTGGCAAACTGGGTGTCCCCTCTTTTAAAGTTTTCGCAGTGTGTGAGCAGACTTGCACACTGCACCCTATGGTAGTTCGCCACTTAATCCAAAATTTCTTACAGATACCTCCACGTGTAACATTGTGCCTACCCAATGTTACACACACGCACATAATTATATGTGCCCTGTGCTCACTAGCACACAATTAGAATAAGTATCTCAAATTGTAGGTAGGGGTGGGAATCTTTTATTTGAATACACTTTCGTTATGACGGTAACCTACGAGACTCCCTTTTTTTATTGTAAATGATCTAATTTAATTTTTAAAAGAACTAAACTTTAGAAAATTAAAATCTAAAAATAAATAAGTCTTGCAAAAAAATCGATAAGTCAATCTGTTTAAAAGTTAGAGCCCGGTACATATTTCCCATGTTTAAAGATAGCCGGATTGTATAACGTATAAATGTACCTATGTTACGTATTAGCATTTCGTGTTTCTCACCAATGCATACACAAATATTCTAACATTTCTTAATTGAACATCAAATCGGGCTACTACTTTTACTTATCATTGCAATGTAAAAACAACATATGAATAGACCGAGCGTATATATTCTTGACGGCAAGTGACTGTTGCGTTACGGGTATTACATTTTTTCTCACTCACGCACATAATTGTGTGTGCCCCGTGTGAAAAATGTAATGTTGGTTTTCATGTGGAGTGTATGGAAATATGGCATAAATAATCTCTACATAATCTATGTATTAGAATAAGTAATAAAATATTTCTCTCAACTTATTTTTCTACATGATAACTGCCACGATATTTATAATATTTTACTAACCTTTGGAAATCCTTTTCACTAAATTATTTCTTAGAATAAATATTAAAAGCGAAACTCAAAAATATTTAAATTGTTTGTTTTTCTATTAAACAATTGACAAGCACAGTTGATACGATTTATGTGAAAATAGTTATAATAAGAACAAATTTCAATAACCATTTACTTGTCTCCGGTACCTTTTTTGAAAAATTGTTCAAACATAAATTATTCGAAGTTTTAATGCCTTTAATTTTAATCCAAACAATTTTTCTGTAACTTCAACCATTTTTCAGTAATTGCAGAAACCGCAAAAATTGACTAGAGTAATGTAAATGAATTTTTATCTCAGAAATTAGAGCAGATCATAAAAAACTTTATTAGCGAAAACAACTTAGAAAGGCACACATTAATTAAATTATTTCCAAAGTGGGAGCCAACTATTTGTTTTAATTTGTAAATCTTGATAGAGAATGCTCCATCCTTCTTTAACTTATAGTTTTATATGCAAATTATCGGAATCTTTCAGTCATACTACAGTAATACAGCAAGAAATAATCATTCCATTGCGCAACTCGGTTTTATTGATTTTTCCAATTCTGCTGGTTATTTTTAGTGTTCATAGATGTCGCGGACATTCACTTTTCTTCATAAAATGAAACAAGATAATCAGTCCATTGCGCAACTCGGTTTTATTAACTTTTCAAATTCTGTTTGTAAATTCTTGTGTTCACTTTTTTGAAATAAATATATAATTTTGATTTTTTCAATTCTACTGAATTAAATAGTTACCTCTATATGTGTATTACCGTATCCACTAGCAAAATGTTGGTCACAGTAAACGTCATTATTCAATAGTATCCTAGTTTTATTCGATGTTCGATGTACATACATACATATAAACAATAAATAATTAGTCTGAGCAGAAGACGCGACTCTTAAAATTGAAAATTACTTATAATACGTATCACCTCTGTGCTTTATGGCATAATCAATTAAGAACATATACTAGGATGGCCTAAAATTGATAATTTATCGCAAGTAATTATATTGTTGTTGCATATCAAATTATGGCTAATTTTATACTCTATATTTTTGCATGAGTTAAGATGGCAAAACATCTTTCAGATTAGGCAGAATTTAGACTACAAAGTACCCCATTTTTTAAATTAATACATAATTTATTTCGATATTCTATACATGTTAAATAAGAAGCCAGTTATCATAAAAATACGTCACAGTAATTGTCTGTCCTTTTTCAACTTGTATGGGTATAGCATTTAATTCTTTATTTCGAATTATTAGGTGAAAACATGTCCGGATTAGTTTAAAATCATCAGTTCGTAGACAACCGCCGGTCATTGCAGTTCGGTTTTAACGTTAGTAGACTAGTATATGAACATTTTAAAATATAGAGCAATTATATGTATTGCGCAATTAGACTCTTATGAACTTTTGAACCATTTTAAATTCAATATTAATTTTATTTAACTATATATATGCACATACTTGAACATTCGCGGTTTGTTGTAATGCGCCGGGTACAACAGATCAACTCGCTTGCAACTCTAAATGAGGAAGTGAGTATATCTTAATAAAAACATTTTGCCCTTTTCAGGAAATTATATATTCCTCAATACGGATTTTTATGATAACAGTTTATATTTTCGTGAGTGATTTATTTCCCTTTGTTTTAATTAATAAGCGCTATTTTTGCTATTTTATTTAATAATTAAAATAAAAATTCATTTTTTTTGCAATCCTCATTTTATTCAAAATTCTTACTATGTACTACTACATATGTATATAGAATATATAGAACACTTGCACACTATATAATAGCATAGCATGTACGCGAAATAAAATGGAAACTAGTTTCGCTCGAGAATTATGCATGTTTCGTTTGGTCCGGTAAGGAATTGGTTTGAAATAAATTCGAAAATTCGTATCATTTCCCTATTGATATATGTATATATGCTATTTTCATAATTGCCATTTTATAGTTAAATTTTTACGCTTGCAATTTTTATTTAATTAAATCTAATTTTGAAATAGAACTACATATTTAATTTTTAAATCGTTCTACATATATAATAGAACACCTGCACATTATTTATTAATGTTGCATGCACTCGAAATAAAATAAAAAGTATTTGCCAGTCTATTTATAACGGTAACCTAAGAGACCCCCTTTTTTTATTGTAAATGATCTAATTTAATTTTTAAAAAGAACTACACTTTAGAAAATTAAAATCTAAAAATAAATAAGTCTTGCAAAAAAAACGATAAGTCAATCCGTTTAATAGTTAGATCCCGGTACATATTTCCCATGTTAAAAGAAAGCCCGATTGTATAACGTATAAATGTACCCATGTTACGTCCAGACCTGTATTAGCATTTCGTGTTTCTCACCAATGCATACACAAATATTGTAACATTTCTTAATTGAACGTCAAATCGGGCTACTACTTCTCTGTATTGAATTTTACTTATCATTGCAATGTAAAAACAACATATGAATAGACCGAGCGTGTATATTCTTGACGGCAAGTGACGGGTATTACATTTTTTCTCACTCACGCACATAATTGTGTGTGCCCCGTGTTTACTGGGACAAAACTAGAATAAGTATCTCAAATTATAATTTCCTGATAACAGCAGCGATTATCCATCCCAGATTATTGCGATAATGATTATGGTAAAACAAAACTTCTGTTTTTACTCTAAGTGTACGAGATAGTTCACTCGATTGAACATTCTTTACACACCATAGTCAGATATAAGTAACGACATAAAATTAATGTAGATATCTTTTATAATATGTGCGATGGTGCCGTTTACAGCTTATAGACGTACATCTTTACTTAACCCAGACCCCGTATTAATATTATAAACAACAAACACAACCACGTTTATATTCCATCATATGTCGTCATACTTCGTACATTATTGTTTTCATGTCACATTATTGTTTTGAGTAGTTTGGCTTTATTTGAAGAAGAGAAAAACAAAATTGAACTGACTTTCCTTAATTTTATTTAAATCTGCTCCGTTTAAAAGTGTTGTTTAAACGAAGTGGGTGATTCTCCAAATCCAAAATATTTGAAAAAGAAATTTGAGTTGTAAAAATCGGATATTATTTACCGAAAATAAACATTTAAATTGTCAAATAAAACACAAGCATCTTCGCTAAATATTACCCGATTGTTTAAATTTAAATTTAGTTGTCAAGTATTTTTCAATGTCTTTAAGAATTTGTAAATAAAATAATAATATTGTTTGTAAATTTAAATATTTAAAATATATATATTTCATCAGAGCAGGTATAAAACCCTTGCAATAGAAACGATCGTAAAGCCGAGCGCATAACCCACAGCCTTGTAGCCCAAATAATAACAAACAGTGCACAGTAATTATGACTCATATCTTATCTTGAGTCACCAAACTGAACTTTTTTAGTGGTTGCTGAAATGACTACATCACTTTCGTGTTGCTTATTTGGTCAAATAAATGACTATTTTTAATCAATTTGTTCTCTCTTATTTTAGTAGATAGAAATTTAACTTTCTGTTTACAATATTAAATAATTCATGCAGCATATAAAAAAAAATTTTATTTTTTATTTTTATGTATGGTTACTTATATAGAAGGTGACATATTAGAGGCCGCGGAGATGAGTCCTTTTGCGGTGTGCATGATAACTCTAGTTTAGGATGTCTGAAACAAAAAAATCTAACGGGGTTTTATTAAGAACAAAATAACCTGGACCGTAAACCAATAAAAAGTTAAATATTAAAAAAACCTAGAAAATAGTGTGAGTTTAAGAAAAGTCCTACGTATTTATAATCCGGTTACTACTTATAGAAATGTAAATATCTCCGAAACGGTTTAGAAATTTACCTAAAATTTTTTTCTACATATTTTTAAAATGTTTTTGAATATAATTTTGGAAAAAAAAAATCGATTTTTTTTTTTAAATTGGAACATCGCCATAAAACACAACCACGAAAAATAACATTATAACTTATGAGATAGAGATTGTATAAGTATAATAAACAAACACAGCCGGCTTGAAAATGCTCAATTTACTGCAGTCATATGGTGTTTTTACATTGAGTGTACGAGATAGTTCACTCGGTTGTTATATATATTCACTGACCTTGAACATTCTTTCCATACCTTTGTCAGATATAAGTAAGTAGTTCATAAACTATGCAAATAGAAGGGTTTTTTATATACTATTGTGTGCAAGACATATTTTTAATTATAAGATTATGAATTTCTCTTGAAATATATTTTTTAATTCACATAATAATACTAAATCAAAAATATTTGAAAAAGAAATTTGAGTAATAAAATGATATTTACCGAAAAAAAACTTTTCAATTGGCAAATAAAACACAAGCATCTTCGCTAAATATTAGCCGATTGTTTAAATTTAAATTTAGTTGTCAAGTATTTTTCAATGTCTTTATGAATTTGTAAATAAAATAATAATATTGTTTGTAAATTTAAATATTTAAAAAATATATATTTCATCAGAGCAGGTATAAAACCCTTGCAATAGAAAAGATCTTAAAGCCGAGCGTATAACACTCAGCCGTGTAGCCTAAATAATAACAAACAGTGCACAGTAATTATGACTCATATCTTATCTTGAGTCACCAAACTGAACTTTAGTTAAAGTTAAATATTAAAAAAAATCTAGAAAATAGTGTGAGTTTAAGAAAAGTCCTACGTATTTATAATCCGGTTACTACTTATAGAAATGTAAATATCTCCGAAATGGTTTAGAAATTTACCTTAATTTTTTTTCTACATATTTTTAGAATGTTTTTGAATATAATTTTGGAAAAAAAAAATCGATTTTTTTTTTAAATTGGAACATCGCCATAAAACACAACCACGAAAAATAACATTATAACTTATGAGATAGAGATTGTATAAGTATAATAAACAAACACAATCGGCTTGAAAATGCTCAATTTACTGCAGTTCACTCGATTGTTATATATTTACGGAACTTGAACATTCTTTACATTCCTTAGTCAAATATAAGTAACGACATAAAATTAATGTAGATATCTTTCATAACATGTGCGATAGGGTCGTTTAAAGCTTATAGACGTACATCTTTACTTAATCCAGACGCCGTATTAATAACAACAAACGCAACTACGTTTTTATTCCATCATATTTCGACATACTTCTTACATTATTGTTTTCATGTCACATTATTGTTTCACATTGTCAAAACGGGCCAAAAGCATGATTTTGAGTAGTTTGGCTTTATTTGAAGAAGAGAAAAACAAAATTGAACTGTTACTTTCCTTAATTTTATTTAAATCTGCTCCGTTTAAAAGTGTTGTTTAAACGAAGTGGGTGACTCACCAAATCCAAAATATTTGAAAAAGAAATTTGAGTAGTAAAAATCGGATATTATTTACCGAAAATAAACATTTAAATTGTCAAATAAAACACAAGCATCTTCGCTAAATATTACCCGATTGTTTAAATTTAAATTTAGTTGTCAAGTATTTTTCAATGTCTTTATGAATTTGTAAATAAAATAATAATATTGTTTGTAAATTTAAATATTTAAAAAATATATATTTCATCAGAGCAGGTATAAAACCCTTGCAATAGAAAAGATCGTAAAGCCGAGCGCATAACCCACAACCTTGTAGCCCAAATAATAACAAACAGTGCATATCTTATCTTGAGTCACCAAACTGAACTTTTCAATTGTCAAATAAAACACAAGCATCTTCGCTAAATATTAGCCGATTGTTTAAATTAAAATTTAGTTGTCAAGTATTTTTCAATGTCTTTATGAATTTGTAAATAAAATAATAATATTGTTTGTAAATTTAAATATTTCAAAAATATATATTTCATTAGAGCAGGTATAAAACCCTTGCAATAGAAAAGATCGTAAAGCCGAGCGCATAACCCACAGCCTTGTAGCCCAAATAATAACAAACAGTGCATAGTAATTATGACTCATTTCTTATCTTGAGTCAACAAACTGATCTATTGCAGTGGTTGCTGAAATGACTACATCGCTTTTTCACGCATTTTTGGTCAAATAAATGAATATTTTTAATAATTTTTTTCTCTCTTATTATAATAGATAGAAATTTAAATTTTTGTTTATAATATTAAATAACCCATGCAGCATTAAGAACAAAATTACCTTCTCCGTAAACCAATAAAAAGTTAAAAATTAAAAAAAAACTTAGAAAATAGTGTGAGTTTAAGAAAAGTCCTACGTATTTATAATCCGGTTACTACTTATAGAAATGTAAATATCTCCGAAACGGTTTAGAAATTTACCCTAATTTTTTTTTACATATTTTTAAAATGTTTTTGAATAAAAATTTGAAAAATAAAAATCTTTTTTTTTTTAAATTGGAACATCGCCTTAAAACACAACCACGAAAAACAACATTTTAACTTATAAGATAGAGATTGTATAAGTATAATAAACAAACACAACCAGCTTGAAAATGCTCAATTTACTGCAGTCATATGGTGTTTTTACATTGAGTGTACGAGATTGTTCACTCGGTTGTTATATATTCACTGACCTTGAACATTGTTTACATACCTTTGTCAGATATAAGTAAGTAGTTCATAAACTATACAAATAGAAGGGTTTTTTTTATATACTGTTGTGTGTAAGACATATTTTCAATTATAAGATTATGAATTTCTCTTGAAATACATTTTCTAATTCACATAATAATACCAAATCAAAAATATTTGAAAAAGAAATTTGAGTAATAAAATGATATTTACCGAAAAAAAACTTTTCAATTGTCAAATAAAACACAAGCATCTTCGCTAAATATTAGCCGATTGTTTAAATTAAAATTTAGTTGTCAAGTATTTTTCAATGTCTTTATGAATTTGTAAATAAAATAATAATATTGTTTGTAAATTTAAATATTTAAAAAAATACATATTTCGTCTGAGCAAGTATAAAACCCTTACAATGCAAAAGATCATAAAGCCGAGCGTATAACACTCAGCCTTGTAGCCCAAAGAATAACAAACAGTGCACAGTAATTATGACTCATATCTTATCTTTTAACTTTTGTAGTGGTTGCTGAAATGACTTCATCACTTTTTCACGCATTTTTGGTCAAATAAATGAATATTTTTAATATTTTTTTTCTCTCTTATTATAATAGATAGAAATTTAAATTTTTGTTTACAATATTAAATAACCCATGCAGCATTAAGAACAAAATTACCTTCTCCGTAAACCAATAAAAAGTTAAAAATTAAAAAAAAACTTAGAAAATAGTGTGAGTTTAAGAAAAGTCCTACGTATTTATAATCCGGTTACTACTTATAGAAATGTAAATATCTCCGAAACAGTTTAGAAATTTACCTTAATTTTTTTTTACATATTTTGAATAAAAATTTGAAAAATAAAAATCGATTTTTTTTTTAAATTGGAACATCTCCTTAAAACACAACCACGAAAAACAACATTATAACTTATAAGATAGAGATTGTATAAGTATAATAAACAAACACAACCGGCTTGAAAATGCTCAATTTACTGCAGTCACATAGTGTTTTTACTCTGAGTGTACTAGATAGTTCACTCGATTGTTCTATATTTACGGAACTTGAACATTCCTTAGTCAGATATAAGTAACGACATAAAATTAATGTAGATGTCTTTCATAACATGTGCGATAGGGTCGTTTAAAGCTTATAGACAACAAACGCAACCACGTTTTTATTCCATCATATTTCGTCATACTTCGTACATTATTGTTTTCATGTCACATTATTTTTCACATTGTCAAAACGGGCCAAAAGCATGTAGTGGTTTTTTTGAACAAATAAATGAATATTTTTAATAATTTTTTTCTCCCTTATTTTATTAGATGGAAATTAAAATTTTTGTTTACAAAATTAAATAACTCATGCAGTATACAAAAAAAAATTATTTTTATGCATGGCTACTTATATAGAAGGCGACAAAATAGTGGCAGCGGAGATGAGGTCTTTTGCGGTGTGCACGATATGTTGTATAAACAAAGTGGGTGATTCATGCCAAAAAAATGTTCAAGTTCCGTGACTCACACTGTATAATTGTTACTTTATTTATATAACCTGCATATATTTAATATCTTTGAAAACCCTTTTCATTGCAATATTGATGAAATACCTAACAAGTATGTTCAATTGCAAAATCAAACAAAATTGAATGTTTAGATTTGTGTCAAAATTAAGCTAAATAAATCAATTAGTTTCGATGTTATAAGCCATACCATAATTATATATCAGTGCACATATTAAGACAACGATAAAACGCTATGGATATTAACATCCTTGAGATGCTAATATCGTTTTAAAGTTAAATTCATTTAAATTTTACTGTACTTTGACAACTAGTAATATGAATCATTCAAATTAATGAAAATTTTGTTGATTGCAAACAGAGTAAATTTACTATGTGATACTAACGATATCTTTGTCTAAAATAATCTGAGAATGTTTGCGCAAAGAAAAATTGATTTTCCATGTTAAACGCCTATGGCCAGTTTTTTAACTAACATCCGTATATAGTTTGTGTGGTTTGATTCTTTTAATTGTTACGAATAAAACATAACGTTTATCAATACAGCTTGCTTGTATTACATTTCTCACTAATAAACTAATACTCATCAACAAAACGCGAAATATAAAGTCAATAGATTCCATTTTATAGAATTAAATTTCAATTAAAAAAGCTTGAAACAGTCGTAAACTGTTTTATTTGTATCTACGAAATCAACGCAATCTCAGCCGTCAGTTGATGGAAGATGTTAAAGAAACAATGTTTAGTATAAAACTTTTCTAAATATACATTGAAATGAACAAATTTACTTGAAATACATAAAGATAAATATTAAGAGCACGATAAAACGGTACCATAATTAAATATCAGTATACATATTAAGAGCTCATTTACACGTAGATACTGTATCTGAGATACAGTATTACACATTTATTGTGAGATATTACGTCTATATGTGTTACTTAATACATGAAACTATGAACAAGGTTAGTGTTGGTAACATTAAATTCAATTAAGAATGGTTGTTTAATTTGTCATTTCTAGTAGTCATCATCGAACCTCCGAATGAAATAGACGTGTCAAAGATGTGTACAGTGTGTTGTAGTGAGCGGATTGTTTGTGCGTACAATATGCGAATATTGGAGATGAACAACACCCTTGTAACCCTTTTTTAGCAACTGGCGTAATCAAAGGCGGCAGACGATTCTTATCATCAATTTCTAAATTGTAAGTCTATCCCAACATTTTATATAAATATTTTACAATCGTAAAAATCAACTTATTTACTATTACAACTAAATCAAAACAATGCAATCTTGAGCAAATATTTAAACATTTTGAGGAGGCCAATTTATGGATTAGTTATCGAATGCTTGTGATTCTTGTGTGTGTTGTAGTATATGTAGCGTATATCAAGTGTGTTGCATGCGAATGAATGTATTGTAGTTTGGGATTGTGTGGATATCAGTCTAAAAATTGGCATTCCATTTTATATCTGTGATTAAATTTGTTGTTGTATTGATTTTCATTGAAATATTTTAACAATCATTAACTAGCTTATTAATTAAACCATAATAATCAATTTTTTTTTTTTATATTTTCAGAAGTCTTTTAATTGTGAGCAACAATAAAATCCAGCTATTCCACATTGCAGTCGTGGGCTGCAATCATCAATTACCTTCCATGGATGCAGCATCCAATTACTTTCCGAGGATTCAGCTCAATATTGGAGCAAATAGAAATACTTATATTATATGAATAATTATTATATATGTATATATATAGTGGTGACCACAAAAGATAATATTTTGCAAAACCTAATTAACAATTCATGAGTAAACTAAAACTTGATTTTGAATTATAAACTGCTAATAATTTGTTCTTGCAAAAAAAAATCTTTTAGTGGTTTTGTTTTTAAACAAATGGTTCAGATAATAAACAACATTTTATATATAATCATAACTATGCATTGTTGAATGATGAACGAATGAGAAATCCTTAAGTCAAATCAATTTTCAATATTTTTCAAATAACTTTTACAAAATAGAACGATTTGATACTGAAGGACTTTCTCTATTGTTACAGAAGAAGGACACGAATAAAAGAAGAAACATTCAGGGGTTTATTATTGTTTTAACTTTTGATATGAATTATTTTTATAAATTAAATTTTTTATTAATTTTTTGCTATCAATTATAAAAATTACACAACGGCAGTCGCTGGTCCCTCCGCCCCCCGCCCACTCCCCATTTTTTTTTTTTTTATGGGAGTGGGCGGGGGGCGGAGGGACCAGCGACTGCCGTTGCGCAATAGTAAATGGGGTTTGTAATTAGAGGGGTGCGGCGAGGGTACTACGTCGATTGAGGAAGAAGCAAGGACCCTGGAACGTCGATTAAGGAAGAAACAAGCATCCAGAAACTACGGCACCAAGACCAAAGCGGCCCAACCCATCCATTTATGGTTAGATACTGTTTTTTTTTATTTATTAAAAATGGATTGAACGTATGAATGAATGAATACAATGCATAGTGTTTAAATAAAGAATTTGTTTCAATTATAATTCAAACCATACATTTGTTTATAATATTATTACAATAAATAAAAATGAAATACTGTTATTTATAATTTGTATATAACAACTGTAAGCTAAATAAGTAAATAAATCAATTATAACGATAAAACGGTATCATAATTAAATACCAATACACCTATTAAGAGTACAATAAAATGGTACCATAATTAAATATCAGTACACATATTAAGACTACGTTAAAACGCTATGGATTCAAGGTTGCTAAAACCGTTGTAAAGATATTTAATTTAAATTTTACTTTACGTTACAACTAGTTGTCGGTGGAGATTTTTTTTATGCGGTCACACATTTATTGTGAGACATTACGACTATACGTGTTATTTAATGAACACGTTTAGTGTTGGTAACATAAAGTTCAATTTAGAATAGTTGAATAATATGTTTTTTCTCGCAGTCATCATCGAACCTCCGAACGAAATGGACGTGTCAAAGTTGTGTGCAGTGTGGTGTAGTGAGTGTATTGTGTGTTATGCTAATATTGGTGATGGATATAGATCAACACTAAATTACCTGGTGAGTACCTAATCAAAATCAGCACGTATCTTCCATTTACTTATTATATTAATAACAATATATATAATACATGAAACAATGAACACGGTTAGTGTTGGTAGCATTTGTTGTTGCATTCAAAGTGGATTGAACGTGTGAATAAATGAATACAATGCATTGTTAAATATAGTAGGAAAATTTATTAAAATGAAAAGCTATGAAATAGAAATGAAATGATAAAACGGTACCATAATTAAATATCAGTACATATTAGGACTATGTTAAAACGGTACCATAATTAAATAGCAATATATATTAAAAGTACGATAAAACTAGCATTATGAAACATTCAAATTAACTAATCTATCAACGAAGCGCGCAATATAAAGTCAATAGATTCCATCTTATATAGAATTAAAGTGATCAAACTGTATTATTTCTATCTACGTTTTCAACTCGAACTTTTATTTGTGTTTGTAATCTTGGCGCGTTTTTACTGGTTACTAGGGTTTTTTTACACCATTGGTAGCATTGCGAATTTGAAAACGTGACCGTTTTCCGTTGTGAAGTGAAGCCCATGATGGCATGCCGGTGTTGATTCTAAACGTATTTCTGAATCCGACGTAATCTTCGTGATATTCTTGTTAAAAATGAATCTAACTATTGTATACAGTTGCAAATTAATATGAAGCATTTCATTAGTGTTATATTTAATATTTCAATGACATGGTGCGCTTTATTTTCACACATGAAAATCGACACGTGCAAACACAATTAGGGACGTAAAACGCACACATACAGTGTTTAACAACTATTTAAATATCCTTTTGTTTCGGAATGATTTGAATAATACAGTAGAGCTGCCTTTCAATTGTGGGAAATCCAGTTGAGTACAATATAAAAAAATGTAAGTTAATATTTTGTTTATTTCATATCATAATTAAATATCAGTACACATACCAAGACTGCGATAAAACACGGTACCGTAATTAAATAGCAGTACACATTTTAAGACTACGATAAAACGCTAAGGATTCAGAAATTCAATATAACGGAAAATTTGTTGTCTATTAACACAGCTTGCTAGTATTACATTTCACACTAATAATCTAACACTAATCATCAACGAACCGCGATATATAAAGTCAATAGATTTCATTTTATAGAATTAAATTTTAATTAAATAAGCTTGAAACAGTCAAAAATTAACATTGATGAAACTGTTTTATTTGTATCTACGAATTCAACGCCGTCAGTAGATGTTACAGGATCAATGTTTAGTATAAAACCTATCTAAATTTACACTGAAAAGAACAAATTTATTTGAAATACATTAATAGACTGCTTAAGATGAACAAGTGATGTTACATTTCAATTAAATAAATAAAATAAATTTGGATGAAACCGTTTTACGTAATAGGAACTCTTGTGAACACACGCATGTACCACAGCTGTCATTTTTATTCGGTTACACATTTATTGTGAAACAGTACGTTACTTAATACATGAACGATTGAACTATGAACACGTTAGAATAGTTGTATAATTTGTTTTTTCTTGCAGTCATCATCGAACCTCCGAACGAAATGGACGTGTCAAAGTTGTGTGCAGTGTGTTGTAGTGAGTGGATTGTGTGTTATGCTAATATTGAAGACGGATATAGATCAACACTAAATTACCTGGTGAGTACCTAATCTAAATCAGCACGTATCTTCCAATTACCTATTATATTTATAACAATATATATAATACATGAAACAATGATCACGGTTAATGTTGGTAACATTTGTTGTTGCATTTAAAATGGTTTGAACGTGTGAATAAATGAATACAATGGATAGTGTTTTTAAATAACGAATTTTTTTATTATTATTCAAACCATACATTTGTTTATAAAACATTGTTAAATATAGTAGGAATATTTATTAAAATTAAAAGCTATGAAATAGAAATGAAATGATAAAACGGTACCATAATTAAATATCTTTAGGACTATGTTAAAACGGTACCATAATTAAATAACAGTATATATTAAAAGTACGATAAAACTAGCTATATGAATCATTCAAATTAACTAATCTATCGACGAAGCGCGAAATATAAAGTCAATAGATTCCATTTTATATAGAATTAAATTGATCAAACTGTATTATCTACGTTTTCAACTCGAACTTTTATTTGTGTTTGTAATCTTGGCGCGTTTTTACTGAGTTACTAGGGTTTTTTTTACACCATTGGTAGCATTGCGAATTTGAAAACGTAACCGTTTTCCGTTGTGAAGTAAAGCCCATGATGGCATTCCGGTGTTGATTCTAAACGTATTTCTGAATCCGACGTAATCTTCGTGATATTCTTGTTAAAAATGAATCTAACTATTGTATACAGTTGCAAATTAATATAAAGCATTTCATTAGTGTTATATTTAATGTTTCAATGACATGGTACGCTTAAATTTCACACATGAAAATCGACACGTGCAAACACAATTAGGGATGTAAAACGCACACATACATTGTTTAACAACTATTTAAATATCCTTTTGTTTCAGAATGATTTGGATAATACAGTAGAGCTGCCTTTCAATTGTGGGAAATCCAGTTGAGTACAATATAAAAAAATGTAAGTTAATATTTTGTTTATTTCATATCATAATTAAATATCAGTACACATACTAAGCTGCGATAAAACACAGTACCATAATTAAATAGCAGTACACATTTTAAGACTACGATAAAACGCTAAGGATTCAGAAATTCAATATAACGGAAAATTTGTTGTTTGCAATTTACTATACGGATTGATTCTTTTAACTATAACGAATAAAACATAACGTCTATTAACACAGCTTGCTAGTATTACATTTCACACTAATAATCTAACACTAATCATCGACGAACCGCGATATATAAAGTCAATAGATTTCATTTTATAGAATTAAATTTCAATTAAATAAGCTTGAAACAGTCGTAAATAAATTTGGATGAAACCGTTTTACGTAATAGGAACTCTTGTGAACACACACATGTACCACAGCTGTCATTTTTATTCGGTTACACATTTATTGTGAAACAGTACTTTACTTAATACATGAACGATTGAACTATGAACACGTTAGAATAGTTGTATAATTTGTTTTTTCTAGCAGCCATCATCGAACCTCCGGGCGAAATGGACGTGTCAAAGTTGTGTGCTGTAGTGAGTGGATTGTGTGATATGCGAATATTGGATCAACTCCCTTGTAACACTAAATTACCTGGTGAGTACATTTGCACATAACAACAGATATAGATAGATTTTTAACTAGTTGATAATAGATGTATATCAATAGATCATACAGCAAAGCTGACTTCGAATATCGTTCAATTGCAAGGAATCCATATCGGATGAACAATACACAAATGTACGTTTTGCGTAAATCATTGATCTGAGACTTTAACAACTTATTTATAATAGTAAATTAATATTTTGTTTATTTATAGATATACACGGAGCTGTTATGTACAATCAATGTAATCAAATTCGTTAATTACAAATTGTAAGTAAATTCAACCATTTTTGTTACTTTATTCGGATAGAAAAACGTATACATGCTTTGTTTAACAAATATTTAAATATCCTTTGGTTTCAGAATGATGTAATAACTGCGTTTGTTTGGATAATACAGCAGAGCTGACTTCAAATATCGTTCAATCGCAAGGAATCCATTTCGGGTGAACAATACACGAATGTACGTTTGCGTAAATCATTGATCTGAGACTTTAACAACTTATTTATAATAGTAAATTAATATTTTGTTTATTTATAGATAGATACGAAGTTGTTCTGTACAATCAAAGTAATCCATTTCGTCAATTATAAATTGTAAGTAAATTCAACCAATTTTGTTACTTTATTCAGATAGAAAAACGTATACATGCTTTGTTTAACAACTATTTAAATATCCTTTGGTTTCAGAATGATGTATAATAACTGCTTTTATTTGGATAATACAGCAAAGCTGACTTCAAATATCGTTCAATCGCAAGGAATCCATTTCGGGTGAACAATACACAAATGTACGTTTGCGTAAATCATTGATCTGAGACTTTAACAACTTATTTATAATAGTAAATTAATATTTTGTTTATTTATAGATATACACGGAGCTGTTATGTACAATCAATGTAATCAAATTCGTCAATTACAAATTGTAAGTAAATTCAACCATTTTTGTTACTTTATTCGGATAGAAAAACGTATACATGCTTTGTTTAACAAATATTTAAATATCCTTTGGTTTCAGAATGATGTAATAACTGCGTTTATTTGGATAATACAGCAGAGCTGACTTCAAATATCGTTCAATCGCAAGGAATGCATATCGGATGAACAATACACAAATGTAAGTTTGCGTAAATCATTTATTTGAAACTTTCACATATACTAAAACTACGACAAAACGGTACACATATTAAGCCTACGATAAAACGCTATGAATTCAGAGATCCTAATATCGATTTAAAGTTAATTAATTTATTTTAAATTTCATAATACTTTGATAACGAGTAATATGAATCATTCAAACTAATGGAAAAAAAATTGCGATTTGATGCTTTTAATTATTACGAATAAAACATAACGTCTATTAATACAGCTTGCTTGTTTTACATTTCTCACTAATAATCTTACAGTCATTTGTTATTTATGTCACAAATAGTGATCATCAACGCAGCGCGAAATATAATATTTTATAGAATTAAATTTCAATCAAATAAGCGTGAAATAGTCGAAAATTAACATTGATCAAACAGTTTTATTTGTATCTACGAATTTAACGTAAACTCAGCCGTCAGTTGACAGTAGTTGTTACAGAAACAAAGTTTAGTTTAAAACCTTTCTAAATATACACTGAAATATAAAAAATTACTTGAAATAAGATAAACAAGTGATGTTACATTGCAATTAGATAAGCTTGAAACAGTCGAAAATAAATTTGGATGAAACCGTTTTACGTAATAGGAACTCATGTCAATTTTATTCGGTTACACATTTATTGTGAAACATTACGCGTATGTGTTACTTAATACATGAATGAATGAATGCTCTATGAACACGTTAGAATAGTTGTATAATTTGTTTTTTTTGTTGCAGTCATCATCGAACTTCCGAATGAAATGGACGTGTCAAATATGTGTGTATGAACAACAGATGTAGATAGATTTTTAACTAGTATATCAATAGATATTGGTTGTTACTGCAAAAAACCGGCGTGATCAACTTCTTCAATTGAAAATTGTAAGTAAATATCTTAAATTTGGCCACTGTCTTGTTGAGAATCACACTTTGCAATTGACAACACAACTGTTTCCTGTTATTCTTAAAAATCTTACAAACACACCAGGGTCTTACCCTAATTGTTGATAAACTGTCTCTTAATTTTGGTCACTTTCTTGGTGAATCACTCTTCCAATATGGAACATTAATTTACAACTATTTATTTTGGTTTCAGAATGATTAAACAACTGGGTTTATTTGGATAATACAGCTGAGCTGCCTCTAAAAATCGATCATTTGCGAGGAATCAATTTCGGATGCACTGCGCTATACGCCAAACCAATGTAAGTTTGCGTAAATCATTTATTTGAGACTTTCACACATACTAAAACTACGACAAAACGGTACACATATTAAGCCTACGATAAAACGCTATGAATTCAGAGATCGTAATATCGTTTTAAAGTTAATTAATCTATTTTAAATTTTATTATACTTTGACAACGAGTAATATGAATCATTCAAATTAATGGAAAAAAATTGCGCTTTGATTCTTTTAATTATTACGAGTAAAATATAACGTTTATTAATACAGCTTGCTTGTTTTACATTTCACACTAATAATCTAACAGTAATTTGTTATTTATGTCACAAATAGTGATCATCAACGAAGCGCGAAATATAAAGTCAATAGATTCCATTTTCATAGAATTAAATTTCAATCAAATAAGCGTGAAATAGTCGAAAATTAACATTGATCAAACAGTTTTATTTGTATCTACGAATTTAACGTAAACTCAGCCGTCAGTTGACAGTAGATGTTACAGAAAATATACACTGAAATAAAAAAATTTACTTGAAATAAGATAAACAAGTGATGTTACATTGCAATTAAATAAGTTTGAAACAGTCGAAAATAAATTTAGATGAAACCGTTTTACGCAATAGGAACTCATTCGGTCACACATTTATTGTGAAACATTACGTCTATGTGTTACTTAATACATGAATAAATGAATGATCTATTAACACGTTAGAATAGTTGTGTAATTTGTTTTTTTTGTAGCAGTCATCATCGAACTTCCGAATGAAATGGACGTGTCAAAGATGTGTGTATGAACAACAGATGTAGATGGATTTTTTAACTAGTATATCAATAGATAATGGTTGTTACTGCAAAAAAAACCGGCGTGATCAACTTCTTCAATTGAAAATTGTAAGTAAATATCTTAATTTTGGCCACTTTCTTGTTGAGAATCACACTTTGCAATTGACAACACAACAGTTTCCTGTTATTTTAAAAAAACTTACTACCAAACCTGGGTCTTACCCTAATTGATAATAAACAGTCTCTTAAATTTGGTCACTTTCTCGGAGAAAATCACACTTTGCAATTGACAACACAACAGTTTCCTGTTATTTTTAAAAAACTTACTACCAAACCTGGGTCTTACCCCTAATTGATAATAAACAGTCTCTTAAATTTGGTCACTTTCTCGGAGGAAATCACACTTTGCAATTGACAACACAACTGTTTTCTGTTATTTTTAAAAATCTTACAAACACACCAGGGTCTTACCCTAATTGATAATAAACAGTCTCTTAAATTTGGTCACTTTCTCGGAGAAAATCACACTTTGCAATTGACAACACAACTGTTTCCTGTTAATTTTAAAAAACTTACTACCAAACCTGGGTCTTACCCTAATTGATAATAAACAGTCTCTTAAATTTGGTCACTTTCTCGGAGAAAATCACACTTTGCAATTGATAACACAACTGTTTCTCGTTATTTTTAAAAATCATACAACCACATTTGATTCTTACCCTAACTGATGATAAATAGTCACTTAATTTTGGTCACTTTCTTGGTGAATCACACTTCCAATATGGAACATTAATTTACAACTATTTATTTTGGTTTCAGAATGATTTAACAACTGGGTTTATTTGGATAATACAGCTGAGCAGCCTCTAAAAATCGATAATTCGCGAGGAATCCATTTTGGACCAATGTAAGTTTGCGTAAATCATTTGTTTGAGACTTGTACACTGATATAGCAACGTTGAGAGAATCGGGCACTAGAAATGTTGAAGTTTATGGGTTTTAAAACAATTCTGAATATAATTTAGCAACTTATTTATAATTGTCACTAAATATTTTGTTTATTTATAGATAATTACGAAGCTGTTTGATGCAATCAATGTAAAACCAGCATGATCAATGACATCAATTGCAAATTGTAAGTATAAATCAATATTTGATGTAACTTGAAACGCAAAATAATTGAAATAAAATGAGCAAGCCAATTAATGGATTAATATCGAATGATTGTGGATGTTGTATGGGCCTCTCGGGAGGGAGTTTGAGTGAGGGATGCACCGTGCATCTAGTTTGTAGCATGCGAATGAATTGTAGTTTAGGATTGTGTGGATATCAATCTATAAATTGGCATATACATGTAAAAACGATTCAATATTAATGTTTGATTCAATTACAAGTTATTAAGTTATTACAATGTTATTAATCATAATTTTGACCAGTGTCCAACCAATGAAGCAATCAACCAACGAAGCAATCAACCAACCAACGAAGCAGTCAACCAACCAACGAAGCAGTCAACCAACCAACGAAGCAATCAACCAACCAACCAAACAACCATCCAACCATCCAACCACAGGAAACAGTCGTTCTACATCGTTGAGTCGTCGGTTGCAACTTTCCACTGATGCAGTTTCCGAAAACGGCCTTTGGATGCAGCTCAGCAGTTTAATTTCTTTACAAAAGTTTTTCCGAAAGCTTATGTAACATTTATATTGATCATAATTGAAGATATTTTGCAAAAACAAATAAATTTAGTAATGATTTCATATGAATAATAGTTGCAATCGTTTAGTTGTTGTTGATGATGATGATGTGGTTTTTGCAAAATATCTCAATACACAAATACCTTCGATATCAAATATATGTAATACATTTATAAATATGCATTGTTGAATGATGAACGAATGAGAAATCCTAGAATCAAATCAAATCAAGTAAAATCAAATGAAATTGAGCTTTCAATGTTTTTTTTGCGGAAATATTTTTCCGATTTGATGCTAAAGGATTTTCTCTATTGTTGCAGAAAGCCACAGATGATTCGTAGCTTTCTGCCTCTGGCAGTCACCGATTCCTCTCCTCCTTCCTAATCCTCGGGGGGAGGGCGGGGGTCCCGGGGGTTGGGAAGGAGGGGAGGAATCGGTGGCTGCCATGCGGGGGGAGAGGTCGACGTGGGGTGTCCGTGCGTCATGTCGCGCGCGGGGATTGGGGGGTGCGGGGGGTGGGTATGGGCGCCAATTTCGAATGTGGAACCACCGATCCGGGGTCGCAAGCCTTGGGGGAGAAGATCCAGGTTCCATTGAAGGTGAATATCTCTAATATCTCAAATACTTGTTGTTTTTTTTTGAATTAGATTGAAAGTGCGAATGAATGAATGAATGAGTGACAGAAAGAAACCATTGCATATTATAATTGTATTAGATATATATATTGAAATGATTGTATTTGTTGTGTAATGAACTAAATTGTGTTTAAAAATAAACGTGTTTATAATTAAATTGAAAAACATTGACTGATTACATGGTATAGAAATTTTTAGGTTACAAATTTTGACAGTTGAAAAATGGTAGTGTGTTCTAAAAATGTTGTCTAGTATTTAGGAATTTAAAATGATGCTTAGTATTTAGGAAATTCAAATTTGCCGCGCTTGTCTGTTCTGTTTAGCGTTGATTTAGGTAGCTGATCAGTTCACTATTAGCTGTCAAAATGGTGGACAGGAATACATGACGTGCAGGTCTACAGTGAACAAAAAGTGAAGTTTGTGTTGGAATAGTTGCATTGTTTTATTGTTGCAGTGATCATAGTTGCAGGCATCATTGTTGCAGTCATCATTGAACTGATTTAATATTTGTATGTTTTATGTTGTATGTTTAATGTTTTATGTAATAGGTATGTAACACATGTACATGTACATACACGCACATGCATACACACACATGCATACACACACATGCATACACACACATGCATACACACGTGCACACACATGCACACATACACACATGCACACATACATACAGATATATAGGTCATACAGATATATAGGTCATACAGACATATAGGTCATACAGATATACAGGTCATACAGACATACAGATCAGACATACATACAGGTACACATGCACACATGGGAACATTGGAACATTGGGTACATGGGAACATTGGGTACATGGGAACATTGGAACATTGGGAACATTGGAACATTGGGAACATTGGAACATTGGGTACATGGGAACATTGGGTACATGGGAACATTGGAACATTGGAACATTGGAACATTGGGTACATGGGTACATGGGTACATGGGTACATGGGTACATGGGTACACATACACATACACATACACATACACATACACATACACATACACATACACATACACATACACATACACATACACATACACATACACATACACATGCATACATACACATGCATACATACACATGCATACATACACATGCATACATACACATGCATACATACACATGCATACATACACATGCATACATACACATGCATACATACACATGCATACATACACATGCATACATACACATGCATACATACACATGCATACATACACATGCATACATACACATGCATACATACACATGCATACATACACATGCATACATACACATGCATACATACACGTGCATACATACACGTGCATACATACACAGACACACACACATACACACACACACACACAAACACAAAAATTTACAAACACAAAAATTCAAAAACACAAAAATTTGAAAACACAAAAATTCACAAACACAAAAATTCAAAAATTCAAAAACTCAAAAATTCAAAAACTCAAAAACACAAAAATTCAAAAACACAAAAATTCAGACACACACAGACAGACAGACACACACACACACACAGACACAAACACAGACAGACGCAAACACAAAAATACGAAAACACAAAAATTCAAAAACACAAAAATTCAAAAACACAAAATTTTAAAAACACAAAATTTTAAAAACACAAAAATTCAAAAACACAAAATTTCAAAAACACAAAAATACAGACAGACTGACACACAGACACACACACACACACACACACACACAGACACACACACACACACAGACAGACGGAAACACACACACACACAAAAACATAAAATTTAAAAAACACAAAATTTTAAAAACACAAAAATTTAAAAACACAAAAATACAGACTGACATACAGACACACACACAGACAGACGGAAACACACACACACACAGACAGACAGAAAAATTTGCAGGAACACATACAGACAGACAGAAAAACATGCAGAAACACATACAGACAGACAGAAAAATTTGCAGGAACACATACAGACAGACAGAAAAACATGCAGGAACACATACAGACAGACAGAAAAACATGCAGAAACACACACAGACAGACAGAAAAATTTGCAGGAACACACACAGACAGACAGGAAAATACATACATACAGACAGAAAAATACATACATACAGACAGAAAAATATATACAGACAGACAGAAATATATGCAGGAACACACACAGACAGACAGGAAAACACATACAGACAGACAGAAATACATACAGAAACACACACAGACAGACAGGAAAATACATACATACATACAGACAGGAAAATACATACATACATACATACATACAGACAGACAGGAAAATACATACATACATACAGACAGACAGGAAAATACATACATACATACATACATACAGACAGACAGACAGGAAAATACATACATACATACATACATACATACATACAGACATACATACAGACATGCATACAGACATACATACAGACATACATACAGACATACATACAGATATACACACATACATACATACATACATACATACATACATACATACATACATACAGGTCATACATACATACATACATACATGCGAAACAGACACATGCAAAACAGATACATGCGAAACAGACACATGCAAAACAAATACATGCGAAACAGATACATGCGAAACAGATACATGCGAAACAGACACATGCAAAACAGACACATGCAGAACAGACACATGCGAAACAGACACATGCAAAACAGATACATGCGAAACAGACACATGCAGAACAGACACATGCGAAACAGACACATGCAAAACAGATACATGCAAAACAGATACATGCGAAACAGATACATGCAAAACAGACACATGCAAAACAGACACATGCGAAACAGATACATGCGAAACAGACACATGCAAAACAGATACATGC